>CANUEZ040000091.1:812500-1412500 GCA_948099385.1 Fasciola hepatica
CTTCGCCGCGAAATGGCTTCCGTTTTCAGTAACCAACGCACAGGGAACACCTTCTCGATTGAAGGTTTTAAGCAGGGCTGTTTTCGCGAACTCAGCATTAGGAGAAGTAGCGAAATATACCTCCGGCCAAAGGGGGTAGGAATCAATGATAACCAGAGCATAGTACTTGTCTAAAAATGGACCACAATAATCAGCGTGAGCACGTTGTCAGGGCTCGGCGGAAATAGGCCACGGCGTCTATTTCGATGGTTGCTTGTGAAGTTTATGTAGACAGTCAACACAATTTTTAGCAATGCGGCACAAACAGTCGTTCAACTCTGGGCATCAACAATCCGAACCAAATGAATGTCATTAACAGTCATCACACTTTGTTCAGTGAAGAAACTAAGAAATAGAACAGATGATGCATTTGGATCTTAATAGGACCACTGATGCTCACTTTTGTGCCAGTTGATCGTTGGGTTGAATATGTACTTGTGTGGACAGAGAGTTGAGCCTCACTAACAAGTCAGGTGGTAGGCGTCATACAAAATGGAAGTTGAAGGACATTCCTGGGGAGAGTGTTAAGGCCGCTAACATGTTGTACCGGATTATGCTTGACAAAGAAGTTCATTGTATTTGGCCAGCTCCATTGGGAGTGGTCAGTTCTTTTTCATCCCCACTCTTTGGTAAGCAGTTTAAATTTTGTCTAGTCTTCATAAACTGTTCGGACATTTTGGTCCTTAGTCGTTCGGCTATATGGATTTTGTTTCACTCCTACGGTCAACTTGGAAAGTGGCAGAGCTAAGTGTGACTTGTAAAGTCTTGATTTATTGTTCACTACTTAGATCCCGCATAAATCATCATACAAGTTTCGTTTTTCGGTGGATGTGACTTGTTGAATTTGGTTATTCCCGGGTTTGGAGGGTCCGAAAAATAGTTCTTCGGTGAGCGTGAAGACGATTATTCTGGGCTGTTCCACAGTAACAAAGAAGGTTTTCGCAGAGACAACATCTCTGTTAATGTGACTGATCAGGTTTTTCTCTTTGACCAAATAAGGTCGCTCGCTAGTATAGCTGATTGGATTTAAGATACAGTTATTCATTATGAGAGATCACCTGTTCAGTAGTGTCAGCGTTGGTTCGATAACCCATGACGTGTAGCGAAGCGCAGAGTCTGATTTCATTATGATGCTGCAATCAGAGGCAATAACTCCAGAGGTGCGAAGTCCTCAGGACTCAGAAAAGAGCAACAAAAGATCATCACCTTCGAACAGCATTTTGAAAATCCAGAGTCCCGAGCTTATGGCTGGATAGCTATGGGTGGGAGGTAGACTATTATAATGCCGCCCAGGCTTTGACGCAAAACACCCAACCACACTACCGGCTTGGACACTCAAAAATGACGTGCTCATATAACACGCACACGGCGCAATTTTGATCGTTTACGATAATTTCTAACACAATTTATTCTGAGGCTATTAAGCGTGACACTTGTTTAAATATTTTCACCATGAACGTTTGAAAAGTCCCTCCATTTTCCATTAGGTAAGTCCCAAATATTTCATGTGAGCTTCTTTGTGTCAGCTACAGAAACTACCTGTTCAAGTGATAACAATATTCCTCTGAGTTGAAAACTCCACGGTCATTATCACCTATCATTCTTATTTCGGGAAACGAAAAGGACAAGACCAAGTAATAAAAGGTCTCAACCACTGGTTTCTAGTGGCACCTTATTCCAGTAACCCAAGCGATCTGAATACTAGACGCCCCAATACGGTAGAAATATTTGGGAAAGCCGGTAGAAGAGCCCGTGCCGTGAAAAATAATTTGGCAAATATGTCCGCCAAGATGGCGTCTCCTGTTAGCTTGTTATTGAAGTTACCGCCAATATTCTAAATCCTTGAGCCCACGGCACTCCCTTGTACCCAAAACGTGATTCAGTGGTGTCAGAAATTCCGCGACCGTTGCACAATGTAAAAAATACCGTTACTTTAACCGATCTCATTCTCTAGACTTTGCCAAGGTTTCGTCTACCATTCTTCAAGCAACGGACATGGTTCACTACGCATGTCGCTGCATCAGACTGAGAAAAAGATACAGAAGCAAGCTTTCCCTGTTCTTCCCCAATTTCTTGATAAAAATTGCCTGAAGAATTCATCTTGGAAAGAAGCGTATTCTCAAGGGTTTCACAGTTTAGACTGATCAAGATCCTAGCCCATAGAACTTTTTTGCAAAGTGAAGGGTCGAGATCAGTCCCTGCAAATTTTTAAAGAGAGGGTAGTATGGTCGGCAGGTTGCATTCTTCACCAAACAGTTTTTCAAGAATTGAAAGAGATTCCCTTTCTTCCAGTTGTATAAAACTCACCGGATCAGATGATCTAAATAAATCTCACCCTATCTTCCCACAGTGATCCCCTTCAAGGAGTCAGTATGTATCAGTTACACTTATGGATCCTTCTCGGGAGGGTCCTTACCATACCTCTCCGGTTACAAATAACAGCCTCCCGCAACAACAATCTCCCAATGCAATTCCTTCTACATCCTTTATATCTGTCTCTATAGACTCTCCTTTAAAATCTACAAAAAATAGAAAAACGTACCATCCGCACACCGTATCTGGTTCACGCTATTGAGAACCTGATGAAAAGGAGAGTCCGACATTTTTATTCGCCAAAGCCCGGTCCCCTAGCAGATGAACTGAACTGGGAGGCAGGAATAATGAAAGTGATCGCAGTTCTTATTCGAAACCGAACGAGTTATTGAACTACTTCTCCTATCAGGGATCCCCACGAGTATCACATCCTAAGAAATTCGATAGTACTTCAAAGACGATGGTCTAACAATAATTGAACCACTTACTCAATAAATATGTACAGTACGACAAACCCCCTGCCTTATTACCCAACTCTCAACTAGTGGAACCTTACCAAAAGCCTGGGGTTGCTAGTCTCACTCTATTTCCTCATTTTATACCTTCTCCTCCTTTTAACTACCCGAGTGCTCTGGATGTATTTCCTTCGGCCGACGGATCCCCTTTACCTATCCAAAGTGCTTGGGTTTTTCCTATACTCACCCCGGACAAAAATATGGCCTCGTAGCCTAGCAATGTCCTATATGAACTGTCCCAACTAGCCCTGTAATAATGGTCATAATAATAATAATAATAATATTATTGGTATATTCCCCGACAGTGTTCGAGATGGACGCGTAAAAAGCTGGTCAGGATGAGCAACAATACTCAACAAGATAAAATATTTAAAATTTTGAAAAGATGGGCCTCATATTCGAGCCACGAAAAATAAAGCTAGATGGAGTTTGAAGGGATTAAAATTAAAAATGATTTACCTGGCAAATAAGAATGGGCTTTGAACTTAGGTAATGGCAATGACAAAAATAAAGAATGGGCCAAAAGTGAAATTACGGAGATTGAAAGTTGCTAGCCAGTGAGGGAGATACAGTATGCGCAAGGATTAAGCAAAAGACGGATGGTGGATGCTTACTCGGGATCACTAAACGAAGATAGTTGTCACGAAGCAGGAAGACAGGATAAAACCGAATGACAGTATCAAACAGAACGTTGATGAATATAGAAAGGATTGTTGTTCAGTAAAAAGATTAGGTAATTATAAAGATGAATATCAAAGATGACCCAAGAAGTGAGAAAGTGTAACTTGGCGAGTTTATCACTAAACGGTGTACATTGTCTGTGATGGGCAAAATCTTGAAACAAAATGCTGAAGACGTTTTGTTTTGCTTAGGCTTGATATTGATATTAAGTTGACAAATACAGTCTCGTTGAGTCTTATGGGGCTTTCTGCTTCTGCATCGGACACGATAGACGGGAATGGTAAACAACACTGAGTCTGGAGGGTGCATCTGTACGCTCTAGAGAAGGCCAATTTTCGGGTTCTTTGGTACTCGAGCCCACGGGACTTTTCTCCAAGAGGTAGTTGTAGAAAAGCATCTTCAGTGCCCCTTTTTGACTAGAATTTTGAACCACGAAACAGATGCAGAATGTCCTCCGGCCCCGTTGTGGAACATCTGGGTTTTTTCGGGAATTTATTTACGGTTATAAGATAATCTCGGCAAATTATTGGATTCTTTCCCATCTCGCTTCAACGAGATTACAGTTGGCTTTGCTCAGACAGACATATTCACCGGTGTCAGGACAACCTTCGCGACCAAATGGTCGATTGCCTTCTTTACTGATTCCCTTAATCCAAAAGGTATTACACTACGTTCAAAGTTTCTGGCTGCCCCAAAATCTTGAGGAAAATAGGAGCTATTTTAATGCCAACTGAAACTCTGGAACACTGAAAAATTAATCAGAAAAGAATGATGAAGAAATACGTAGTTATTTCATGCAATTAAGACCAATAAAAGTGAACTAGAAGTCAATGACAAGAAACCAATATTATTAAGTTGTGGTATTCGAGTCAGTATGCGATAGTTCACACGAATGGTGAACATGCAAGTCATGACCAGTAATTTCCTTAAATGAAATAGTGAAAGGCCTAGTGGTTGCAGGTGGTAAAACATGTCGAGTAACCGAACTAAAAATGAACCATTCCTCACTTCCATCATCTCAGTTTAATAAACGTCCAATGGTACGATTAGCAACTCAAATGTGAGTGATATGACACATTAGATTCTAACGGTTAGGGGTCAAATTGCGAGATTGAAAATCAGAGGAAAAATGAAATTCAGTAATGAATTCGCCAGTTGCATAAACCCTGGCACTTGGAAAATGAGATTGCCTATGATCAGCTTGGCCGCGTTTGTAACAAGTAACATTACAAAAGCGAGAAGTTATATGTGAATGGTTGGCACCACACCGCAGACAATCATGACATCGTCATTGATCGTTCTGGTGAGGGGAAGATGAATTTCTAGTATCTTTTGATTCGCAGAGGCGTTTGGATCGGTGCGGCTTCTGGATTGTCGACTTAGGCGAATTAGCCATGTTGAACAATAAGTTTAGCATACTAAAATGTTCAATTCGGAAACTGGAGCAACTGTTTACGTACTTCGACACAGGTTATTCCGGCAAGCAGCTGATCACGTAGAAGTTTGTAACTGATCGCCAAATTACATCTAGCAGCCGAAGTTGCACTACGAAATCATGCATGGACTGCTGATCCTAGAGAACCAAGGGATTTATCTTCGTTCGTTCAGGGCTCTCGAAAATGGCTTGCTGCAAATGTTACACAAGCAAGTCTCGGACTAATTCATACTGCTAGGAAACGGGTGAATCGGGAAACGCCAAATTATTTCAGAAGAAAGTAAGCTTCCTTCCCGGAAGGCGATAACAAATGAGCCGTCGAGTCCTCTAAATTCAAAAGTTCCTACCTCAAATTCCAGTTTTCAGTACCTCTCGTATAATCCTCAACTTCACCTGAATTTCCATGAACTTTTAAAATGTATAAACTGCAGGAATGCACGATAGGTTTTGTGACCACGAGGCCAGATACAGCGATTAGAAATAGCACTTCAGTACTTGAATCGCTCATCGCGAACGCAGTTGCACACCTTCACATACTATGTATGATTAGGCATCAAGAAGATTAGACGAGCAACCAAGCAGTCGAATTTGTATTCTGCTCATTCTTAGTGTGCAAGTGCATGCAAATGCAGTAAAATAACGGAAAGTGCTGCCGTTATCAATCCACACACCCGCAGCAGCTTGAATGAAGTTCCAGGCTTTCGTAATCGTGGCATTCATTGTTCTATAAACATTCGCATCTTCAGACTGTTTCCGTTGAACGGCAATTCTCCCTGGGATTGGTTTCATCTGGAAAGTAATCATGAATATCAGAATCGGAATTAGTTGGATTAAAATCAGAAACAGTTTTACGAAAAATCTGGTCTACTTGTCCTTGGTGAAGGGGACTATGGGCAAGATTCAAAATCTGGCAATCTATTTCCCAGTTGCCTAGATTAAATGCCTGTTTAAGGTCTCAAGTCATTCTTTCTGCGGTGAACAACCTCTTAGGACTGGAGCCAAAACAAATTGGTGCGAAATTTATGGTTTTTAATAACATCGCCGGACTAATTCCCGTAGCAGAAAGAACATAATTACGATAATCGGTTTGAAAGTTGTCCACAATTTTTTTTGGGTTCCTTCAGTTTCCCCACATTTATTCTAGGGAGCATATGATCAGAATTGCATTCTGACTATTCGAAATGCTTATGTATGGATAGCGATACGATAGGACAGCATGCAATAGTGGGGTATTACCAACCACAATTTTCTTATTTTGAGAAGCGTCATTATGGTATTAAAAACAGTTTGTAACGTAGTGATTTAGTTTGAAGAAATGAAATGAAATGAACGACTGGGTAGCAAAAAGGAGTTACCTTTTTTCAGCAATTTTTCACACGCTATACCGAACACAACACACAAGTCCGACTGAAACCCTGCGGTATGGGCGAATTTCGTAACTGGGAGAGCACTGGGCGGGCTGTCTAGGCAATTCGTTCAACAGCCCGGATGAACCCTCACTCCGGGACTCTATTGTATTTTAAAATATTTCGTTACGCCAGTCTATACAACCCCGGGACTCAACTAACACCATGGATTTCACAAGGAATTTACTATCTTGCTACTTTTCAGAGCCACCTTCACAGACATACTATGACGTCCGCAACGGAAACCATTTCAGCCTCATACTGACCTTTATCCTGTTCACCGTTTTACGTTTCCCAGCGGCCTAACATACTCCGTAGCAGTTCTCCACAGAATGTATCAATCTCGCATTGCATTCCACCCTTCAGAGCGAATTTCGTTGACGAACTTTCATCTGTGTGTGATTTTGCATGAATTATCCCATCAAGAATTTCGGGAAAGCCGTATGACTCCGTTACTTTTCTTTTCGCATGATGGTTCAAAGAAGAGTTCGATTACGAGTACTACTTATCTAATTGGTGTACGCATAGCTCATTAAACTACCAGTCTGATAGGAATTTATGCGTACTACCAGGAATCTTAGCTCACCGAAGATAAGGTTTAGAAGGCGAAGAACATAACGCTGAGTGACAACCAACGAAATACTGACGTGTGAATTGCGAATAATGTTCGGCTCCAGAGTGGACGGACCAGGATCAGAAATAAAACAATTCACAGTCGACTAACGAAGAATTGTAGATCTGAATATAAATATTAGGCAAGCCTGTTATTAGTACCCAGTGACCAGTAGTACTTTTACTCGTGATTTCAGCAAGCCGGATAAGAATGTCAGGGGGTAAAATATTGTAAATTAGACTTGGAAAGGATAGACTCGACTCCAACCACGTAAAAATATTGTAGGTGGATTGTCCTTAGGAGTAGATAAAATATAGGCAAAATTAGACGACCGGTTGCGGAAAAAGGATAAACTAAGAAAAGAAGAAACATCTTCCTTAGACACCAGAGCGGAATTTAGCTCAACAGACATTAGAAAGGCTTTACTCTTCCAACGTGTTCTCTATTTATGACCGATTAGACTGGAGGAAAACACAGCTTATCGGTGTGGTCATGATAAAAAGGATGTAACTGCCCGCAGGAAGCACATTCCTCCGTATGATTTCTAATCAGAAACATAAAAACGGTTCAAGCCTCTCGAACAAGGGATCTTTCCTTGTCAACTAACCGAAATTCGGAATTTCTGTGTGGACATTTTGCCCGTATATCACCTGGTGGATTTGAACAAACGAGGATCACAGCCTTCACGACTGAATTTTGGTTATTAATATTCCTCACGTTCTGGAAGATATGATAGCTCTAAATCGGTAGCCGATGCTGTAGATCTGGAAGATTTATCCCGATAATCAGACGGTCTCGCACTTGATCACCCAACTGCGTGCCATAATCGCACTTCGAAGCCTGTGTTTGCCACTCAAGAATGAGAGCTCGGAACGGACTGGTTTTCCGTGCGGATGGGTGAACTGAAATTGACTAGCTCTTCTGCCGTGATGCTTATGGACATGAACTAATGCAAAAGAAACACCATGAGATATTCGTAGGATGAATTCACCGCAGGATTCGAAAAAGCATGTTATCCCACAAAGAGGTATGGTTCCTTATTGAAGAGGAGTAAGAGGAAAGCCATTTTCCTCCCAGTACTAAATCAATTTTAGTGAGACATCTAAATACAAAACGTTCAAAATAGCCCTCTCATTTTTCAGAGGTTCGAATCACATCCAAAAGTTCCACGTCAACTGAAAACAAGTCTTGAAAAAGGTTACCCGTGGTGACCGAAACGTCGACAACCTACCAAAGATTTCTACTACGCTGTGTTAATAAACAATAAAATTCTACCTTAACCATTGGCCTTATTCGGTCACATTTTGATCTGCCAACTGACCACTATACGGCTTAAGTTTTTACTCGGGTGCTCCAATCAGGTGGCTACTGTAGTAACAAACAAAACACTGGTCATGTTCGGATGAACTACAGTTCCACAACAAGCGTAGAACGGATTCCCTCGTAAAAAATGCCACGGTGGTCACCATAGACTCTATGGATAAATAGTATATTCCTGAAACCATTACTGATAAATACAATTTTTGGTAACCGTTGCTATGACGAAGTCACCGTAGACATTTTGAGGCTTTCCTTATTCGTTTTCCTTGTCCAAATAAAAATTTCGCATTCTTGGTACACGATAGTTCAACAGAGAGACCGTACACCATCCGCGCCACTGACTCCTATTCTGAGCCATATATCTCAACGTCACTAATCCACGACAATCCTCATCCCTTGGGTGTAAACAAAGATGGCGGAAACATTAAACGAAACCAGTTCAGTTGCTAGTTTCTTCATATGTTTCTGCTAAGTCATGGCCTGATTGCTACTATCATACGACTTTATCTGCAAATGGTTTGTACACCCAATCTCCGTTTAAAATAACTAGCCATCAAATTTTACATCAGGTGCTTTCTTTTAGCAAATATTTCCTATGAAACCATCCAAGATGACCACCCAACCAGGTCTTAGTTCGATAAGAACAATATGTCACCGATCAAGTGATCCGCGTTGTACCGTGCGTTTCCCAGTAGAGTATCCACCCCACTGATGACGCTATCGTTAGCTAATCTCCTTATGGTTCATCCTCATTTTCAGAAAGATAATCCAAATTATTACCTTTTTTTCTCCCCAAATATCAATAATTTCAAAACCCAACTACAGCTGTCGTTTTCAGAAGCGTATCCAGAAATTCATGCCTTCTATGCTGAATACGATACCCAGGGGCACACTGTACAGATTCAGCTTCCTTCCCAGAACTTAGAAACTTTGTATTTTAAAGCCTGTATTGGGCTGAAACTGTAAAGCACGCTAGATAGGTAGTGGACTGAGTAATGCTACATAAAAGGATCAGTCAAAAAATAACAGAGAGCTCATTTGCCTAGTGAAGAGTCGTGTGCCTGAGAGAAATAGACAGACAGCGTCATTCGAAAGGCGTAAAAGACAGGGGACTTCCGCAAATTCAGGAACAGATTTAGGTCGTTTTCGAACTGAATCAACCGGCATTCTGCTGAACAATGTACCCCACGGTCAGATCAGGATAAGCTGGATTTCTGATGTTTTCACTAGAGAAAACTGATATTCCAGGCAGCTGGAAAATCTCTTGGTTTTATTAGTCTGGGAAGAACACAGTAACTAGTACAACTGACTCGGAAAGAGGAGGAAGACCAATTTGTTGTCCGTTGTTATTCCCGATAACCGGTAGAGTGAGTTGAAATGTATAACTTATTATTTTTGAATGAATACATGGATTCATGAAAATGTTCACCGGGACAAGCAGCTGGGAAGGTTTGAGAAAGAGGTAAATGAGAGGAACAGATTTATAGCGGCCTACAAACGATAGCTTTCATGGTCTGCGTCATATCTTAAATCGAATTCAGAGCGTATCGATGATAGTATTTTGAGAGGGGGGGTGGGGGGTTGTAGGAGTGCTAACATGACGCTTTCTTCCGGTTTTGAAAGGGAGATCTGGTTAGCCCAAAGGTGTTAGCCGTGCTCAGTAAATCAATATTATTGTTCCTACCGTAAACAGGTCTAGCAATAAATAAAACAATCTGCGTGAAATTTGTGTGTGTGTGTGGCGTTATACGAAACTGGATGACAATGGCAAAATTCTGTCATAGATGCAGTCTAAGCTAGCAATGACCCCAAACCGAAGGCGCATAATGTGCTCCAGTACATACAGGCGGAACTCTTGGTGATTGTGTGCTGTTGGTGATATCAGTCCAGAGGTGCAGTTCCAAAACTCATTAAAAAAAAAGCTGGTTTTCTTCCAACTCAAGCTTACATATGTGTTCAAAAGAAGTGCAGAACAAATACCAACTGGAGCAGAACAATTAGTAATTTTGTGGTAATTCTCGGCTCAGCGATATTTGTAGGATCGATTAAAAAGCACAGGGATTTCTAATAATACTCCTCATTGGGATCTAGTTTGAAAAGGGTTTCTTAAAGTAAAATCTGCATTCAGCTCAGTGTTCTACAAGAGTGGACAACACAAGTTCAATAATATCAATATTGCAGATGGCACCTCTGGGACAGGTGTGTTCACGAAAAAAGAGTGTTCGAAGCATCGTCTATATTCTCTGGCAAATCAACCAGTGGTTTCGCACTGATTAGTGTACCCTTTGATTACTCACGTTTCATACTGATCCATCTTATGGTCACGTCACTGGAAAGTCACACTAAATGGAAGATACGTCTACTTTCTGAACTGTTTTGGGGTCTGGAGATTGCGTGCACTGTTCGAAATCATCGAATGATTTACAGTAACAAACGGTGTCAGCTTTTCAAGTTGAACGAGATCTTGATGTAGCTAGTGCCCACAAGCCCCACCAGTGCAAGCATCTAGAAGCAAGGTAGACAGTTACCTGTTTTCATCTTGGAAACGTAAGGTTGGAAGCCAAGGAAGCTTGCTGACAATCCAGCAATCAGGACACAAGATAGGTCTCGACCAGTTCCTCACTGAGCAAACTGAACTGAACTAAAGTGACCTGAACTTTTCGGTTTAAGATGTGGCTTGCCCATGCGTAAAGTGTACAGATGGTTTTTTGTCATAGGACTATTGTACGAGGTTTTAAGCATGTCTTAGGGAATTTCAGTATGATTTCGAAAGCCCAATATGGTCAATGCAATGGTACAGATAACACACAGTCAATGTCGGTGAGAGTATGGGTAGCTTATCGTCAGTGGACAGTCAAGTTTCTTTAGCAGTCAGCATTTCAGAGCCTGTACAAAATCCATGCCATTATTTGAACGAACGGAATCATGAAAGCCGAGACAACGGTTCGATAAGACGAGAAAGGGTTCCAGTCAGTTGGGGGCTGGTCGTGCCACCAACCAACCAATCAGAAGAGACGGTGCCCGGTGCCAATTTGGACCAATTACTTTGAGATGCGATCATTGGTGACAATGTCTTTTGCATCCTATATAAACTGTCATTACCGTTACTTTGTTCCCGAGCGCCACATAATGAATCAGCCTCTTCATGACCACATTTAATTTTGACTTTTGTAATTTACTCAGCATTAACAGAGCAAGTGTGACTGCAGTGAGCAATGCAATTATAAATACGGTAGGATAGCACACGTATAAACACTAGTTAGATAATTCCACATTATAGTCATTTAGTGCCCCACTTTATTAATTAATAGTGTGGCCCAGAGCCTGGGCTGTGGAGATAGCATCAAACAATGGTTTCCTACCGTTGACAGAAGTTTCTAAAATCCGAGAAGCGAAATCAAAGATAATATTTATTAAAGTAACGCTGTATTTCGAGTATGTTTAGTATGTGTGACACGGTAAACCGAGCTAAAGGTCCAACCGTCGGCAGGTAGATTAGTCGTCAGTTTGTATTCCAGTCTACAGAACCTATTCTGACTAAGGGGAAATTATTGAGTAGAAAAGTAGCGCGGTCTTGTAGCATCAGACCGAATACAAGCTGCCTAGAGCTCTGTACAGGTTAGTTATACTTTTGACTGAACGTAAATCAGTTGGTGAACCTACACAGGCTGACCCCGAAAACTTCAGATTGCCACTAGCCAAGGTATGGGGTTTACTGTGGTCGTCATGCTTGCAGAACCATTAGTAATTCATGCGAGGTAGCGAGCCGGACAGCACCATAGCGGTCTACGGCGTACAAACACTTTCAATTAGGAAAGCCAGGAAATCAGAGACAAAAATGCATTTATCCAAAGGTTTTCTTTCCGATACCAAAAGCTGAAGTAAGCTGACAGTTGCTTGGTGCAGCCGAGTAAATTGCTCACACGTATACGATTAGTTTTGGATTCGAGACGGCTGCAGTTTTGTTGCTGTTGCACGCAAGCTGTAGTAATTGTCCCATCAATCCCCGAAAAGTTTAGCAAACGAAGACTTGGATTACCGATTACTCGAGCGTATTATGCAGATGACCAAGGCTTTATTCATCGAACGACATCCCTGGTGAAACATCGTCTACTGCTGTGCAACAAAGTCAATTTGATCCACAAAGCAACCTACGTAGGTCGAACAAAATGACAGTTGCGTGATAGAGTTAGTGAATACATTCCAAATCGGGTCCAATGTTTAATGACGCTATCAGGGTCAGGTCAGAAGCATGATGGCAACTTTTAGCACCATGAAAAGCTATTCTCTGCCCTTGTTTATCATCGCCATAAACTGCAGCCTTCAGTTGAGCGAAACTCTGCATTTCGGGTCATGTACGCGGAGAAGAATGCCAGACTATTGAGGGTTACTGAAGCTATTGTCAAGCATCGATAGAAATCCGTATTGCATCAGCAGAAACAGTTGTTTGTCAACTTATCGTTACCAAAGTGTTGTAACTTTAACTTTGTTTTACATGAAATTATAAGAACAATAATTTTCTGCAGCATGCACTATATTGAAATGTAGCGATATAGCCCCGGACATAAATTGTGCTATGCTTCGATTCTGAATTTTGTTTTCAAAATTATTTCGGGAAGAGCATGTTTCAGCAGTCCAATACAGTTAGAGAAGGTTCCAGTCTATAAAGAATACCGTAAGACAGAAAGCCAACGGACTACGTATGTCTTCACTGTACGTGCTTATATTGTTTACAATCAACAAATATTAAGAAATTGTCATATATTTGTACCCCTCTGGTAAATTGAGAAATATTTATTGATATTCTAGTAATAGTGAAAAGAAACTGCTAATATGACACACCCCCATTGCAAAATTCACTTTTCAACGGAGAATCGTATGTTCAATCCGGTGGAGTAGCAACGGTTTGCCTCTCTGACCCATGTGGTATTTGCATTCACCGTCAAACTAGAAAAAGGGGCCACGCAAGAAGGCATAGCATGTTTACCGACCCTACCTCGGTAAGTGAATGAAATACCTCTTTAGACTGACAGACATGCATGACTGAAACATTTGGAGGAAACGTACCATTGAGCATATGGTGCTATTCAATTCGCAGTGGAAATGTAAATGAATGACCTAATTCTATCCTGTGGGACTTACCTATGGCACGAGGAGTCGGGATGTTTATGGGGATACAATATCCACCGCCTAGAAAGAAACTGTTGGGAAGCAGTAAAGAAAATCTTCCCCGAAAAGAAGTCACGACCAGTCTAGCATACCAAACCGGGTCAGCTGCTCGGTAATCGACACAACTGAGTCAGTACTCAGTAATCCAAACTGGCCGGCATACGGTCAGTCGGTCAAGATGTAAATCTGATTAGACGGCTAAACTCGAGAATATCCTATTTGTGCTTTAAATACCGTATTGCTGTCTTCTGTAGAATACTGTCGATTTTGCGTGCTATTTTGCCTTCTTCTGATTTGTCTCTGCTGGGTGGAGCGATAAGAGTCGCGAGTAGAGGCCATACTTAGAGTCGCGGAGTAAATTTACAACCCAGGTACAAGAGAAATGCTATTCAGGATCACTGAGACCGCTTGATGCTTGAAGATATTGCACTCAGAGAGGGAGATGGTCAAAGTGAAATGCTCCCAAAAGTCATATCATTTTTAACGTATTCTATGCCACGAATACTCAGATTTGTCCTTCAAGCACTCGGAAAAGTCACTTTACTCAACACGATAACTTAATATCCGGCATTCTTTTTTATTATTGAAATAATTTTGTGCGCTCACAGCAACAACTTCTAACCCTTATTTGATTTGCGCAAAAGTTTAATGACATCCTCGAATCTTTTCGCTGCTCGTGGAAACAATGAGTAGTTAAAAGTCTTTGTGATGGCATATTGTCTGTTAAATCGAGTTACATCGTGCGTATAAATAGGTGTTCCAAACCGATGAATTATTTCCCTTCAACGAGGGGATAAATTCAGGCTCGAAGAGCAATAACTTTTTTCGTGAATTTGTGCCACCTCGCCGTTGCTGAATGTAAGGTTCTTCTATATAACAGTCCAAGCCTACGAATGGTTGACACCGATTATTTCTTCAGTCTTCCAAATACATTCTCCAGGTTCACTCAGTTGAATCAGTGTCATCTTTTGACTCAGGATTAGCTGCAACACACCGCAGTTAGAACTGTCACCGAAACACATTGATGATTTTCCACTAGACTTTCCTAAGAGGAGTATCACCACGCACTCCTAATTCGGACATGTGATGGTTGTGAATAAAATATAGATTCCTGCTTAGAAGATCCATGATGCAAGTATGGCCATTTAAATCCGGCTGGCGTGTTTTGAAACAGTTAGATCCCTTGATGAATTTGAACAAACAATGTGAGAAACAAAAGCTGCGAGAGGAATTCCTTTTGTTTACCCTCATCGGTAGCGAAAGTATAACATCACACAGAAAATGCGACACGAGTTGCACGAAAAAGGGCCGTTAATTGATACAAATGTATGAGTGTGTTAAAGTTTGTGTGCTTTGGTCGTTCATATTTGGCTAGAGCCATGGTAGCTTAAGTGTAAAATTCAAACTTGTTTTGACTTGGTGACCCTAAAACCAACTGAGTACGGATCGTGAGCAAAAAGCCGGCTGTTTTATACATTATCTAATTGAAAATTTTAAGAACAGTGGTTTACCTGGATTGTGATTACTGGTGATCTTGTCGGTGTTCTCGAAGACACATGTCTAGGTGAGCCACACTGACCGGCAAATCATACCCAAGTCATAGGATAAGACGGAAAACTTATTCCTAAAAAACTGTGTCACTGTTGCGCCTAACGTAACCTACAAGATTGAAACTCATCAAGCCTAAATCTGACTGATTGTATAACCCCAGCCATAAGTGCTGTCAACCATTACACTGGATGAAACTTTCAACCTAATAGAACTCAAAAAGGTTTCTTCCTGTAACGTAAAACGCTTGGTTCTCTGATGTCTGTTGCACATTTTAAGGTGTACTATAAGGAAAACATTCTTGCGTACCAAGTTTTCCTTGAATAGGGGCCACGGCAATCGGGAGGGGGGGGGGTGGGCTTGTAAACATACTGGCCAACTACGGTAATGGAAAACCGACTTGCATCTCTCGCACTCAAAACAGTTGGGTTTTGAGATATGGTCGCAAGAATTGCCCATGTGTATGACTTTCCCACGGGGGTCTGGAGTTAACCGAGAGGGCCAACCCCACAGTAACGGAGAAACCGTCGGACACTTGTCCCAATAATAAAAGTAATCAAACATGTCGGTCGTTTCTTTGGAAACTACCCGAATTTTTCTCGAGGATTTGTTTGAAAGCTGTCACATGGTTAGGTGGCTCATTTCACAACTTTCGCGTCAATGGCTTAGGTTCTGAATCGTACGCGCCAATGTCTCTTGAACTGACAATAGTTCTTATCCCTTGAGCTACAATTGGTAAATTGAGACGCACATGCGTAGGGAAAATACGATGCTAGCCAGTCTCCACCTACCCCCATCACTGATCATAATCTGACAACCACATTGTTTATCATACACTTGTCTACAGGGGAAGTGTAAACCACGAAGAAGTACACGCTGAATAAGCATCTATAAAACATGTTTTAGCTCCGGCGGGGAGGGTGGAGGCAGAATTTATCCACACCCAAGAGACTAATGAGAAATTCATTGTCGTCCACTAGGTGTCCCTCGTTAAGGTCATCAATGTTTTGGACCAAGAGATGATCCAACTCAGAAATCGGTTGAATCACTCCAGCCCTGGACTACCATATCTTCCTATTTCAAAGCAGAACAGTACTTTCCATGGTGTTTCACATTCTTTTCTCTTCAGCGAATCTTCCTGTGTGTCTCGCATTTTATCCACATAAAAGGTTCACCGACCGAGACAACTAATTTGTATAGTTCCAACGAATGAAACACGGTGAATTTGAAAGTGTTTATTAGAAGCATCCAATGAGTACCTCGAATCGTTACCCAGCATGAGCTTCCAGAAAGCACTTCATGCTTAAGACTGACCTATTTCACCTTCTCATTCAAGGTTCGATCTTGATAAACAGCCTTAACTACTCCAACCAAAACAGTGCAGGACTTAGATGAGTACGCCATGGTCGGCCATATTGTGGTGTCAAAAGCTGTAAATTCTTCGCGAAGAAGATAAATCTGCCTAGAGAAGTCCGTCGATTAACTTTCCCAAGGTCTATCATTACTCCAAACACTGAGCAAATAAGCAATGCAGATATCAGATTGCAAACTAGCAGAGTTTCCAATGGATTGATAAAAATAATAGGTAGCCTAGGCTGGTATGGTGGTTCAACGAGAAATGCATGTCAGCCGAATACCGATGCAATGGAGTTGAATCTCAGAGTAATTAAAAACGGAAAATTGTTTGTGTTGATGTGCTTTGGTTGAGAAATGTTTTGCACACAACTAACCTCATCCGGCTTGAAAAGTACGAACTTGTACATTTCATTCAAACTGGCAAGACCGTCAGTGGGATAGGTTAACAAAATTATTTTAGTGTTTTGAAAAATTCCAATCCAGCTGCTCCTTTCTGAAGAACAGACCACCCATTCAGAAGAAAGCCTAGAGCTTCTGTACCTCTTTCGTGAGGGGAAACAGGTTTTGGGATGTATGAGGAACCTGATAGGTTTGTTTATTTTCATCTTGAATCAGTGACCTCGTACTATAAACCATGTGCAAAACATGTAGGTAGCGACAAAAGATGGCCAGTGTACAGCGCACAAAGCGAGGTGAAAACAGTTACACAAGGGGAAGTGTATGTGTGAATAAAAGTGTGACGCGGATTGCAGCACATATCCCTGTACCACGCTGTTTCCAAGACGCGTAGTTTGATTTCATTAAACCCAAGGTTTGGGGCTTAAAAGAGGGTGTAACCTTCTATAGAAAGAATCCGATACTTCAAATTTGGTGTGACCTGAAGACTGACATCACTTCAGTTGAAAGAAGCGATTCGCAGCAAGCCTTTGTATGATGGAGTATTTTCAGCTACTCGAAAGACCGTGAAAGGTGCAAGAGAATGAAATAACTGCACAGCAGAGAGTGTTTTACCGAATAGCAGGTGATCATATGCAAAGGGTTCCAGTGACAGAAAACTTCCAGTCAGCGGATATCCTCAGCTCCTAATGGACAGTTTTCTCAAGCATTTAGCAAGACTGGTCGGATTACTGCAAGCTCGTTTTAGGTAACGTCATCCTTGTGGCTAACACAGTTACCTATTTTCACCTCATCCATGCTAACCTATTCGTTTGTTTGCTCATGTTCGGCAAGCTATAAAGGTAGAACGACACTGCAACTATCACAAAGGATCAAAGAGCTCAAACTAACCTGCCTGTCGACGAGAAACAGAAAATCCATCATCAGTGCAATTGTGGCGCACCTTGCGGACATTGGACATCACGTAAACGACGACGCGTTCATTATAGTCTACAGAGTCCTCACAAACGCGTTGAAAGTCTCTCAAAAACAACATCTAGCAAAGGCAGAGGCTGTGACGATCAGATTATTCAATCCGTCACTTTGTTCTCAGAAACGTTTCGTTAAGTCGCTCAAAATACCCTGACCACGATCCAAGTCCATCCCTGGAACTCAGTGTGACCCATAAGTTGACACTTTGGTTGAAACTGAAAATGGATAATCTGCGAAACTCATGTTCATTGTTTCATTGGTCCCTTTCCCAACCACGAAACAACAAAATTTACCCTTCTATCTCTCCTAACTACGCAACACTAACTTTGATGTCTATCCAATCACACTTTAGCACATAGACATTGTTTATAATTTATTCATTTCTAATCTATAAATGTAACTGTGTTAGCCACAAGGATGATGTTACCGGAAAAGAGCTTGTCCACTTTTCCATACATTTCACTGTGTTCTTAATGTCTGATCTATCGGTTGATAAATGGATATCAACTCCTAAACCTAAAACTTACACGCTCCACATTAGAATTGCCTAAAACATTACCAATTTATTCTTGCCATTCAGTCCTCTCCTTAATTACCTACCGATTCGTTTCTTCTTTGGGCTACGATACTTAAAGACACACCCGGTTCGCGTGGAAGACACTGGTACTTGCTTTTGTTCACGCCTCTGTGGCTCTCGGACTTTGAATACAACACAAATTGGTATGCGTGAGAACACATGAGCTCGTGTATGTCTGTGTTTGTGTGACCGAATGTGGACAGTCCCGGATTATTCATATCCTACTACAAAACTTCATTCACTAGGGAACTATTACTTTGAAAATTAAGTTGCTAGAAAAATTATGTACTTTAATGAATAGAAATTACTGATGGCTATTAAAAAACAAAAGTTTTGATCTTTGATTAGAATTTTAAAAATTCATCACCTAATATTAACGCTCATTTCATCACTGAAAACCGTGGAAGCACTGTACAGCGGTTTTATTCTTCTTGGGGATCACCAATAGAGCGCACCCACGGACCCCTCACTTAGGTTCATACCTCAAATGAATGATTGTGAGTCGAACACCTTAACCGCAAGACTATCCGGGCTGGCTCTCCAAGGTTTGTTGAACATCTACACTACATGATAAAGCACCCTTAGTACACTGACTCCGAACGGTAACAACCCGTTTTCTGGACAGCGGTTGACTCCTGCAATGGATAACTTCACTGTAGTAGCCTAAGTACGTCAAAAGCTCTCCGTTACAAGTAGCTTACAGAGCTTGGCTACTGAAGTTATACGAGTAGTAGATCAGACTATCGGAATAAGAATCGTCATATAGTACTACCGGTCAATTCATCATTGAAAACCATGGAAGCGAGTGTAGTATATATGTTCAATGAAACCTTAGAGAGCCATCCCGGATAGCCAGGTGGTTAGGTATTCTGCTCACAGTCTTTCACCCAATTGGGCTCGGCGGACCTGTGCTACAATGAAGAAACAGCTGTACAGTACTTCCATGATTTTCAGTGATGAGTTGTGTGCTAATACTGCATGACGCATCATATTCCGCAAGAGTATTCGCTTACTACTCATATACAAAAGAAAAGTCTTTGCAGCTATCCGTGAGCTGAGTACAGCATCTTTTGCTAAACGTGTACATCTCAAAAATAGGCCACTTCTTATAGCCCATCATCCCCGAGGGATGGATAACTCTGGACGTCCTCTGTCCAATGAAAGTTAGAGATTATTCCCTACTAATGGACACTTGCTACGTCTTCAGTGTGTTATCCAAGATACGAAGGCAGCAAACGGAATAGATTTATGGTCGTACCGACTTTTCCACTAGACATTTATGTGTTTCCCCTTTGCTTCCTAGTTTGTAGCTTTGGTTATAGTGTTTTACACTATGCTGCCTGTTACTCATTTTCGTGGCATTATTCCTCATCAGCCTTTAGACCTGCATCTCGACATTCACCATAATCACGTATCGAACTTCAGTGACTGCTGTCATCGTTCGCTGACGGATTTTTTCCATTAAGTTACCTTATTGGAGCTCCTTGACTAGATGACACTCACTAATCATATTCTCTAGGGAAATCACGTTGATAATTACAAGAGTAAAACGAAATCCTAAATAGAGGTGGTTGCCGGTGCGTTCTCTTTAGCAAGAAACCTTACCTGTCGACAACGAAGCCCAACTTTTTCGTTCCGAAGTAATCATCTTTTGTCGAAATGATCAGGAAGACAATTTTCGGTGTACTTGTTCTGCCACTTGCTTTGATTAGTTTCCAGTAAAAAAAACTACTCAAAGGTTTTCATTGATGATGATGACATGTTCCTATTGTTAGTGACATAAGAGATGGAAGGTCATGTTGGAATTGATTTATCACGTAGCCACAAAGCCAATTCACGAATGAAAACCATGGGAGCTCCCCGGTACCGCTGTTTCATCCAGCTTGTGACAAATCATTACAGGCAGTGCATATCCACCGATCCCCAACTGGAATTCGAACCTATGTCCAATTGTTAGTCACTCACGTTATAGCATGACTATCTGGACTGACTCTCATCGAATAGTTTCGTCTTATGACTACGTGATGTAGTGCCTTTCGGTCGTTTTGAATAGTGATAACGTGTCACTCGTACCACCATCGAATACAATGTTAGAACTACATCTTAGAAGGAAACAGCTGTACGGAGAGCTTCTGTGATTCGCAATGGCCAGTTCAGCATTCATACTGTACGACAAATCCGTTCCAGAACATGGGGAATCTCCTTCTACCCTTGCGGATATTTGGTTATAGTCAAGCGTTACTAATATAAGCTTGTTACAAACATTCTTGTTTTTACGCGACATATATTTTCACTTTCTTCTTTAGCAAAATTTATGGAAATAGGCCCCTGTGAAACGCGTACTGCATGTCTTTATTACTTAGAGCAAAACAAGAAGTAGACTGGGTGAGTGCATATGCCCATGGGATAAAAGGAATCAGAATGAAAAATGTAGTTGTCTGTAGAGTGTCCGTGTTGAATCTGTTTTGATCATTCCTAACCCTGCTTATTCACCAACGGTAACTTATGTCAAGTTTGAACCTCTTTCTAAATGATCGCAAATTATCGGACGTTGACCATCTTAGTAGCACTGGTATCAGTTCACGATATTCCTCCTCTCTCAAGCCCTGCCAGTTCGTTGCTCGCACACACACACACACACACACACACACACACACACACACACACACACTGAAACACGACTCGCTTGATTTGCTATGATCTGGACTAGACAGTGTGACTGCGTACTGAGTTCTGATCGGCTTTATTCGGCAAACTTGTATAAGCACACACACACAAACACACACGAAATTCCGTGACCTTTTCGATCATGGGACTAACCGTTTCTTTGCGTGCCTGAGTGAATTCCTGCCCTACTCACTGGTTGATCAGACCCATCGATTGATATCGGCATGTTCACCTTTCTCTTCGCTTGTGTCTCTTAAACTCGCGTTCCTTTCCTTGTCTGTCATTATGGTGACCTATTTAACACAGCTTGGTGACCTATGTTCCTCGGCCAACTGGCCCTAGTTCGTGTCGTCTTTTCTGAACTGTACGGAAAGTGAGTGAACCGTGATTCTCCTGAGATGGCCACATTCTGGGGTTTATACAATTTAAAAATTCAATTGACTATTGCCTTATGGTACAGCAAATAAACCTCGACTAGTAGATTTAGTTACGGAGGAGCGCGTGTCAATCTACGTCGACCTAGACACCGAAAGAAGTTAAACGCGTATTTTACAGTCAGTACCGAACGAGGTTCACAATGTGTCGACCGTTCACGATGGCATCACAGAACTTTCTGAAAGGTCCGCTATACACAGTTTGGCTATGAATCCCCTCAAGTGTGGAGACATTCTCTTCTCCCTTATGAGAGGCAATGAATATTCCGATTTTACTGACTCTTGCACTCCAGTGTCAACTAATGGTAATCAGCAGAATTGCCGAGATTCAGTAAAGTACCTTCGTGTGATACTGGACCGAAACCTTGCCTGGTCACGGCTCGTAAGTTCTTATCCTCCTGCAGTGGCATAACCAGGCAATAATTCGCTCTTATCATCATTTCGGAACACAGTAAAACGTCATAAGCTCTCCGCAAAAATACTCACTAGTCCTACTCACCCTATTCATGCACACCTAAGTAAATGCTTTTCTTCATCTGTCACACAATTTCTAAATGTACGCACCTTCATGCACGCACCTGGGCATACGACAGTTTCCCAATTCCGTACCTGGTAAAGATTTTACACGACCCCGAGAGTGGAATATAGGGTCTCAGATATCGACTGAACTCGTAACTCATCAGCACTTAATCCTTTTACAGCTATGGTTTTTTCTACCTTGAGAATGTGTTGTTTGGTAATGTTAAAGCTGAAAATTCACCCCCCAGAGGTGCATAGAGCATCTTCTAGTCCTGTCTTGTCCTGTCCTGTCTTATCTTGAAGACGAAGGTCAGTTCAACCAAAAACAAGTAAAAGATACGTGGGCACATGAATAAAATAACCAATGACTATGCACAAACAGTAAGACAGTAATGAAATCAGAATGGACGTGAAAGCGTCAAAGAACAAAAAGAGCATTGTACAGATTAGGATGACATCTGGCAATCATGCTGTCAATTTCATTACAGGAGAAAGTGAAAACGAATTCAGATTTGCCAGACCAAAATTGATACAAGTAATTGCACCACCACCACCTGTCCTCTTCTTGCACTGTTTTAAGTCTTGACAAAAGCACCCAAAGTTCCCAAGGAGAATGAGTTCATCGGTAATACTTTCATTTACCCAAGATTCTTGTATACAGGTCACATAGATGTTCGTGTTAATCCGATAGTTTGGGACTTTGGTTAGAAAAGACATCTTCCCAAACAGGGACCGAAAGTTAGTACCGACCATTACGGGAACTGTCATCCTCCAAGGTGAAGTACGACCAAGAACAGTCTGCCAGCCGGCTCGCTTGCGTTCCCTACTTCAACAGGGTCTCCGCCAGCTCTAACCCGAGTGAATGAGTCTTTAAAGTAGCAGATTCTGGGTAACATTGCTTGATGTTTAGAATTATTTCAGTGACATTGGTCAAGTTCACAAAAAAGCAGTACAGCCAATCATGTGGCACACCGCTTTCCCACAAATACCGTCACACCTAATCTTCGTTTTCATGTACTTCTTTCTGACTTCGTCCTCTCTGATATCAACAGAATCCGCTCCTCTCCATCTTGAAGCAGAACGGAAGCACACGAATCCATATTATCGTTCTGTACTTCTAATACCTTGATGTTTACAATTTATTTACAGAACGTGGAGGTTAATCTGTCGGCACAAAGGCTCTAGGGACAGGTTTGAAATCCCATTTTGAGGTTTCTGAAGAACCTTGAATCTTTCTTTGTGCACCGATAAAAACCTTGAATTTCACTAACAACCTCATACTTCAAGGTGAATCTGTTAGCCTAAATATTAACGGGATAGAGATAGGATGAATATTTTCCAGCTAGGTCCACCCTCTTCTTATTTGTATTGCTACACTCTGACTTACCAAATCGCCTTCTAATAATGACGTAAGCATATTAGTCTAAATGCAAACTGTCTGTTGATTGGATCGGTTTCACTCCTATATCTCGCAGACATGGGTTTCGACTATGGAACTCTAGGTAACATTCGACCGTCTCGCCCATTTCACTACCTGTGATTATCGTTACTCTCAAGTGAGTACTGAGCAAACCAAACGAACTGGACAACCGATCTGCTTTCTTAACCGAATTTCTCTCAGAATGACTACAATCCTTGGGTTATTATTTTTTAATTGTGTATGTATGTGTTTATTCCTGCGGCCCGTAAAGAAATTCCACCACAAGAAACTACAATTTTCAATCACACAGTTGTCCTCTACAAGGAAGTGCACGTCCATAACCCCAGAAAGTCATGCGGACCGCCTACATCTCTTCTCTCCACGTGCTTGGAAGGCTTTCCGTTCCATGTACGTGGATAATATCATGGCTGGTGTGTCGTGTGCCTATGCTACCAATCTTACTACCGTCCAAAACGATATCACTCAAATCTCAGAATTGTCCGATGTTCAGAAATTAGGTCTTATCCCATTGGTTGCGGTAATATTCCATTTTTTTTGTTTCACGGTACTAAACACTCCAATTTTCAAAACGACTGCATTTCAATTCAAACTAAAGTCTGCGTCACTGTGGCACCTAAAGTAATTATATTCCGTAGTGTGTGTTTTAATAGCCATCAACGTGTGTGTAACGTAGACTGTTTCCTCAAACCACTATACAGAACGCTAACTAACTAATGCCAAAGGGCTAGCTCGACTATCTATGCTTCATCTTCACCCATCGATTTTGTTTGATCACTCTTAGATCAGATTATTTTCTTGACCAAAATGACCTATTTTACAGTGTCCATAGTTATATGCTATTTCAGATTCCTGATCGTCTCGGATTTAGCACGGCTAGCTTACAACGCTTGCAAAAGATCCACCGGTTTTCGTGAGCGAATGTCCCGAAAGCTTTGCTTCGCGACATGCTTTTGACAGCCAGCCATCTTACCGTCTTCTTCATTTTGCCCTTTCTCCCTTTCTCGTTTATCTTACCTCAATGAGCCATCAGTCATGAACACTAGCCCTGTTTCCAGAGTTGACTCGGTCAAAAGGTTAGCCGATGTAATGAGTACCAATCTGCAGAGGTCTTCTCATAATCTTTGTTGGTTAAAAAACTACGTGGACTAAAGTGAAATTTTTATTGTTCAAAAACAGTGCAGTCGACAATTCGGTCACCAAGGGTAACCATTTTAAAGACTGGTTTTACTAAAACTTCTCATATGACACATCGATTTTTCGATGCATTCCAAACCGAGCTCGGTTCTGACACATTATGGAGTGGACTGCCTTTTCAGATTCTTACGCTTTAGCAGTTTGGTGAGACGTCGGCTGCTATCCTTTCTTTTGTCACTCAACGAATTCCTCCAGTCGTACACTATTGCTCTCTCATAATCTATCCTGGTCTACTTAAGGAAAAATTTGTCATGCTAATCCAGGGCTTAGCCATTATCAGTCGTGTTTCTTGGATTCATACGCGCTCTTGTATCTCCAAAGTTTGTGATTTACAGGCTGCAGAGTGCCGAAAGTTTCTCATGAAGATTCTTGCAAACCCCACCCGTCTCCTGTACAATGACTTTTCTCATACCGATATCTTTACGCGTTACGCGATTAGACTCACGCCCTCTCGTACAAATGACCTGAAATATTACGGTGGCATTTTTTAGCACGTGTTCTGACTAACCAGGTGAAGATTACGGGGAAACCTCGCTTGAATCTCGGTGGCTGAACTAGACTTTTTCTGCAGTATTTATTTTTTCTGCTTATTCCAAAATGACAGTGGTCAGTTTTTCTCCATTTGGCTGAAATTTGGGTTTGTTTGCTTGCTGAACTTCTCGACATAGAACTGTGCAATGCAAGCGGTTCCCAGTTTCCCTGGCGGAATTCGGATCTTCGTTTCATCATTTTTGCTGGCCAGCTCCACACTGAAATTGTCCCCAAATCGTCGGAACTAAGAATCAATAGTGATGCCTGGCTGTGGGTCATGTCAAAAATTCCCCATCTTATTCAAGAGTACTTCTGGGGCCTGTTCTACTGGGCCCGAGTTTTTACCTCTGCCCGTAAGTCTTGAAATCAACCTGCCATCAGCTTTTTTGAGATAGGAGCATGCTGAACTCGGGATCCTCAGCTTCCCTGGTGAGTAGATAACCCCTTCGCCAGATAATGTTTTATGGCCAGCCTGCTACTCCTTGATTTGTGTGACAGTCTACGCACGTGACTTCTGCTCGCAACTCCAATAGCTCCATCCCGTTAATAGAAAAACAGAAGACGACAACTGAACCCGCCAAAAGCCTGTGTTCCAGGATGTGAAAGAACGTTATGCTAATTAAAACAGAAATGAATAAACCTCAAATACATCCGTCCAATAGGATTGTCGTCTTAACGGGTACGGTTGATTGAGTTTATTCCATTACCGGATTTCGCCGGACCGGCTTTTTAATATTCATTCGGCTGATTCGACAGCATGCGTGGGTGGAGGTGTTTTGATTGGTTGACCCAGCATAACCCGTTCAAAACAACTAGAATGTTTGCTTCAGAGAGACTTCCACGACTCCCTAATAGTATTTTAAATTTGACTGTTCCGTTTACAACAAGGCTGACCTCAATTCTGGGCAGACGGTGACCGTGGATCCTAAGAATCACAGTGGTTGTTCTAGTCAGGGGAGGTAGTACGTTGGCAATGAGTCAATTGTAACCCTCACAAAAGCTCTCGCTAGTAATACTTTATTACCTTTTTCACGGTAATTAAAATATTGCGGAATGGATGCTCTCAGAATTCCGCCTGCCAAGTGCTTGATGTAAGTTTGACAGACTCTTCTCATATGCAGGCAGAAAAAGTAGTGTTACTATCAGACATGTCCTTACATTTCCTTACATTCGGAAATACACATTTATTTCAACCTAAGCAGCAATTTTTTCCCTTTTACGGAGTCAGTCTGAGACTTTTGCACAGCGAGAGTGTTCATTCACGAAGGGGAAAAGCTCCGAATAATGAAAAACCTCATGACAGCAGCTTTAAGCTTGTAGCCGTCCAGATAACAGTGAGGATTGATGCAAACTTTCTTTGAAAATCAGTTGTTTCTGATTAACCTTTTCTCATAAAAAACGAGACTGTTGTGTGGCTTTTCTTTCTGGTAAATCAAGAAGAGTGCACAGTTTCCTAGGGTAAAAAGAATTTACAGAAAGTATTAGCCGAAAACAACTGTAGCCGGGAATGCTGTAACGGCAAAAAGAGGCGAGTTTTCGAGCGATCGAGTCAACCAGTTAAATGTCCCAGTCCTAAGAAGAGAGGGTGAAAGTGTTCAAAGCATTTCGCAGTAGACAGAAAGAGACACCCGAAACAGTAGACTGAACTCAACGGGAACTCAGGCAGCCCATCTGAGGGGCTATCGATTAGGCTGTCACCCGAATCAATCCGACCAAGAGAAAGAAAATGGCGGATAAAAGTATCCTGTCAATGGCAGCGGGCATTTGGGCAGAACGGAGCCGAAATATTCAGATGATCGGAGGATCGATGTTGCTACATTGTGGTCTGGAAAATGAACCATATAAACGGCCATACATGTTTTACAGCCTTCACTTGTTCGTCTGGTAAAATACAAGAGTGCCTCATCTGTCCTACTTGCTTCATTATAATATGAATGAAATTTTCTTTTGGACTTACTTTACTTGAGATCATGAAAATAGGGAATAGAGAAGAGTTCGCTGTCGGGAAAGAGCACCAACTTGCAGTAGTTTTCTAATTCGCCACCGACTTCCTTTGAAAACTTCAAGAAAATAGCCGGTTTAGTCGATGATTGGACTGATTTCAATTATTTTTTGCTGTTTGTTCAACTAAATATAAGAATCCACACCACGAGGGAAAGTACCTTTGAATTCGGTCGTGTTGTGTTGCCGGAATATCCAATCGCAACATTTTCTGTGGGATTTCAATCAACAATAACATTCACAATAAGCAGGTAACCAATAATGCCGCGTATGCGCACTTTTCTGAAATCCTTACGTGTTATCGCGAGCACTGCTTATTTTGTGAATTATGGCAATAAAATTCGAAACAAATCTAAACGGATAACCGTACTCCCTGATGAGATGTTAGGGAACACCCAGCAGGCTGGTGAGTTGGTTCCAGCAAAGTGATGTCGGAAAACTCGGATTTTCGTGATCCCAATGAGCGGAAAAGAAGACGCACCAGTTCACTAATAGGTCCTAGTGCTTCACCCATGACACCGTAGCTTGCCTAGTCCACTAAGGAGATTTGACTTTAGACAGAAAATTTCAAACGGTCAGAATGACTCTTTTATACTACGAAAACGCATTTGATTGCACGGATCGATCAGCGTTGCTCAGTATGCTCGCCTTAAGTGGTGTAGACCCGAACGTCTGCAGGCTGCCTTTAGACTATTTCATTGGTCGAGGACATTTCCTTTGTTCCATGGTCAAAATGTCTTCCTCCCTTTACAGCTGACTGCGAAGTCCTACAAGGTGCTTTTTTTCGCAATTTCTAAATTTCTTTCTACAGTAATCAACTTCCAACACCCTCGACTTTCCTTGTCTACCAATACTCCCACGATGCAGTTCGAGGATGTGAATTACCCACACCCGAAGGAAATTCTCAAATTCAGAACAAATTAGATAATGCCGTAAATCGGTCCTCATCCCGCTTACTTGAGATGAGTACTTCTAAGTGCCAGCACGTACACTTCCCTTCCTTCCTGATGGAGCTTGCCGAGCTGTTATTAACAC
The DNA here is from genome assembly GCA_948099385.1 of Fasciola hepatica. Classification (NCBI taxonomy): domain Eukaryota; kingdom Metazoa; phylum Platyhelminthes; class Trematoda; order Plagiorchiida; family Fasciolidae; genus Fasciola; species Fasciola hepatica. Next base: position 840,663 of record CANUEZ040000091.1, read on the forward strand.
GTTACCCGTGTTATAATCCAGGAGGCGTGCCTGGATGAATAGGCAGCTTATTGGCATCAACGTGTTCGGACATTGACAAAACAACACAAACGTTGCAAACACCCTCATTTGCCAAGTGGCTGTCCTGTTCACTTGAAAACAGTCATCGTCCAACGGAGGAGCGGTCAGGTGGTTTGCAGATCGTCGCTTACCTTATTGCGCCTGGATTGCTGAACTTAGCTGTGTTCGCTAATCCACAATTGTCCATAGTTCTGTCTTCAGCAATCAACTACTTAATAAGTAGTATATACACTCACAACACCTGTACTATCAGCAAATAATGGACCCATACTAATAAAAAAAGTTAGAAATCTTGATGTTACTTTATCCCACAATCATTTATGGTCCATATTCGTCCAGTAAGTATTTCGCGAATTGAGAATCTGTTCTTTTGTCCATCTGTTTTAGGATAATTTCGTAATTTTTAACTATGAGCCTTCTGACCTAATGATGTTACTGGTCTCCAATTATTCTCCCCGGTGTTTTGAGGAAAGATTTTAACTTGAAATTAAGATATAAGAAACACAAGAAAATACGGTGACATGTAGAAAGACACAATTAATGACACCATTACTGATAAACACAGTATTGTTTTCGATCAGTTTGTTTCCGAATTACTTTCGAACATTCATCATCCTCAAAAGCTACGTCCACATCCTGCTCAAGCTCAAAGCCCAAGATTTCACATACTCTCGTTTCCGAGCATGGCGATTCTCCTTCTGTATATCTTGTTGGTATAATTTTTGATACGACGGTGGTGATCACAAACTGACGAAACCATTTTCGTGGATGTAAGTTGCAACAATGTTTGCATTTTACCCGACTCCGTATAACTATAACCACAAATACGGTGTGTGTTAAAAATCCAACCCATCAGGTGTATAAAGATACAAATGATTTGAATGATATGACAGATGATTCAGAACCAATGTAATGAATACCAAGCACACTTGAGTAGGCAAAATCAATGAAACCCAAATGCAACCAGACTCTTTCGGATTGGGCCAAGGACAAGAGTTCATATCGACCATGTCCAAGAAAAAAAGCTTCCCTAGTTTCAAATCAATAACCCGGATTAACCAATTGATTTGCCTTGTCCAAGAACTGGATTGGTCAAAAGTCCATGGAAAATATCCCCTCACCGATACATATCTCATGAATGTTAACATTACACGTTCATTACATAAAAATCATGCTTTTTAATTAAGAGTGAACGAAATTCCTCAGAAATGATTATAGGTGAAATAAGGGTCACTCATTTTCCTCGATATTGTTCAAATCACGGTAGCCAGAAGAAAAAGTTCTGAATCGATCAGTTTGCTTTCTGGGTAATGTCAAGCAATAGTCATATTTGATTCCGTCATTCAAAACCAAAACAATAATGCACGTTGCGCCGTAGATCCAAGATTTATCACTACATAACCTGAGATAAAACCAACCTGCTGCGTACGTTGACTGGCACTGTGTATGCAATTCAGTGTTCAAAGTTATAACTGTATACTGTCCATTCTTTGATATGTGAAAGTAGATCGTATTCTAATTCGACGCGAATGAAATAGGAAGCGATATTTTCTGAGATACTTTGTTCCATAAAAAAATACAATCACTACCCTTGCATGTCTGGAATCGACAAGTGCACAGAGCCCAGTGTGCACACTTTTAGGAACAAACATTTGAAATCCAATAATCCACTTGCAACCGAATAGGGAATGAATAATCCCGTTTTCATCTCATTCAATCCTGATTCGCGTACAAGGAATTTAAACCCACTACCTGACCAACGTTGAATAAATCAGAGCCAAAACGATCCTTTTCAAATGAAGATCTTGTTAGTTATTGGCTTGAATCTAAACGGAATCGTCACAGCCTATAATTTAAACTGTTCTTGATAAGCAGGCTTGTATGGGAAGAAATCACATCAAAGCTCACAGCAATTCCATCGCTTTTTAATTCCAAGTTTTCCGAAGCACGGAGAAATCCAAAAGCACCAGTGGTGGTACGTAACACTATCTTCTAATATGGTTTTATTAGGATACTGAGATATTTTGCAACCTTGAAAGTTCAACAAGGTGTGTAATCGACAATCAGGTGAGTGGGTACATCCGGTTTGGGGATATATGGTGGGCCGTTAAATCTCCCAGGTTGGTTATTTTGGAGTGAATGAAAACCAAAAGGATTTCTTGAGTTCCTCCTTCAAGCCGGATAGGTACGTGAATGTTTGGGCCTTTGAACTGTTGATGGCGGCAATTGCTCTTTTGCTCTCTATTCTCTTACAAAACCCATTCTTGGTTGCTCGAAAACCTTTGATTCATAGTTTGATCTATTTAGAATAATTGTGACATTCCATTTGGCGGCTTTTTGATGTAGATTGGAGAATCCAGCTTTAAGTTTGCCTGTACTTTTCTTTTCCAGATGTGATTTTTAAACCCCCGGATAATTCTGTTTCATTTGAGAAAGCAGCCCTAGTTGCTCCACCCAAGTTTTTATAATAATAACTGATTTACGAATGTGCACTGAACACAAGGTCAATTTGCTTCAGAATACGGAAGAGTGAAGACGGTCTGAAATAATTTCTCCCAGCAAACACCCTCGAGGAAGTTAGAACAGTTGCCGAACAAAAAAGATTACGTACTTTCAAAACCTGTCAATCACAGCAACAGCACCAAGTTTGCCGAACTAACACATCAAAATACGGCCGGGAGAAGTGCAAAGGAACAAGCCAGAAAACCAATCATCACAAATCCCGGAAGTCTTGTTAAAATATCTACCCAATAGAACTCTGAGATCTACAGGATTACAAGTGTTACAAAGCGGTCTTAATTTTAATCTTCACAGAAAGCGGCTGATGATTGGAGTTGTGCGTGCACTAGAACAAGCTTCATTAAATCTGACTTAAGAAAATGCCATTCATGCTAGACTACGAATGTGACATTTACAAGAACCACCAACCAATCACGTCTAATATCACATTTGGAAAAAAAAGCCCCGGCAAACTCAAAACTGGATTCTCCAATCCACATCAAAAAGCCGCCAAATGGAATGTCACAATTATTCTAAATAGATCAAACTATGAATCAAAGGTTTTCGAGCAACCAAGAATGGGTTTTGTAAGAGAATAGAGAGCAAAAGAGCAATTGCCGCCATCAACAGTTCAAAGGCCCAAACATTCACGTACCTATCCGGCTTGAAGGAGGAACTCAAGAAATCCTTTTGGTTTTCATTCACTCCAAAATAACCAACCTGGGAGATTTAACGGCCCACCATATATCCCCAAACCGGATGTACCCACTCACCTGATTGTCGATTACACACCTTGTTGAACTTTCAAGGTTGCAAAATATCTCAGTATCCTAATAAAACCATATTAGAAGATAGTGTTACGTACCACCACTGGTGCTTTTGGATTTCTCCGTGCTTCGGAAAACTTGGAATTAAAAAGCGATGGAATTGCTGTGAGCTTTGATGTGATTTCTTCCCATACAAGCCTGCTTATCAAGAACAGTTTAAATTATAGGCTGTGACGATTCCGTTTAGATTCAAGCCAATAACTAACAAGATCTTCATTTGAAAAGGATCGTTTTGGCTCTGATTTATTCAACGTTGGTCAGGTAGTGGGTTTAAATTCCTTGTACGCGAATCAGGATTGAATGAGATGAAAACGGGATTATTCATTCCCTATTCGGTTGCAAGTGGATTATTGGATTTCAAATGTTTGTTCCTAAAAGTGTGCACACTGGGCTCTGTGCACTTGTCGATTCCAGACATGCAAGGGTAGTGATTGTATTTTTTTATGGAACAAAGTATCTCAGAAAATATCGCTTCCTATTTCATTCGCGTCGAATTAGAATACGATCTACTTTCACATATCAAAGAATGGACAGTATACAGTTATAACTTTGAACACTGAATTGCATACACAGTGCCAGTCAACGTACGCAGCAGGTTGGTTTTATCTCAGATTATGTAGTGATAAATCTTGGATCTACGGCACAACGTGCATTATTGTTTTGGTTTTGAATAACGAGATATCGGTTTATTGATTTGGATCTTGTTCTCTGCCACTTAGGTAGCTAATTTGATGCTGAAATGATTGAGGTGCTTTAGCTGCGTTAGTCCAGATCAATGATAGTGCTTGGTACACGATAAACCTTTTTTATCGTCCAACATTCGTCACAAGATTTACTCCAATGTCTTGTAAATTTATCGTTTTCTTAATAAGGATCAATGCTGTTCTCCCCTTTCTAAGCTTCAATAAAGTACAAAGTTTTCGAGGTTCTTGGTTTCCCACTCAATCAGCCGAGTCAAGCTTTCGGTTCGAGACTTGTGAACATTGTATTCCTCTTATCGTTTTCTACAGACTTTGTCTTAATGGAGAAAGTGAAACACGTAAGTCTTTGCATCAAAATATTTATCCTCTCGTAGTAGCGAGAAAGGCAACGAAAGATACTCAAATTCCCAGTTCGAAAATGAAATACAGTAGACCAAGTTTACCAGTGGCGTGATCGTGGAATTTTCTAAAATTACGGAAGCCAAGTAAGATTGGACAACGGATCTTTCAACCCCTTTGTACTGGGAGCTTAGAGATTAGTGTTCATTGTTCAACAACGGAAATATTTTTTATTTAGTTATAAGCGGGGAACAAGTAATCCCGCCGCACTCTCAAGAATTGGGTAGACAATCAAACCGAGAGGGGTAGGTACCCCTGCTTGGGGTGAATGAAGTCACACAGGCCATCGGTTGGGGCCATTCCGACTAATAGACTAAACAGCGTTAATTTTACACTCGAGGTTGTTGCAAAGATATTCACCTGCATAAAATGAAAGTCACATGAATTCGCAAAGTTTCAGACGGGGTAAATTTTTGGAGGAAATGATTGAGATAACGATAGAATCAAGAAGTGGAATTCAGTGTTCGAATTCATATAAAATTTTGATGCATTGTTCAAAGGATCAAAAATAATGCGTCCACAGAGCCAGTCTCAAAATAATGGAGGATCTACAGCTTCATGAACAATATTTTAGTAAAGCGTTGATTCTTATTCATTTTTCTTTCTTCTTTTTAGAGGCAGAGGGCGTCTATTCCGCAGCTCAGCCATGCAGACTCATGCTTGAGACACTAATCACTATTTATTCAAAAAATGTCGAGTAGCCACTTGAACAATAGGTCATTAAGCTCTTCCGTCACTCCAGCTGAGGTAGACGGTGCACCAAACGTAAGTCTGCCGACTTCTGCTTTTTTTAAAGTAGGTAGATGTCCCCGCGTATGGCTGGGATCATGAAAACCGAGCAACATAGGCAATTCTGGTCCAAAGTTGCCTCAGATGACACATCTGTTGGAGATCGGATCACCTCGGATTTCTCAGGATGTCACGGGAAACAACCTGTTAAACGGCAAACGACTTTTGTAAATGATCTCACGTAGTCCTCCAACCGGATGGGCTGCACCCCTCTGCACGATTTCCAGTTTTGCCTGTCCTGCTGCGCGTCCCTCATGTTTCACCCTAGGTCATACGTGATAGACGTACATCAGTTTGAAAGCATGGAGTGAGAGTCAACCAAATGAACGTCGAATAGGTTCAGGGACACTCCAAGCAGAAGTACAAAGTCTGTCCGTGTGAGTTCTGATTTGTAGTGACTTGGCCACAATCCTCCGAACGTTTTTTTGCAAACAGACTAGCAAAGGTGTCCGTCATATACGTAATAAATCATATTACTGGACGGTTTCCCTACGAATATATGTGCACACTTGTCGGTGTTGTTTGGCAGGGACCATGTATCAGAGCACCTCTCAAGGGCCTTGATGTCATCCTGAGGAACGGGTTCATCAGCGTTTGATGTGATCCTCTGTCAGATATTAGGGCAGACCGCATAAATGAGATGCAGTGGTTGAAAAACTACCGGTAGTTTAATAATACGAGCCAGTAAGAGTAATGTACCTAGAAGCGATACTGGTGTCACACCACTGGTAGACATCCGCTATGTCTTCTCTGATAAGGCTACTTGTAATATGAAGATCCTCCCTTAATAAAGTCTATCCAAAGAATCGATGGGTCCACAACACCAAGAGCCTTGAGCTTACCTATTAGACGGCCATGCTGAACCTTCCCAAAAGCAACGATGACAACGTGGACTAAATTACTATTCGTCATCAATTTTACGCAATCTTAATGAACTGTCAAGGTACGTTTTCTGCACACAACTTTCTGAAGATGATTGAGCAGGGGAGTACCGGGTACGCATACCTGAAGGGGAGCAAGAACCGCGAAGCCTGTCGTGTGCTTCCGGGGAGCTTTTGTCCACATGCTGATATGCTACTTACTATCAATGTATATTTGTAAATATATAGCAAGAAAGAGACAGGGAGAGAGAGACGACGGGAGGACAATCTAATCCCATGATTTGCTCGCTAACTGAAACCAATATGAAGAGACTGGAATTTACACATGCACCCCACCAGCTACTGAAGCATTCTGTCAACCATCCCAAGGTGCATTACTCCACAAAATATCCACAATAATAAACCCGTAATATGACTGCCTACAGCACACAGCTGAGGCTTCCATTGGATTGATGATCACCTTTCCCGTGGACCACGGTTAGTACTGATTTCGGGATATTCCTTTGATCCGAAATGCATTTGCTGGGTCAACCCGGTAACATGGTAATATATTGAATAGTAGTGCAAAACCGCGAGGTTATAGGTTTAGCGGGATACATTCCGGCATTCGGGAAGGAGGTTGGCGTTCTGTCAGTCGGAAGAAATTTAGCCCACTTATTGAGAACAAACAACGTGGCGAACAAGCTCAGTTTCAGTTATTCGTACTCACACCCGTACGTAGCAGTCAAAAAACAGTCAAAGAGATTGATGATTCAAATCTGTTTCCATCCGTGCTTGCCTACGCTTACAACGTATCACAGTGTAGAATGTTCAGCTGGTTGCTCACGTGTTCGGGACAAGAAGTAGACAAAAGGAGCTTGAGGCTACCGATCAGTCAACTACCGGTGTGAATCAATCGGGGCATCGTATTGGATTTTGGAGACAGTGATTTCCCGTCACAAATTTGAAAAGAGAAGTAGGAAACATGGGTTTTCACAATGTATCATTGACCATTTTGCTACATTTGTACACGTGCATACAGCAGCCAATGAGATTTTCGAATAGTCAGTGAAAGAACCAATCGGTTTTGGCATCCCATTAGATAAAAAACGGCCATAGAGCTCAACCAAGTATTTCATGTACCATCAACATCAAATATGACGCTAGTGGAATTCAGTTTCGGCCCTAGCTCAGAACTGACTAGGAGTTTTGTTTGCCCAAGCAAAGAGCTAACCGAGCTGAAGTGACTCAAGTTCAGGGAAGCTGTGAAACTTGACGAATCGTCCTTAGGAAGTGTGCTTTGGGCTCAGCCGAACGTCTCGCGGTACATTTTACCAAATGTACCGAAGAAAGCATCACCGCTGACCGCAGGAGACCAATTTGTATCACACTTAAACCCGAAAATGAAATCGGTAAACCTTACCGAATTTCTTGCTTTTATGTTCTTCTAGAAGCATTTGAAAAACTCATTCCGATACTCTTTAGGTTGTGCGTCGATACTGATAAGGATTACCACTTTGATTACCGAAATTAAAGTTCCACGTTAGACAATCTAGTGTATTTAGTTGACTCCTTTTCATACTCCCTTGACCTCATCAGAATGCCTTTTCACGTTTTTTCTTGATTTCAGTTTTTCATTCAGTTAGTTTGCGGGGTGTTTACTGTTTTCAGAGTTACAAAAGGCAGGTATACTTCCACATCTGTTGTCGGAATTAAATGAAATTCTGCTTCTCCTCTCCAAGGAAGGAAGTCCATCTTTATTCGGAAGTAATTGTTCATCTTCACTTATCGACAGCAAGGTAATACCCGAAGTTCGGTTTGTGAAATATCTTGGAGCAACCATCTATTAAGGCCTCAACTGGTCCCAGCATATAGTTAAGGCATTCAAAACGATTCAAAGATTATCCTCTTATATGTCACACCTGAGATCCCTATACTGTACACAACACTTAAATAAACGTTTTTCATTTTCTTGCTTGAAGCCACACCTCTTTTATTGTTCCTCTGTCATCTCTGCTGGCATTCAAAAGGAAGACTTTCCCATTTTGGGCAGGTTTAGAAAAGTTAAATCACAATCCAGTGACATCTCTCGTGTTGATGTAGCCAATTTGCTTACGGGAAAGCACTTTCCTTCGTGGGAGAAACCTTGCACAAATATCTTATCGGACAAGACTCACCCCCAACACGTGCATCTAATTGCGTGTGGTTTTGTCCTATCCACCAGTAGCATACACTATTTGCTTTACCATTCGACAAACTCCTATCGTTTATCTGTCGTACCCTGTCTTGCAAGGTATCTCAATGATCGATCACTGGTGACTAGTAAATTCGAGAAAACTTTTTCTTCACTTTGCAGTCAATTTTGCTACAACTGCTTGAAATTAATATTTATCTAACTCTTTTTAATTATTGCGATTTACAACAAGTTTATTTGACGAATAAATTAGCGACCAGCATGGTGCTGCAAATCCATTCCTGGGAATGAATCAAGCCACATTCTGACTCGACTTGGAACAGTTACGATTTATTATCAGAAGTATAGAGTGGGAATAAGGTCACATGTGAGATTCTTGTTTGCTAATATTTTTACTGTAGCTCTTAAGAACAATGCAACTGGGTCCATAATCAGAGGTTTCACCCCGTACAAAAGATACGTAGTCGATATCCTATGTGTAACTAGTACCACTGTTTCCATAAATCTACAGCTTAAAAATGTTAACTCTGTCCATTTCTAAGCCTGGCTTACTTTGAAAGAAGAAAAGGGAAAGAGTCTTTCGTATATAGATGTAGACACAAATCGTTGGGGCGATTACCGCGTTCAATAACTAATGCATAGAAAAGCAATGCAAAGAGGGCACTACGTCGACCTTCACGTTTTTGAACCCCTCAGAATGAGTAGAAACCTTACAACCTAGGTAGATAATAGAGAAAATAAATAAACCTCCCCTTATAGCACGGTGTTTTCCTACAAAACGACTACCTTGGATGGTTTAATGCCAGGAAGAAGCAATGAAGTGAATGGAAACCAAAGGATAAAGAAGCAGTAAATATGCCTTCAGAAACATGTTTGCCTTTCAGAGGCGGTACGAAAATCGAAATAATTCGACGAAGTTTCTCATGAGCAGTCATTAGAAAGTTCTACGCTGCACAGTCGCAAATTTTATTCAATACCAAACCGATTGTGTTTTCCACTAAAGGTTACTATGATAGATTTCTCAGCAACATTTTGTGCTTATCCATTCACACGTTGCCATAGAACTAGGAACACTGCTGGCACAACCCGGAGCCTATCCGAATGCATTCATTATTATCACCCGGCTTGTCTAAACTCGGGAGCAATAACGACAATTACGAGCGCCGCTTGCTGTGTTCACACCTAGTTGAGCCAAACCACTCAGTGGAGGTGATAAACCCTTTCCGCACCATTTACAACTTTCGGGGTAAGGAATTAGGATTTCTCAAATACGGCATCGCAGCTGCAGCTGAAGCCGTAAGTGTTCGACTCTACGATCCTCTCCTGCGGTCTCAGAAACAATTTGTGTAGGTACGTAACCTCCCTTGGTCAACTCCCTGTTCCCGAACACATGTGCTGCCAACTGAACATTCAGTACAGTGATCAATTTCATTCACCCACAAGCACGTGCAAAGACAGATTTGGATTACCATTACCCTTGCCTGTGTTTCAGTTATATTTATTCTAATGTACTAGTAGGAGTATGACCAAATAAAAATGAGCTTGTTAACCATGCCGTTTGTTCCGTGGGATACTTTCGAGATTTAAATCAGTCACACGTTCGTGTGAATAAATGCTTCGGTGATGATCTAAAGATGCGATCACTCCAGACTGGTGCGGCTGAAGCTGCGAAGAGACTGCCGTGATATCTTTGATTTTGTGGCTTTGAAAGTGCCTTCTGTGGGGCTGAACTGGGTCGACCCATTTATTCTAACAAATGGTTTTTGTTTTTGAAAGGCTTTTGAATAAATTAGCCGTAACTGCTGGCAAACAGATAGTTTAGTTTGAAAGATATATGTACTTCTGAAAATCTGCCACTACGTAATTAATCAGTCCTCTTTATAAAGGTTTTCAACCTGAAACAAACAGTTTATGGCTCGCGCACGAACTACTTGGAGGCTATGATGTACGGAATAAAGTCGGGTTTTCTCCCTCGTGAAAGAATAAAACAAAACGAATTTACTGAACTGACCGTTTCGTCTACTGCCTCGGTTCACATACATCTGAGAACGTAAGCAATAAAGAGGGTAACAGGACTCATTCATCCATGTGCAGACTTCTGTCCTAATGACTAATGACCATGTTATTATTCGGCTGATAGTTTGCTAATCTGTCCCTATCATTATCTATTTTTCCCGCATTTTAGGTATATTTCCCCTAATTCTATACTGTTCTCCCATGATTTATTTTGATCTGCTGAAAAAAGACTACATCACTCTTTGTAGATGTCTGCACGTGTTATTTTCTTTTTTAGTATAGTCTTTACAGTCTTTATATCAGGCTCATGTGATGAACATATAATAGTATCTATTTCGTTTGCCGAAAAAATCGCTGCATTGAGACTTTTTTTCTGAACCAATCACTTTCGTCGACAGGTCGCATACTTCGAATGGTTCCTCCAAAACGATCTCTGTACAGAACTTCTACAGTTGCTTTAATTGCTTGTGTTTTAACAAAGAATGGTGAATTTTTATGTGAACTGTTGGTTGTGATTCGCGCGTAAAACTTGTATTCATTTTTTCTGGACTGTTGAAAAGCACCATAAAAAGGTGCTTGATCCTACGTAATAATGATACAAATAATAATAATATTAATAATAATAACAATAACAATAACTAAGCTGCAATACTATTAGTAGCCTCGAGTTCTTTTCCGAGCAACGGATTTGTTTAATAGCCCAATATGGATTGAATGCATTAAATTGTTTTCCTAATACTGAAAATATAATCTCCACCACAATTAGATCAGGGTATTTAGGGGAAACTTTTGTCATCATAAGCCCCTAAGCTTACAAGGTTTACCTACCGTAAATGTACAAAACAAATGAAATGATAGGTCTTCAAGTATAAAAAAACCCATATGCGGCATAACCTGATGTACTGTCCAGCAGCAAATTACCTTCAAGAAAATAAATTCTAGTTTGACCAACTAGAGCAGTTTATTTAGAGTCCAGTGAATTTATTTATTGTTCAGAATAACGTGGACAATGCTCACACAACGAAATTGTACATGGTTTAATGCAGCTAATACCAACCAGCATCCAGCATCTAATGTAAAGTTCATTAGAGTGGTCTTTTCTGTGAGTTTTCTACCGTAGATCAAGTTTCCGTAACCCGGTACGTCATAAAATGCGGCCTAGCTCGCTAATCAATGAAGAAATCAGATGGCGATGGAATTTTCACTTTCATCTTGTTTGGGACAAGTGAGCGTATGATGCTGGCTGCAAATCCGCACATGGATGAAACAACTTCTTTCACCGCATCTCCCTATGCCGAGGCATAAAAATTTATTCAGAAATATTCTCTCAGGATATGCTAATTTCTCTTTGATCGCCTTTTTCTCTATTAGGATGCAGAACGTGTCATTATGCCAGTTGCTTCTGTTGACTTTCTCCGACAGTATCTTGTTTTAACAACATCGTTTCGGACTTTATTGTAAAATACGTTTATTCATTCTCGAAGAGGTTTTGAACAAAATTCCTCAAAGACAAACTGCAAACGTCACCTCTTTCCCACTTAATTTGCACTACTCAAACACTATAATTTGCTGTTCGTGACTGTACTTTCCTCCATTATCGGGAAAACATATTGGACGTTTAAAAATGACACTTTTATGACCTAGATTCCAAGGTCATGCGTTCCAAACAAACCAACAAATTTTTCAAGTGTGCCTACCGTCAACCACGAAATATGCAGCGTTCTCAAAAATCCTTTGAATAGTTTTCCCTTCATTCTGTTAAGCACATAATCGATTTTCCAACGGAACGAACTGCTGCTGATAGAACTGGCATTTGTTTTTCAGCGGCCAAAAACACCTGAGATGGATTTGACCTTGAGAATATTTTAAATAAACTATTCGTTTTCGACCGCATAATTAGCCTTATCTTTCAAACTTCCTACAAATTTATCGCGCTAACCGAGTTCACGCAATTTCATCTTCCAGGGAGACAATGCAGAGTTGGCGTACAAGCCATATTGGGTAATACCGAATTTGTTTGACATAACAACAAATTCTGAACCAAAAACTCAGAAGGAAGGAAATATGATTCCACTTGAATTTCGGGAATATCAGTAAGTTTAAATTCTGTGGAACGTGAGACTTATCAGAGTAAGCACTCGTTTCTGCCAATGCAATAATGATATAGGATTACCTTGGAACTTCCGTTTGAAAACGGAAAGAGAATTCTTGTTCGAAAAAAAAAAAGTTTTCAATAACTTCATACTCTCGTGTGAATTTGCTATTTTACTGTTGCGAAACTATTCCATAAAACAAAATTTACTTGCATCTTATTCCCTATTTCTAGTTGAATTCGACCTCATATACAGCGTGATGTTTCACCCGCAGTTGCGTTCGTACTTACACCAGCAGAAAAAAACGAGGAATGTCCCATCAGAGTTTGAGAACATATCTCAGTTGCCGGGTACACATTATGATACATCACATACACAGGCCATTTTGGCCGAAATCCAGGGTCATCTGTAGCAAAGGGTCTGGTGACAAACAAGCAAGATTTTTGTATGTCCCACAGTTTCCTGCGAGTAGTGTGTGAGACTGATGATAATTTGTCTGGCTGACTATCGTTTGGACTCCAAGTTTCGCGCACTAATCTCAGGTCATCCAGCCAACCCTAAACTCGGAAGCATCAGACTCGCTTTTTGTCCGTGTTAGAGTTCATCGGTGGTACATATCCTCCACCGCACAGTCATAGAAGACGACATGTGAACTAACTGAAATTGGTGATTCGGATCAGCCCGCTCGGGAACGGGGTGACGCAGTGGTAAAGCACACGTCTTCGACGTGAAAAGACCTCGGTTCAAACCCCGGATGTGGCTGATCAGCTCCTAATAGAGTGAAACTCGAGTCTGGTGCTTCCGAGTACAGGGCTGGTTGGATGCTCTGAGATTTGTGCTTGAAAGGTGGAGTCCAAACAAAGTAAGATTTCGTCATTTGAACCTGCAATGAGTCTCATGTCCGACCAAACCCAACTGGAACGCTGAAAGAGCACAGACCGATGTACCTTTCTGGGTGCAGTTTATTCTGTCCAGTTTTGTTTCGTATTTTTTTCAATACGAATCAGAAATAGTTCACTTGTTCCCGAGTTGTTCATCGATTAGGGATTCACTTACAACTACCACGAACCGAATGAGTTTTGTCAATAATGTTCATATGGTACTGCCCACTTAGCGATAACAAGTCAGTGCGTGTATCTAAATCCCGATTGATCGTCATCTCTGTCTTCCGTTGCCCGTCACTTCCGTGCACATGTGTGCCAAACATTCCATGCACATAAGACGTGTAAACGTATGCAATTCAATGCCGGCTTGACTTGGTGCTGATTTCCGATAGAAGAGTTGCAAGTTCCGGAAGGAGCGTGTTGCCATCTGTGCGTGACAAATTCTGCAGTTAGGTTCACTTAATATGAAGCTATTAGAACTCATCCAAGCTTTTCTGGTCCGACTAAACAACCACGCTGTTTGTACACAGAGACCACTGACACAATCAATTCCTTTACCATAGGATCAATTCTTTGTTGTAGAAATTAAATGTATCCTGCCCGTCCAAGAATATATTTCGGAGCTCTTTACTTAGGTGATGGGCGGGGATAATCGAAAGGTTGATATCTTGGTGCAATTATCTTCATTCTGCTCAGAACACTTGTACACGGATTACTCAGTGCTTCAACATTCTCAACGGTAATGGAGTATCCTCTTAGCCAAACGAATAGAGCAGACAGCAGTACCAATGATCTGTCACTTTCGCATGAATATATGGATCGATTCACATGATAGCACTGAACCTCAACTGTTCTTTTCCAATACTTACTTGGAGTGGTCATTATGTGTGAGATAGTCCCACCCAATAAAACCACATTAATCCTCGAAATGAATACGCAACAGCTCCTCCCTGATATAACCAGCTGAAGTCTACCGGAATGGCTGTCATTTTGTTTTCAGCGCTTCTAAGAGCTAGTGTGATACCCCATCCCCCCCTCCATTGTTGACTAGGGATTAGAATTATCCGAGGTTCGGTTGTGTTAGGATAGAGTGTTGGCTTGCTATGTGACCAAATCTCGGGCCACTTTTAACTGTAAAACTGTCATGGCAAGGAGCAATGAAAAAGCATTGTGAACAGTTCGTTTCGTTAGATGAATCGATCAGAAACGACAAGTCAAACGTCTATCATTTTGTATTTCTGAAAATATAGCAGTGCAAGTGATCGGAAACTTTCCAACTAGGACCTCGAAAGTAGATTGCTATCATTCACTAGTAGTATGAAAGTGTCAACCTTTACTCCAGAGTCTCATTATTCTTCAGACAAAGATAAATTATGTTCACGGAAAGCATTTTTCTAGGGTAAATCCACATTTTGAAAACGACTAGATTGATATCCGTCCACCCTGGATTTGAATGACCTCTTTGTTTCTCCTCAGGTATTCTCTGCTCATGAAACCGGATGCAAGCTGGCCGAAAGCTGACTGGTTCTATCGGTTTATTCGTCCTCTAGTCAACGGCAAGGGGCAGTTTCTTTACCACGGTAAAACACAAGTTAGTTTACACTTTAGAATATCGAAGTTCAATAAAACCAAGGAAATCATGGTCAGAGTACTTTCCGTGTTAGTTGATTACTCTGAGGCTCCTTGATTAAAAATGCAACCCACTATACTTTCTCTGTTTATCATTCTCAATAGTGAGAGGCGTAAGTTGTACACGAAAAGATTTTTTCCTTTATCGTCTTATTTACTTCGTTTTATAATGTAATCATAGTAAGATATTTCAGAAGTGGGGTCGTCACCGATTTATAGCTGCCAAATGGGGAAGGACCGGCGGTGGAGCTGAAAACCGAATCCGGGACTGAAGGAATAAAAACCCACTACGACGACCGTTCGAAGGCCGTGTCCACGCTCAGCTCACTCGTGCAAACAGTGGAACTAAATTGTACAGCTGTTCCATCCTATATGTGTTTGTGTGCGGAGGAGGAATAAATTGTGGTGCATATCCCCCGAGTCTCCACTGTGACTTGGACCCAGAGTGAATGACTCTTAGTCAAAAACCTTAATACAAGGCTTTCCAAGCCGGTTCTCAACGGTTTATTTCACATCATTCGATTTAAACCATTAGAACCCCTCCCAGGCACGGTGATCAACTCCGATGATGGAAGAGTTCTCCATAGGAAACCGGGGGGGGGGGGGGGGGGAAACAAATTCATTTTGTTACGAGTACCCCGTGATCTTCATGATTTCTTCCTTAGTTCGTTATGTACGGGCATTTGCGTTCTTCACGAAATATGCTTTTGATGTTTTTCCGACTCGCAAGGTGTCGTCTAGAAAGTGTCTGGTTAGACGAAAGTATATTTTGTGTAGGCAAATGTCACTTTTGATCAGAGCAGCTGCGAGGATTACATAAGAGTCACCTGTGATCCGGTCACAGTGACCAAAACTGCAGACAAACAAGACCAGATGAGCGACCATATGTGGCCTGATTTGTTTATATGTTGAGTAGATAAACAAGACAAACAAGGAAATGGTTAATGCCACATGGCCCGAAGGACTTACTGCATACAGGGGTTAAAGGAAGCATTCACGTTATCAACAGTGTATTGATTCGGTGATAGGAGAGGGAAAGGATACAACGAAGTGAAAACACATAAGACGGTGGAATGTTCATAAGTCATGGGGTTTCAGAAAACATATGCTAACTCCAGGAATGCCGTTTGATAAGTCTTGGAGATACCTCATATGCGTCGGTCCTTGCCTGTGAACGTAATTTACGAGTATAAATCACCTAAGATGGTAACTACCAGTAGAATAGTGTTGGGGGTGTGGTTGTGCGATGGTGAGAGAGGTGCTGTCAACTAGAGGTTAGTTTGATCAGCCATGGGAGAAAAGACACTATTTCGGTCCTATTCCAGATGATAACTGAAGTAAGTGTGCCACCTGCCTGAGATGTGATTCTGATAATCGTGAGAGGAAGCGTTTCGGAATGGTATGCTGAAAACAAATGGAAAGCATCAGATAAATATCTCACTTGGCGTAATTTTACAGTTTTTCTTGGGGTCAGTGAGAAGATTTAAGGAGCTTTGCAGGACCAAGACAGACATGAATAAAATTCAAAACCGGGTAGTTTCACAGAGTAGGTAATTTGGCAAGCTACAGATAGAAAAAACCAAAAGCGATCTTTTTTCTCTCACAAGAACTACGGATCAATTTTCTATCCGTGACTACCCAACTCTAATAACCAACCTCATAAAACCGATCGAGGAAACTGAGATGAATTTACTGACAGCATGCTGATTCTTGGACTGTTTTTTTTTTGTTCAACCATTGGTGTTACGAAAATGGTGACCGGAAATATGTTACTCAAGAAACTGATATCCGGTGTACCGCTTTTTCCCATACAAACATGTGGTGCAAGAACAGAACAGGCGGTGATGTGATTAGTCACATCAGTTTCGAGTGGGCTGGCAAGTCTGGATGTGATTTAGTTTCTCTTGTAACAATGTTCATTGCGCGGTTGGAGAAGGTAATCAAAATCCCCTTCTTTGGAGGTACCGTGATCAGTAACCTGTACACAGTTCCTTTTTTCTCCCAGAACGTCATCGACCTGTTCTTTGACGCCTTCGTACGCGTTCTGATTCCATTACTATTTGACTGTTTATGCATTATCGTTGGTGATTTTAATCATGTGCCTAAGTACCCCTTACTTGCTTTTATTTTAAGTAATATCTGTCTTATCTTACCTAGGTGAAATGCTGTTTTAGAGAGAACTGTCAGCAACCATCAAGCACGTTTCCACCTTGAACTGAAATATCCCGTATCAACGAGCGACCACTCTTCATCTTCGGGAAACCAAATGTTTATTTTCGTTCAGCATATTGTTTACTCCTCAGGACAAAAGAAATAAAGTCTACCTTTATAGACTGGTCACCCATAAACAACACCACTCAAAGATCCCAGTCCATTGTTTCTTCGTGATTTTCTTTAGATTGTCCCCTTAGCCCGCCAGATCTATTTACAAAGTATTTGAGTGCAGTATTTGATTTGTCATGTACCGCGCAAACAGTATTTTAATAACAGAAGAATAGCTTCTCCACTGCTTAAATCTCTGAGAAGGCAAAAAGAACATGCTTATAAACTGTACTACCAAACTATCGTAGAACGACACCCCATCCTGGTCAAACAAGAGATACGATGGCTGAATACGACATTTTCTCACCCGTTCTTCTGCACTACAAATAGCAAACTGCTGTGGCACGGAATCCGACTTCTGTGTGGACAAGGGGTTCCTTCAAAAAACCATGATATAAATGCCGACAGTCTAAAAGCTGCTTTTATTCGTTCTCCATCGGGCACCGTACCATCTTGTTTTCCTTCTGTTCCCTCAGATATGGAGCCATTTTCCTCAGAAGTCCTCAAGTTTCTTCGAACCTCAAAATCAGCTTCTACCATAGGTCCAGACAGCTTGCACTCCAATGTCCTCAAATTTTGAGCAGGTTCATTATCGGGAATTACGATTTTCCCCATCAATAAATCTGTTGATGCCGATGAGATTCCTGCCTCCTGGAAATCCGTGACAGTAACACTTATTCCCAAACTGTCCACTTCCAACATTTTGTCAAAACGTTTTCATCTCATCACCACTTCCCTTGAGCTCATGTTAAGCAAGCGCGGCATCCTTAATCGACTGACTCTCCTTTTTTTGCTCCAGACGACCCACACCAGTTCCCGTACAAACCCAACAGATGCATTCTGGACTCAGTTGCTTCAGTTTGACATTGAGTCGTGAAGAACTTGAACGGTTCCAAGAAGTCAGTTTGTAGCATTTTCTTGGAGCATCCTTCCGTTTATGATTTCGTTCTCCGTTCTCCTCTTATTCAAAAGCTTTGACTATCCCTCAGCTTTTCTTCTCATGGTTGAAAGACTAATTTTCCAGTAGAACCCATAGTACTTGATTTGATTCAAGTTTATTGGGTCCTTGAACGAACAATTCTGGAGTTACTTAGAGTGACATGTTTCCCCTTATCTTTTCACCACATGTATCAGCGACTCGACCACTGAACCACCTGCACTACTTTTACGCATGCTGATGATTTAAGGCCCTGTCAATTCATCTCCAATTACCCATAAGTCATTTCATCGTCCGAGAATATATACAATATTCAGAATTTTTCATCCCATTCTGGACTGTATCTCAACATTTCCATATGTTTTGAGTGTACCTTCTCATTTTCCCGTTTCTCTTACCCCAGTGAGCAAGCAGCCATCAACATTGTCCCAGTATCCAGAGTTGATTCGGTTTGTTACTTAGGCGTTGCAAGCAGCTTCTGTTTACAGTGGTCTTTTCATTTGCTTGATTGGGTAAAAGGCAAAGTAGACTTTCTTTTCGAATTCCTAGGCTAAGAAAATCTGGTGCCACGCCAGTTATTATCTCCTTCTTTGTCCATCAACGCTTACTTCCAGTTCAACACTACTGCTTTCTCATAATCTATCCTGGTCTGGCCCAAGGCATAACAATTATCAGTTGTTTTTCTTTCGTTCTCAAAACCTCCTATCTCTAAAGTTTGTGAATAGCACTTTGTAGCCTGCGAAAATTTCTCCTTAAAAATTCTTGCAGGCCCCATCCATCTCCTGTACCATTACAATTCTGCTTTCCTTTCACGTCCCTCCAAGCCTCCCGCATTTAGACTCACTCCCTCTCGTATGAGTATCTTTTGAAACACTGCCGTGGGACTACTTAGCACGTGTTCTGGTTAATAAGAAGATAACAGCAGACGCACTTTCTATAAATCTCGTTAGCTGAACCAGTCTTTTTCTGCAGTACTTAGTTTTTATGCTCCCTTCAAAGAAGCAATGATCAATTTCCCTTTTTTGGCTAAAATGAGAGTTAGTTTGCTTACCAGTGGGCCGGCAAAAAATCCCCGCGTCTAGCTCAGTATTTCATCTTTCGCCGTAAAGGCTGACGCTGAAAGGTTGAATACGTCGAGAACAATCTGTCTGATCTTGCCAGAGATTACGTAACGCAACTCTAGCACGTACCTCAAAATGTTGAAACTGCGAATGGTTCATTAAACAACCTACGAATCCCTGAATAGTACATACTCTATGAATAGCTGTAATAATTCTCAAGCTGGTACATGCCACCTTGCTTTGAAGCACAAAGAAATAGGTAGTTTTATCCAAACATGACTAGCCGACGGCATCTTCGCTCATCCCCGGTGCATTCAGCGATGCACCTGAATAAATTCACTGGTCACTGGTAGTCTTGTGTCGATGACTGATTTTTCAAAAGTCTACCCTGTAAATTTTTGATGGTTGGTGACCTGCCTACAAAGGTACTAGCCGGTAAAGGGGAATAATTGGTGGATTCCGTCAGAGGAGCCTGAGAAGCGGACACCACTCCCGAGGTAGGCAGCAGGCATACACGATGCCCAATCTTGCACGGCCGCGCAGTGAAAAGATTTGTAACTGATCAAATAGATCAGAGTTGCTAACCGGTTAATGGTAACGACAGCTTGCAGCTCGCCACCAAATCAACCAGAGTGGACAGGAGATTAGAATTATTGCTGTGAACACACAAGCCAGACAAGCCTAGGTCTTGACCATCACTTTATGTTTGGACGATTTGAGAGGATACAGATTCACATAAAAGTCCAACCAGGCGCATTTTGGAGAACACAAACCACAAAAACAGCCGGACCATTGGAGCTGAAAAGCCAGAAGCCATTTTGTCATTCATCGTGAATGCTAACCTGAAGTACCATACAGTTTACTTTTAGTTTTGTCTAAACACCAAATTACCAAATTTATTTTACGGTCAGACAGGCGAAATAATAAGCAGGTATCCCCAGTGTTTTCAGCGATTATTAGAAAAAGGTCGTTAATAAAAATATTCTGACAAACAAGCTGAGGAACACCTGGTCAGAATACGAACATTAGCCGGAATTCGAACTCGAGAATAGTAGAGTTATTTCTGATTGACAGTTTTCTGTACGGAACCTTAAGCTATGTGTTACTGAGAACCGAAATAATATTTGTGAATATTATGGGAAAGAAGGTTGATTCTTCAACAAAGGATCAAAAATGTCATGTTTTAGATCCTGATTATTTTTCTCATTGACATTCACGCTCCATCGTCATTGCCTTCGCTATCGTTACACATTACGTTCTGACGGAACTTGAAAAGAGCAGTAAAGCTGCAAAGAATATGCTTCCTAGGGATGCATACAACTGGATCGACAGGAACAAGCCCCTTTCCCCTCTCTCCGTGTCTGGTAATGAGTCTTCACGAGTTTCATTTCAGGCAAATTTACTTTCGCAATCACCAGAAGTTCGCAGGTCATCACAACAGAACCTCTTCCCTTGTTACCACTACCCGTGGTGCTCCCCAAGAGGACATACTGTCAGCATGATTATTTTCTGCGTGCATTTCTACTATTCCCGTACATGGAAATACTCTTCTCCCCAAATATGCTGACGATGTTATATTTGGTATGCCTTATCATTCCCATTCTACTTCTACCCTCCAAATATCTGATTGGCTTTATGCTCTCAACTTAAAACTTAACTCAGTCATGTATGGTGACATCATATTTTCTCCTCTGAAAGGTTACAAGCAATCCAACTTTCAAAACGACTGCATTTACATGACAATAAACGGGGACAGCTGAATCACCCTGATCCGATGAAGTACCGTGGAGTACTGCGCGACTGCACCCTTACTTGGTCCATACATGTTGGTTTCATTTTTGTGGAAACGCATGTCTTTCTACCGTTCACACCTTAAATTCCACTCCGTGCACGTTCGCCTTATCAAATGCGTTGTCTTTTCGTGTATCCCACCACAGTGGCTATATGTTTCACCCGTCATCTTTCCTGGCTTGTTATTGAAAGACTTCAAGTTCATTGTTGGCTCCTTTAAGGTTTTATCTGCTAGTGTTATACCTCGATGGCATTTCGCCCACTTTGTCAAATCCCACCATAACAAAGCCTGTCAAAAGCTGTCTAAAAAGATTCTTATTGGCTCTGCTCGTCAATTCCACAAAGACCTACCGAAAAGTATATCGACATTTTCCACCCGTTTTCAACTCGAAAATCTTTATGCATACACTAGGGCGTACATTGTATCTATTATTCCCTACCTGGCACGGTATTTTCACAATTCAGCCTCTGTGATATCCGAACTAATACAACATTTGGAATAACGCTGATGCTTACCATCCATCATTAGAGAGTTCTTTTTTTGAATTGTATAATTTTCTTCTTTTCGAGGAGGTGTACACGGTTATGTGAAGGCTGAATGTTCGCCCCTCAGGCTGCTTGAAACCACTACTTGACTTGATTTGGATAAGTACAAAATTTGTCACTGAATATTTCCGAACCAGTAACGTTTCACTTAGCGGATACATCATAGGGAAAGCCAAGGTCATATATACTCACAGAAACAGAGGTCCCGGTGGGTCATTCAATGTGCAAAATAAACAGATTCCATAATACGGCCAGCGACAAACAGAAGCGATGCTTTTGCCAAGAAGGAAACTTCAGTTTTCTTACTTCACCATCACTACTTCACGCCGGTTTTCCATGTGACCGTCCTGTGTTTTGGGGTGCGTACACCATTACGTATCATTGTTTCATCTAATTGATTGGATGAGTCCATTGAAAGAGCACGTGGAGATTTCCTACACAAACACACCTATGCGTAGATCTATCCATTTGGTAATCAGCTTCAGCCAAACATGAAAATAAACCGTTTACTGAGAGAAACTGTAGATTCAGTTCTGAAAAAGTTTCGTGTGACAGGCGAGTGAAAACTGGAACAAATGTTTACCGCCTAATTGCCTAAATTATGAGAAACTGATTTCGAATTTTCATTCCATTGGCTTGTTCGAAAAGTCCCATGGTCACATTTAAAAAACACTGGAGAACGAACAATCTTTTTCAGTGATTCCCAATCTTGCTCCTACACATCATATGGGTGACAGTTATGCACTTGGTTGGCCGTTGGCTGTGTTGAAGGTTGTTCTTGACCCTCATTGTATAAAATGAACTTCAACCAAGCCAATGGCCAACCAAACGCATAACTGTCGCCTATATGATGTACAGGAGCAAGATTAGGAATCACTGAAAACTATTGTTTGATCTCGTATTTTGTTTTTAGTCCATTGGCTGTTCGGGAATTCACCTTTACCCAGAGAAAAAATGATAAGACGTCCAGAACACTTAGGATATTTTACCAAGTAATTCAGGCAGAGAGATGAGTGACGGCAAAGGAGAAAGAGAAGGGAAAAGTGAAGTAAAGACAGAAAAACAAAGAGAGAGAGCGAGCTATGGAACGAGTGAGTGAATGATTGAGACCGTCAGATAGTACCTCGCACGATTTGAATGTATCCACATTACGGAGGAACTAACTACAAAATCTATCCGTGCAGTGCTGTTAAACCTGTTGCTGTGTCTGTTCATCAGCTAACATTACCAGCTGGCCAGTAGTTTTCGCTGGAGCTCGTTCTTATTTTCACACTGACACGACGGTGTTCGATACGGTTGACCCGGAATCCGTAGGACTGCGGGTTCGCCAAATAACCCCATTCGTGGGATGCAGAGCTCAACGAGAGCTTCGAGATCACTTGACTTCGTGAGGTGTTATTTGTTCGGTGATCGTGAAACTGCCATACGAAACAAACCGAAAGTATTTCCAATCAGAAAATTGCCAGTGTTAAATTAATTGAAACTAAGCTCGGGAGAAAACAGACGAGTGATAATTAGCTCTCCCCTTTTTCTTCACTGATTTATAGCGTGGAATTTCAATGCTTTTGGCAGATCTTTACCAAATCCGCGATAAGGCAGAAGCCATGGATTCATGTTTTAATTCTGTATACCCAAGAGCCGAGATAGGATGAATAAATACTTCATCTGGCACAGTACGAAACGACATTCCTGCTGTTCGCTGTAAAAATCTTGTTTGAAAAGTGAATAGGATGCGCAAAGTGGTCTTGTGCAACTTCGCTACCAGTGTTTTGCTTGGGTTAATGTTGAAATTGAAAAATGTTGAGAAGAGTCAAGTTGCAGTACGAGAAGAATCCATAAATGCAAGCTCTGGTTAGATGTAGACGTCCAAAACTGACTGATGTAGTGCTGGTACTTTTCTGTTTGAATGTGGAATTCTTCGACATTCCTGATCCGGTAGGCTCGATCAATTTCTCAGAACAAGATGTTATAGGACAGATCCTTAAGTCATTTAGCAGATGTGAATGGTTGTTATACTTTTGTGCAAGTATGCGATCGGTGGTGCTGATGGTTGGACAGATATCGTGGTAACGTAAAAATACCGAGTTTAGGAAGTTACATATTAGACAGAGAAGCGAATAAAATTCGTTGTTGCACAACGTGTTCAGGACCACTTAGTTGCATTCTCACAAATAACATACTGCAGCCACAACAATTGATTATGTAGTGAAGAAAAAACACTAAGAAGCAAAAATGAAACCAACTAATGAATGTTTGTTACCAAGGTAGGGCTAACAAGACGGACTATTCACGTTGTTTACGTGGATAGGGTTTTTGATTGCAAACGACCAGAGCTTCTGTGTAACGGAGCACTCGTCGGTTATTTTTGGAATATATGTCCTCAGATAGGTCGTATGAAATGAAGCAATGCCTCTTCTTCCAAAGGTATTGCGAGATCGACGACCTGGGACATTTTCTTTCCCTTGGTGACATTACTGGTTTGAAGTTGCTATTCATTGCTTTCTGTACCCACACCGGGCTATGGTTGTTTATGCACAAAGATGAGCACACACACAGTTTGATCTGGCTCGGGGAGACAGTAGCTCTTTAGCCTGTGGTGCAGGTATTCAGGTGGTTCTGTAAGCAGTTATCTGTTCAGCGGAGAAGTAGGTGTGCCTGGCAGAAGAGTTCAGACTCTTATTAATTAGTTGTCTGGTATCACTAATTCCGATTGGTAATTCTAGAAAAGCTCGCATTTCGGTAAACCGACCACCTTTTCTTTTTTTGCTTTCGGTTTGGAGAGTTTGCGGGTCAACGGAATCGGGTAGCCTTTCGCTTCGAGTGTCTTCTTCACGAATGCTTCCTCGCCTTCCAGTATACCTTTTACGCTAATTCCGAGTGGTCAAGTTGAATAGTTATTCCATCCTCTGGTAAGCTGCCAAAAGCGAATGTTTACTGATTTATGTGGTCTCTTGCAAGGTTAGACCACGGGCACTGCGAATACGAAAACTATCGTGAACTGAAAACAATTCTTTCGCCTTTGTCGATCACGAACACAACTATATCAGATTCTATATGAAGACTTTTTTAGTTGATACAAAAAATCCCGATTCAAGGAATCTCTATTTGCAAATGTATTATTATTTTATGAGCAACTTGCTCTAACACACTTCTTCGTTCGGCCGCACTACGTTTTTATCCTAATATCACTCTTGAATTTATCCTTATCTTCCTGGTAGTATTCGTGCTCACTGGTCATTCACATTCCCGACTAAAAATGTCACATCTGAAAAAATGCCTCATGTGTATAGCGTGAGGCGCCAGTGCTTGCAGCTGATACTAATCTAACTTGGACCAAAAAACGTAAGCCAAACGGATGGAAAGCTGGTCTTGTCTACATTCCTCCGGCTAGGATGACCATACATTCCCTGGGCCAGTGCGGAAGTTCGATCACTCTTCTCAGAGACGTCGGCTCTAAAGCACAGTCTATATATACGAATTCATTTTCATATGTGAGATTTGTGATCATGAATCCTGGCTGGAAGAGAAAGTAGACGACCCTTTTGTATGCGTAAATGAATTTGGGTGCTACCGGCAAGATAAGGTACTGAGTAAATAGGTATATGGAGGTTGGATGGTTATTTACGTCAACTCTTCTTGGAGAGGCAAGTCTATCGTTATAATTGAGTACTCCTCAAACGACACCGACTGTGTGGCAATTTAGGGTCTTCCGAAGTGTTCGTTTTGGAAGAAAGATTGTGGAAAAAGTGGATACTGTTGACTTTCGCTCACAGTTGGGCATCAGTTCCTTCTGCAACGTTCTTTTTATATATTTTTTCCAGTTCTCCTTTTCGACGAAATTTTGCATGTTATTGTTGGTCTTTTTATTCATGCCAGCACACACCCACTACCTTCTCACGGATTACCGTGTACACGTAACTGTTCCACGAGAGTAAATATGGAGTTGGGGAAAAAAATCACCATCCATCCTTGGTTATACTCGATTGGACTGAAAACACCTATTTCTGAAAGTGATGGAAATTCACTTCTCCCGAGGACAAACGCATTTTTACACGTTACACTCAGATTCTTCCCTGAAACCGATCACGTAAAACTACGGCTTCGAAACTTTTCGTCCAGTTAAGTTTATCTGCTGAAAGCAGCTGTCAGCGCTGCTTTTTCTCGATTTTTCTCCTGTCCACTCTCCCAATTTGCTGGGCACTTTACTGAGACTCTTAGTTCCATCATCAACCTGTGTTGTCCATTTGAAACCATTTGCTTCCTGTGGTATGTTGGCTTCGTTGCTACAAATGCTTCTCCTAAAGGAAAGGAAACATGCCTAGCAATCTTGCCAGAGTAATAGGCCAAGCACTGGGCATCTATTACTGCCGAGATAAAACGATGAGATATATCGTCTACCGAACACTTCTTGAGAACTTAGCATCCAAGGTTCCATTGGCTACTCTGTGATGCGTAACCTAAATTCCGCAACGATGAAACCGATGCAAACCACTCCAACTGTACTTATATACATCCCCCCTGTGACAGCTCTCCCTCCGTATTCTCCATGTAATAATACAGGCCTTGTACATTTCCCCACGAGCGACATACTTCAAATTCTTCTCAACATAAGAGCTTTGTCATGTGCACTTTCGGATGGACTCTTTATTGCAATTCAGAAAGATATGAACTCCTAGGTAGCAGAACCCAGAGTAGCTTTGTTGAGTGAATAAATGTAAAACGCATTGTTGGCTGACAGTCCTTTGAACTATCGTTTCACGCACAAAACTCACGTCACCCAATTAATCCTACATTCGGAGGCGCCAGACTCGAGTTTCTCTCTTGTTAGAGCTAATCCGTGGTGCGTATCCTCCGCCGCATCCAGGGTTTCAACCCGCGCCTTTTTATCTCGAAGGCGTGTGTGTAACCACTGTACCACTTCGTCCCCGTCCAAGCTGATTTGTTTAGTGCTCAGCGATAAATACCCCAAATCCCAAGTTTCAAAACACAGCTGAGACAAAAAACGTCTTCGTCCAATAGCCCTTACATCATCAAAAGCTCCGAGACTAGTTCATTCATTGTTGTACCAGAAACAAGACTTATGATGAGCAACCTTTTCCGATGAGTGATGAAATCCGTTTTGGGTAACTTTGGGAAAATGACAGGGGAACAATAAGGAATGGTAGGCAATATAAGTGCAATATAAAAGTGAGAATAATATAAAATGGAGCATTTAATTGGCCGTAGTCTTCTTATCTACTACGATAAGCGAAGCAGTTTCCTTACTGTGATTTCAATGTGCAAAGACGAGATCAGATTATACTGCAGAGGGAAACCAAGCTATTTCACATGGCCTGTGCTTGCGAGTGGGGGGGTAGAAATATTGGTATAAATCTTCTCAATAAACCAGGAACTGGTGGTAGAGAAAATACTCCTGAAATTTAATTCTGTTCAACTAAAGATCAGATTGGCTAAAAAAACGGTCTAAGTATGTGAAAGATTTGCATTGAATTCGTCAAATTCTGATCTGTCCGAGACAGACCTAGCTAAACAAACGTTATCAGCATTTTTGCAGATGTCTTCTAGGTGGGAGACATGCAAATGACTAAAGTATGTTAAAAACAAATGCGGACAAAAACAGCACCTTGAAGTACACTGGCACTGGTTAAGAGGTGTTCAAAGCCCCTTCTACCTACTTTGGTGCATTGTGTTCTACCGGAGAAACAGTCTTCCAACTAACTGACTAAATATGCAGGGCAGCTAAAAGATCCTAGTATTTTAGAAGAAACGAGTGTCGTAAAATGGTAAAGGTAAACCTGTAGTCAAGAAAAGCCCATCTAACTGGTCTACACATGGGCTAAGCCTTTCATCGTGGTTTGAGGGCAGTGCAACGGAACGGCTTCTTCAAGTTTCAAAGCTGACGAAGATAGAGCTACCGGTCGGCATTTTTTTGGTTTCTTCTAATTATGGGATTAGTTTGGAGTAGGAACAATCGTAATAGGGCTCCAACAATCCAAATGAATTGCTAATTACCGAAGTCTTCAGATCACATGGAGATCCGGCCCCATATCTGAGCACCTCTGTTGGTGGACCATCTGGTACAGTTGACCCGGTTACGTTTATTGATTTGAGTAATTTGAGAATCTCTACAGACGACACCCGTCTAAAGCCAGACGAGATAGACAACGGAAAAACTAGAAGTGGGTCTTCTGTTTCTACGAGAAATTGGACAGTGAGATGGTCTAAATTTAAATTCCCCTTCGGGGATTTTTCTGTCTAACCGCAGAAAAGCTTTGTCCCACGCCACTCGTGTTTGATATTCCGAGAGTTTACGAACTTTCGAGAAAATTGTCATCAAAGCGTATAGTCTCAGATTTTACCGAAAGTGATAGCCGAGGGACCTAAGGTTTTTTGGCTCTTGTAGGATAATTCCTTCCTCCTGCATGGCTGTTTCAGACGTGAAGAAACCAGCCTTCGAGGTGGGAGGTAAACTGCTTCTATGGGATAGCAAGTATCAAAAATTTGCCTAATCTCTTCTTTGTGAAACTTACAGAAATATGTCAATGTGAACAGTTTGTAACCACGACGTAACAACAAACAATGAACGGCTGAGAAATGATATACTCACTGTAGTAATGATTTTTTGTTTGAAGGTACCTCTTTAAAATGTGTGTGCTATAACTGACCTCCGTGAGAGTATATTTTAGGCTTAAGATCTGACATGCAGTGATCACGGGCACTAATGGGTGCACTTAGTCTGACAGAGAAAAGTTCTGAGTGGTTGGTCACAATGTGGTATGAATGAGGTTCATCCCGTGTGGGAGGGGAAGTGCTGATGCGTGAATAAAGTGAAGATTCTTATCAAGCATAAGTACTGTTAAAGGAACAAATGAATCATGGAGAATGTTAACTGAGGTTTGTGAGCATTGTGGGGCTACGTAAACGTTGATGATGATAACTTGACCGAAAAGAGAGAATCTAGACTGAAAAGATACTGATAAATAATCGATGCCATCACATGAGTAGGAAAAAATAACGCGGGACTTGCCGCATCACTTAGAAGTGATGTAGGTGACAATGCCTCCACCTTTCCTCTTCTTGTAATGCAAACTGTTTTGCCGGAAGAAGGTGAAATAGTCAGCTTGAGCCAGAGTACCATTCACACAGCCATTTATCCAAATTTCTTGTAAGCATGCAACAGAGGTATTTATAAAATTGCAGGCCAGGAGCAGGTGCTTAAGATCCGATAACTCATTGAATACTGAAAGCATGTTATTACATATGACAGTCATACTGCTTTGCACTGTGCACTCAGGAGCTGTCTGTCAGCCAGCTCTTTTGTGTGTCCTTGCATAATGGCTCCGGGTCAGACTCGGGATAATGGGTACTCTTTTTGTTGTCCAGGCATGTGTTTCATTGATGGCATAAATTGCTTTGAACAGTTACGAGTTCACAACACGCTAATGATGAATTGCTCCAAATAAGTAGTTCCAAAGTAAGTAGCTCCAAAGGCTGATCAACGCGTGGGGCAGCCTTCCAAAGGGTGCACTGTTTTTTAGAAAATTTCCAATAAACTCTTTGATCATTACGTTGAATTTTGTTTGAACCTAGGCCACAAGATACCTAATGACTCTACTCATCATTTACACACGGATCTGTCCTCTTAGCACTCACGTTCTGCCTTTCGGCACATGTATTCTAGGATGAATCCGCGTAACTCCTCCATACCTTATATTTCTCGGATTCTGACCTTTGGGGCGAAGGCCGGGACTGGGTATGCAAAATCTCGTGACTAAATTGGAATTTCTTTACTCTTCCGTGCCTGCAAGAAGTATCTATGCAAGGGAGCGAGGTTCTGCGGATGAAACCAAGTCACAGTATCGATAGTGAATCACATGAACCAAAGAGGTTAACTGCCCTTGACGAATGGACAAGGTTGAGTGTTGGAGAGTTTCGTGTAGGCTGCCACAACAAAATCACCGGAACTTCAATAGGAATTTATTCACAACAATTGAAAGAGGAAAATAGCCAGACACTTCTGTTAATGAAAAGGCGATGCTATTTTGTGTTTCAGTAAAAGTAACTGAATGTCAGTTGATATCTATACATATAAATAGTGATGCTAATCGAAAATGAACTATCTCTACTTTTATCCACCTGTTCCACTTCGGATGTTGTGATGCTGTAGTATGTTAAACTATCAGAAGTACCACTTGAGTAATGGAAACCGAGGAAGACAGACACAATCACTTATTCAATCCCGGGCTCTACTAGTAGATAGGGATCATTAAACAGATTGTGAACTTCAATTGTTCCCGGGTTCGTGGCAGTTGAAATTTCTGCTTGGTAAAGTTTGACTTCTTGCTACCGTACACTGTTCCGCCAATGACGTTATTTGTACCTCCTTTCTGGGACATTTCAGCAACAATTCTGATCATTGTGAGGGGACTTTTGCTAGTGGGAAGCAACATAGCAACTCATAAAACCCCTTCAGTGTGGACTTTTGAGTCCTTATCCCACCTGAATAAAGACAGTTCGATGGTGGACCTTGAACACAGTTGAAATGACCGTGATTCGCCTAAAGAAGCACTATCTGTGAGCATGTGTGTAATCAGTTCAGACTATGCAACTTATAAGTCAGAGAATGAACCCTGGAGAATAAAAACCATGATAACCCGTGAATCTTGATCGGATTCAGAAAGAGCTTAACCCAGGCTGCAACCATATGCATAGCATTGTAGCAATGAACTTCACCGGGGTCCATGGCTTACAAATTACATCATAGCGTTGTTTATATGATCTGTAACGGTACTATCAGGAATTATTCAAGACGAAGCTTATTCGCCTCAATTTCATCGTCCTCAGCCTTTCCAAATCATCTTAAACTACAGAGCCAGCCAAGGAGCCAAGTTTGATCACTCTCCCAGTGCTCGCATAATAGCTTTTCGATGGGTTTGTATCTTTTCCTTATTATCAACACTACGACCGCCCTCAATATTAGCTACACCGTAATAAACCTTTTGATAAACGAATATGTCTCGTTCGCCAAAACCTGTCCCATCTACCACGAACAGATTTTGTTTGTCGACAGTCAAGTCAGAGCTGTTAGCCTCTTTTAATATTTCCTAAAAACTAACAGAAAGCGTGGGAGCAGACAACACGCTTTCCGTACAACCTTCCGCGAAAGTTTTGAGGTCATCTTGCAGAGAAGTTCCGAATCGATAACAATCAAAACAACAATTTGAACTCATGTAGTTGACGAAAACTCCACCTGAGGTTTCAGCATTCAAATATCTACACCAGAAGCCGCAATCGAAGCCGCAATCTTCAAACTATCGGATAGTTGCTCTACTTGCTTAGTTACGGTGGTAGAACCATCCGGAAGCAAGTAGGTCAGTTTACAGGAAGACTGTTTGAGTATACATGTATGAACAGCCGGTATCGGATCAGTACGTCAAACCTGGGCACGCTGTCTGACGCTAGTCATTAGGCATCGTTTCTTATACAAGCATGCATCTGCTAACAGTATCAGGAGCGTATAAATCAAAGAATTCGGGATGTTCTATCTGCTCGGAGACGAATAAGAAATCTAAACAAAGATTTGGATTAGTCAGACGATAAGAGTTCGTTTCAGCGATCTTGTTCGTTCTGACTTGGCCCACTTTTTCCATCCCTTGGATTGGAGGTTCTCTCCTCGCTTCCCAAATGACAAATACGACCTATTCTGTTGTTCGTACTTTACAATTTGACAGGTTATTTAAAATGTACCAAGACTTTTGGGAATAAAATGAACAAGTAGCTGTCTGGAGGGTACAGCTGCTTCTACTTTGGTTAACGCGGACCAGCCATCAGTGATGGACCCCAGATTTTATTCATATATATATATATATATATATATATATATATATATATATATATATATATATATATATATATATATGGGATACTCATAACAGATTCGGCTATGTGAGCGAAGGCTGAGTGACTGCGTAAGCCGGTACCGGTCTGCGGTTTGTGGCCACACGTCTATCCGGTGACACAGGAGGAATTATAAACGTAACAAATTACAGCTGTAATCTTATTTGAATAGAAAGGAGCTTGCATGGACGGGGAGTTCATTTTTAGAATCACACTATGATTCTTCTTGGAAAGAAGAGTACCGGGTACACATACCCAATGAGAGGCAATAACCGCGAAACCGGTCGAGTGATTCCGGGGAAATTTTGTCCTGTCATCCAGGTACGATCCCGTACTACTCATAACAGATCACTTTCGAAAAGTTGTCCAAGCTTCGAATCAATGAAAAAGGCTTACCCTGTTTCCCAGACTTATCTCTTTTGGACCACTGGAAGAATGCATCGGCAAGGCTGCTTATATCGGAAAACTGGGACCCTAATTCCTAGCTTTGGAGTATGGCCTTTATTAACCGATGAAATAACGTTCAAAGAACCACTGTGGTACAGTCATGTCTATGTAAACATAGCTACGGGTTTCATATATCTTTGTCCGTGCTTTGGACACCGTAGTCCTCAGTTTGCACTCTATGAAAACACCATACCTCCAGTGGGTTAGCATGAGTCTCCTTCCTTTACATTCTTATTTCTTGTTGATAATTTGCCATTGTGATGAACTAAGTATTTTATGGTTGTTGGCTTGAATCATAATGCTGCTTATCAGCTTTTCTGGTCCACAGTCTCTGATCCACCACATGATACAACTAAAATCTATCTTGCTAACTGTATGTACTGGATTAGTTCATAAAAGAACTACGCGCACATAGAAACGCAAGATGAGACCAGCGAGTTTGTGTTCTGTTAGCTTCAACTGTTGAACACGAGCAATGCGTGGCTCTATTAGTAGGCAAATTACTGGTCATTCATAATGCGATCCGCTTGCATCAGTACGATTCGACTATGGGGGTCTGACTTATTCCGACTAGTTGAATCCTGAACACGAGGTTATAGAGTAGAGCACCGAGTGCAGAATCATTTGAATCACCGTACTTACTACCTTTTACTGAAGTGGTACCGATATTTTGTATGAAAAACATGTTTTACATTCTGATTGTTCATCTCTGGAGTAGTTTATACAGGTTTTATAATACGAAAGAAGGACATTCTTTCTGTTTCATCAGTTTCAAGAATTTGATGGTTTAATCTTCTTGGTTAGAAAAATGAGGTTCTTAAAACGTACTCAAACAAAATTATCCAACAAATCCATCGTAATCACGGAGGTGGAAATTGTAGATGTGCGTGTTATTTGTCACTGATGTAGATGCATTTTTAGACTGAACGATCAAGCATAACTATACTGGTACAAACAGCTAGAAATACCAGTTTCTTTTGGTCTATGTCATGGTTGAAATCAAGTCATTGCTTAGTGTTTCCTTTATGCATATCAAAAAACGTTTTCGATGAAACTGAAGTTCGAAGAGGTATCATCTGTTGCGATGAGGACATCAATGTACAACGAAAAACTCTGCTTTCGTTCACCCAAACCGAACGTTTGAGGTGAATGTCTACCTTGATGGCTCTTGGTTTATGACCGTATATTCGTCAATGTTCAGTGCTAATTGTTCTGCTGTTGTGACCCAATTCGACTCAAACGGGCTGATTATCGCGTTGTCAGAATCGATTCTGAATCAGGACAATCGGATCAATACTGGGATGTTAAATTGGAATTTTCCAACAGATTTTGTTTATCTGTTTTATTTATCGCGACAAAACGAGCTCAAAAAAAGTTTCCTTAATAAAACTGATGACCTCGGTATTCCTAATCATTGACTTTGCAAAGAATATACAGAGTGCTACGAAAGTGAAGTTGGTGAAGTAAGATAAATTCCCGGATTTCTATACAGTGTCCAGTATTTGTGAGCACAAGTTTAACACAACCGGTCAAAATAATGAGTCATTCAAAAAAGATTGCTCCGGAACACGATCTATAGCGAAACTCCCGTGCTAAACTGATTGTGTATGGTTCACGGGAAACTGTTCGTACATTTCCCTTAGCTCAGTTCCACCCGCAACTTCGGATTTTTCAAATCTCATCCAATAGCTTGTAAAAATACTCAACAGGTGAATGTATTTATCCGAAGCAATAATGTGAGCTATACTCGGTTCCCTCATGCGTATTGTCACTTTAGCTTCAGTCGGTTCCAGTAGCACCAGATATCGCAGGTTTAGTCAAAACATCATGTTTTTATGGTTGCCTTCAATAGGTCTTCGGCTGCTAAAACTTCACTATTGTTTTGAAACTTAGTCTTCACCGGGGAAACAAGAAATACCTTGATTTTGTTCAGTGACAGAATATTATCTAAATATTCAGTGACTTGCGACAATGGGTTAGTCAGAAGTTATTATTTCTATCAAAATGATAGCACACGTATGCTGTAATCAAGGTGTGCACTACTCCATTCGAATTTATTAGTACAAGTCTTTCACATTGAAGCTTTATTCGTTTATTGATGATCCAGGTGCGATTAAACCCTCTTTCTCATGAAGTAACACTGAATATGGCTTACGTTGTCGATAATTCAATTAATGACAAAATTCCTTGACGACTGACCATAGTCGTTATCACAGCTGTGCAGCAAGAAAATCGATATTATGGGAAAAAGACACAGAAAGAAAATCGTTTCTATGGCTATACAGAAATTTGTACTTTCTATTTGTATTTATGAGAGGCTTTACAAGCTGCATGGGAAAAAGAAAAGGAAAACATTAACCAAATTTAGAAAGTACTTCAGTTCTACTTTTATCCTTGTTGGTCAGTTCCCGCACCAGATAGGGCGCAACAGAGTTTTTGTACAGGGTAAGTCTGGAAGAAGGGTATCAAAATTCAGATCTGGAAGATGGGAGAGAATGACAAAGAGATGAGTCCGAGTGAAATGAATGCGACGGATCCCGTAATATCTTCTGATCTAGGGCCACACGAGATTTGATATGTTGTTCCACTGGTTATTTCGAAAGAAAGTCAGAAACGCGGGATAAAATGCGACTAATAACTACCAATCCGCAGCGAAAGGCTTTAAGGTCATTTTTTCAGAAGAACGGGGAAATTACGGCAGAACAATATAATTAGATCGGGATAACACATTGAAGAACAATCATGGAGACAATTGTTGGTAATGTATGGAACCACCTGATTTTCCTCATTTAGAAAGATAGACGTCGCTTTTTAACGAAACATTACCAAATGTGAGAAGTCCATTGTAAACTGGTGTCTGGGCTGACACCGAGATTCTTGACGGAACTAACTCTGGGTAGGGGTTTAGAAATCATTCTAACAGAATCTGTAGGGAAAGGTGAGCAAGAGAGACTAAAAACACGTCCAGGGCATTTAGAAGGACTCAGTTTTAGGACCGTAAAGGGGACTGAAACATCCTATCCCAGATTAGTTTTCATCGAACTTCCTGAAACCCGAATAAATGGAAATAGCTTGTCGAAAGACAAAGTTATCAACATATCTGAATACTGTGGATGAAAAAGAAACCAGAAGGTCGCTACTGTAGTCCGGAAACAGAGGATAACAAGCACCCTGGAGTACACCGGAATTGCTAACAAGTTGTTTTGATATGCTTTGCTCAACCATAATTTGCTGAACTCGATTATGAAAACAACTCGATGGCCAGGAAAGAAGTTGTGCCTGATAATCGAAAGCTTAAGACTTCTGGAGATGACGAGGTAAGGGCGCGGAATCAAAAGCGAAAGAATGATCAAAAACTACGCAGCGGACGGATCGCTCAGAATTGTTTAGAGATTTTGGGATGGTACGGACGAACTAGGCTACAACATCAAGCATGTATCTTTACTGGAATATAAGCGAAACTGAAAAGGATCAGTTGGCACGTTGAGATGCTTTTGAAGATGGGTAAAAACAGCCTTTTCAGTGACTCTATAATGGCGGCAGATGTGAGGGCAAGGAGGCAAAACAGCTTATCTCCACCACTGGTTTTGGAGCCTTCAGGAACTGGAATGATGGTAAACGGACTCCGCAGATCAAGAATCAAACATATGGATACAGATGGGTTTGTCAAAGTAGAGATTGGAGTCACAAGTTGAGAGGTACTATACTTTAGAGTAGCTAAGCGAAGATCATCAGGACCAGAGAATGAATACGTTTTGGATTTGCCGTAGGGAAAGATTACAGATCTGCAGAAACACAAAGGGAATATGAAGCAAGGAGGTCATTGGAGGGAAGTATAAATGTAGATTTCAGGCGGTTCACGTAGACCTTATCGCTTGCTTCTTTGGTCTTCTGGCCAAATAAAAATCGTATGTAGTGCCAAAGAAGTTTAGGATTTTTGGTGTGCAGAAACACTTTGGCAAATGAAGCATCCAAATTCTTTATCTTTGTCTTGATCAGTAGCGAAAATTTCCTGACTTCTGAACTTCGTCAAGACTTGCATGCAATTTCATTTTGTCTTCTAAGTGTTTTGAGTGTTGCGAGGCCATTGGGCCACCAGAGATTAACAGTGTTTAAATAGGGCAACACGTATTGAAGATGGCACATAGAGTTTCGGTAAACAGTTCTGCAGCCTGGAAGATTGAGGGCGTAGAGGAAACCCAGGAGACGGAAACACAAATGGCAGCGCTAGGAAGGGACAGATTGTTAGGGCAAGGTTACGAAGACAAAATCTTGCCGGATTTGAAAACGCGAACAATCTGAGTTGTGTCGGTAATTACACGAGAGCACAGTATACAACAAATCCGGTTATCAGTGTATCAGTGAGCATATACGTAAGCGAGCAAGCAACCAAGTTTACTATCGACAGGCGAGCAAAAACATTATATGCGATCGACTGCGGTCAAGCAGGGCCGCTCAGCAGCAAAGAATCAACACGCACATAAGGCTCGGGGCCAAAGTCTGTTTAGGTACAGCAGGCCGTCCGTGGGGCGGGTAAAGTTACAATGATATGCGTGCGTGCGTGCATGCGTGTTTGTACGTGTGTGACTAATCGTGTCAGTGAACAAACATGAGTCACTAGTTAATCAGACTAGAGTAATCCTGTTGTCGATCAAAAAGTCAATGAAGTCAGAAAACACTACGGACAGTGTGTGAATAGATTTCTGGTCTCAGAAGAGGCAAGCTGTAGTCACTTGAGAAGAGAAAGACTTTCATTTTAAAATAAAGCGAGAGTGATTGGTAATGACTTTGTTTAACACAGAGTTCCTTCTTGTGGAGAGGTGCTGATATCAGTTAATGCGAACGGTAAAACCGGATAAGTATTGCTATGATTAAAATCTCCAGCGACTACAAGCTAATGTTTTTCTAGGAGGGGAGCCAGAAATGGCATAAAAGTGTCACAAAAGAAGGATATATTGGATTGCACACAAAAAGAGGCCATATACACGTTAGTGATAATGATGCTCCTAAAACGACCAAATCTAGGGAAACATTGTGTGGACAGACATTCAATACCGTTTGCAGAGTATTTGAAAAAATACAGTAGACTTGCAGCTACATAGTGAGTTGATGAGGTCACCCGATCGTGACGATAACACTGGAATCCGTCTGTGCGAATCACAGAGTCATGAACATTCGCGTCTAACCGGGGTTCTTAAACACTTGCTGCTCATGTATTGACAAGAACCCGTGTCCGTAAAATACTTGTTAAATCCGAAGATTCAGAGAAGAGAGAAAGTACATTAGCACTGATCGCAGATGGCACCATCATTCCGGATGGAGTACCAGAGCTACGTGCGGCCTTCCAACCTGCACGTTTCTGTTTTTACTTTAGTTTTTATCTTCAAAGTGCCACAGGCAAGATGAATTCATCGACTGAACATATAACATCGATTTTAATATCAAAATATTCCAGTCGAGAATACGAACGGCATGTAGCTATGGTAGCCGAGTAGGGTAACAGTAAATCCACTTTATGGGTAGCAGGACAAAAATTACTACAGCCAATCGGGAAGCTCGTGCTAGGAGAATAATGAGTAACTGAATGTTTCCTATCAATGTGCCTTCAATTGCATTAGTTTTATTCAGATGTTTGTGGAAGCATTTACTCAGGTCAATGAGATAGAAGATTTCGTAGGTTTTCCCGTGCTCGCATGCGGCAAATCATACGTTCACCATCGCGAATTACAGAATATAGGGGAGGTAGGGCTGCTCCCTATTTTGCACCACACAACTCTGTTTTCGTCAACATTAAGCCGGTCAAATTGGAACTCCCAATACCAAAGTAATTTGTGGCTAGTCCAAATAACAAGCACATTTAGCATACGTAAATATGAAACTGAAAAATTCTTTTAGAACAATCTCCCATATGTAGATGAATAGTAGGAAATTGGATTTAACAAATACGATTCATCATACTGTGTGGACACTCGGCGCACTCCCCGGGGGGCTCGATGGATATGCACTGCTGATGACTCCCAGCAGGGATGGACCAGATGTTCGGTGTTTTCAAGGTTTTCAGTGGTGAGTTAAGCATTCACATCGTACCAAGAGTCATATTCTGCAAATCGTGCATATGTTTCTCGCAACAGTTTCATAAAATTTATTTATTGACACAGACTTCCTAGTTTCTTTTGTCAGCTTGTGCTGGTTTGCCCACTATTGAATGGGTTCACGGAACTTTTTATTTCTTTATAAGTATGGAATGGTTATCTTATTAGTAATATCTGCCGGTATCATTTAGGCGTATAAAAGGTTTTTATGAACAGATTCAATGTACGTATCTATCTGGGTATCACAATATTAGGACCTTGTTAATATTTAATTAACTATAAGCTTTCACGAAATTTATCCTTTTTCGGCTGAGGAGACTCCTGCCGTAAGAACTGACAGGCTGCTAAGGTTTTAGAGGGTTGATGAGTGGCGCCATATGGTGTTGAAATGAAACAAATGGTTCATATCCAGCATGGATAACCTAGTAGCAACGTGTGTGGGATACAAGTAGATACCCTGCTGGG
Source organism: Fasciola hepatica (assembly GCA_948099385.1). NCBI lineage: Eukaryota > Metazoa > Platyhelminthes > Trematoda > Plagiorchiida > Fasciolidae > Fasciola > Fasciola hepatica. The sequence continues at coordinate 879,172 of CANUEZ040000091.1, forward strand.
TTGGAGTTCCATCAGGGAGGCGGTGGTTGTGTACTTCAACTGATAATTCCTAAAAAGCCAAATGAAGGTGTCATGCCGTGAGAGCCTTCATAGTGCTCACAGGTGCAGTGGGCTTTCATACTGCATGGTGAACAGCTTTTTGGACAATGCAGATGGATTACAGTTTGTGTTCTTCTTTTTGGCTTGCTTGTTCACAATCCACCTTACATCCATTCTGAGTTGTCTTGCCAATTTCCAAAAATTATAATGACCAAAATGAAGATTTTACCGAGAATGAATATATAGCTCTGAAATTAAAATGGTTTACAAACAAAATATACGATCTATTCAACAGGTGCATCCTGATCTTGATAGGCGGATAAAAAACCACTTTTGATAAAAGAAAGGAGCAAAGATCACTGCCAATCAATTAATTTTTGGAAACAAAAGGTGGGTTTGACTGCTCAAATTGAGATTTCTTCACAGTGCTCGGGTCATCTTACGTCATTTAATGCCCAGTGGACCAAGAGATCAGCTCACATGCTTCTTTTACCGGGAAGGAAAATTTCTCAAATTTTGAAGAGTTCATCTCGGAATTCTTCAACTGAGACCATCAGTAGGTTATACATTGTTGACTGGAGTAGACCTTCATAATGAAACAAAAATCAGATCAGTTTTTTAATGATTTTCAGTTTCTTATCCTTTTTTCATTTGCGACTTTTGGAAAGCCATTGAACTTCTGTTGCTAATGGCTTGCAGTTCCACTGGTTACGAAGGTTAACGTAACACTTTAATGGCATCTGCCGAAAACCGGAGAGCACACAGTCAAGAGAGCTTATATATATATATATATATATATATATATATATATATATATATATATATATATATATATAAATGAAAGACTTCACAAACTGGGTTTATTCAACTCAGTAAATCGATATCCGCCTACCACTTCTCAGCAACGGGCGTACAGGATACGTTTTCGAGCCACTGCTCGTTAGTCATAAGTCAAGGTTCACGGGACGTAAAATTTCATTTTCAAAGTCGAACAGAGGACAGTGAAAAACCAAATAACTGACCCTGTACTTTGCCCGCATTTGTCCGGTTGAGAGTCCCAGTGTTCCTCGAGGAGATCGTTCCAGCATGTGTTGTAAACTAGTGACACTGGGAGCATTATCATTATTTGAAGGCCATCCAGGGCATGAAATCCCCAAGTGGGGCTTTGCTTTTTCTCCCTAAAATAAGTTCACAAGACCCCTGTGATAAATTCGGTCTTAACCTACAGAACCTTGGTTCATAAAATCCAACCAGTTCGAAGCGGTTAGTATACTTACGATCAAATTTTGCGGTTTGAACAAGTAAAATGAAAGCTAGATAAGTTTTCGTAGTAAAACGTGTTCAAAAGAAATAAAAATGAAGTTTAGATATATCACTTCCGAAGGAAGTTCGGACTGTGTCGAAGAACCGATGCTCTGTGTTGTGGTTTTTAAAATACGTAGTTGTCAAAATCACAGAGTTGTTGGTAGAAATTCCAATTAGTCAAAGTTTCGGTTACCGAGGCGAACCTATTTCAAGGTAAGATTTCAATCAAATGCTTCTGAAGTGGTCGGCACAAGTCAAGAGAGGTTCCAGTCTGTGTGTGTGTGTGTGTGTGTTTGTTTCTGCTAGCATGTGCATTGTTTAGTTGTGGGCTGATTGGAAGAATTGGGCGTCAGTGTCCCTTATTCCCACTGTTAGTGTCACTTATCGCAGGGTCATTTGAGGCCAAAGTGAAATTGTGATCATCTGTGTTTGCTTTTTTTTTGTTTTTTTAAGTAAACTTAGGGCTATCCAGATGGTACGTACCCCTGCCCCTCGGTCCGGCTAGTGCACTTAGGGTGAATGCTGATTGCCAAAGCTTCGGTGTGCAAGCTGTGTTCGTCCGAAATCCGAGTTGGAGAACTTTGATTGTTGTCGTGATCGATTTTGTGTCCTCTGACCATAATATGAAGCGCGACCGCTGAGCCTCGCTCAGGTTTTGCTGAGGCCGTTTTGTTGGTTACTTTAGATTTTCCTCCCCTGGTGCATTCTGTGATTCTGGTTTTCAACTGTCTGTTAGTTTCCTCAGTATATTCAGCGGGGCATTGTTTGCAGGTGATCTTGTAAATACAATTGCTTTGGTCTTATAAGTAAACTGGATCATTGGCTCTCATGAGGTGGCGTTTCAAGATGTTATCAGCTAGGAAGAAAGTGCGGATATGATAATCTCCAAGATCTTTTCCCACTGCCTCCAAAGTCCCAGACCGAGGTGGGATTCCAAAGGGGTGGCTAGCAGCTTCTTTCTTCCTCTTTTGTCGTACTGATTTCTTTTTCCACACGTCACTTAGGTGTGGTGGATAGTGGTTGTCTTGAAGAACGCTTGTTGAGTGTTTCATTTCTCCCTCTTGAGTGGCGAGGTCATTACAGAGGCCGTTTATTGGGGATGAAACAAGTGCTCGTTTTAAATATTGAGTATGAGCTGAGTTAAAGTGTAAGTATCTGTCTGTGTGTGTAGGTTTTCGATGAAAGCTGGTAGGGAATTTTTGAGAATCGTTTACTCTCAGATGGAAGCTTAGAAAGTTGATGATTGTCACTGTTTTCTGTCTCCAAGGTGAATTTATTCGAGCCACATTAATTGTTGGGACGACGGAGGAAATCATCTCTGTACTCTAATTTGATGAAAACAAAAATGCCATCAAAGTAACTCAGATGTACGAGTGGAGAATTGTGTAAGGAGGTTAGTGCTTTTGATTCAAGTGCATGTACAAAGGGATTGGCAATAATTGGAGACATGTGAAATACCATGGCAACATCATCGGTTTGTCTGTATAGTTTGTTTAACCGTGAAGTACGTAGAAGACAGTTCGATACCATGACTTATCTCGGAGTAAGTCAACGGAAAACTCTATTTTGAGGAACTATCAGAAATCAATAAAGAGTGTAAAAATTTAGACTGTTTAATAACGGAATACTTTTGTATAGAGACCATGTCAAAAGTCAAGGCAGTTTCATTACCAGAACAGAGAGAATGTTTACATAAGGAGACGCAAGCGTTCCATTAACTCTTCTAGACTGTGAACAGAAAACATATCTATGGATATATACAATGAGGTAGGGGGGGGGGCATTGTGGGGGTACATTTTTAACTCATCGTTGGCAGGTAGACAAGTCACGTTGTCAATCGGCACTGGTGTGATACCAAGCCCAAGACTTGAGAAGTTGGAATGTCTAGTGCCAGGAGAATCCGTTTGTGTCGTGGAACGATAGAATGAGTGACGTATCCTGTCAGTGGTGTTTACGCCTCAAGGCTTCGTTGCCTACACCAGCTGGACCAACAACTTGAATGCAACCCTTGGGTTCGTAGACTATCACCCTGCATATTACTTGTTTTTCACTAATAAACAAGGAGATTCGTCTGCAGAAAAGACTTCTCACTAGAGTTAGTGGAACAGTTTAGAAAAGGCATAACAATAAAGTAGACTCCGTAGAGAGCTTTTACGATGCGTGCAATGCGTGGGCAGCTAGAAGAAGGTAAAGAAACATTTTGAATCGAACGATTTTTGAGTACAGAACTCTGGTTGATGTGGTGTGAAAAGCTTAGCTTCACTGAACGCCAGTAGGTTCGGTTCTGGATTGTGCAACATCAATCTGAAAGATTTGTCAGGTTAACTTCTGATCTGGTGCCTTTAGGTGTACTGCAATCGATCCCACGTCTGGTTTGTGGCCCCGGAGGGTTTTGTTATCGTTTTAGACAGCTATTCGGGTATGTTTTGACACTCCTGGATCAGAACGGCAACCCGTTCCGTTAATGCGTGTGTCAGCTCAGCTGCACGTAAACTGATAGATAACGTGAGACACTGAGATCACGAAGACTGTTTGCGTGATTTTTGTAACCCAACCTTTTGGTCGTCTACAGAAAAAGCAACCGTCTATCTTAGATCTGATTTAAGGTTTAGATTATACGATAAAATAAACGTTTACTTTTAAAGGTCAGCTTCATAAAAAATCGCTCGTTTCGACCGCCATTATTTTTTTCATACAAGTCACAGCTTCTGGTGTTGTTTGATAACATTTTCCGGGTCACCGTTGGCCATCGAAAGTTCTTTTTATAAACTATTCCCAATTAGGCACCTGAACTTGTGTACAGATTGTCTGTGATCTGCTGAAGAACTTTCTGACTAGACTTTCGTAGTCCACTGATGCAAAGTTAGAACATCTATGAGAACCTCCGATTCCAAGTTTTTTACGACGGATTCTACTTTGAAAACTTCCCTTTGGAGGCCTGGTCAGAGTAACCCAAGTTCTATTTCGTGGGAAACAGAAAGCCTAAAAGAGTTAAGGATGTTAACAACATGGATTTAGTTCTCTTCACAGGGAAGAAATAAGATCATCTGTTTTTGGGTAGGAAAAAAATATCTGGAAACGAATTCAGACAAATACTTTTGCACCTTTCATCCTACCATTTCGCTGCATCTCTACAGGTGCGCACAGTAGTCAATGCGATTTTATATGATCAGTAAAGAAACTAACGGAAGTGAGACAAGATTGAAGTGAATTACAAGTAACAAGAATGAACTAGAATGGAAGGGGATTAAGTGGTAGGTCACCAGTATAGGGCAAAAACAGATAATTGATAGGCCCTACCCCGGTGACCTAAAATTTAGCCCGCTTCCCATTCTTGTTCGCCCTTATTATTGATAATTCATTTCTATCCTGTCTCAGTTCCATTATTTATTTTATAGACCACGTGAAATCACATTGACTACAGTATGCACATGCACAGGTGCTGTGAAATGGTCTAGGATTCATTTTGCAAGCTTATATTTATGATTTCTTTGTATGAATTTGTGCGGGAAGTCGCTGTTTTCAAAAAAGAAGTTGGGTAATGTTATCATAGATTTGAAGTGCAGTCATCTCGAAATATGCCTGCCAAGACTGGACTCAGAAAACCTCAGTTGTATTGAGAAAGCTGTTGGCCCCCATACCGATGTTTGATTATTGTGAGTGTAGTATCCTGCTGGTGCACTTACTGAGCTTTGGGCTCAAGGAGTTTTATTCTGCTTGTGCTCTGCAGATAGAACACAAGCAACCCCTGGCGGCTGAACACTGGTCCTTATATACTACCTTTTGGTGGCTCTGCCATTGGGATCGAGTGAAATGGGAGGCTTTGGTAATTGAGTGATTCTGAGGTACCGCAGCTGATAGTGGTTTCATGAAGTGGCCTGCCCGATAGGTGTTGCCGATGTACTGGGTACACTCGGTTCGTGTTTGATGACGTAGTATATAACACTGCCGACAGGGTTCTCGCGTTTGGGGGAACAATGTAATGAGCAGGCTGTTGGCAACCACACTGGTGTTCAATGAATGTAAGTATAAAGATCACGTTGATGCACCGACTGAGCCTTGGGCTCCAGTTTGTGCCCGGCAGATCAGAAGCAAGCAACCCCCGCTGAGTAAACACTGATTCTTGTGTACTACACCATAACCACCTTATAAATTTTCTATGAGATTTCTCCTCAAAATTAAAACAGATCTTTTTTGCGCATCGAAGAATGATGTCTTTAGGGTATTCCAATGCAACAGATAAACGTATGTTCTTCGGAGACATAAAGTCACACGGATAATCTACTGTCTCACAGAGAGATATCACTGTAAAATGCTACGCAACAAAAAAAGAGCATATTTCATCAGAGCTCACTGAATAGTTGTTTAATGTTTCTGAGATTCGAAATGAATATGGTAGACGGAAGGTTGCAAGATGTTCCCGAACGAAGGAGTGGATGTGAGCAAACCAGCGTGGAAGTTTGTGATAGGTTGAATTTTACACGCTCAATTTTAACCTCAGAAAGACTCCGTCCCAAGTTTGATAGTTTTATCCGCTAAGCACACTTCTAATTGCGCAGATGTTTTGCTATTTGTGACGGACCATTGAAAAGTATAGCAAGATCAGCATTAGGATACAAGTTCGTACGATGAGAAATGATGGTTTTCGACCCGATCTCAGGAATATTCCATTGGTGTTCAGTGATACATATCAGTACAAATCAAAAAACTGGGAAATCATGTTGGCTCTTTTCATACCAGACAATCTAAACAGTACTCACTAGAACAGATTGTGATCAGGTTGGCTTCCAAATGGGTATCTTTATGGTTTTTCTGCTGCTTCCAGTTTCTGTGAGTTGTCTCATTCCTTGACCCTTCAAAATTCTTTGTTGTACACTTCTTGTTATACTTTTGAATTTTTCAAAGTCTTTAGACGAATAATTCACCCAAACATGTGAACTTTACAGGAATTTCTGAAGTTATTTCTCACTCCAATTTGTTCCAGTCAATAAACGTTCCTTATTCATTCACTAATCTCAGATAGTCGATCTGAGAGGTCATCAGATAAGATTTCTTAACTAGTCCTTGAGGAATGAACTTCTACAAAATAATCTTTTGCTCCTCCACACATAGTCTGTACACATACGATCGAGGTGGAGATTACAAATTTCTTATGAATTCCAGGGTTATAAGTGCTTGTTCACATGTTCAACTATGTTGGAGTTATATGTGTAATTTTGACTGGAATGGAAGCATTTAGATTTAGCTGGGGTTGCCTTGCTATCCCTTTTTTAAATCAAGATCGATTATGCCCATCGTATAAAAGTTGTGAGCCGAAGGCAAACAAAGGTCTTAAGTTCTTCTTGGTCTAAGTACTTTTATGGTTTGTTTGATAATGTGAATGTGCACATGAAAAAAATGACACACGCCAGCTGTGTTCGACCCATTCATTTAGGGAGAAACAGGCCCTTCTGTATTTGTTTACAGCACGAGTATTGTGGAATTGAACTGCACCTTAGACCATGTGAACTCAGCACGCTTGCTAGAGAATCCATTAGGCTGAACTACGAGGAAGAGACTGATTAACTCGCAGAACGTGACAAATCGAAAATCATATCTAACTCCTGTGTCTGGAATGCTATCTTTTCCCATCTGTACTGTTCAATCAAAATGAAACAGAAGAAGGTTGGGCCAATGTTGGTTATCTCAGATTATCAGAAGCAGTTAGTAGTATGTTTTTCCGGCAAACTCCCTAATTTTGTTCACACAGAAGCGAAAGCATTGGGTGCTAGATTGTGCTGTCCGATAAAGCTTAAACTCACATTCCTATTCCTGTGGAACCGTGCCAGTTGTTCGTATACTCGGGTGCTTATCCGAATATGTCCGTAACCCCTATCCGGCTCGGGTGGACATTGAGGCGGTTGAATAAATATGAGCCCTGTGTATTCACACCTGGTTGAGTCTAAAAACACAGTAAATGTAATGGAAACGTTTCGTTCAGTTGAAAGGCTCTGAGCGACCGATTTTCGCCCGTGGATTACCGTGTCCTGGCCACAACTAAAATGGTAGACATTCATTTTACCATGCTCTTTTGTGCATTGAGCTACTGTCATTGGAGGTAGGTTGGCTTACCTCCACTTCCAAACACTCCGAAGATTCACAAAACAAAGTATTTACATTAAATACACCCAATGTGCTTTCAGAAGTAGATGTTGTTGTGGTCTCTCACGCTTCCCTCCTACGAATTTTCACCAGTTGCGTGAGCAATCTTTCTCCATTGTACCTTCAATCGTACCAGCCCGCTTACGTAAACCAGAAGGCAAATACAGCACTAAAGATGAGTGTATCGATTTGAAAGACAAACTATTTAAAGCGAAGACTGAATAAACTCAAAAGTGCCTCCTTATTTGGGTTGTCCACTCGTAGGGGCCTGGTTGGTTGAGCTTTTTCCTCCAGTTTATGTCGGGCTGGTTTTGTTCAGTGTTCACACGGCCGGCTCAACTACATGCATGGGAGGACGTTTGTTGAAAGATTAACGACCCGGCTTGACAAGTTCAACTAACCTACGAAATCGTTTTTATTCTTTTTCCTAAAGCAGGTCTTTCTTGCGGCTTACGGAAAGACGCGAATTGTTTTTCGAAGTATTGGCGTGATCACAAACCAACAATGCGTGCTGTTCTCCTCGTGTTATTTTGAGAAAACAGTTGGTGCTTCAGTGAGATGCATTCCTGAAAGAAGAGAATGCACCGTTCATTTCACTTCAAATGAGTGGTACTTGTTAGCATGAAATGGGTTGTGTTTTTCTGATCAGCTTGATGAACTTTTCAAATGAATAGGATTTACGACCATGTATTCAGGTTTGCTCTTTCTAAAGTTTATTTCCTGCTGAAATTCCCGTATTTCAACCAGAAGTGACGAACCAGAGCCCTAGTCTTTTGAAACATCGGCCGGCCAACCAATGACTCATGTGTTTCCAGCGGAACCAGACTGATTGTCACCTCCCGGATATCTTGAATTAGGCGCGAGCCTTACCAACAAAATTCATCTTCCAAACGAAGTCAAATTTTGATTAGCAAAAAAAGTGATCTGGTAATACGTGAACTTATTCTTGTCTAGTAGATTACGGCAAAAATATGTATATTCGTCATGGTTGGATCCTATAAATTAGGAAGCTGTGGCATGCGACCTGCAGTTAGAACTTCCTTCCCCTCGTAAGTTCCGCTATGCCGAGGACCGTCCTTCGCCGTCAAGACAGTCTCCAATTTAGACGAGTTATACTAGTTCTTAGGCGTGAGTGACTTCAACAAGGAATTTGTTGACCTATATTTGGATATTTTCCTCAGTTTACTGATCGGGCATTACATACACAACACTAAGCAATGAAAAATGATACAGTGAGTGACGATAGTGTATGAAACAGTGTACTCATCTGTTTGTTAGGTGTTTGAATATCAGTTTTCGTTCTTCAGTTCGAATGTTTGTATGCATGGAAAAATATTTACATAGAAGGCAGCTAGGAAATGTTGTGCAAAACTTCAGTAGAACTTATAAAAAAAGAATATATTCCTGGCACGCAGGAAAAAAACCTTTCAGTTAATTGGTAAATAATTACCAAAGTTCGCTGATTTATGTCATTCAGCAGAACAATACTTCTGCTCAAAGCTGAAGTGAGTGAAGTACGTCAGTTTTAACTTCATATTTTGTAAGCTTTATTTATAAAACAGTAACAACGCATCGCATTCCACTTGGCAAAACCAGTTGTAGGTAGTCACGCGACAAGTGATTTCCGTAATGAAGCTTTTGTTTTCGTGATTGTATCACATTTTTTCATGGACTTTGTTTTTCGCGTAGTCATGACTACAGTTTGATTGCTCTGTTATCTGTGGATAAAAGCCCACAGTTTGTGAGAAATCCTTAAAAATTATGGACAAATATTCGTAATTGATGGAGGGATGCAACTGAAGCTACCAGTTACTTCCAGTCAGTCATTTCCAAGCCTTTACTTTATTGCAGGCCATATTGTTTATTTAGATTGTATTCTATGCAAAGCTGCAATAGAGACAGCAGAATATGACAAACGAAAAATTGATTGTTCACGTATCCCCTATTAGGTGCCAGTGATCCCGACGTTGATTCCGCAGCAGGAGGGTGTGGATCAAACGACAATTGACATGATCAATATCCCGGATTCCTCAGGAGCACGTTTAATGATAAATGCAAATAGATTTGGTAGTCAGTGACAACTTGTCTTCTACTCGTTAGTGGATGTTAGGGTGAACTAGGAAGTACAACTTTATTTCGAAAGGGTTCAGTCAAGGACAAATAGTTCGCGAATTCTCTCTCCTAAGAGGTATGTTAAAAAGGTCGTTTACAAACGAAAATAAGACCGATATGTTCTTCTTAAAATGAATACAACCTTCCAAATTTATAAGCTCATTTCTTCAGCATTATTCGTCGGATTTTTTGGAATACATCACCCTCCTTGCTTTCGTGATTTGCATCTCTTTCCAGTACGTGAAATGTTCCCCTAAAACAAAACTTCTCGATCCGGAGGACTTAGCAGTGCATATTATTTCTTTTGTGCATGTTAGGAAAAAGTTGAGGAAGATTTCACGAATCAGTTTCGATATTGGTACCAATTCCAGTCTCCGTTGTAGAAAATGCGGTTTCCCATGCTTGATTAGGTCTCGTCTACGGTTTTCAAGTTTGGTCTACTATGTACAGATGTTGTCGAAATTCCACAGACATCGAGGTTTATCGAGGTAATCAATCTGCAACAAAAAACGTTTCAAATCCGCAGAACTTTTCAAGTAAACTGGGAAATTTGTGACACATGAGGAATAAATTCCCAATCATGTTCGAGTAGTGACTTGCAGCTGGAAATGGCGAAAATCAAATCACTGAATCCTTTAGTTCTAGGAATTTATAACCACTGGATGGATTTGATCACTTCTGTTAGAAGTATAACATCGTGCATGACGACCGGGAACATAATTATACAAAAAGACAGTTTTTCTGAAAAAATTTCTGGTTTGATAGATGCGGAACTTTCATCTTTTGAGCCCGATGAGTTTTATCTTAATCAGTGTCTTCAATAACTACCTATCGCTTGGAGAATACAGAACAAGCTCATTTTCAGTAACTCATAATCATGCCATTACATCACAATATATTAAGACAAGTCAAAAGGTTGAACCAATTGGATAAGGGGGAAGTGATAAAATTAATAATGAAAGGAAATGGGCGGGGAAGGGGTGGAGAGAAAACAGTTGTAATCCGGGCTTTATTCAAAATCGGATGTGTATTGTTTTTCTCGTGTGTTTTCAGTTTTCATCTAGTCTATGGTCTGTTGTCTGTCTGCAAGAAGGACCGGGGAAGCTTGAAGGCACATGAAAATTGTTTTTGAGCAGATAGAGGGGTTTGTGGAGGCAGATGCTGACGGCCTCAGCTGTGGCTAGCATGCGACACTTTGCCGGTCTTGATTGCCGACCCCGAACCTTATACAGTGCACGGAAGGCCTCAGCCACGTTTACTGCGTGATTAGTCTGGGCAAGGTGTGAAACGACGGCGCTAGTGAGTGACTTAATTGCTCCAGTATTCAGTCATGCAGGGTGATGTTCGCGGATGCGTTCAGACAAACGCCTGGTAGTGCGGTCGATATAAGTTGTTCCACAGGAACAAGTGAATGAATAAACACAAAATGAGGTTGCAGAATCAGGCACTTTATCTTTCAACCGCAAAAGGGATACCGGCCGGGATTCGAACAAAACCCGGAACTTAGCTGCGTAGAACGTTTTGCTGATTACCCTTGACAATTTTCTCTGCACAATCTCTGCCAACGTATCACCTTTGAATGGCAAACAGATGTATATTGGCTTTCTTTCCATCCCAAACTTTCTCAAAGTTTCCACTTTAATTCGCATTCTCTTCTCAACTAGCTGGTCCGGGGAGCCGTTTTGGATGAAGGTTGTTCGCACCGTTTGCAGTTCTTCTTCAACTGTGTCCTCCGAACATTCTCTCCGCCCTGTTTGTCAGGTATCTAACCAGGTTCTTTTTAATCTTTAGAGGCACAAGGCTGTGAAAGTGAATGTATTGCCCACTAACCGTTTGCCTTTCTGTGTATCGACCGGCTGATTGAGACGTCTTCAAGGCGGTTCATCCGAACGTCAAGGAAGGTGATTGTATTGTCTGACTCTGTTTCTATTGTGAAATGTCAGTTTGTATGAGCTGAGTTAAAGCTGTCTATCAGTTGGCTTATGTGTTCTGATGAATTGATAACACAGAAAATGTCATCTACGTAGCGTTTGTATGCAACACAGTTTCGGATTGTAGATCCAAGTGGGTCATTTTCTAACTTTGTCATAAATATATCGGCAAGTAGTGGTCCGAGTGGGGAGCTTATTGCTACCCCATCCTTTTGGCGATAGATCTGATTGGTACACTTCAACTGAATGTTGCATGTGTAGAAAAGCAGCAACTGTTTCAAATCTTCTGCGTATATGCCTATCAACAAGATTTTCCGTTATTTTTTGCACACCAATTTAATTACTATGGTGATTTTGCCACCTCGAATTCACTAACATAAGTTTTTCGAAAAAATGTTTTGCACATGACACATTCATGAACCTTATAATTGTCAACACAGTTCGTTCAAAGTATATCCGTGGGTGAAACAATTTACGTAGTGATTCGGACCCTCTCGTCCCTTTTGTTATTCGTATAAAGCTGACTTTCGAACGGCCAAAGGTTGAACTACCTAACGTTTTTTCCACTTTTGTTTGAAAAAGCGCGTGGGAATTTTTCTGTGTATCCTATTCCATATTAAATAACTAGTACTCTTTCGCAATGCAGGTAACATCCCTAAAGAAGTTGCGTACATTGGTTTTTGCATAACATATCTTGCTAAAACACCTCGTTTAATATGATTTATGTGAAAAAAATTATTCAGCACTCAAAAACTGGACAGAAAAAGGGCTTACCGTAGGAACAAATGTTCGATCGGCTTGCGGAATATCATCCCTCTCCTCTTTATTAAAGCAGCGGAGTTTTCCGGTTTTCAGTAAGTATTTCTTCAGCCTAGTGAAAACAAACTGATATTTGACTGGCCGCATTTGTGTTAACTTGAAACTTAAGTCAAGCATTTAAACTAAACTAGAAATTTTCCCCCGGGTGAGGCTATCGTTTATCATGAGTTGGCTGGCGAAGTGTTAGGCTATTTACCATTCTCCATATTAGTTCGTTTAGCTTTTGTTTGTCTTTTTTAGGCAAAAAATAACAAATGGTTCAGTAAAAAGAGACTTTTCTAGTAGGACCATCATTCGTTTCGGAAAGAGAAAAATCCTCTCCGTGATGAGTTTTATCTTCATCGATTAACCAATAAACAAAACTTGTTCTTTGACTGATTTCAAATTTCTAAACTTCAGACTAAAGTGTCACGACCACCAAGGTCACATAAACTCAATCGTCAGCCGATCGCAGCGGAACTAAAGCAACTGATATCGAAAGCTCTAGAGTTTTATTTTTCAGCCTTGGGTTGTTATATACTTATAAAAGTTCAGGAAAAAACAACAACTAGCCCAGAAAAATGTTCCTCTGGCGGATTTTGACAACAACTGTATACGCTTCGAACATATTGGGCTCGAAACGGAATTGCGTATCTAGCTCGGGTACTTCGTTATTCAACCTGCCCCGTTATGATCCCATGAGCAAACTAGGAGCCACATAAAGTCATCTCTTCCAAACTTGGAGTGAGTTTACCGATGTGTAACTGGTGTTCAGCTATATACTCATAGATGTCACATATCAAGTCCAGAGTGAAGATCCTATGGTTATAAGCCCAAATAAAATCTAACAAAATTATCATTAAAAATAGCTTGTATAATGAAGAAATTTCTTCTCGACATATCACTTGAGGCAGTTAAGCATAAAGTAATGGGTAAATGAGTGCATATGTTGAGCTATAGATTGCAGTGGGTGAATAAGTAGGCAAAAAATCTGGAAACTCGAAAATGTGCTTCAAAGTGGTGAACCCTGTACGCTGTGTGAGCGATGTCGAGTGTAAAATCTGTAGCACGTGATGTGAAAAGACAGGTGTGAAAAACAAAGGTGTGCAAAAAGGGAGATTGGCGAGAATGTGTACATGTAAATCATAGCGGAACCACTAGTTACCGCCAAGGATTGGAGGTTTTAGGTGGTTTTCATGACTTGGAAGCTACCAAATAAGTTACTTTAGGAAATTCAGCTTCGTTTTCGAGGTAGAAGCCGTTGTTTGGCTTTGTATTGTGAAGAGCCAGCCGATAACAATAGTAGCCGTCCTAGTGGAGATTTTCCCATCTATTTTGGCAAGACCAATTGATTAGGCAACCGGCCAGAGGTGTTCAAACCCTGCCATTGTAAAGACCGCACGGCCGCTTAAATTAAAGTGTCCGAAAATCCCTTTTGACTCTCCTATGACCAACTTCAAACTTTCGCAGACCATGGCCACATAATGTGAAACTAACTGTTTTCTCATCCCCATTCCTTGAAAGCACAATAATGTTCAGTCTAAAGAATGAGTAAATAAAATTCACTCTCCAGTTCACCAACCTTTACCAATTCAGAAAGCGGTTTAGGATAAGAAGCGCTGACGGAAACAAATAGGCCCTCACGAAAAATCCAAATTCATGGAGTTGATGTTGCGCAAACAGAACGTTAGAATAAGGGATTTGAATTGCAGTTGTTCAAGTTATTATTGAACTAGCCGTCTGCCTGTCCAGACCTAGGAAACCATGAGACAATGCTGTTTCAGTGTGACGGAACAAGAGATACCAAGATTCCGTAGAACTGATTCAGTAGGTCAGCTTAAGCACAGTATAGATTCTGTGTTCTGTACAGTGGTGCCCAGAGAATGGTAATCCCAGTTGGAAGGACAGTGATAGGAATGGAACATGCTAATTTCTGTGCCAAAGTTCTCTTCGATGAACACAAGTGCTAGATTTGGCGGCTGACGAACAGCACACAGTTAAAAGACGATTCCATACTGGAAACGTAGTTCGCAAATAGGTTAAACTCGTGGATCCGTCTGTACGAGTGTTGATTTCCCCAAGAATCAATCTGAGATTATTTCTCAAACACTCGCGGTCCAACACACGAAAGCTTGCACACAGCTCTATGCTACTCCGCTACATTTGTTTTCCAAACCAATTGTTCTATTGATCCGGGGAAGATTCGACTTGATCTGTTGCTTCTATCTCCATTCTTAGTTTGTTTTTCCCGGTTGTGTAAAGTTTGTCCACGCTTCGGCTTGTCTCTGACGTTCAATCTGTTTTAACTAACTCAGGCTCGCGGTCTATTCGGGTGGATATCTGATGTTAAACTAAATTACTGCATTCACTTTTACCTGTTATCGATCGTTGTCTGATTGGCTACACACTACTATCCCCCTTGTTCATCTTGAGCTAGCTTTGCTCTTCACGCAATATGTTGTTGTGTTGCATGCTAATTTCTGTTATGGTAAGTCCACATGGTTCGTCTAGGGGTTATCTTATAAAAACTATGCTGGAAAAAAGGCCGGAAGGAACCGTCGCAAGGGATTTTTAGTCATACTTTTACGTTCGTAGTGCACTGTACATTTGTCAGATGGCACACGGATTCATCCTTCTTACGAGTCGAGTAAAATGTAGATAGATAAGAAAAGTTAAGCAGAGGTGAGCGGCAGTGGTCAGCCGGCCAGTGTGATGAACTTAGTACTGTGTGTTCATTGGTGCAAATCCTGGCGCCACAGCCACTGTCCTTCAGTTGCTTTTCACCCATCTGATGGATCTAGAACCCCCGCCTGAAATATTGTACCATTACCACGTGAAAAATAATAAATGAAATTAAATAATCCATCATTATTCATATATTATGAATCAGAACTAATGTTATTCAGGCCGGTAGGAACCTTTATCGAACCTCCAAAAGTAAACTAACGTTGGTTTCAAAACGCACCCCTTATTACCAAGGTTGCTGTGCTTGTAAGTGCTTAGTACAAGTCTCCCGATTTTCATAATCACATCCACACACCACTCCAAGATAAGCAACTTCTTGATACGTATCAACCAGGTCGGATGGTATTACGTCTGTTCATACTGTAATTCACGATAATTCGATTTAGAGGACACCTTCTGGATGGAATTTATTTTCCCAAATGACTACCAGCTGCATCCTGCAACAACTGATAATTATCCTGAAAACTCAACGTCTACGTAAGATTGCACACTTATCGCCGTTCGGAAACACTCCAGAATAAGAAGAGAGAAAACGACCCATGCATATTTAGAGAACTCGAGAAAATGACTACAGTCGTTCATCCCGGCGGAATTCTACTCGACCTGTGGACACCGGTGGGTTCATAAGAAAATCCTACTGCGGGCAGTCGAATGACAAGTTCGTTGTGGTTATTGCCATACGTTAATATAATTTTGGTGGGTGAGAAGTATGACTTATTTGAGAAACATACATACCCTCTGCGTTGCATTTGTAACTCAACCGGTGAAGAGCAGGCTGTACCAAAAGACCAGGAGGCGTTCACAATTGGATTTTAATTCCGTCCGGGTGAATTTATCATTTATAAATGCCCTCCGAAACCATATACTACTTTCTATACAGTGAGGATCGATGGGGATGAGGTCAACCAAATTGGAGTTTTCGAGTTTTACGCATTTCTTAAAGAAATTGTATTCTCCAGACTTCACTAACCAAGTTTGTCATAGAAAGCATCTTTTCAGCGAAATTGTTCACCAATCCGTTGAGTTCACACTTTGCGTATCACTTTGTGCCGGATGTGTATAGTCGAAAATGTAGACTCAAGGAAAATAGGATTCCTTCTTGTCCCAGAGGTTTTGCTACCTCCAATTTTCACAAGAGTTGCCCCTAGCAGTTTGTTAAATTCAAAATTCTCATAAACCCGATCTGTCAGAAAATCTAGTAAAATCGGCAAAATTTTCTCCACAGTTTCATTCAAATCAGTTTCGTGACAATTATGCCAGACAATGATTCAAAAAATGCGGTTTTTCAGATTACGAACCTTGTCAGCTTCGTTCAGCCTTGACATAACATCTGAGAATCTGTCCTCTAAGCTGCAATCATAAAAGCAAATGCAAATTCGGCCTACAATTTCTCTAATTCGTTAATTCCGCACTTTGCTTAATTTACAATATTGTTGTGTTCTTTTTTCTCATCAGGTAAGAAGCAATTACTGGGCACCCTTCGGAGAACATATAGAATGGTAATAGGAATAAGGCAATCACAATACCATTCAAAACAGAACGAATAACAAAAAGGAATTAGGTCACAACTGCACAAAGCATTTCAGAGTAACATGAAACCAATCAGTGACCAATGGAGGCTGTGGTGAAAACAGAAAGAGAAGATGGTCTTTTTCATTCTGTCTACTAATCAAAAACACTTGACTGACGAAGTGCTTTTTTGGAGAACTTCGCAACAAGTCTTGCTGAGGATCAAGCCGAGGGCAACACAACCTCCAGATGATAGTAAATGGTCTAGGCTTACTCCTTCAGACCGGATGTTTTCCCAGCTGTCGAAAATGAATGATTCCTGAATCAAGCCTTTAGTTTTGTTGTTAACTGGCATTCGTGTTCACACGTAGAATGAGAATGATGCAACCTGTTTGCGGTATTAATCTTAGCCATTAAAAATGATTTTTTCATTGTGACTGTCTACGTGAGTAAACCCATCTTTATGGACCAACTGACTGACCACTTTCACTCATTCTCTTACCGAATACTGTGGCTTAATTTTATCTAATTGTGCCAGTGAAATGCGATAGTGGTTCCAAAAATATTCTTTACTCAGTGAGTGATGTTCACTTTGTCCCAGTTATTCGAAGTTTTTTTGTTACATCTATTAAATCGTGAGCAACATTATCTTCATTTAGCAAAATTATGGCAACATGATGTCATTACTGCAAACGGACTTGCTTAAGTTGTCTTTTCTCAAGCCCGTGATTCCACCCAATGAAACCTCACGGAAGTTGAGCATTCATTTTCTGCTCAAGTACGTGAGCGTGCCACACAGAAAGAAAGGTATGAAATACCTAACCTGTGGACTTGAACATGTACCTCTTGTTAAACTTCCTGGATGGTGTCAGATAAACGCTTCCACTCAGTGGTCATATACGTTAGAGGAAAAGGGTAGGTGTTGTGATCGGTGGTGGTCTTGCATTCTCAAACTTTTTCATCGTTTTGTTATCAATCTTTGGAGTTTTTTCTCTGCTCCTTTAATATTTCTGTCCTTTCTCATCTTTTTGGGCTGAGGTTGTCGCCTGGAGATGGCAACCAAAGCCATCGCACCCAGTGAAAGGTTAGTGATTGTCTGAACTGAACCGAACTGGACTGAGTGTCGAGCTTATTCTTTTGCGCGCCATGTTTTCTGGGTCAAATTATCTGACCCGAATGTTGTTTTGATTTAAAACTTAGTTCGGTTCACCTTACAGACTAAGAGGCTACTCTCCTGATTCGCTTTGTTCACTCTGAAATGTGAATTGTCTGTACCAGGCAGCTTTGAACTTGGTCGCATCTGCTAATTCTATTTGTATTTTCATTTTTGGCGCAACCAGCTTCATGGTCGTTGTTTGCTGTTAACGGAAAGACCTCCATCACAACCGGTACATCAGTTGATCAGCAATGGATGTGGATAATCATGACGTAAGATATCCGACAGAAGAACTCCTCGTGACCAATTTCTTTCACTCCATTGATCCATCGGCATTGAGTAACCCTCTTTGAACGGAAAAATTGTTAGCGATGACTCTGTTGGTCGGCGATGAATACTGAATGCCGGCTAAACGTCTGAGCAAATACTGAAAAGCAACCGGAAATTTTTCAACATAAAACATTATTACGATAAGAAAACGAACGTGATGTACTTGACAGCGTCAGCAATTCATGGATTCAGCTACCCAATAATCTGTTCCGGAAAGTGGAAGGTATCTATGACGATGTTTTCCCACTCTTTGTCCAGAGGTCTCTGCTTTCTATCCGGTTCAGGCTTTGCCCGAACTTCTCTTAAGTAAAATTCAAAGGCTCCGGACATAATTAAAACACCATAGCAGTTTTGCAAAACATTAAAGCATAAACTGGCATCACATAGCTTAACAGTGCGGTTTTAACCATTGAGGTGAAAATGGGGCACGAAGCTGAGATTCAAGCTTTCTATATTACTTGTATGGTATAATGAGATGATATATTCAAGCAAAGCATTTAGTTTATTTTTATCGTCATTAAATGGCATATATTCATTTCAGAAGGACGGTACTTTAGAAGATTTCCTCAATAAAAGGAAGAAGCAGAGTCATCTCTGATTGAGGCATTCCCGCCTAATCAGGCTAAGTGCGGTACAATTGAGTCAGTGATCCATTTGAGGAGTGCAGACACAAGGCTGGGTTAAAAATTACACGCTCTGGTGAATTTTGTCCCGTAAAACTCTCGTCCTAGTGGTCGAAATAATATGCAGCTTTTTCTAAGGAGTGAAAATCCAGAACATTTCCCATTCTTTAAACATGTTCCTCTCAATGGGGGGGGGCACGTGATGAGAACTTAGATTTATCCAGTAAATGTCCACTCTTTTTCGGTGATCGGTTCTTCATTCCATCATAATCTGTGCTAAGGTCTTCTATTATCTAACGGGAAAGTGCCTTAATTCTATGTTTATTACTGTCGTTTCGCCTACCTGAATATTTCCAACAAAGCATTTCACTATACTTAACCAGAATTGAAGAATCCTTCAATACATACTTGTCTCGACTTTGGAAGCCGCAGATGTGCTTTTTGGCGAACGGATCTTTTATATAACTAAGAAGAAGTCTGTTTATCAAAGTAGGGGATTTGATTTAGACGTGCTACTACTCGCCATGTGATAAAAATGTTTAGTTCATTTCTGAATACCAGGGACCTGACCTGTAAAGAATCACCAAAGGGAGCACATGCCCACCGTGCCCCCATCACTGGGACTGGACCTCAGGTCAGACAATTTAGATTTGAGCATCGAACCAGTAAGCTATCTGGGCCGGATGTCAACCGTCTGTTTAACATGAACATTTTATGATAGAGCCTATTTGACGCATAAATATAAGGGGGCACGGCCGAGTGGTTGACAAATTTGCAACCAACTCCAGACAAGCACTAATAATATACTGCTTTTTATACATGCGAAGGAAATGCTGGAAAACGGCGATACTTTGTTGAAAGATTATTGCTGCAGTTGGTGCACCACTGTGGTGGTGAGTGACCAACACAATAATTTCGAATTTTCAAGTAAAACTCGTTCAGTACTGGATGTGACGTCTAGACAATAAAGCGATTATGAACACGGAACTTCAGTGATTGGATGTGCTATGATTTTTCTCGGTGATTTTACTACATGGAGGCTGTTTTTATTAGTTGACAATCGGTTTTTATTTTGAGGTTTGAATATCAGTAATCTGATTAGCACGCAATGCTCTGCAAGTTAGTACGACTAGAAAGCTGATGTAGCTTTCTTCATTGAAATCCGTTATATCATCGTTTATGATGTTTATGAGGAATCGATTCCCGACACAGAGAACCCGGTAAGGTATACCATACTTCTTTTGAAGGAAGATATGCAGTCAGCCCCAATTTT
This sequence comes from Fasciola hepatica, assembly GCA_948099385.1. Taxonomy (NCBI): domain Eukaryota; kingdom Metazoa; phylum Platyhelminthes; class Trematoda; order Plagiorchiida; family Fasciolidae; genus Fasciola; species Fasciola hepatica. Next base: position 899,134 of record CANUEZ040000091.1, read on the forward strand.
GACCACGTTAAACCACTATGGCAAACTTATATGATGTATCTTATTAGATTTTCCTTCTTTCAATGAACTGTACGGTTCTTCAGAGAGCTGCTGGTAAACTCGATAAACGAGCTTGCTTTCATCAAAGCATATTTATTATCGTATAGGAGCAGAGAATAGTTCGGAGTGTATCGAAAGAATGACGCATCATGTGATGTTATGGGTAGGTGTTCATTTTTCGTTATCACATCGATTTCGGGAAAGATGGTAGTCAGTCGAATTTTCGGTTACCTCAGGTAACCTTTTGCAAGAGCGATTTACAATCAATATTAAACTGGTCTTGAGAAAGGTTACCTGCGGTAACCGAAAAGTCGACGAGCTACCGCCTTTTTTGACAACGCAGCTTTAACGAAGAATGAACAATTACCTATTGTCAATACAAGTTAGCCACGGGTTTTCCGACGTAAAGAATCTTTTGAAAAGAATCATATTCTATGGATACCACTCAAATATTGCAACTAAAAGATGTCATCAAGCTAAGATGTTATTAAATATAAACTTTTAATATCATGGTTTATCTGCAGAAAGATGCCTATCAGTAACAGAGCGATGTATTACGTCAAGTAAAACATTCATACATAGATTTCCTTGTTTAAGGAGAAATAAATTGATTCAGACTGATTTCTCCGGTAGTATACACACTCAGGCCCAAATCGAAAACCACAGAAGCTTTTTCGTTCATCTGTTCCGTTCAGTGCATTGGCTGTAATCTCCAGTGCACCTCCGTCAGGTAAAATTTCGTATTGGACGGATGCGAACCAAGACCACGTGACTGTCGATCATACGTATTAATACTAGGCTCTCAACCTTTTGCCGTTGGTCAGTGATTTGAACGCAAGACCGGGGGAGAATTGCTTTACCAATCCTTATTATCTCGAAGGAAATCGTTGAGAATGACGTTGAAGAGCCTGGAGCGAAAAGATTGACATAAAGTGACTCTGAATACGGTATTCAGAAAGTTGAATGGTCAAATATGTACACGAAGAGAACATAGATGCTTGTGCGCGCGTTATTAGAGTCAGCTGACTACCAAGCAATACGCGTACAGAGGGGACGTGCGTGGACGGTGCAACAGAAAGGAGAAAAAAATCAAACCGATAGAATAGCCGGACTGAGACAGTCCTGCGTCTTGTAAATTTCCATATACTCTTCACAGCCCTATAGCCAACATTTGTAACTTAAAATCATGAACCATGAAAGTAGCGAAACTCGTTTTCTTTTATTTCTTGATTTCTATTTACCGCCTGTGCACTGGACCTTGGCTCGGGATTCCAATTACCCCAGCCTGGGAAACAGCACACAAAAAGACAGCCCATATGTAAATTAGAAACACTGATACTGGAATCAAAAATGGGGCATTTACGCACTCGAGCTTTCAGTAGGGATAAAGCTTTGACAGACTGACTATAAGCCGAACAGTTTGAGCTATTGATTACTAACTCGATTTCTGCAGGGCTCGGTAAAACTGTTCATTAAACCAAGGGGTTTAAACCTTGGGTGGTCTGATGGGTTATCGGCTAATGACTAGTCAACCTGGCCTGGCTTGCTTAAGAAGGGTTGTGGCTTGTCTCGTGAAAAGTCCATTAAGTACCGTCCTGAAAATTAGTTTGAGCACGGCAGCTGCTGATTATTAGAGAGCGGGGGAGATAGATTCACGTACTTCGATGGTATTCACTGGTGAGTTGAGTATTGATAATGAACGACCATAAAACTAGTCACATATGAAAATGGCCCCAAATGGAACGAAAAAGATATTTAATTGGATTGCATAGATTGAAATAACTGAGTTCAACAAACACGATGAACGAGCACGTGTATGCGCAACAGATGGGGATGCGCACGAGGCCACATAAAGTGAATTCACTCTTTCAGTGGGCATCGCCGCTGTGCAGTTCAGTTTCAGTTCAGTTTATTTAACCATCATCCCCGCATTCCTGTGCCCTGGTTTCAGTTGCTACCTTTCAGCATTGCCCAGTAAACGGCAAAATGAAACAGAAGCATAAAGTGAAAAAGATCCAAAAAATCAAAGTAATAAGCGGAAACCAAGAAGATAAAGAAATAATCCGAATGCAACTATGCCACTGGCCGCGACACCTTGCCGTATCACTAATTTATCTAACCGTTTGTTAGGTGGGTCACTTGAACCCCAACGTGGAAGTCTAACAAGTCATAGTTGGCCAAATCCACTAGTTACGGTTATCATACCCTTTTGCCATGTGATGGACTGGCCACCTCGACTAACCTTCCAATCACTACTATTATTGGACAACTGTTTAAACCTGACGGAGCCTATCGGTGGACATGGGTAACATATGTCCCAACCACATTAATCTGTCTAGATCCAGAGACTGACCTCTGTTTCCCAACACCTTACGCCTTATCTCGGCATTGCTGATACGGTGTTCCCATCATACTCGGGCAATGCTATGGAGACATCGCTGCCTGAACATCTACAGCCTTCGCCTATCTTCTACCCTTAATGGCCATGTTTCCGAGCCGTACAGAAGAACGGATCTAACTGGACTTTTGACCGACAATTTGATGTCACGTTGACGCCACTAATCGCTTCTTCTGTATACACGATGACACTTCATCCGATATTTGTCCACCTGATGCAAAGTGACCAAATTTATCCACTTCAGCTAGAGCTTTCTCTACCAAGAAGTGTTTTGGTGTTGAGTGAAACGAGTCCTACAATAGCATCTTACCTTTTAGAGGTGCAAGAGGCATCCTAAACCTTGCCACGCTATTGTTGAGGCTATCTAAGAGAGCTTGTTTTTTACCTGAGCAAAAATCGATGCCACTATTCTCACTCGAGAATAGGGCTATCTCAAGAATCCATCCAACCACAAAATCGAAGATGAAGGGCGAAAGAGGGTAGCGATGACGAACTCCGCTTTCCTTGATGAACTCGGGTGAAAGATTACCGTGAGCAAGAACTCTACTTCAGCTGTTTGCATGCAAGCAGTTGGAAAAAGAAATAAACTCCTCTGACACACCCTTCAGTGGTACGCATTGTCGCTTTCAGATCAATAAAGACAGGGATAGTAGGCCCACGGAAGATGTGTCCGTGCTCTCCGTTTCGCCAAATATGTGGTCGATACAACCCCGACTGGGTCTAAAAGTGGCTTGATTCTCTCGCGTACACATTTTTAGTGCTTGATAATTGATCGAGAATAAGCCCCATGGGCAGTTTGGCCGCTGTACTTACCAAGAAAACTCCTCCGTCACATTTTTGTAAATCGGTACTATCACCGATTCACATCATTCCCTAGGAATCTGTTTACTATCCCAGATTACCCGGGGGAGTTTTGTCAACTCCGAAACCAAAGCTTCGCCCCCATCCTTGAAAAAAGATGGAGACAGTCCATCCGGCCCAGCGGCTTTGTACCTATTCAAGTAATCTATTTCCCGCATAATCTTCATTTCTGATGGAGGAGTGATATTCACCTGCATCCTTTCGTTAGCAGATATATTTTGAAGGTTCACCATTTAAGTGGGCCAACTGAGTTGGTCCCTAAAGTGCTCCGCCGAAAGATCTAGAAGACATTCCTGAGAATAAATCAGCGAACCGTCGGATTCCTTGGGTAACTGAATTACACCGAACTTCTGTTGGTCGATGCTTCCAATCAAGCAGAAAACGTTGCGAGTATTGTCAATGGATGCCGCTTTTTCTATTTCGCAATCCATCATTCCTCGCGGTCACTTCTCAGCCTCCTGGTAAGTTTGCTTCTCAGGGATTTGCTCACTTCATTGAATGTCATCCAGAGGAACGGATTTGCAAGCACCCAACTGAGCAACTAATGCCAAAGATATCCATCATTTGTGAGGCCAACTTGAACCAGAGTCCTGTGTGTCATTAGAAGCGGCATAAAAGGCCTCCTTGACCGCTTGTGAGCGTTCATCAGGGTCTTGGACCTCCAGCTGCATTGATAACCATGTAGACAGCTCCGCCTGAAAAGAAGATGGTCGGTTAACATCTAGAAGCAACTGCGCGGGACGAGTGGCATTTAATTTGGTGAGACCACCTACGGGAAGTAAACAGGAGCGAGCACGTACCTATGTGTGATCTGAGTCTATAGGGGCAGACCAAAATAAACCACAATCTTCAATGGATCCTCGCCAGCGGTGACCAATCACAATATGCTTAATCTGAGTTCAGTGCTGTGAAGACGTAGGAGAACCCCATGTCAGTTCATGGTGCTTCTTATGGCAGAAGTTCGTACTTGCCAGAAACAATCTGTGGTAGGAGCGCAGCTGAAAGAGACGATCATCACTGTCAGTACGATCGGCTGGGATAGCAAAAGGGCCCACAATGTGCCTTTTGGAATCTCCCAAAAGGTCAACTTTGGCGTTAAAATCCCCAGCTATGCCCACCATGTCTGCTGAATGTGCTCTTCGAAGCATCTGAGAAAAATCCTGATAGAGGTAGTTATTGGTTTCAGAGGAAATGCAGTCAGTCGGAGCATACACAGACACGACAAACAAACATCAGCGTTTCAGTTTGCTGTTGTTAACACGAACAGAACCGTCCAATCGAACTGCACACAAACTATTGGTGACTGGAATCCAGTCTAACAGTGCGCATGCACCCCTTATGCTCTAAGCAATCCCAGAGCTGGCCTGATCACGAGCACTAGATACCGAGTCCCCAGACACACGACTAGCCAATCGAAAGACTGAGGTTATATCTGGGATGCTAACAGTGATCACGGACGTGGGGTCTTGTGTGCGCATTCCGGAAACACATCGTACATCTATTTCAGCGTCATGAGTTCTAGCGAGGTCAGTCTGTTGTCCTATATGACATAGTGTGCCAAAGTTAAAGGTAGCCAAGTGAAGTGAACATTTAGGCTTAAGAAGGGCATTTGACTTACGCTTGACTCCTGAACTACAGCTTTCATCACAGCCGCATTTGCCCGTGGAGTTCACTATCGACCTTAAATTAAAGGAGGGAAAATTGGTAAGGCCCTATGCAGGAAAGATGCCGGAGGTTTCTGGTCGAATCATGCTTCGCAGCTGCCCACACCGCAGAAAGGGTTTTTCTTTGGGAACCCTAACGAGAGACTTTGACTCAGAAGTCTCACCCACAAGGCAGTGGGGCGATAACCCAGCCTGGGAACGTGAGTGAAGAACCCGTAGAGGAACTTCTTCTGGTCTGTCACGTAGGAACTGATTAGTACGCGCATTATGTCTTGTCTTTGCCGGTGTTTCGTTATCGATCCGGTTTTCGGATTCAGTCCTTAGCCCCATGCACCCAATGGGGCAAACAGAACGTGGACGGAGCAGCATCCTTAGAGCTTGGCTTCCCAGACTAGGCAGGCGATAACTGCCCACTGAAGTGCGATGACTTCCCCCACCGTCGAGAGGAAACCCAGGTACTCCACTCCAGCGTCCATCTAGTGGAGTATTTTAGATCCATGAACTGTTCCTTTCCGTGTTTTTCCGTTAGAATGTCATCTCCTAGAGTATACTGGCTGGAACTAGATTTTGATCATCAACTGATTCAGAAACAGGACTTCATCTGGCCTCCACCCATTGACCTGTCAGGCATGATTGCATCTTCGGCTCACGGAAGTCAACTAGTTTAGCTGTTTGGGTCATGGAGGCATGCAGGCCATCAAGCCGCGCCAATGTGCTGTCTCATCGTGTTCACGATAGCATAATATGTGTCTCTGGATTGTGAGTGGACGCCCGACTTAGAAAAGTTCACTGACGAAGCCTAAATGGGAATCGCTAACAGTGCGAAATGAGTGAGTTGCAGCTAACCTCGAGAAAGAAGACCCTTCGATTGTGAGTGCGAACAGTTCCTTGTAATCATTATCAGGTAAAGAGTGGACCAATTTTCTTGGAGCTATGCAAATGTGGATTGAGTGCATGTTGTTGTATTAACGAAATCGGTAAGCATATCGAAAGCATGTTTGCACAGAATAACGTGTTCAATGGAAGAGTAAGACAGGCGCGAGAAAAAACATGCATCAAGTGAACGGAAGCCGGCAATCAGTATCAGTGTCACATGGAGTAGGCCGCGTGTAGTTGGTGGAGGAGGGCAGCGCAGTGTGCGGTACAAAAAAGTATTGGAAGCATCAGCGCAAGGAAAACTGGAAAGGAAGGGATCGCGAGTAACTGTCAGTGGCTCATGGTTTAGCTTCACAGTAGTAATGACAAGGCATTTTGAAGTATTTGCACAAAACGAAAACCCTGCGGCCATCTTACTAGGCTTTTGATCCCTCTTTCCGGGGTACAAATCCAAAGACCGCTGCCAGTCAACCTTCAATTGGGAATCTCTAATTAGCCATAGCCACCTTCCTGAAATGTTGTACCAAGATAATATAATAGAAGAGAAGTACTCACAAGAAAGCTTCATCGGTAAGCTGAAGTAACATCTTGAAGTATAACTAGCTTACAAGTGAGCCGAAAATATGCTTGTTCGTATCGTCTGTCATTCGAAAGAGACATTCTGAGCATCTGTGGGTATCACATGATGGCAATGTAGGTGCTTACGAATTATGAAGAGAATACCACTTTCGCAAATCAATTGCTTAGAAGCCCATTGATGGGAGAGTGTGGTACACATAACGAAGCTGTTACCCTAATGCGTTGAGAGAACATATTCGGATCTGCTGGATACTGTAGCAACTGATATATCAACAAGTACCGTGTTCACATCACAATGCCTCCGATCATTCATTGAATTTGTCCGAAATCTAAGACTTTACATAAGTCTTATATTGGTTAGAGCAGGTCAGAAGGTCCTCCCTGCTTTCATACTCCCTTGGTTCATTCTCAAGCGGTTTCGCTCTTGAGCAATTCTTTCTCACACACCCATTTTGATCTACGAAACTGCGGAGTACGGTCACGCAATCAGACAGCACTACGAGAAGTTCCTTCTCCCCACTCCTGATGTGAAGATTCAATTTATTTCCACTCACCTCTGGTAAGAACTTGCTATCTGAACCCCACGTGGGAAAGCTTATGAACACTTCATGGTATACCGACATTATTGCGACCCAACAAAACCGACTGTATGGCCACTGTGATGATATCTATGAGCCCCTGCTCAGAACAGTGGAACGACCAAACAAAAAAATAGTGAGTTGCCACTTCATGTGAACAAAGTTGTGCAAACGGTTGGTAATTGTCAGTCATTTCAGCTACAGAGTAGGAATAAGTTAAATACTGTATCAACAGTTATGGGTAGAGATTATTGCGCAAGGAAACGAATCTCTGCAACTGCTCTTTTGACGGACCTTTAAAGATCAAACTAAAGTGTTTCTGTCGAAGAAAAACAGATTTTCACAAAAGTGCAACTTTCTTTCTGTTTACATTCTTTTGTACTTACCGATAAAGTAAATTCATAGCCCAAGAACATTCTCCCGCACAAAAAGTTTTACTCATTATCTGCTCGTTTGACGCTTTTCTACAAGAATGAATCCTTCAATGCGAACGGATAGGATACAACGGTCTTCTTAAATATGCTGACCAACCGCGCGGTTAACCGGATTCTTCCAGTGGGAACTCCTAGTGCTGTGAGAAGCGCTTAGAAATACGACATTTTCTCAATGTGCGATTCATACAAATATTATCGAATGGCATACGGTGAACACCTTGCTCGTCTGTGCTTCTACCAGCAAATGATCTATAACTTTCAACATAACAAACTCTAGAAACTGGCGCTGTACCGTATTATTTTCGCCTCCTTTCACACTTTATATTGGTAACTCCACTGAATAAAGTTGTGTCAAAAGGAGTTCTTAGCCTTTTTTGTTCATGGAAATGATTTGAAAATATTTTATGGTTCTCGTCTGAACCTCTCTCACTCAACCTTGTTGGATATTGTATTAATGTGCACTTCTTTTTTCAATGCATTTAGTGGCACCAAATCATTTCTAGTAACCCCGTAAAATTCCGTACTGACAACATATCGAAGGAAAGTCTTCCCTTCGATAAGCGGAGTTATTTTTCGCTGTTCAACTTTTCCCTTCCAAGGAACAACCGTCCAGGGTTTGGATAATTCTCCGATTGATCGTTCTCATCGTCCTGTTCTGCTGTTTCATTATTCACATCCTATATCAACAGCATTGCCGCTACTTCCTTTTTTTGAGTAAGGCAAAAAGTGTTGAGCCCACTTTCGCACCCTAAGGACGGTAACAAAGAGACTGCCAGGGACTTATTTCCGCTAACTTTATGTTGCTGGTGATATTTTCAAGGTCTGTAAAATGTCCTAAATTACCGCCTCCCTCTGTTTATTTCAAACCTGCTTCGTGCACGTCCATCGAGTAAACACACAATCCTAACCGTTCCCGCCTCCATCCCGTTAAGGGAATGGAGTTTTTCCTCATCTGAGGTGCTTTGCGCAATTGTGGACCAAGAAAGAGTTGACGGTAGATAGCCGTCTACTGCTCTACCGGCTAGTTATCATGACTGACCTATGGGGACTTTAAACAATTCTCCACTCTTATTCTTAGTGCCCTGTTTGTCGGGTCTTCTCCATAGTGCCGTGTCTGCTCGTGACTGTGAGGCCATCTGTTTCGACGGCAGGCACTGATAAGCATAAAATTAAATAAGACCATCCCAGTCCTTGTCTGCTTTCCCACTTGTTCGCAATTAAATTGGTTCTAGATATTATCCGGTCAGTCATGTCTAGGTAGTACCCGCGCTCAAGTGGTAATCCTTATTGGATGCATGCAAGCATCCGCTAAAACAACTTACATTAACCTGAACAAGCTTTGTATTTTTCAGCCATCAGAAATTCACTCTTGCATGTAGCTTTTAGCTTATGGAAGATTTACGTGTTTTAGAATGGTTTGTTATGAAAAATAACTAGTCCCGTTGTTGTCTTGAAATAATCAATTCAGTCAAAAGAGCTACCGCCGATGTCTTCTAATAGATTCATCATAATGTATCATTCGGAGACAGACAGATCTTTGTGATACCGTACGCTACTCTTCTGGAGATTACCAGAGAAGTCACTTTTACGTCAACATACGCGTTAGAAACAGAGATCGGACAACTAAAATCGCATATTTTTGTCGTAATTACCACAAAACAAAAGGTCCTGTTACAGCGGGAACACTGAAAAGTCAGCGGAAAATCTGTCGTAGGCTGATTTTGTTTTACAAACAGTGCTCTCCAAATGAATACTGCTTGACTCGAGTTATTGCTATTTCAAATTTCAATGAGAGTATTATTTCATATCTTTGATTTAGTTCAGAGAGAATGGCTGTTCAGTTCGCAAAACCTACGTCTTTTCTTAACCTAATACAAAAGAGACGTAAATGGAAAATCATACTTCACTCGGGGTGCTATGGTAGCTAAACCTATTTACGGTTTCTGATTTAAACAATCGTTTCGCGAAACGTCACGAAAGGATGCTTGCAATAAAAAGGAACATTTGACATTGATAAAACTCAACTGGAGAATTTGTGCAAGAATACTTCACAAGTGTAGGATCGAGCTTGAAAAGGGTACATTTGCATGAGCTAATATAGTTAGCAATTATTTAAATAGTGGTTTGTACAATGCGAGCTAGCCCCTTTAAAAGCAGATTTACCCGAATATTCAGCTCTTCTTATCTTTTCCGTGCAGTGAATCGTAACTCCAGTTAGATGTGCACATGTAAAAAACAGAACTAATGCGATTCACTCGGCATTTCTTTTTGTTTCCAGTAGGATTCCGCAAACGCATCGATCGTGTCATTTCCAGATTTACAAGAGAGACCTGCTCAGCCAACCACGATATTACCTTTTCTCAGTTAGAATCACGAGGAACTTGTGGATCACGTGATGGACTGTTTTTTGATTGGTTATCAACTACTTACGTGTCGTGCCAATCGGATGGCGTTGATTGGTCCTTCGTGTGTCAAAATATGGCAGGGCAACTCGGTGTGAATTGGACTAGGCGGACGTTCAATGTGGATTAAAAGATGGGTGGATGAAGCAAGTGTAACTGACTGTGTCCTTGTGTTACCCGCGAGAACGTTTTCAGCTCGGAGTAGTTCACACTTTATATCCGTTAAAAAGTCGCTCAAATTGATTGTGCTTGCGCCCGGGTGAGAAAAATAATGTCCAACTTCACTTCTGAAAACGCACATGCGGAATTATCTTTCAACCGATCTGTTCACTGTTTGGCATAGGAACAAACTGAATAGCCAAGTTGGTGAATTTTTTCCGTCTCAGTGAGTTTTTTACTGAATTATAGTCTGTTTTCGTATCTAAATAAATGTTTATTAAACATTTATCTGATGATAGTTAATTCAGAATTAGTGGGAACTAAAATATGAGTTCTTCAGAAAAAGTATAAGTGTCTAAATTGCACCATTGGACCGATAAAACATGCTTCGCTTATGCGATATCAAATTTAGGGACAAGCTGATCACTACTACTGAGGACAGGGAGATAAATACATGCATAAGAACATGATTTTGAGAATCCTCTTTTTCCTTGACGAAACTAAGATGCTGGGAAAATAGAACTATTTGATGAAAAATTACGTCTTAGAGGTTTACTGCTTATTAAAAGGATCCGTCCTTCAGGAAATACATGCACGAGCCGGTTCAACACACTTCTGCAAATAAGGCGTAAGTCCAGTAGCTTTCGACGCGATCTGATCGTACTCGTTTACATAAAAGTGGAACAGTAAGGTAATAGTTCCTCGATAAACTAGTCAGTGTGTTTATCAGAAGAGTGAACATTGTTTAGTCTATGAGTTCTTTGTTGCGGCAGGAGAATGGCAGGAGATGGGGAAGATTCTCATCACATAAACGAACACTCACATATCGGACAACCTAAAGTGAAAGAGATTCAGAAGGGAACCATAAGGTGTTTTTAAAATATTTCCGTAAACAATATGACTAAGGTGCTTCAGATAAACTTTTCCAACATACTTTTTTCCACCATTTCACAAGACTAAGCAAGCAAAGGGAAGTTTCTCGCAAGCAGCCCCAGGAAAATCACAGGAAAGTTTCAGAACCAGACGGTCGCCTCTTATTGGTCTTCCACCTGTAGTACCACATTTAATCAACCGAAAACCGTGATTAGAGCGCCCATGCGTATGAGCTGAAATAAGCCTATTGGGATACGTACGTGGAGAATTAGTTTTGAACTTCTGCTTTAGGCTGACGAGCAAGGACACAATCTCTTGTATTTTGCAAGTTAGTGAATTTCTAGTGGACAAATTTTATTCCGCCTAGTGGTCCATCAGTTCTGTATCGGTAGTATGTTTTCGAGAATCAACTCTACTAATGAGACGATATCTAATTGGCTGGACGTCAGTAATTCAGGGTCGAGTCTCTGGAGTACTCGCATACAAGTTTCGGATCAAACAAACTCGGCTAAAACTGTCTTCAACCACGGAACTCCAGTACGTTCTGCTGCCGTCTGTATAAATCAAAAAGTTGAGATAAACGAGATACTTCTGTTTTTAAAAGCCTACAGCATGTTTACCGGGCTTTTTATAAAGAGTTTATCAACCTGAACAGTGTAGAACATCCCTGACAGATCAATAATAAAATGACACCGTGGGTTTTTATTATTTTGACCACTGTGCAGTGACTTTGAAGATTTTTTCTGTAAAATAAATTTGAAAACCTGTTTCCGGTGTTCATTTGTGGGTAATAGGTCAACCATGCACGTGAAAGTTGTTACAACAGCGTTATTATCTTCGCAGAATATTAATCGTATTACTTTTATTGTATAAGTGACCTTGCTATTTCAGTTGTATGACCGTTTACTGTTTCCGATGCTGCTGTAACATTGTACCCTCTTCAAAAGCACTCCGTACCACTATCGATAATACAACGGAGCGTAACTAATTGCGTCTAAATTATTTCTTCCGATACACATCTTGAAGCAGTTCTTGTCGCTCAAAAAGCTATCAGCTAATCAGAAAACAAGTCATTTGCAATCGAATAGGTTATTACGAAACTTTCTCCAATTAACACCAAGATTTGGAAACTATTTGATATAGAAAGAGTACCCTTGTGATCCGATATGGGGCCATCTCGAATAACAAGATACTCAAGGTGTAAGTTGCAAACAGCTGATGGTGACCAGTTTCGCTTGTTATACGCCTAGAAATAAAACGGAAGCCGTTTCCAAAGCAGGAAAACACTAATTGCAGTCCATACATATATAATAAAGATAAAATCATCTGTTCCCAAATCCAAATAGCCTCTGGGTCAGAGGCTTCAACGATTATTTGGGCGACTTCCGCGAGCTTTGGAAATTCGGATTTATTTTCTGTTGAAACCTCTTGCTATGCTGAACACTCACATGATTACCACATTTTAAATGAAATGCTCCGACTAAATCAAGGGGGGCAAGGCTAATGAGCAACTGTCTATACCAAAGTCCATTTTACCGATCAGCAGAAATCGCGTGGTAGATTCTTCCAATTGAATCTGAAACAATTGTTGTCTGGTGTTTTACTACCACCTTTTGGCCCTAGAAAAACATTTTTCATCAAAAAGAATCACAAAATCACCAAATTCTACAGTGCCTCTCAAAGTACTCAGCACAAGTTCACAGCCGTTATTTGTACTTTCCAAGTCAGACTTATAAAATGCAGAATAAAACACATTTAGCCACTGCAGAAAGGGGTTTTTTCTGCAAATTCCCCAGAAAGAAGTAAATGGTTGCGGAGTTTTCCTCTACCAATATTTTAACTTTTTCCCCACGGCAGGTCAATTTCTGCAAAGCTCTTTTCCCTAACCGCCATCTAACTAGTGAAGTGAACATGAATTCTGTTGCTTGATGTGTCATCCAGTATGAAAGATTACTTGATTACTGCAACTTAATGAAGTAGTGCAAAACCGTTTCATCTGTCTTTCGAGGTGATTGAACAAAACTCACATCTACCATGTCCCGAAAGGAACTCTAACTCAAATAGAGAAAAATCTGAGTAGAACAGCGAAATCATGTTCAAGCGGTTAGTGCTGTTTTTACACAAATCACCAAAACCATAGTGTTTCTGCAAGTTGAGTCTCACCAACACAAGGCTTTCTAGCGTTATTCAGTCAGAATCACCATAGACTCGTTCTACCCAATAACTTTGTTTTCGACCCCCAGTAAGATACGAACTGATATTTTTTTACAGCATTTCCGCCGTTATTAAACCATGTTGCATCGTTTCTCAATTATAATTATAAAAGTAACTTTCAGAATGAAATCTGTCGGAAGAAACTTCCAAAAGTGACCTGAGCAGGTGACATATCGAAATAAGCTCTCGTTTTCCGTATGGTTATCCAGTGAACAAACATGACAACCGACGCATTCCCCTCACGAGGTCTGTTCAGGTGACGTCAAACCGAATGTCCACATTTTCTCAAAAATACCATACATGTCCGACACACTGTGCAACAGGGACGAGTAGCGACAGAAAAAAATTGCGGTATTTACCATCCATAATTACAACCGTGTGGATTTTGTGAATAACTGGGATTTCCAAAGTAGAGCCTAATTAAGTAACAGTGTGAAGATAGACTTCGATGCAACGATTTGGAAAAAAATAATTTAGGAATCAAGAATAACTATGATGAGTTTTTACTGGGTACACAAGGACAATCTATGCTACAAACCGGTCCCTTCCAGAATAGCTCTAAACTGGCTACAAGTAGAGCTAATATCTGTCTTGGGAGGACTCAGAGGATCGACATACTTTCGCAGTTTCCATTTTGTATCTGAGACTCGCGTTTTTGTGCTGCCAAAAGCTTTCACTATTGGGTGATTGTGTCGTTTTTTAGCGAAATATGGGCTGTTATTGCCACTGTTATCAGAGGACATTAGCATCCAAGCCCTGCTTTTCTCAGATGCTCAACAATTTGTGATTCGTGAAAAGCGAATTTTCTTATTTCATAATGCGGTTCAATAAACGTGAGCACACGAGCCGGTCTGAAATGGACCGGATATCGTCGTGAATAATTTGTCAAATCACATGGAATCAAGTTAAGTTATGTAAATGTGATATACGCGCCGGCCAATCACAACTTCCATACAGCACAGAAACCACGAGGAGATATAACAGCTACGCCAGAGCAATTTGATCATAGTCCGCTTGTCACAAGGAAGGTTGGTACATATGAGTTCAAGTAACCACTCAGATAATCTGTTCTCTGGTCAAATCAAACTTATTTCATACATCCGCCACGTGCAGCGCCGGTATACTGCTAACTTTGAAGATCACAGAGTATACCTTATCTTCGAGGACCTGAGGAACAGATGTCGGAAAGTGAATAGGTCCAATATTATTCCTCTGTTCCGTTCTCGATTTTTATTTCTTCAAACTAGATTATTCTGAATTATGTTTGATTACACTACCGAACCTGCTTATGGTGAAGTAAAATGTGGGTTTTCATTCCAAGAAGAATCGCAAATTTTTATAATTCCCTAACTTACCTTACATTTTGACTTTTTTTAAGTACAGTACAATGCAGATCATTACCTATTTGACAGGATCCTAAATGTTTCAAATTTCCATCGCCGAACTTTATTGGTTAAGGCTAATTAGTATACTAGTGTTTGTTGAGTGCTTTTCCGGGCAAAAGTGTACAGGGATGGCAGGGAAATGTATTATTTCTTCTATTCTCGCTTCTGTCGATTATACTTCCGAAAGAGCCCAAAGCCTAGGGCATCCACAAGCTTAAGAATGAGGAAACTGAAATGTTCTCTCGCCCTTGACATAAAGCTGTTCCATTATGAGATAATCTCTGCCGGAATTTTACTGCTTCTCTGTCTTGTAATTCCTTTTTTTGTTGGGTAAGAAATCAGAAGATGTGTGTACCTGCTTTTCAGATTGCTGTGACTCGTTTAACGGTGCTCAAAAACGGAAACTTCTATTAGATCCTCTCAAATGAAGGAATTCAGCCCTTATCCAGTAAAATTTTATCTCATTTTTTTTAATAATCGGCAATGGTTCACAAAACTTGGAGGCACCACCTATATCTCTGTTTAAACCCACAGCCAGGTTTGTCAATGAATTTTCGTTTATTTACGTACTGTGATTTAGTGGATTTTGACAATTTTTTTGAGATGATCCAGATGATAAAAGTCTTTGACCCCGGCTGGATTCAAACCCACGTATGGCTGTCATCCCCGCCTTAGCACAGCGAGTGTTCTACCAGCTGAGCTGTGAGGCCAGGCTGAAGAGGTCCTGACTTATCGGGTGTGGATCACACACAGTGTACCCGCCCAAATTACGGCGACCCATGGCATCCGCTACAGTAAAGTAGCTTACAAGTTGACTACTGACAGCCGGATTCATCTTTGTACTTTTCGGGGTCTACCAGTTCAGTGCCCCAGGCATTTTTTAACTACACATCGATTGTCATGAGGTAGTCAGATGGCATTCCGGTGGTGTTACCCCATCCTGATATATCAGCTACGCTTGATCTCCAGACTGGTCCCTTAGATCTTGACAATTGATCGGAAGCTTCTAGCCTGACGTTACTTTCCCGCAAATACCTGAACTTTGTTCCCTTTCTTATCAAAAGCTCCAAGTACGTAAAATTTTTGGAATCCTGTTCAGAAGATCATTTGGAAGACTTCCCCAATGGTTGTCAACTACCTTTCGTATTCCTTAGGATTAGGTTCACCCATAATTTTCGTTGAGATGAAAATGCTGTCCGTATTTTCGCAAACGCGACGAGACTGAACCTCTACGTTTTGAGCCTGAAACAAATGTCTGCCCCTTTTCGCCTTATTCAATGTTTGATTCTGTCAAGCATGTTATCTCACTAGTTGTATTCTTTTCCTGTCTTCTTCCCTGGACTACAAGCTAAAAAACCTCCCTAAAATAAAAATAACCTCTTGAGCATTTATCGTATGCGAGTGGTATACCTCGTAATGATCTCACAGACTTCGTAAAACTCCATCAACAGAAATTATGTAAAAGATTCTCCTGGAGAATGTGAAACGGCGGCAAGCTTCAAGAGGACCTCAGCATGTGTGCTTCCTCCTCTTCAACCCGTAATAATTATGAAATGATCTGTGCACGTATGACGCCTCACCGGTTTTCCGTTTTTCCTTACCTTGCTCGCTTCTTATGTATACATGTAAAATGTCCATACTGAACTTAGCTGACTTTCAGTGTCTCATTACCCAAATAGCCCGTTATCATTTTATTCGTTTGTTGTTGTGAAATTTACGCTCCCTTTGTGTGATTACCGTGGGTGTAGCTATTTGCTGCTGAATATTCATCTATCGGCGTGATAAAAATAAGTACCTGACTTAACGTTCACAAGGAAAGTCAAGCAAATCGGTCGACTAAATAACTGAATAGGAAGACACATAACCTGATAATTGTTTGCGTCGGATGTGTGAAATTGTGTGTGTACAGCCGCCTCAGATGTTTACTTTTGAATTGCTTTCTTTTTTATTGTTTATTAAACAATTCACTACTTTATTGATTCAATCTTATCTCACGGCTAATCGGATGAACTAATCACCTGCCATTCAGGGTGTTGGCAATCACAATGAGGAGCACAAGATTCTCAAGAATCAGTAATTCATTCGGTCTTACCAGACTACACGTACTAGCAGAATCAACCCATTCCATGTAATATCTTGTCGTAGAAAGAAATTTATCAATAATTTTTATTTTGAACAAAGACTGAAGTGGAACTACGGCTTGAGGATGTCTAGTGCTTTTTATTATATGTTACTTCTTCCCCTTCTTTTAAGATATCGACATAATATTTTAGGAAGGAGTTTGCAGTCCGTTACAGGGTACCCATTTAGGTGGGGGAGGTGGGGGGGGGGAGTTGGTTGGTGATAGCATGACTCGAATCCGGGATAGAAGGGTCTAAATTTCACAAGGCTGACCGTTCGACTACTACTGGACTTGTCACGATCTAAGCAGAATTAACTCGGCATTATACTGTGAACTGCGTTGACAACAGGTGCATGTGCATACTTTGAAAGCGACAACAAGCATGACATTTGACCCCAATGGAGATCTGCTGTGCATACCTGCACTTACTACTTCAATGTGAGTAGATGAAGTTTATTTTAAAAGAGTTGTTTTCAGAAGCAAATATCTGGATTTATATAAAGGGAAAACTCAAAATTCTTACAAGTACTTTCATCGTCTGATTCAATGAAAGGAAACGTTTCATCCACTCTAAGTGAATAGTCTTTTATTAGAACCTATCTTCTCGCCAAAAAACCGCCTTGGAATTTCTTGAAGCACTAGATTACCACGATTAAGCTTCATGAACATGGACAATGATCATTCTGACAATTTACATCCCAACAGCTTTGCCTATAACTCTGTTATGCAACTGAAATGTCAATACGCGCAATGTGGTCATTGTGAATGAATTCGTTCTTATCTAGCCAGATGGTTGACAATCTTCCATATCTGGTAACTATCGTCTAAGTACTTAATACTGGCTCCCTTCCAGTGAGCAGAATCACGACTGAGGTAATCGATGCTATTTGTGGCTACTGTACACTGTTTAATCTCTTCTCTGTGGTATGGAACAGAACACAATGAAGCAGCTAAGTCTCATATGAATTCGGATATCTCTCAGTGCCAACTGTAGCCAAATCAGAGCCAACACCAGTTAACCGTTCCAAGTTTCGACTACTTCCTTCAAAGCTGTCGCTGTAGGGAACTTTCAAGGTTCCGTTCCTCGCTCGTATTTTAACTAACAAGGATGAAGGTTTAACTGAACTGTTAACGCATTTTGGCACTTGAAACCTATCACAATTTTTTTCACCACGACTAAAAAGCACACCATCAAGTCGTGCTCAACTTGGTTTGATGGTAAACATGGAAAACATGACTGCCTCTTTGGTAAGCTGGAACTAACTAGCATGTGTATGCACCCGATAACCGTAGATTTTACTTTGTATCACACTGATAAATGTATGGCAGAGTTGCCGGACGTTGTGGTTTTCGGAGTTAGTAAATCCCTCAGACACCACGTTGCACCTCGGTACAAGACACATTGTTGCCCACAGCGACTACTTCTTGGCCAGCAAATACAGCAACATTCCGGATTCTCTATCCTCTCACTGACACTTATGGCACGATATATTCAATAAATCAGTCATTTTGTGTTCTCCATCAGTCCGAAATTCGGAGACAGTGTGAAATACAGATATGAGCCATCTGTTCACGTGCATGCGTATAACAGAACATTAGGGTTGAACGTATTCCACATGGATAATCATCAGTGATTCACGTCATATTTTTAAACATAGAGTACACCAACCTGTTCCAGACCACTGGTCATCCGTGTGCTCCATCGCAAGCGTCAATTTCGCCTCCCTTTTCAAATGTATGGAAAACAAATTCAGCAAAGTATCCAAATTGAGTTCACCTTAAGAGAAATATTAGAAATGTGACCTTCAAAGAGTTTATCGTTTTATTACTTTAAAACTTCAGACAAATGGGTAAATGTACGAGCAGCTTATCTTGGTGAATTTTGTGGCCCAAGACTTGGCTCACCACCAAGTAGCAAATTCGGCTTCCCAGAATAACATCTGGTCTGACAGATCGGAAATACTTATAGTGTGTCCCAAGAATTCCGAGTTCATCTGGGCGACATTTACCACACTATTCCCACAGTGTTGGCCATGAATTCATTAGGAGCGGCGTGAAGAGCTTTGTATCCTCAAATTTACGGAAATAAGTTTTTTTGGTAATGAATTATAAAAAGTCACGTTTTTCAAGCCCTTTAAGACTGGCGAAAGTCCAAAGTTAATCAATAGTCAGCAGGATTTGCTTCGTGGCTGTGAACGTTCTGCGAAGACAAAACATTTCCAGATTCGTCAGGCTCATAATTCTGATTTTGGATAGGCTGAAAGCTGAAAGGCTCACTTGACCACAGCCTATTTACCAACTGAACTCAAATGAAAGTAGTCTTAACAGACGAAAAGAATGGTCTTTAGAGGTTTCTTTCTATCTAGAACCAGACAGTACCATTATCAAAGTCAAACTCGTTGCATCTTTAACTACAAGTCCAGTTCTGACACAATAGTTCACATGAATAATGCAAATGAACTTTTTGTTATTGCTAATGGGATTCTGAGCAATATTTGTCACTGAAACCGGTACCCCGAAAGTAGTCAAGATAATCTCATCCGCTTATTCATGAAGTAGCGCAATTTTCTGATTCTGACCACCCCCGACTTCATCAAACGGGAAACAATTTAGCTGTTTAACTCGACCCAAGCTAACATGACCCTGATGTCTAGGACATGTTTGAAATGAAACAAAATTCCAAAGCTATCAGGTTACCCTGAACAGCGACCATGACTTTGAGCCACGGACTATTGCAGTTACCCCCAAATGAGTTGGAACTGTTGTTATATCATTCTACTAGATACACCAATGACGAGCAAGCACTCAGATAGAAAGAACTGTTTGTGAAGGGTTCGACATTAATTCAGTAGTAAAGAAAACTACCAATTCTCAACTTTATCATTATCATTCTAACGAAAATTTGTAAACAACATTTTACTGATATACACATATAACTTCGCTTTCCAGCCCTTTGTTGTTATAAGCAATTGAAATAGTGGAAGGCGAAATTTATTGTGAGGCCAAGAGCCTTTTCGGCAAATTTGGACAGTACCATTAATTGGTAGGCCGATTTTTTTCTCCTAAGCAGCATACAAAATGTCAGAATGCTTTTCCTAACACTTCAAGCCACTGATTACTGCGGTAGGGTAAAAGAGTCCAAATTAGGGTGTCCGGTAGGTGGTCGCCCCGGTTTGTGGGCTTGGGAATTTCACCGTATTCTTAAATGCCGTAATCGGCTTATGCTTGGGAAAGTTAAAGTGCCCGAGAGATAGATTATCGCCAAGGCCGAGTCATTCTCAATTCAGGTTAGCATCAGTTGTCTTTGATTTCCGGCCATATGCACATCTAAAAATACCCCCCCCCCGTTTCCTATCCGCCCCATCTCATTTGGGTAGGAACAGCAAATCCATCACTGGTCGAGTATGACATGTTCGTTTGTTGTTGTGAAAGCAGTCAAAGTAGATTAGTCGAAGAGACCAACCACTGTTTTGGGAGAATAAGTCGCCTTGTTTGCAACCAATATTTACACATGGTAACGGTTTTGTATGTACTTGTCAGAAGAGGAAATGACAATCAGTCAGTTCCCATGAAGTAAAAAGGTGTGCTTTTCGTCAAACAAATGGTTTCGTCCATTCCCCGGTTTGTGAAAACCACATGTTTCGACATCTTCAGTCACGTTTCACTGTGACCGTCTTTTGGTAAGTCAGGACATTTCAGTTCTTCATAAGACCGTAGCACACTGTCGACCATGGCCGTGAATTTGCCCTTGAACGACTGAAATATGCTGTTCCGATTCGAGATAAGGAACACAACCGAACTAATGAAATGATGCTAGTGTGAATCAAGACAGCATTTGTCTATTCTCGTGTTTGGTGGAAAAACTGACCTCACTTGGTTACTCACTTCAAATGCGAAGGTTCGTGTAAAAAACCTAACATTATTTGCTGAAGCCTTTAAGAAAGGATGTCAAATTTTTGACAGCATGTAGTAGCACGGGCCTGCCTCGTGGTCTCAAATATGCACCGCATTATCAGGAACAACCTGTTATCATGACCTTGAGAGTTAGAATGATGAATCACATGGAGTTACAGTAAATTTCACCAGTGGAAAGATTCGGGTCAAGGCGAACTGCCATCTGCCAACTATTTGAACGGTATTGGTACCAGGGCTCGAAAATGATACCTTCGGGGGTGGAAGAGTCTGGAACCACTAGTTCGTATCAAACTGAGAAGTTGTACGATTGAGACGAGTTAAAACACTGAGCATCCCCCATCCAATTCATCGAAAAAGGATTGGAATAGGTCATGAGCTATAACAATTTTATTCACCTCTGGCAACAGGGAACTTCAAGCTTAGTGGAGTGTATTCATGATGTTACTGACTTGTGCTCCATCTTTTCAGGTACCATTACTCCGGGAGCACTTAATTCAACTGAGGAATTTTACGGTGCACCCGAAGTTGTGTTTATTTTTCCTTATGATCAAACATGCCTTGCAGTCTTCTGACATGACCACATTCATAATATCCGTCAGATCACGGGGCTGCTGTGGAATGTCCAAAAGGGCTGCCATTTGTTGTTGATATACTTTGGCTGATTCTTTCATCCATTAAACAAAAGTGCCTGCTAAGGAAAATAACAGACGTGGATAAGTAATCTACTGGGCTAAACATGAGGTACAATTTACCACTTATCAATACTGATAATAATGCTATGGATGATAAGCTTTGAAATTTTGATCGCAGTCTGGGCAACGAGCTGTTACCGCCCAAAGTCATGGAGAGAAGGGCGCTGTATCACGTAGTGTATACTTTCATCAAACTGCTGAGATCCTGCCTGGGTGGCCTTTTGGTTAAGGTGTCCCACTCATAATCGGTCACTTAGTGATCGAATCCCAGTTGGGGCTAGGTGGATATGCACTGCTGCTGATTCTTAAGGAGGATGATAAATATGCACGGTGCTTCCACTGCTCTCAAAGACCTGTTCGGCGTGCTCTCAGTGTGATGAATCATAATACGTAAAATTTGATCATCGACTATTTACTTTCATAGGTCGAATCCTTGCTATCGGGAGGGAGGGGTGTGGGGATTTCCGATAGGTTAACGAAAATCGGTTTCAGGAGAGAGAAGTATATCAATAAAAATGCACTACCTCACCTTGTCAAATTAAAATCACAGGTTCTAGCGGACAGAATGGATTTCCTTTGACCCACCCCTTGTTAGAAAACATAAAGTATACATTTTGGTCCGGTTCGTTCCGTTTGGCTGATCGTTCTTTTTTTTATACAAGCCACCAAAACTCAAGTAGCGCTTGCTTCGATAAAGCACGTTGTATTAGTGAATCTGAATATAATAGAACTGAATCATATTATTAATCCACGATGAATACAGGTATAATCGGGCATTTTCAGAAAGCCCGCGGTGGTGCTGCACCTGCAAATTTCACTGGATGAAAGTGACAGGCCCTGATAAGAGTTGAAGTCAGCAAAATCCCAAACGAGGCCGACGTCTATGGGATTCAAGAGCACCGAGGCACTCCCGAAAGTCTGATAACTCAGTACGTAAAGCAAGCACATATCAATCCTCATGAATATGAAATGTATACTGTTTCAATGAGTTACGTATAGTCATCTGAGTCTGCTTCTATACCTTCTTGACTTGGTAGGGTACGATACATTTTTTCTTCAAACAGGCAAACTTGATCATAGGTCCCCCTAGTGCCCGACGAAATAGCTGACCTTGAGAGAACACATCAAGCACAAAGCACTGGATAATTCTTTGAGCACTGGGTTGTTATTTTCCCGGTTTCGGAGTCTTATTAGCCGGATATGATACCTTTTGGGTTCTCTAGATAAAGTACCTATCACATCTCTTTTGAAGGAAGGCTGGTTTTTCGGTAGTCAAGACTAAGTGCACGAGTACATAAAGTCTCACTGAGACATGCGGTGTATCTTGTCGCAATCTTATTCCGTACTCAGTGATTCTCTTTCACGACGTAGCTTGAAGAGTCACTTTTCCAGGGGAACTTCGATATTCGGAAATTCTTCCACATAGTTTTCCCGAAAGTTGGTTGTGTGATACCGAAGGATTACGAAATGTTCACGTTAGTCTTTTGTGAACATAGACAACCTCTCAGGTAATTCACATAGAGTGTGAATTAGTATAGTATCATTTTTCCTTTGACGCATTTGTCTGACAGATTTCGTTTGTTTTCGTCAACCACTTAATTCAGTTTTATACTTCTTATGGTAGTAGCTAAACATCTTATTTATTCCTGTAGTCATCTAGAGGATTAAAAAAATGTGGAAACTATTTGACTTTATTGAACAATTAAATGAGCAAACCAAGGATTCGAAGGTGGATATAATAAAAAAGTTTATCTATCAATCTCAATTTAACTCTTCTTCGCGATTGCTAAGAAAGCAGAATGAATGTAAGTTCCAAATGCTATCAGTCAATTATCTTGCTGTGTTAATAAACCACTATAATTCTAAGCATAACTGCTTCGTTTCTCATCTGATAGATTGCAATATGATGTAAAAGAATGGATTTCCAGAGCACTGAAGGTAATCTATTTCAGTATTCAAGTTCAACTGAATATCTAAATTACAGTAGTCTTCATTGATCACCCACTCAGGCTGAAAGCATGCAATCTGTTTCGTTCACCATTCGAAACAGCAATACAAGTTACGTAGCACGGGTGACATATTGCTAATTTCCAACGACAATAAACGGTGAGTGCTGTTTCATATGGTACTGATATGTATCTAGGTGTAGGATTAGTCAACTCGGAGGACTTAAGAGTAAAATGTAGAACAGACAATCCTCGAAAGACAGCCAAATTCCCGAGTGTGACTCGGCGGAAAACGAGAACTTCACTTTTTTATTGAACTGCGAATCACTTTCTGAAAGAGAGTGCAGTTTGAAATGAATGCCACAAATTATTAGCTAGATCAAGCCGCCGGCACTCCAAGCCTGACATATTAGGACTTTACGTGGCCCACTCTCCCAATTGTCAGGTTTATAGTTGCTCGCTTTGGTTGTTCTCTCTCAGAGCTGACCTCAATCAAGATTACTGGAAAAGTATAAAAACAGTAAGAAAAGAATTAAAAACAGTATTGAACCGATAAAATGTTTGTGAATACAAGAGCTCCATGAGTCGTGATACGGAGCCAAACCCTCTAACTATCTAACCGCTCAGTCAAGAGTCTCTTGAACCCCATCCGGAAAGCCTAAGATGCCATACATCGACAAGCCCACTAGTAAGGTTTTTGGTAATTTTCTTCCTTGTCAAGGACCAATCACCCTTACTCATCTTCCAACTGTTACCCGCCTCAGCGAACATGGTGCGCCGAGAAAACCTGTCAGTTGACTTACACAACACATTTCTCAACAGTATTAGCTTGGTAAGCCTAAGTGTTTCAACTAATAATTTCGTTCGCAAATCTAAGGCTCTCCGCTGAACCTCAGCATTGCTTACACGGTGTTCTCACCAGATTCGAGCAAGGCTACGAAAAAATTGGTGTTCATATATAGACAGAATTCGTATATCCTCCGCCTGTAGTGGTCGTGTCCCGAAACAAATAGAAGGACTGGCCTGACTGCTGCAGCCACACCGACCTTTGGTAGATAAACGGATGTCTTTTTGATGCCACAAAAGACTCAGGTTGGCAAATTCTAAACCAGCCCTCCATGTAACCAAAGACATCTTATCCGATGTTCGACCGCTGGATGAAAAGTACCTCCCCGGATAACATAACTTGCCTACCAGGTCTAGGATCGCTCCAGAAGCTGAAGCAGCATCTTGCACTTCAAAGTTGCAAAAGGCATACCAAACACTGCTACGCAGTTAATCAAGCTGTCTAGGAAAGCCAGCAACTTAACTTTGTCTGCATTTAGAAGAACTTCGTCGTCCGCATATTCAGGATATGACACTTTTTCACCCGTCAAATTTCAACACCAACATCCTCCTTGGGGAAAACTGCTTTCTCCAGGACCATATCAATCACAAAGTAAAACAGACAAGGGTCTACTCGAACCCATTATGACGAATGCTGATGCAGATATCCACTGATTCTGTATGTGTCCGGTTGTTTAACCTCAGACAGAATTAGCATCCTCAAATAGAGTCCGCTGGATTTCTGTCCATTGCTCTTCTGGATCCTGGGCATTTGACTGCATCGATAACCCGGTGGATAGTCCTACTTGGAATGCAGAGCTATGATTATCGTCCAATATCAGTTGCGGGAGGTGGTTGGGTTTGGTGTTATTTCGGCCACTCGCACGGACAAGAGAGTGGCCAGTGTCTACGCGCGTGCACGAAAATGGTCGACAGTCTTAAATCGATCCGCACCAGCTATAACAGATAGCAATACCGTCAATCTGAGTCCAACTCTGTGAAGACTCAAGAGGACGCCAAGTTATTCCGTGCCACTTTTTATGCGAGAAATTTGTAACCGTTAGGAATAGTCTATGTTCGAAACATAGTTGAATGGGTCGGGCACAGTTATCGGTTTGATAGGCTGGGACGCCCAATTAGCCTCCTACTTGCCCCTTCGTCTCGTCTAGAGTCCATATTAGAGCTTTAAAGTCACTAGAAATAACCGAAATCTCGGTAGAGTGCACACGGCGGAGCATTGGATTCAAATCTCGGTATAATTCGTGATTACTCTCAGGAGAGCTACAGTGAGTCAGGGCATACACAGAAAAGATAAACAGGCATCGACACTTCATTCTGTTGCTGTTGACATGCACAGAACCATTCAATCAAACAGCACATAGACGACTGCTGAATGGGATCCAGCCGAACAGTGCACACTCAAATTTATGCTCAAAGTGATGGCAACGCGAGTCTGACCACGAGCACTAGATACCGAATCGCCCGACACACGAAGAGTGAAACGAGAACCCGGGAGCGAAGTTCTACACATGAGCTGGATCTTCCATTGGTGTTTTGGAGAGACAACCCATTTCACGGGTGTAAAGAGTTCTAGTTAGGACAGCCTGTTACCCGGTGGGCAAAGTAAGTGGACATTGAAAGCAGTTAAGTAAAGAGAATGTTTGGATTGAGAATCAATCCTCCATTTTTCTTGTCTTCAAGCTATTGCTTTCATAGAGAACAAAAAATTCCCGGTTATAATTCATTTGAAATCGGATTGTGAAGGACGATGATCAGGGAGATAAGTAACGATTCTCGAAGGACTTTTGGAGACTTCCAGTCTAATCATACATCAACGGTGACCACAATGCAGAGGTGACTTTTTATAGGGAAACCTAACCGGAGCCTTTGACTCAAAATTCAGACCCATCAGGCAGGTGGGCATTACAACAGCACGGGGAAGTGGTCGAAGAACCCGTGAGTAGATTTCTGATCTGTCTCGCGAGGCCTGATTGTTAATCCTATCTTGATTTGCCTTCGCTGATGCTTTGTTATCGATCCGCTTCTCGTATTCAGTCTTCAACCTCATACCTTAAATGGAGCAGGTGGGAAGTGCATAGGGAAGCACTTTGGCTTCGGAGGCTGTCCAACCTGTGCAGGCGATAGCTATTTAATGGAGTGCAATGACTCATTCCACTCCCAAGGTAAACCATAGATACTCAACTCCTACGTACATCCAGTAGAAGCTTCTTAACTGATAAGCGACTGGTGTTCTTGTTTATTCGCTAGAGTGTCATCTCCAGGGCATAGTAGGGAGAATCTTATGTTGCCCACCTACCTTTTAGAAAGCTGGACTTCTGGCCAATACCCATAGACCAGTCAGATGCAGCTTAAAGAAGTCATCCTGCGTAGCTATTAGTGTCACGGAGGCACGTAAGCCATCACACACGTTGAGGTCCAGCTTCAGTGTGGTGGCTGTTCTATTATAAGAAAAGAAACAGCGCAAATTTCCTCCACCCCTAGGCTTTTTATTTGTTGTACTGATAAACTCGAAATAAGTCAGATTTTATAACAATTTTGATGGGGTGTTTGCGTCTGCTTGAAAAAAATAGTCGCTTGCTTTCGAAAATCAGATGTTTCATACCTTTAAAGTTTTAAAACTTATACGTTGGCGATTATTGTCGGAAAATTCCCAATAAGCAAACTTGGAGAACACCGTTTGGCGAACAAGCTCGTTTTCAGTGAAAGGGGGTGGGCGGGGGTAAGAAAACAGTTGTAATCCGGGCTTAAATCAAAACCGGATGTGTATTGTTTTCCTCGTGTGTTTTCAGTTTTCATCTAGTGTATGGCTTGTTGTAGGGTGCAGGAAGGACCAGGGAAGCTTGAAGGCACATACAAATTGTTTTTGAGCAGATAGAGGGGGTTGTGGAGGCAGATGCTGACGGCCTCAGCTGTGGCTAGCATGCGACACTTTGCCGGTCTTGATTGCCGACCCCGAACCTTATACAGTGCACGGAAGGCCTCAGCCACGTTTACTGCGTGATTAGTCTGGGCAAGGTGTGAAACGACGGCGCTAGTGAGTGACTTAATTGCTCCAGTATTCAGTCATGCAGGGTGATGTTCGCGGATGCGTTCAGACAAACGCCTGGTAGTGCGGTCGATATAAGTTGTTCCACAGGAACAAGTGAATGAATAAACACAAAATGAGGTTGCAGAATCAGGCACTTTATCTTTCAACCGCAAAAGGGATACCGGCCGGGATTCGAACAAAACCCGGAGCTTAGCTGCGTAGAACGTTTTGCTGATTACCCTTGACAATTTTCTCTGCACAATCTCTGCCAACGTATCACCTTTGAATGGCAAACAGATGTATATTGGCTTTCTTTCCATCCCAAACTTTCTCAAAGTTTCCACTTTAATTCGCATTCTCTTCTCAACTAGCTGGTCCGGGGAGCCGTTTTGGATGAAGGTTGTTCGCACCGTTTGCAGTTCTTCTTCAACTGTGTCCTCAGAACATTCTTCTTGCCCTGTTTGTCAGGTATCTAACCAGGTTCTTTTTAATCTTTAGAGGCACAAGGCTGTGAAAGTGAATGTACTGCCCATTCCACGTTGCTTTTCTATGTACCGACCGGCTGATTGAGACGTCTTCAAGGCGGTTCATCCGAACGTCAAGGAAGGCGATTGTATTGTTTGACTCTGTTTCTATTGTGAAATGTAAGTTTGTAAGAGCTGAGTTAAAGCTGTCTATCAGTTGGCTTATGTGGTCTGATGAGTTGATAACACAGAAAATGTCATCTACGTAGCGTTTGTATACAACACAGTTTGGGATTGTAGATCCAAGTGGGCCATTTTCTAACTTTGTCATAAAGACATCCGCAAGTAGTTGTCAGAGTGTGGAGCTTATTGCTACCCCATCCTTTTGGCGATAGATCTGATTGTTAAACTTCAAATGAATGTTGTACGTGCAGTAAAATAGTAGCCTTTCGGATCTTATAGAGGTTTGCCTATATCAATTGTGTTCCTTTCAATATAGTCACATAGGTAATCGATGGTTTCACCCAACGGGACGCTGGTAAAAACTGGACTGACTTCTGGTGAAAGCATCCGACGTTATTTCACGTTCCGTTCTTCCACCCAGTTTACGAATTAAAATGTGTCCTTGAGGCTGTACTTTGGCACTGTCTATCTTACCGGCCCCAGCAACCTTGCCAACCATTTAAACAGCGCACGGTATGGTGAATTATACATGTCGAGGATAGGTCTCAAGGGATTTCCACTCTTATGTGTTTTCGGTAACCCGTGCTATCTGGGAATGGTTGTTCCCGTATGGAGTATCCCTTCAAATGGGTCTACCATATCATCCGGTTTTGATATAAGCCCCGAATACAACAGTTTTCTTCCCTCCGCCCACCCTCGTTCATTATTAATTGTTATCCCATTACCACTCATCCGATTGGTTCAACCCTTTGACTTGTCGTAATACAGTGTGATGTAATGGTGTGATTATGAATCGCTGGAAATGAGCTTGTTCACCAACCTGTGTTCTCCAAATGAGCGATCTCAGAACTAAAGATCACGTCTCAATGAGAACCAAAACGTTCGGCTTTACTTCAGGCTGGATTACAATGGTATGTTAGGATCTCCGGATTTTAAAGATAGGCTTAATTCCTGTTCAAAGCTTAGTTCCTCTTAGATCTGCTACAGTATCCTGAGAGCATTTGTACCAACAAAAAACAGTTTTGTCAATAAACCAAAGAATAATCAACAATGAAGTATATTGGTATATTTCCATCAGGCATTCCCCGGTTTCGAAATGTTAAGCTAACGTACGCTGATTTGCTAGTTACAAAAGATTCGTATCCGGTTGTAGATCACCTTAGTGTGTGACAAAATAATGTAAGTGAAATTTTGATGGCTTTTGTAGGTGTGAGCATTTCAGTATCCCATTACTTCCACTTAAGATGTGATCTGTCTGAGGATAGAACCGACTGATATTATTTGTTCAAATGAGAATAGTCCTTCCCAATTTATGCGTGATAATCCTGGGCTACACAATTTATGTGACAAAGTTAGACGGATGGTCAGTCCTAAAAATGGACATCCCAGAAGTTGTAACATTTCACACAAACGAACTCAATCATTGGACTTGAAATCTAAGCTCCTGAAGCTCATTTTATTTGTTTTGAGAGTATCTTGCACGGCTCTAAAACAACATTTGTGAAAAGACTGTTTCTTGTTGCTAGATTGCGAGATTCGTGCGTGGTGTGAGGCGGCAATAATCTGGTTGCAAGTAATCGATCAACAAGGGAACATTTTCTGCGGCCGAACTGTCAGAGTGTAAATTCATTTACTTTCACAGGAAGGAACACACTGAGGATATTTTCAGCATAGACCACATGGACTAAAAGATTAATGTGACAGACTTTTTTCTACTAGGGATGCCACCCTTGTTTTGAGCTGAAGATAACCTAGTCCCCTGTTGGTAAAATATTCACATTTTGGTTAAAATATTGGCGTCAAATCTGCCTCTAGGTGCACCTTTTATTTTCCTGTACATATTTAATTTGTGAGATTTTTTCCACAGGATATAAAATACCGTACATCGTGTAATCAGGAATGCACACATGAAGTCAGCGCGGTTCATTTATCTGAAAAGCAAAGCAACTAGGAAAGATTACACTCCCAATAACACCATTTCAATGTCTATGTTACCATGATTATTAACACAAGAGCTTCTTTGGTTAGGTGAATCTTTCTCCCCGGCAAACTGGTACATTTGTGATGCATCGGTTCCACCATCATTCGAAGCCACAAACATTTGATTCAGAAGTCTTGCCACCATTGGTCTTTGAATAGTAAATATTCCAGCGAAGTTGATACCGAGTGGGCAATGATGCCTTATGCTTCTCAGCTTCCATAAACACAACAAAACATTCGGTTTTACGGCCTTGGGGCCTCGATATCTTTAGCGTTACAGGTATGGGCGGTTGAAAGTATGGTTATGCTTAGACATGAATACATTCGTGCTCAAAGTAGCCGGCATGGTTCCTTATAGATGTATAGTTGATCTTATCTACAGTTTTCTTGACAGGAACTACCGAAGCCACAAACAAAGTGCAATGTGAAAAAATCAGGCATGCCGAAAAAGAGATTAGCCGTCTTCCCAAGCATGGCATAGACCATAGTTTAACTTCTACCGACGGTTCATTTAAACTTGTACAAAATGTTGTCACTCTCATCGAGGAATGCCACCAAATCTAATATTTTGGTGGTAATTTATGCAATGAACAAAGTATAGAATGGTACTTCTGCACAAATACTACCCAGAATTATCAATAAAACGGTAACTTAAGGAGTGTTACTCATTGATTAACTCTTTAAGAAATATGGTGAACATCAGTGCGTACCAATCGCAGAGCGGTAATAAAATGGTTGGAAATTTCTACCAATGACCAAATTACATTAAACCTACATTTATCATCATATTCTTACTTCTTGGTTTGAACATTTTGATTCATACGAATTATAGGGAAATATCCCCTCGGTCTCAGTGTGATTACATTGTCCCAATCACTTTGTTTACAATAAAATACTAGCTGGGGTGATTTTGAGCTTTCTTTGAGCTCACAACTTCGCTTTTTGTTGACTCGCTCCCTTGATGTTTCTTTACTAATTGACCACACGGGCTAAGACCGTGGGAAAACGGTAATCTTTAGGAGTTCTGGCCGAGGAAACGGACATGAATAGATACATCATAAATCACCGTGGTGCATTCTGTGAGTTCTTCCATACAGAAGATGGAGATGAAAGATTTGCTGTACATATAAAATGCATATACAGGGCACTGTTTTCAACCCCGGACCAGAGAAAGTAACTAGTGAACGAATGACACTCAGTTGTGATTCAATTGTTCGGATGAAAAACGGCATAAAAAAGAATCTGTCAAAAGTGCGCATGATGACTGTCTGGCAATCATCGCCTTTGACTAAAGCACCCTTGTGTCTTGGCTTTATTCCTGTCCTTACTAGGAAATTCAGATAACAAGTGTTTTCAGAACGGAGGAGCTAAGTGTGTTAAGATGAACATCCTCGTAACTGATTTTTATACAGTTCCACTGGTAGAAATAAGGTGGCTTTAGTCAGTTTATAGTGCTTTGTTGCATGATTTCAAAGCTATTAAGAATGGCCTTATTTCTTCTAGTTGACTGACCAGAAATTTCACACTTTTTCATTTTCAGTGCCTACTCTTACTTATATAATTGCTGATTTAGTACGGTTACAATTGCATTAGGTTTTCAGGCCAGCAGTCATTTATGAACCAGTTTAAATGAACACATAAAGAATACTTCTAACTTGAAAGCCTACACACATTTTCACCCCACGATAATCTTTAGTCACCGGTTTCGGATCACTTCTCGAGGTTTAATGTAAGTGCACGGAAAGCGCAGCAGTATCAGGGCAAGTTATTGCTCAACTGTGTGAGATCAGGAGAACACATCTATTCTGGGCCTAATCGATCGGTAGTATATGGTGAACGGTTTCGCAGAAATTACCCCATACAATGTGTGCATCACCAGGCTACGAAAGGAATTTCACTTGTAAAAGATGTGTGGGTAAACTGAGGATGAAGAGAAAAACATTTATTTCTAGCCCTAACCGGTTTCATGACAACTTTACATCAGGCCACGTAAGCATATCACATTGTGTGGTATCAAATAAAAAAGGGAATTCAAATTACGACCGAAGAAAATTTGCAGATAGTTTTTCCACCTGAAGTATACTTGGCGTAGAAAAAAGTAACACTTTCTAGTTTTCATTGAGAACGCAACACTTTCGAGTGACTTTTGCGTTCCTCAATAATTATTTCAGTCTGATATGCACATCCCCGGTGCCGCAGAACATAAAGGTCCTAAGAGGATGCTCAATCCGATGCGACTATTTTTAGATATCAACCCGGTACTAGACAAAAGTCATTTAATTTTACCTGAATAAAAACATTTCAACTCACAGTGATATACAATACCGTAGGAATAATTTGCTCTCCGAATTAGTCAGAGGCTTTTCAGTGAGAGGAGTGTGTCAATTATCGAGTCCCATGAATGGACTCTTCACCACGTACTCAATCAAGTACGCTGTTTCATTACTTAGAATAACGGATTTCTTTGTAGTGACATAAATGAACTTCCTAAACCACGTAGATTTCTCACTTGGAAAAAATTATATCTCTCTGATAAATAGGCGTTCTTTTGAGAAGAACTGGGCACTAACGGCGCCAATAAAACTGACTGAGAAGTTCTGTTTGGTAAGCCTTCTCTTTCGTTAGTTTGGTATGTAAAGCCATCAAAGCTCACAATTCCATATCCTGCGCATTTCCGAAAAGCGATTTTCTGAGCGATATCTCGCGATTTCAAATTACTAGTGTTTCACCAGTCTCAAGGGTCAGTAGTTGCTCTAGACGTTGAAAAAACACACAATTCACCGGCCAAGATCTTCCACTGTATCGACTTCTGTCTGAGATGATGCCTACAAGAGATTCGGGAATTACTTCCTCCTTAGGTTGATTATACCAAGTTTTCCAACTCCGGAGGAGAGGTTTTTATCCCTATCCTATTTATTCTCTTTCTGAGTACTTATTGCTGCGTCGTCCTAACTCCCGTCAGACTTCAGAAATGATGGGGCACGCTCTCGCGGTCAGCTTCGGAAATAGAACACGGGTCCCAGTATCCTAGGGTTATCACATTGTCCTCTGTTTTATTCACATCCAGCAGCGCAGAGACTTGAAAATGTTATGTGATTGATGTCCCAAATAAAGGAAAGACTTATTTTTGAAAAGTTTCTGAATAAATTTATTTTCTTGTCTTCAAAAGAAATGCCTGAGTTGCAACATAGCTCGATTTTTGTCCCGGACCATTTGGTTGCTGCTGCTGGATTACTGGAATTACAGAAGCTAGGAATGCTTCTCCGGTCAACAACACAAATTGGTGAAATGGTTGGTGAAATTGCCTTTACCAGTTCATGAATCAATGGTCAGACACATTATCAAAGACAATTTCGAGATAGTAAAGATTTTTGGAGCCGATTATTTTGACAAGGAAACACATGGCCTCAGTTGATGTCCCGTCACCATTTAAGAACTTTGCCATTCGGGAGGTTACACGTATCATCTGCAACAGCAACTCAAAATCGCCAACCCACTATCAGTTCTCAAATGAGAACAAATACTATTTTGTACAGCAAACGTGTCCCTCTCCTTCATTGGCCGGGCTTACAGACAAATTGACGGTATCCAAAAGAGAAGTCTATTGAGTCCCATTTTGGCGGATATGCTGATGGTTCGTCTTCAGGAAAAGGCGAGCAAAATCCTAAAACCTTCATAACTCTAAAAAAGATGCCTTGACGATACTCTAATTATCACAAAAGATCTGGAGTAGATGACAGGCATTATGGATGAACCCAGCTGTCTGCATCCGAACAAACGATTTACAGCGGAAGCAGAAACGAACAATACAATGCACTTCCTCGACAATAGTATGACTAGGGGGAATGATGGATTAATCGCCAGATTTGTTTGCCGAAAAGAAACTTGGACCTGCCAGTACATGCACTTCAACAGCTTTGTGCCTTAGGAATATAAAATTGGCCTGGTCCGAACACTATTTCAAAGATCATGACAGATCTTCACGGAAGACGTGACTGACAACAAACTACGACTGCTGGAAAAGGCCCTGGCCGAAAAAGATTATCCCGATGAGCCCGTCGAAAGATACAGCAAGCCTAAAGTTGTCAGACAAACGACTTGTTCGGGAGAGGAATTTCTAGTCACGCTATATCTTCCATTCAAAGGTGAAGATGGTAATTGCTTGCCCAAACAACCATGGTTATTCGAACATATTACTCAACTGACCTCATAATTGTTTATCGAACAGTTGGCATCCCTACACCCTCGGTGAAACAACGTCTTCCTCTGTACACCAAATCCAATCTGACTTACCAATTTCAGTGTAATTGCGGAGACACCTAAGTAGTTCGAACAGAGGGACAGTTACGTTACCGAGTGACTGAACATATTCCATATTGGGGGTAACCTCTTTTGCTGCAGGCAGGGTCAGATCAAAAGCATCGTGACAAAACTAAAAACCATAAGATCTCCTTGTCGGCTGTCACTCGTCATCTTCTGATGACGCAACATCTAGCTGACCGAAACACTGCTTTCAGAGTCATATAAGTGCCAAGGAATGCCAGACTATTGAGGTCTACTGAAGCCATTCCCATAGATCGATGTGACTGCGTTTTGTTTCAGCAGAAAAAGCAGTTTGTCAATGAGTGTTCACCTAGGTAATGTAAGTTTAACATTGTATTTTCCCTTATATATGTCGAAAACTATTATTTTACATGAACTTATATAACTAGTATTGTTCTGCAGTATGCACCATTTTGAGATGCAACGAAACCGTCCCTGACGTAAATCTCGCGACGTTGCAACTCCGGTTTTTCTTTTCAAGATTATTTCGGGAAAAGCTTGTTTCCTTTCTCATCTCCGCCACGTCAAAGTTGTCATATTACATAAACTCAGCCTACCAATTCGTTTTTTACCTACGAAAAAATGAGTGACCGAAAGGTTCTACCTCAGCGTTCAACGAACAACAGGTCAAATAAATAGGAAATGTGACGCATCCACAAGTACTTGTAGAAACAGTAAAAACCTTAGGCAGAAAGTAGTTACGGTTTATATAGGAAAACGGCCTTCGTCAGTTCACAATATCAATCTTTTGAAGTTTAAAAATTACAAAAATTAATCTCTTTTCAACCAGCCTGTCATTAAACTTTATTTTTTTTAAACTTTACTTTAGTTCATAGTCTATCCTAAGTAAAAGTGGTCCAGCAAAGAGACAGAGAAAACGGCACGAAGTTTTGCGCAGCCAAGGTCTTCAAAAGCCTCTATTCTTCCCTCTTTCGTGTTTCCTGGATGGACCTGCATCGTGGACTGCGACCTTTCACACTGGAAGATTTTCTCATCATGAGTAGTGCAGTGAACGTGAATGGTGATATTACACTTTCGCATTCCTTTGAATCGGACTATAAATTCCAACCGTCCCGACCCTATCCACCATCACACGTACATCAACAACTGCCGGTGTCAACACAAAGACAACAGCAGCAGCAGCACCTTTATGCTATCCAAGCACGAGTCCCCAATCCACCTATCACAAGTTGGTACGGCGGTTCCCAGCCTTCATTGGATAGTCAAACCTATCTAAGCAATGTGAATACTGCGGAATCAGGGCTGATGGGCCTGTATCGCTCAGCTGATCTGCCCAGCTCCCGCCTCCCAGCAGCCAGTAACGCACAGTTTCATTCCAGCTCACGTCTTGCGAATCAACGTGCCCGTCTTCGCCGTTCCAACACAGTCGGATCTTCTGAGATTGGGCAACATTTATCAATAGCCATGGCGAAAACATCGCTGGCCCCATATCATGGGCAAATAGGCACCACGGCTCATCCAGAGATCGGCTATGACCCAGTCCGATATCTGCTAGGTCAGACCACCAATCAGCACTCTTTCGGTAGTGGACCCACAGAGTTGAACAGAGGTGCACTTGCCTTGGGATATTCTCCTACGGAACGGGTACTTCGGCGACTAGCACAAATGAACAACGCATCCAGCTTGGATCGAAATGGTCTGCCTTCTAATGCAGGAACACAATCATTTCCGTTCGACTGGCCAAAAAGTGCCAGGATTCAAGCGGCACTGTTCCCGGGGCAAAAAGTAGACACCGATGTCAACGAGGCAGTCAAAGGTAGGTAAGTATATCCGGAGTAATAAGTCATTTGTTCGATTTCGGTCACCCGGTCTTATTTGAGTGACTTTAAAACTTAATCCACCTAACCTTTCGGTTTTATTATAGTTTCCGTCTATCGCATTCTGAAGGTGTACTAAAACCAGAACCATTTGAACAGTTATCTGCTTCTTATTTCCATTATCTATAGTTAAGACCGCTATATGTAATCAGTGATATGCCCCCCGTCGTGAGCTATCTCAAAAAAAGTAGGTTGATAAATATTCTTGGATGATCACCAGGTGACTGAAGTACCATTGAGCATACTTGAGAACCATATTTTTTCGGATGACATTCTATTGTACATCCACTGGAAACTTCATTTGTACTGTTCATCTACCTCTAACAGTGCAACACCTGCAAGACACGTTCTTTTGCAGAAAGACGACATTTCTCTGAGATATTTACACTACTGTCAATCACATATTGTTACTTTCGTGGCAAAAGTCCCTGGTAGAGCACGTTTTGAGTGATTCTATTTGTTGAAAATGTAAATACTTTGGAAAACTTTGTCAAGGAATCTTGTGGAGGATCACAAGCACTAGTACCAGCCTAAGAAACTGATCATCTTTCTTCTCAAATGTTATCAATAAAACCCCACCTTTTGCGTTTTTAGGCTCCACTTGTTACAAAAGTACCAGGGGATTACACAGTTCCAGCGAAGAGTTATGCTTCAATTGGATATTGATTAAAATATCGGGAACAAAGTGATTATTTTAGATCTCCACTTTATTCCACGATATATTCACCTGTAAGATGACGGGCCATTTTGTGGGGAAAGGCATTTTCTTCCTGGTCTCCGTGGCTGTTCTTCCTTACGTCTCACGTTTTTTCTTCGACTGATCCAGTTTTCATTCGGGATCATTCACCTCACCAATCAGTCGGCGATACCGCCTAAGGAAAGAAGTCACACTGGATTCCAGTTCCGGTAGACTCGTGCAAACCAAGGAGTCCACTTCGCACCCACATCTAAACTCACATCCGAAAGAAGGCGCCGTCGATCAATGTGTTCAGTTTTCGTTCTCGCAGAATCCGGACTCTGTCAGCCGAACAGGAGGTGATCACGTGGATCCCTCAGATACGATACCGCAGGAGTTGAGTTTTTCCACTGAGAGATTTCACGGTGAGCACAGATTCGGCCTCTGTTTATTCATATTACTGGACTTATTGTCGTATATATATATATATATGTGTATATATATATATAAATATATATATATATATATATATATATATATATATATACTTCGGTGGGCTTTCTGTTTCTCCGCAGCCTAAGTTTTTTCTTTCACGGTTGTTAATTTGTATTGATAAAATAATGGATTCATATGTTCATGTTTTACTCCTTAAAGCTACACAGGGAAGAAAACAGAACGATAAAAATGTGCCCATTGATCCGCAATATTGTCAATCGTGCTAGGTAAATATAACGAGCTCCAGTGATCAATATGCGTCCGTCAACATACTACTATCTACTGCCAATACTACTATGTCTTGTTAAGGAATCAGTCGCTCGCATCTAAATTATCTAAACCCGAGTTCAGACAAAGTAAGCCAATTTTAATCGATGTGATGCTCCACTGAAGCAGGCTAGGAAAATCCGGGAAGTCTGGTTCGACGGTGATTACTCGGCGGACTCGCAAATCGCGATGTCCTTTTCCAGCCCAGTTTGCTCGGATGCTTCTACGCAGGGAAAAACCCCATAAATGTGCACTATTTCCATAGATTTTTACTGGTGGCTGAAGCATGGCTATGACATTCTGGACCATTCCTAATCAATCCTAATTTTTTCTTGGTTTCCTTTCGCGGACCAGCTTGTTTCACTATCATCCAGACTGGGATTTACTAGGCACGGTGATTTGGGTTTGTTAATGAAAGAATACCTCGTGGACCTGACTGAACAGTGAGTGCAACATATATACTATAAAACACAGCGTGCTATTTGATCACTATCTCCGGAATTTTTATGGGAAAAAAGATAGCACTGAGAATGGGTTATTGTTTTCAGGTAAAATGATACAGGATCTGTTTAAAATTAATTCAATCAATGTGAATCTAAAATCAAATATAGGGATAATTCTGGTCGTGTGTTTTAACAAAGTTTGTGGGACCACAGTCAATAAAATTTCATGCGCACAATATCAAAATCGGATTCAAAACTGCAAGGTGAACAGCTAACCGATTGGAGGGAAAAAGGTGTTGCCGGTGTTCCGAATAAGCCAAACGGTAGATACCGTTTTACCCGTAAAGTGGCTTGTTTTATGAAAGGTAGTGTTCCAGTCAGCGAGCACACAAGGTTTACCTTTACTTCGTGTGGTTCCATCGGTTAGTGAGACCGGTGCACAAACGGATGGGAAACATGTACAACTACAGCTTCCTACACAGTAACCCAGTGTTTTCGCACCACTACTCAGTATTTCGCATTGCTTCTCGGGAGTGTGTGATCACTTTTGGACAATAAGTATTTCCCAAATGTAATCTGCTGAAATAAACTATGGAAATTAAGTTCATGAGGGAAATGCTTAGAAAATCACTTTCGTCGACTGGGTAGCGTTGCAAAATATGAATAATCTGCTGCATTTCAGTGGATTTCACGTGGAAAGCGTGTATTGTCTGAGAATGAGCTTACTCCGCTGACAAGCGATTCGTCGCGACTGAGAGCTAATATACAATTTGAGTAGCGATACGAACAGGCTGTTTACGGAAGAGAAAACCTGTGGAAAGATTGACTATCTCAAGTCGGTTATCTAGCAGCAGGACACAAGTGTTGCCTTTATTTTAGTTTTGGGAGAATTCTCCCGAGCAATAAAGAAGTCTGATACACAGAAACTTTGACAGCATCCTAACCGGCACTTGGTGTTATGTTTGGGCAAAGAACCGTCCGATTTGACCAAAACTGATACGTTTTACCCAACGATCACCGAGGTTACCACATTACTGTCAGCTTCCGACTGACTTCTAGCTTGAAATTTTACGGATCAAAATCAAACCTAATGGACCGCCCCTGGATGAAATAATGTTCGACGGGATTCCAATGGTAGAATGGAACAGGTAACAACTATTTTGTATACAAAGATGGTTAGCCTAGAAGAGGACAATCTAATCGGGCTGGTCACGCTTCCAAACAATGTACGTGAGAGAATTTCGTAGAAAGTAAATATTCATCTCGAAAGAGCCCGGCTCAACTGATCGCAGCATTTTTATGTAGGTTTGTCTGTAAAACTGGGTACATGGGTAGAACAAAACTATTAAGTTACCCAACCATTCATATTCAATTTTGACGGCAAACTCTCTGCAGCAAGCATAACACGAAAGATGAATTTCAGTGGAAAGATGGTTAGGCCGTTAGGCAACTTGTGCAATCCAGTGAACATTGAACGTCATTATAGTTACATAGGAGGAGAGATAAGCTATACCCTTTGCAGAAACGGAACTTTCAATCTCATTATGTCTAGATTTGCCCGTCACGAAGGCTGAGTACGTTATTCATGCGTTAGAGGTATTTCTGTCGTCACGGGTTTGATTAAGTCATCCGTCCTGTGTTACGCTTGCCTAAACATGGAGTGTTCGATCACCTAGCAGGTTTACTAAGGTATACAGCTCTTACACGGCAAAGTTCAAGTTCAAATTAACAATCTGCAAGCAAGTAATATGTATTGGTAAGAACGAAGTAATGACTAACCCTATTACGTCACGAAGAATAAATTCGTTTTCAGTAGGTTTCCGGGCTCTTTGTGACCCCTTCGAATGTGTCACGGTTCACTTGGTACCCGACATCAATAAGGTGTCCCACGAATGTCTGTATCCAACCACTAAGTGGTTGATTCTTTCTTGAAAATTATTACGTTTTCCTACTCATATAGCTGCTCCCTCGTGAAAATGATATGATTAGCTGTTTCAGCTAGAGGAGTGCGGGCTGCTTGCTGTCGCAGAAGTAGAGCTACAAAAGAGGGTGTCATCCTGAAGATGGATTTGTATGCACACTTGTTATTCTCTGATCTCTAAAAAATAACCCATATAACCTACCAACCTGGGCTATAAACAATATCTCCATTTATGTTACTTGTACAAACGTGTTAGACGCTCGTACTCCTGCGCAAATACCCCATTCTGAGCAATGAGAGATTGAATTCATTTCGGAGTCAGAAATAATGGTCAAAGTAAACTGCGCTGAACCGTCCAAGGTGGTTGCAGATGAACAAAACAAGTCGCAGCTTTCACTCAGGTTGAAAAAATCTTGTTTTCTACACTCTCATTTCAAGCTTGATTTTTTTAACTGATCCATTAAACCATTTCGCTTAGCCGAATTTGAAGACTACATAAACCGATATTTAGTAAAAATCTGTACAGATAGATTTTCATAATTCCCCTGAAAACTTCAAGCTTATTCAATTCGGATCACTGTGAGACAATTGCTCTGTCAGAAAATCTGAGTTCCGGCGGTTGTTCAGTATCTTCGTAACTCCCAAAGCAGAACAGATAATGCGTTTTTCGTGGAAACGAAACCCACGCGTTTGTACCACGTGGGGTTCACCGTCCCGTTCTACGAGGGTTCATTGGCGACTTCAGCGATCACGGGCAGAATGACCGACTGGTTTAGCTGTTCAAATTACAGTGGTATCTATCGGTATCATTTTGATGACTTCAGTATCTAGGAGCGTATGAACAGGAACATCGGAATAATAATCGATTGCCTGAATTTCCTGATTATGTGTTACATGGGAACCGAAATTGCATTGTCTCATAGGATGAACGTTTTCTTGTCACTTCAAATAAATTTTAATGAAGAGAATGATCTCACTGTCTGCAGAGTAGACTGACAGAGATGTACGAACCCTTGCGAATCCACAAGTCACGGTCAAAGATAGATGAATGCAGATTTACATTGTGCCTTACCGTGGACTTCAGCAACCGACTGATTACAAATACTCACAACCGTGTATCCTTGACGGAACTGGTATATGTCAAAATCCATTCGATCACCGCTTCAGTTCCATAAGTTTCCCTGTCATTTAGTAGCCTCTGGGTAGGTTGGAAAGGTTTGTTTACTGTATCCTAGGCTGCGGCTACTAAGCGAACGCCAATAGTTACTAAAAGACAGAAAAAGCTGTAGTACAAATTTCCGCACGCTGGGAGTATTTACGGCCCTCGTTGCCGCTGCCAAGAAAAGTCCTATTCGGAGATAACAGTAAGAAAACCCAATCCAATGAGGACGCAAACTTCCCCTCTAGACTGCTCCACACTGTAAACATTGGACGGGCATGAGATTGTGACGGGTTTCCCGTCGCCTACATAAATAGCTCTCAGGTTGCATTTATGCTGACATTCAGAAAAATAGCACCAGATCAAGATCGTCTTTGGGACTACCATTTGCCACAGTTTTATGGTGAAAATTGAAAGCATTTAACTCCGGTTACCCAACTGTGTGAAAGTTTTATTAATTGAATTGATCGTAAAAGACTCAAAAACCGGCATTTCCGGTTAACTAGATTAGTGTATTGCACCAGACAACACATGTTTGCCATCAGGTGGATAGCACTTTTCCTGTACTGAATAAATGGACCAAATGGTGGGCTTGTCAGTGCATCCAGGATGTATGCGGGACACGATCCGGTGTTTTATTAAAAGCTTACTTGGGATCTGTGAAGAATCCTTAACGGCAGGTGGACTGTTATTTCTGCTCCTCGAGATGGCACGAAACGTGCATTACGAGAACATCACTAATGGTCCGAGGTAAAATTGCGAAGAACTAGAGAAAAAGATTGTCATAGAAAAATCTGTGTGCATCAACTCGTTGTTGGAAGGAAACATTCGAAGTAATATAAAATAACTGTTCAAAACACTCTTTACGTGGAGGAGCCCGAAATTCTGTTCAAATGTAGGCCTTTGGTTCATTTGTAATAAAGGGGCAGAGAGTTCGCCAATACAGACTTTAACAGTGCCTGCTCATTCACCCATTTGTTTGAAGCATTCCTGTTGAGGGCCAAGTGTTCTTCCGAAAAGGTTCACGTGAACCCTGGTGCAAATAAATAAACTACGAACACAATGTGTATAACCCTCAGTCAGTAAACCACTTGGAAGATTTGACGAAATATTTTCAACCCAACTATAAGTATTTGTAAAATTTCGTATTCTAGTCCCAGTCGAAACAGTATTTCTTCCGTCTGTGCAATTTTCCATTTCGCTCTGTGCAGAAAACAGCTTGTGCAAGCGACCAATTTCCACTGACTTACGTCGAATTCCCGAATACACCAAGGATCGACTGACCACACTAATTAGGACTTACTTCTCTAGTCAGCTCAGGTCACTAGAAGGACCTGAATCACTTCAGTATGTCTTAGCTCTTCCCTAATCTTCTCAGTCAGTTAGGAATGCTCACAAATAAAGTGATGCAACGCCAGTAGTGAAATAAAAATATCTGGAAAAGAACAAGTTTATCCCTTAGTTTTCCGTCACCGACTGAAGGTGATGCCCATCTTTTATGAGAAAAAGATTGATTGATCTCATTTGAATCGAGTGGAGCACGCATGAACGGGGAGTCCAGTTGTAGAATCAAACTGTGATTCATTCAAAGTTAATTCGTCGGTTAACACGGCTAACCTTCAGAACGAGGACACATAGTCTCAAGTATGGGTTTTTGATATGAGTAGTATGGCATTGTATCTGGATGATAGGACACAGTTAACCCGGAAGCACACGGCCGGTTTCACGGTTGTTGAGTTTTCATTTACATAATCCAAGTGCTTGGTCAAATTTGGTACTACGCTCACCCCAGTGTCCATATTGATCGGCCCTACAAATAGAAGTCAAGTTTCGAAGCGAAACTGTAAAATTCCACTAAAATTTATTGCTCTGAGCTTG
Source organism: Fasciola hepatica (assembly GCA_948099385.1). NCBI lineage: Eukaryota > Metazoa > Platyhelminthes > Trematoda > Plagiorchiida > Fasciolidae > Fasciola > Fasciola hepatica. The sequence goes on from CANUEZ040000091.1 coordinate 941,772, forward strand.
TTCAAAGTTTGATAGAAGCATCTGATAAGTAAAACGAACAAAACCCTTAGTTTTAAACTTTAATTCGGAATGATTACTCTCAAAATGCAAATAAAAGACTTAGAATCATGGAATTAATAACTCCTACTTATTGGTTGTGCTTCTATCGATAAAGCTTGTGTGCGTTCGCCCCTCCCCCGCCCCAATAAATAAATAAATAAATGAGCAAATAAACAAAATAAACCGCAATAATGCACAACCCAGCTTTCCTCTGATCAGACAACGAAATATCGATCGAATCCGCATCCATGTGAACTCGTCCTACCTTCCGTTGATTGGTTATACTAAATAGGAGTCCAGACGATTGAGCCAGCCCTCTGCATTGCGTAGACTTATCTCGAATCTAACAGTGCTTGAAAAATCAGATCTATTGTGCGATGTTAGCTCCTTCGTCCAATCATATTCTGACAACAAAGACTACCGACAATTTTTGGAGCTATGTGGTAGGGAAAATCCTTCCCAAAGTGTAATTTTTGCTTATATGAACGAAGGACTAATTGGTTTCGTTCAGGAGAAATTTCCTTACTAGCCTATTCTGGAAAACACCCTCAGATTAACCAGCAAACTTCAAAAAAAAATGATTTCGTACTTTCCTTCTCAAACACTAAACCCCAATGGCGATATTTTGAGGCTCTGTTTTGCAGAATCCTTTGCTATCTGTCTGCAGTAGGCTAAACAGTTTCTAATTCTGATTCCACGAAACTAATGAGAATGTTTGATAACCTATTAGGTAAAGCCACTGACTTTCCCAACTGCTCACCAAGAATCACGAAATGTAAACACTCCGGTCATTTTGAAATCTGGGCTTCACTTTATTATCACCCGCAAACACAGGTCGCTTGCTTGTGCAGTGGTTTTGTCGGCAGCTTGTCTACGCCGGAGATGTTTGGAGTTGCAATTTGATCAGTTTGGTCACGAACATCTGCTCCTGTCTGCTACGTCTGGGAGTTCTACAACCGAATCCAGTAGATCCAACCGGACCAGGTTCCACACAGTCCACAGATCGACCACGTGCAACACGACCCCCGTTGCTGCATTCTACGTCCGTGGACGATGGTAAAAGTGGCACATCATTTTGTGCTTCGGCTGCCGTTCAAGGTTTGTCGTTGGCGTCAATAGCACGGAGCCAAGCATCACAGGATGAACGAATTGGAAGATTTGAGGTAAGTACGCGTGCCTTTTAATATTCACAAATAGTGTTCACTAAAGGAAAAAAGATAAAGCGGAAATTAAAAAAACACATTGGCAAAAGAGCTTGTTTTTAGTCGCTAGTAATCATGCCCTGACATCACCATGTATAACGATCAGTTGGACCAATTAAACAAATAGCTGGAAGTAATAAGGTTTACTGATCACAAAAAGTGTTGCCCAAGCTTAACTCTGAAGCGGACATTAATTGTTTCACTCTTGGTGTCAGTTTTCTTTCGGTCTGGGGCCTGTTTTAGGGTTGAAAGCAGGCCAAGTGAGCTCAAAGGCGCACACAAATTTTATTGAGCATTTAGGGGGAAGGGGTTGTGAAGACAGATTTCTACAGCCCCGTTGTGGCTAGGATACGATATTTTGTCTGTCCTGATTGCCTAACCCAGAGCTTATACAGGTCACGGAAAGCCTCAGCCAGCTACTTTGATCGTGATTAGCCTGAGCAATATATGAAACCTCCGCTGTAGTGCTTGACTAACTTGCTCCAGTGGTTAGCTATCCAGGGTGGTGCTTTTGGACGCCTTCAGGCAAACGCCTGGTAGAGTGGCTCGTAGGAACAAGAGAATGAATAAACAAAGAATTGGGCTGCAGAATGAGATACTTTGTCTTTTAACCGTAAAACCACTACTGGTTTGGATTCGAACAAAATCCAGGCTTTGGCTGAGTAGAAAGTTTGCTGATGACCCCTAGCAATTGTCTGTGCATAGCCTGGTCAACATGTCACCTTCGAATGGTAAGCAGATGTATGCTGGTTTTCTTTCCATCACACAGTTTCTTGTAATTTCCCCTTTTAATCATTCAGTTTTATGAACTGATCGATCGCGGTAAATATTTTTTGGGCAATATTTCTTCGCACCATCCGGATTTCCGCTTCAACAGTATCCGTCGTACAAATTCTCCGTGCTCTGTTATTTTCTGTCATCACCTCTGGCTCAATTTAGTTTTGAAATGCACACAACGGTGGAAATGAACACATTACCGATTACACATTGCTTTTCTGTGAGCCGATCGACTGACTGAACAACGATCCAAAGGAACCTCTAGGAAGGCTAGCTTGTTGCCTGATTTTGTCTTTATTGTGAATTGCGAGTTAGTATCTAGAAGTTGACTTATCTTTGCTAATGGATTAATTGCACACAGAATATCATTCGTATTGCGTTTGTACAAACAACAGCTTCAGATTGAAGATTCAAGTGGGTCATTTTCTAAACTGGCCGCATATACTCCGGAAAGTACTGGTCCGAGTGGGTAGCCCGTTGTTACCTCATTCTTTCAGCCACAGATGCGCTCGATAAAACTGAACTGAATGTTTTATGAGCAGAAAAACAACAGTTATTCAAGGTTCTCCGGATCAAATTACTTTATGGATAGTAACACAAATAATCGATAATTCAACCGATTGGGGCGTTGGGAAGGAGAGAACTGAAGTCTAATGAAAGCCCTTGTCGCCTTTTCACGTCTTCGTGTTTTACAGGGTTTACATCTTCAAACTAGTATTTCAGGCTGCTCTTCGAAGTGGTCAATCTTATCAGTTCCCTTTAAGCTGTCATCCACATGGCCATCACGTGATACGATGAACTGCACACTTAAAAGATAGGTCCTAAAGGAACTCTATACTTATGCGTTATTGGCAACCCATACAATCTGAGAATAGCCATTCCTGTAGGGCATATCAGCCCAAAGGTGACTGGGTTTATGATATCCCTTTGTTTCAAACACCTCACATTGGAGAGAGAATTCTCCTGATGATTGTGAGCAGTAAAAGATTAGATTTGCACATGATATGATTCATCACGCAATGTGAACTTTCAACCCATTGAAAGCTATTGGAGCACTGTACAGCTGTTTTATCCTTGTTAGAAATCATCAGCCGTGCACATCCACCGAAACCCTGATGGAACTCATACCCGGGCCAGCCCTCAGCGGTTTGCTGGAAATATACACTACATGAAATAATCCCCTTCCTACAATGGTTTCAAATTTAGGCAGAGCATTTCTCGTACAGTGAGTAACTCATACGCCGGATGGCTTCCTTTTTGGGGGCCCAGTGCAAAGAAGGCATTCTGTTAAACAGACTGCAAAGCTTGACTACTTTATAAGTGTAAGCGGTAGGGGATTGTATTTTTACATATCATCATACAAATTGCCGCTTGTTGTGTTTTATCCTTTTCCGTGGACATTCTCGCTAACTTAACAGTGCCATTTCAAATCATGCCCATTTTCACCAAATAGTCTTACCTATTGGGAAGTACAGTACCTGTAGGCTGTTCACTTTCGACGTAACGGTGCCACTGCTCCTATGTAACTTTTTTAAATGCTGCGAACGGAGACTGTCCATCGATTCAAAGGCTAACCTGCTCAGTCCCTCAAATGTTTTTCGCAGCATGTTTTCTCGCCCAGAAATGAAATAAACTGTAATCATCTCGTACTATCGACAGCTCAGTTATGGAATCCCCTTTCTGAATCGTGAGATTTAGGTTAGTGAAGAAAATGAAACTCGAATAAGTTATCAGTGGTAAAGAACCAGCAAATTTTAGATTGCAACTAAGCTCTGCTGAAATTATTTATTTCTCATTTGTCTTCATTTCCTACAACTATGTGAATGAGAGTTCAATATATTTTACCTACAGTCTATCCTAGCTGTTCACAGTTTGGAAGACTTTGGACGAAAAATAACCTTTCATGTTTGCAACCCACTAGGTTGCGTGACAAACTGCGATAATTTATGTGGGGACTTTTCATTTTTGTTACCACACCGACAAATAATAGTACAAATTTTTGTGGTAATTGCACCCGAATCCCCACTGGCCTATCACCCTTAAATTGTTCCGGTCAGTGACCTTAGTGAAACACGAACATTTCGGGGTATGATATACCCTATAGACTTCGATGAAGTACATAGTTGGCCGCATTCATGTCACCAGAAAGCCAACATGGCCATTTCAACCAAAAGAATCACTAGTCATTGAACCAATAATAATGTCATCATCGTCTTCGTCAGAATAATATTGATAATCGTCATCGTACAGCTTGACAGAGCGAGGTACTCAAATTATCTTCCCTTTCTTCACCACTTGTTTAAATGGCGGACTACTTTTTAGTGAACAGCATTGAAGCTTGTGACTAGAGGAAGAGAGGACAAACAAACACCAATTCAGTATCCTCACGGAATTCAATGTCTGTCCGTACATGCTCCGCCTAAATAGCAAACAGATCGCATCGATCGGAAATGACGAAAATGTCAACCCCATCTGCAATTAGTAGCCATGTTTATAACTGTTCCTCATCTTTTGGGAAGGGGACCTCCTGGATCCTAAACAGGAAACGTAAAGGCAGCTTATCTTCCCAACCCTTCCACGTACTTGTTTATGCATCTTCTCTAAGCCTTCCATTGAACGCCACCCTACCTGAGGCGATTACTGCGAAGATTGCACAACGCGGCAAATGACTTCCCGTTACCTGTCTCAGTCAGCAGAATCGATTTGATTTGGTCCACTGAAATGACATGCTATCTGTTGATGAACCGGACACCTTCAACATCATTTCACCAATTCGGTCTTTCCATACAAACCTTGCTATATTCGTTATCCAACGGTTATCATGAACCTGTCTTTCACCAAAAACTTACATATGCCTATCCGAAGTTTCACAAACTAATCGCGGAACGGACAGAAAAACAAAACGGTGCCCATGAACTCTGAGTTTCGGTGAGACTGAAACTGTTGATAGATTCCTCATGTGGACAATTCCAACACAAGCTTGGGACATGTTCATATTCACTGAGCACGAGGTACTACGATCAGTGGTTTTGTAATATTCAAGTTATATGACCTGGTATAGTATGTATAGGTCTGAGCCATCTGATATTCACCTAGGAATGAAGGACGTCAAATTCTGAAGTAGCACTTTATAATTTGACAGTACTTAGTTCTTGCCAAACGAATTCACATAACCTTTGAACCTGTACAGCCAGTAATTAATATGTTGTTGTATCTGGATAAGAAGACGAAATTCCCCCGGGGAAGCACACGACTGGTTTCGCGGTTGTTACCGCTCATCAGGTATGCGTTCCTGGTACTCTCCTGCCCTATCAACCCTATCATCCCAGTAGCTTCTTTGGGTCCCCGTACCTCTGAGGCACTATTCTGAATTGTAACTCTCCATAAAGGTTCAGGGGAAAATCGGTTTTTGTACCGGGATGAGCTTGGTATAGTTCAGACACTGACGTAAATAAGGAAGTTGATCTAAGAATCCGTGATCTGGAAAGATTTTCTCCGGTTGGTCGAGGAAGTTTCTCACCGGGTATGGCATATTTATATGGAACAGGGTATGAAGAAGATAATGCCCGACCAATAAAATGTGACAGAAATGATACAAGGCCCAAAGCAAGAGTTAAAAAATTGTACATACACTTTTAAATGACAATTTTGGTATCATTTCATGGTTTCGTCAAATATGGAAAAGCGCCGCTGTGTGCAGTTGCAGAACAGATCTTCCGAATTGCTAGGATATCGTCCGTAGTTCCATCTACTGAACCGTACGTAAATGGGTTTCCTGATGTTCGGGGGTTACTCACTGAATTGTAATTTTTTGCGTGATGAATGTAAACAGATAACAGTGAACTAAACAAACACCACGGTTGAAGATAACGGTACTGAGTGGGATCACCTTGGGGAGAGAAGAGATGAACGAGGTGGACTTTGGGACAGCGATCGCGCCAGTGCAAATAAGACAATCTGGTTTCATGGTCAATATGATCGTTCTCATCTGATAAAAACAGAATAGCTGTTACCTTGGATACAATAAGGCTCAGCTAACACAACGAACTTCTAAACATTGCCAACTACATAAAACGAACTTTCACGACTGTCCAATCACAAGTTCACACAGCTGGTGTTCTGCAGATGATGCTTTTTCTTCCTTAAAATTAGCCACGACGATGACGTCTACAGTATGTACGAAGTGATGAGGTTATTCAGTGAGATAAAGAGGAAAGAAGAGAACCCATTCATAATTAGGTTTACGGATATTATATTTCTCAAAACATAGCACACATTCTTCTTGGCAAGCGCGGTTTAAACTTTAGAGTTGCAATGAACCACTTTGCACAGTTTGCCGCGCAAAATCGGATCATGTGCATGGTTGTTCAAATACACGTGACCGACGCTTGGAATCTAATCGTTTAAAGAACTTGACAAACTGTTCTTCCTCAGTAAGAAACAAAATATCATCGACATCACGCCTGTGCAGGGTAGACGGAATGATATTCTAATGCAGATTTTTCTCAATCATTCACAAAAAATTTGTGCCAGTGCGGGCCTGAGAAGGCTACCCGTTGCAACACCACCGATATGTTTGTAAAAATGTCTTTCAAACTCAAAATATGTTTTCTGTGCATAAGCGAAAGAGGTCCCGGATGTATGTAACAGGAATCGGGAAAGTGGGATTGAGTGTTGATACCACGTCGCACAAATACCCTACCATTTTCATTGGGGGTACTTTGGTAAATGTGAGTTATCTCCAACAAAAAAAACATGTTCAGACCTCACCAATGCTTGTTCTAAGGTGTATGCTAGTTCAAATGATTCCTTTAGACAGTACGATGTCATGTGCTTTCGGATAGGAGATAAAGTATCCACCAACCAGTGTGCCGTAATAAGCTGAGTTATGCAGACATAAAATAGGTCTCAATGGAACATCGGGCTTGTGAATCTTCGGAGAACCCCGCCATTTTGGCGTTTGAGTGCCCATCTGGCTCCTTTTTCTTTGTGGGTCTTTAGAGATAGATCTACTCATGGTGAATAGCTGAAGGTGACAAGTAACCAGTTTTTTACCAGCATGCTGTTCTCTGGGGTTGAATCCGGAGGAAATCGTCTTTTGTCCGCCATAAAGTTGTCCATCTTTTTGAGGTAGTCCTGTCTCTTCATGACGATGACATTTGATCCCTTATCCGGCTGATGAAATATCACATCCTTCATTTCTTTCAGTTCTGTGGTTATAGCTTAGTGTTCTTGCGATAGGCAGCACTTTAGTCGGCCAGGGGCGGAACTGATTACCTCGAATATAACCACCAATTTCACCCTAAACTATCCTGCTTGTCCTCTGAAGTTGGGGTCAGATTTTTAATTTTATCATTTAAGTTTTCGAAATGAGCTTCCAGTTATAACTGGTTGATGTTATGAGCGGCAGTTTGAACTTATTTGCATTGTTATTTTTATGATCAACACCCATGAACACGTGAATACAACTTTTTAAATATTTCCAAAAAAGCCTAGGGGTATTCCACCCACGACTGCCCTAATCTATATGTGCTGGTAATAGCACAAAAATGGAGTAAACGGGGAAGACAGCATGCTTGACGTAAAGCTTTTTCTTTCTTCTTTGTATATCAAGATACTGTCAATTTACTAAACAGTGGTGTTGGTGAAGGGAATGTTATAAGTAGCGAGAATGAAACACGGTTCAACTTTAAGGTCTGCCTCGCGTAATTACATATCAAAGATCAAACCAAACATAAAATAACTAAATAGACTGCTATCAGTTACAATATTGGCCATGTTAACGGTTTACCGGCTGGTCACACCATCTTATGATCTTTAGTCTCTCGCAGTTTTGATTGGTAAATTCTGCATACTGCAAATGACGTGATGGGTAATTCGGCTATTTACGGGACACCAGTAGTTAAAGCATCAACAAAATCAATCAACCAGCACAATCCTGATATATATATATATATATATATATATATATATATATATATATATATATCAGCCGCCTGAAACCAACAGAGAGGCCGAGGCAGCAACACCAATTACAAAAATGAGAGAGGAGAAGGAGAGCACAGTAAAAGAGACAGTTGGTGAAAAACAGATTGTTGTGATATTTTTCCATCATACTCTTTATGATAGCTTTTCGATGTGTCCGCTGGAATGATACTTTTGTGGTTACGGAACACGAGAGTTTGGCAATGCTCGAACTGATAGAACGTACTGAAATCACTCGCATCCGGAACCGGGCAAACCAAAATAGAGAGAATCAACGCTGCGGAATAGCACGTTACGTGTATTGCAGAACTGGTTTGTACAAATATGCTAAATAGGAGAAAATAATTGGTAGACTAGAAGTTGACCAATCACAGGAATCTTTTGTCATACTTGTCCGCTGCGATCCTGAGTGGTTGAGACTCAACCGAGTGCGTAGCTACGAACGTGCACCTTGGTGCATACCCTGCGACGGCGGTTAAATCAACACGAGCTTCCACAGCTTTCCCGCTACTGATCTGTTCTGAGCCATATCCCTCGAGGTCTCCAAGCAACGACAATTCTCGTCCCTTGGGCCCAAACCAAGTAGGCTGGGAAGCACCAAACGAAGAAAATGTTGGTGCTAGCTTCCTCAGTCAACGACACCAAGTCATGGTCTAACGATCTCGTCGCTTCCTCCCGCCTTGACCAGTAATTATGAATAAAGCACAGAAAGATAGATTATACCACGCATACGTAAAACATGGTCGAGCCACCAGAGATGGTGTAGAGGAATCACTTCTTTAGGAGGACGGCTGTCCGTGCCCAGCACAAGACGGCTCTGTGTATTCGCTTTCATCCTCTCGCTTTGGTAGAAACACCTCCCCCACGAGAAAGCAGTGAGTAGGACTTCCTAAGTCGTGGCTGTAGCAGACACACGGTCATTTGGCAGCAATTCGGAGCCTGAGACATCCACCCCCGACCATACTGAGGCATTTAGAGGCATCTTGCTCATTTTCATCTCACATGACCTGTCCACGTGAAGGTAGTCTGCATTCAACCGTAGGTCGCGATCACGTGCTTTTTCCATCATACTCCGTCTTATCTCGGTCAATCAGTTTAGAGTAATCGTGTTCACTGACACCCCTTCATTTTCTTTAGATGGTTTTCAATCACTTACCTGGGTGCCTTTTCCAGTGAGTAGTATGTTACCCCACTGCGCTACTATTCTGTCAATATTCGATTCCAAAACATCGTAGAACGCGAGTGAGACTGAATGTAATTCTCCAAGTGGGATTGAAAGAATGGACAACTCGGGACACAGTAAAGTGAACGAATAATCTTGTCAATGATGGAAAGAAGTTTGATTATTGTGCTCTTCAATAATTCATCTAGTTTACTAAATCGGGGCAATGCAAACGTTAGCAGAATGTTTCCAGGAAATGTAAACACTGAAGTCATTTGCCGATTTACTCTAGCATTCACAAATGTTCAGCGGTGGACACATTTAATATTCACAGTCGGGAGACAGATTCACAATGAGTCACCAACTAGACAGCTACAGTCGTCCTGAAAATGTCTTCCTGAAAAAGTGATCAAAATAAGCAAGCAAAGCAGAACGGTTCTCTCCCCCCCCCCACCCCCCGGGAGCCCATGTTCTAAACTGAATTACTGGTAAGTATGACGAAGCCTAGGCTAAAACATTTAGAAAAAGCAATGAAATTTGAACTGATTAATTAGTCAAATCTTCAGGTCCTAATCTTTTCTCGAAACGAAAAAGTAAGCATCAAATACTGTCACATTAGTTTTCATCGTTCTATGAATAGGCCATCCCTTGGGATGTTTAACATCTCCTTTCCGACGTGTTTTCCTTTAACGTAGAGAGATAGGTGCTGCTCCTAGACACGTGCCATCCAAAATAAAACCTCAAGAATGTCTGAAGATAAGTTCGAAACAAAGCTATTGAAATAAGTTTTGACAAGCATACTCAGAAGGGAGAAAGAAGTTTGCTTTAAATTCCAAGAGGCTTTTTCGAAATTCAAAGCTTTTTATTCTTACAACTGTGATTGCGTCAGTCTCCGATTGACTTTCGGATTCTTATCGATCGAACAATTACCACAACAAACCTTGATCAACAAAAATATTTTTTTATCAACTGTGGAGCAAGTGAATGCCCTTGTTATCGTGAAATGATTTAGTATGCAGTATCAACACTAAAATCACCACTACAAACTACAGAAGCATTGGGCCCCCGTTTAGTTTACCGTTTTGAGAGTCATCACCAGTGCATATCCACCTAGTTCAACGTGGAACGCTGCAAATTGAGTAGTGTACGTGATTAAAAGCCGTGCTGGCTCTCAATGATTTGTTTACCGTCCACGCTGCATGAAAAACACATACCCTAGACAAGTTAAGTCTGTCCCTGACTGGGAATTTTCAGTGTACTGGGGATATTGTGTGGCAAAACTTTGTGCAGATATCAGCTATCAATCATCCCCTAGAAGTTTCCCAAGTAACAAAAAATACAAATAGCGAAATAAACCGTTCCTAACTTAAATAAAATATGTGTAATATAGTTGAGCAGAGTATCCAAAATAAATCACAGGACATTTACAGTCCAGGCATTCGACTTTTGTGTGATCTGTGGTTTGAGGAGGCGTGGGAAAGTCATTACCGATGGAGATAGCATCATAATCCATGGGATTCTACAAAATCGATTTAAAAAGCTTTTACCGATCTTTTTTCCTAAAATCAGAGCTACGATGATCGTACCCTTCGAGGAAAAACTGTTCTCTTATACCATAAGCACGTTTCTTGAGCTTTTAATAGACTAGACTAAACCAATGCAAATGAATTACGTCGTCTTTATATGTTCAAAGATTCTCGTCTTGTTGAGATCTGATTTCGTTTGAATCGTACGGAGCGTACACGGACTAGGAGTCCATTTTTTAGAAGCACATGATTGTTCTTCAAAAGGTAATCCCTTCGTTAACACGGCTAACTCTCAGGCCGAGTACATGTGGTCCAAAGTATGGATGTACGATAGGAGGGGTGTGGTACTGCATACGGAAGACGGGGCGGAATTTCCACTGAAGTTTCGCGATTGCTGCCGTTCATCAGGTATGCGTACCCGCACTTGAGCACTCAACAGCCGGTTTATGAATGTGATCTCTTTTGAATCGTATGCAGCATGCATGGGAGAAGAGATGACAGCTGTAAACGAAAGTTGGATTGCCCCCTATGGGGATAATTAAGTAGAAGAGTACTGGTTAAGCCTACCTGATGAGCGGCAACAATCGCGAAACCTGCCGCTTGCTTCCGGGGAAACTTTTCGCTGTTATTCAGATACAACATCATACTACTCGTATCGTTAATCCCGGTCTCGTGATTGAAAATAATCAAGAGTTATAAACCGTCTTGCCAATAAGTGTACTGGTCATAATTTTCTGTTGATCAGAATGTACGTTCTTTTGCATTGTTGTACCACAAGGATGAATGATGGATCCAGTTTCTCATTCTATGTTGTTGCAGCTGTTTTCATAACAACAGGGCAGGAACTATTTGTTTCTGGCCAAAGATTACTCATAATCTAGAACCACGTAATCATTTCACCAAGGGACTTTTATGTTCAAAGTGAATGAGACTTTAATAAGCTTGGCAGAGTGACTGGGTTCAACCTTTCATTCGGTTTTTAAAGCTTTTTGGAAGTTTATTTTTGAGTAATGAAGGGCTTCCAAACTTTATGTTGTTGTGTGAAATAGATGATGGTTGGAAGATAAATAGATATACGTACATCTAGCCATTCATTTGCCGTATCTCATTGTTCATGAACATCAAGGTCACCAAATTGTGATGTTGCAAAGCCTTGGTGCCAGAAGTCCAGTCGCACCAATTTATTTCTCGACCTCTTGATTTCTTTTCACGTTCCCTTCACTTTTAGATCTTATGCCGAGTCCTATGCATAGGTTCTATTTATCCTTGGTGTGATTGGGCATCTGGATTAGAAACGCGAGAAGAAATCAGAGTGGATCAGGAATCCGTTGAGAATCCTACAGCTTTTAACTCTATAATAAAAATACGACCGGATGCTAAATCCATTGGTTTCAGCAGTAGCCTCCCCATTCTATTTACAGTAGGCTAATAGGGCTTTCGGAGCCGGATGCAGACTGAGGAGCCGGTTGATCCGTGTGAGGCATCTGTGTATCTTTTTCGCTCTAGTTCTTATTTGTTCTAACTGGACTGTTGTGTCCGGTGGTAGTCGAGTGGAGTAAGCCCTTAGCACCTTAGATGGACTGGATTTCAATTCTTCCTGTAACTTCTACGTTCATGGTAGACAGCAGTTTGTTGTTGCCTGGCTGGATACCTGGTCTAACCTACCAGAATGCTAAGCGCCTAAGCAAGACAAGTTCGTAGGACGTGAACGACGGTCCTCTGTGATGTCACAATGGGTTACTTTATCAACGAATCCGTCCCTTCCACTGCACTCATGTGCGAGTATAAAAACAACAAATGATACTTGAGGCCGAGCAGTCGTAATCAGTCGGTTCCGATGATGAGTCCCCCTTGGTGATGCTGTCCTGCAGGCTTAAATGATTTGCGTCCTAAGTTAGGGGTTGAGAAGTTTTTCTGAATATGAATATGTCAGTCCAAAGTCTGTCACTTCCAAATCTTTATAAATACTGCATTGCTGGATCGCGGTTATTGTTGTGTCCGGGTAAAAGAATTACTCGTATTACGCGTGTTGATACTCAGTAAGGCTTTAGCACGGACAGTATTGACTAATCAGTCTTGCTAAGTATCAAACGCCCTTGCGTGATAGCTGGTGAAGACACATGCAATTCCACTGACTTACTAAAATGCTGACGCACTTTCCTGCCTGCTCGCTGGCTACTGTCTGGTTGTGTTTAAGTTCCTGAAATAAATGATGGACGAACATTACATGATTTACCGCCAATGCGACCTCTAGTTTCGAACACAACAGTTATCTTCTAGTTCTGTTAAGTTGCCCGATACACCAGTAGCTTCACTTCTGAGTGCAATGGGTTTACTGATATTCATGTCAAATTCATAGACTCATATCGTGATGGGGATAGCGTCCAAATGTGATAATATTTTCTCCTAGTTTTGCTACAAGAAAATACAAAATCTTGTCGCTTTATTCATGGAAGTTAAGTTGCCAGTTAGTGTAGAATTTGTGACTAAACTGCATATAATTGCAAATTCATACCATAATCGCAAAATTGGATCAGGATAGTCCTATCATCTTTCGCATGTAAAGCGATCAAAGGCTTCCTTGTTTTATTCAATGATCCACCTATTTCAAGTCGTTCTTAGGAGTGAACTGACATACTGCAGTACGGATCTCTGATCCAGTCAGCCATGGCTCGACAGGTTGGAATGCACATCCACCGTATCGCGACTGTAACCGCAGGTTTCCCCTTCGTTAATCTGCCTTGCAGGACCGCTTAACAATTAAGAGGTATTCTGAAATCGACAGTGAAGGTATCTTGAAAAAGGTTACCTGAGTTAACCAAAAAGTGAACTGACTAACTAGCATTCCGGCAACTTAAAGACACAAAGTTACAAGCTTGCACATAGAAAATTAGCATCTTCCATCACTCCGGCGATAGAGAAGCATGTATTGCATTAATTACTATCAAGTCATCAAGTTACCCAGTATGATCCTTTCCCACATCTTCACCCAGTCTCGGAATCAAAAATTGTTGAGATATGCCCGAGTTTGCATTCATCTACAAATTCAGACCGGATTGGAATATACGTGAGGGAATTCGCGACTTTACTTTTTGATATAACATGGCAATTGCCATGTACCCTCCCACCCAAACTTGCCCCATCCCTGTTTATTTGGTTGGTCTAACCCACGAACACATTAGGTTATCTTACATTTTAACTCTAAGATTAACCGCAGCTACCACACATGACTGACACGCTATTCGTCTCCCAGCTCTGACCAATCCCGAACTTCGAGGTGCCATCGGAGCTTCATACACTCGAACTATTCACCGCTTTTCGTGAACCACTAGTCCATACGTGTATTAACAGCTTTTTTATTGCATGCTTGCGCATGAGTACACTGGAATCGGTATACCACAGTAAGGTATAACCTGCTACCGCAGTGAAGACCCACACAAGGTTCCAATAGGTCAGGTGTGGTAACAAGCCGGATGGCAGTGGAATACTGTCTATCAACAAAGAGACCCACGATAGCGGGATCCAAACCTCTAACTTTCGAGGTTGTAATAGAGAACTCCAGATCACTCCACCGACACCGAATTTCCCTCATATTTTGTAACTGGTCTGTTCATCTCTTACAGCCAAACTGTGATGGCCGAATTCGGACTTTGTTGAACGTGATATAAATAGCAATATTTATGAGTCCAATTTAAAGCTTTCAAGAGGAAAATTCGATCATGTTTAACGACTTCTGATTGCCGAGCTTAGCGTTGAGGACAGAAACATTTCACCGTTATTCGAGGTGACATCGTCAGTACGTAGGTGGCTATCCGCATACTCTATATATATATATATATATATATATATATATATATATATATATATATATATATATATGTTTACTAGAATCTAATTTGAATCGTCTGGAGTGTGAATGGATACTCTTCATTGAAGAGCCCACAAATGAATCACAACTGTGATTCCTCATATTTATTCGTGTCTGGGTCATTGCTAACCCAACGAACAACGAGGCTGCATGTGCAAAAGCTCATATTGATACTAAGTAGTATGCAGAGGAGTACCGGGTACGCATACCTGATGCGCGGCAACAACCGCGAAACCGGTTGTGTGCTTCCGGGGAAATTTTGTCCACACGTTAACATACTACTTACTATCAATATATATATATATATATATATATATATATATATATATATATATATATATATATATATAGAGAGAGAGAGAGAGAGATTTTCTCCTTCATTCGACCTTGACCCCTCCCCCCTGGGATGACCATGACGTTATCAAGTTATTAATTATGGAAAGTTGACTTTTTTGTTCCAAGTTCCAGTGCGCTTCAGTACAATAACAGCGAACAGATAAACGGAACGTAAACCCTTCTGACTCATAGCCATGAAACTCAATTCTTCGTGAAAAAACGTCAACCAAACTGTCTCCCAGAATACTCACTGAAAGTAGCATCTAAAAAATAAGTATGAAAACGATACTAAAATCGAAAACGCTAGAAAAACCTAAAAAATCCGAAAACATTCATTTAAATAAACAGAAATATCAGGACAGGTTTCAGAAGGTCAAGTTTCCCAAATCAGAAGACAATTCGAAATGTTTAAAATCAGGTTACCAAATTCAGGAGTTTGTCTTGAAAGGTCAGAAAATCATATTCCTATAATAAGTCACTTTTTAATGTCATGATCATCCGAGGAAGCAAGCCCCATATGTATACAAACGAGAATGGGGATTACTACCTACATACTGACGGTGTCACCTCGACTGATGCTGAAACGTTTATGATCTAAACACCAAATCGTTGAACAGCACCAACCGGTGCTACAATCAGTATCAATTCTCAGTCCTAATGGGAAAAATCCGGTGGTCTTTAAAACCAGGACTAGTTTTTTCGTATATACACGAAGAAGAGAACAGTGTATATAATTCGTGAACACAACGAATAGTAAACTTGCCGCAAAAGCTTTTAAACATGAACAAGAGTAAAACGTACCTCACTTGCCTCAGGCTGATGCGTATAAATGATCGCTGTGGCACACATTTGACTTTTAAGCCAACCTTACCCATTATTTGTGTGTGAGTGTGTGTGTGTGTGTGTGTGTTTATGTGGAGACCGTCTACTCCAAATTCAGGTTGCCGCCTTGGCAACACTTAAGTCAGACGTGGTGCCAACAATATGTTCTCAGTGTATATATATATATATATATATATATATATATATATATATATATATATATACTGCGTGCGCAAGATGGGAATGTAATTTTAATCAGGGAGAACGAAACTTTCCCACACAGTCTACTACACAGGTGTATCATCGACAGAGAGTGATCGAATTTTTTTCGTGTTTAACACATCCCACAATTCACGAACCCAAAACAAGCTATAATCTGTCAATCGTGGGCAGTAACTCTCGAGAAACACCGGTAGCGAACGAGAGAGGTTAGAACAATGTAGCTTAAAAAGAGAAAACAACGGATGTAAAAGGACAACCAACTGGAACAAAATCGGCCGGCTAGTTCACAAAACAAAATATTTTTGTTACAAAATTGCAGTTCTGCTAATTGTTACATTTTTGTTTCCTGGGAAAAATGGAACACTGGATGATTGATTGTGAATTTTAGTGGCATTCCCGTGGACGCAAAAGGTGGGCTATTTTACATTGCTGAAAAGCAAAGCAGTTGAAAAGTGTCCTAACCAAGCGGAGCTGATTCATTAGATGTTGCGCAATACAATTTTCCAGCAGCACGCATTGGGCTGTATTCGCCAGACAGCAGCTTCATCTCTCCCTGGAGACGTTTGTTAGGTGGTGTAATTGTTTGAATAATCAGATCAAAATATTCGACAATGAAAAGTACTAAGCAAGATCACGAACCTTTCAAATCGTTTCACCTTTTCAAATCATCAGTATTGTAATTCATACTGCTATCTTGTGACTTCACCGAACTAGATGCGAAATAAATTGAAGCAAAGGAGTGATTGAACTGGAAAGAAAGTGTGAATCATGTTCAAGACGGGTGATACCCCTGAATACGTCTCATAGCCATATATTTCGTTATCTACAACTATCCGGTTGATAGATTTCGTGAATCCGATGCCAGTACTACGCGGCCAAGTTCATTGTTTACGTATTTCATACTTTTTCTCATTGTACGAAAATGACTCCGCACCACTTCTGACTGGTTAAAGACCTCCAGCACACAGATTCCGATTGTTTTGAGTAATAATGCAGATTCTATTGCTACTACTACTACTACTACTACTACTACTACTACCATCAGTTGTATCCCTTTTCATCTGCTGAAAAGCAACAACAAAGTGCAAACAATAAATGCCGAGTAATTCAAAAGAAACAACGAAATATGGGTGGAGCATTCTGCGACGCGATCATAACTGAAGAGGAGCAACTGTAGAATAAGTTGGTTACAAAACTTTAATATCATTTATTACTTAATTTTTTTAGAAAACCAATCCTGACGAACAGTGATTGTTGCTATGGCTTCGCCAAAGCGGAGATGCCACCTATTCACCAGCACTGCATTACCCTTCAATATGCCAAGCTTACTTCGTCATCGCCATCATCGGAAAATTACATCTCACATCTGCGCTCGTTATCTCGTGTTTTTCACAGATAAAATGAATCCAGTTAGAAAAAACTGCGTCGACATTTCGATTGTGGTCTCCGGGGTCAGTATGAGGAGAACCCTAACCCATTTCGACTCTGCTGCGGCTCGGATGTTTTTGGCGTAAATTTACCCGCGGTTTTTTGCACAAAGAATAAGCCTGCAGCTGTAGTAACCCTGGCAACTGAAAGTGGCAAACAATTTTGTGGCTGCTTGACCTCCACAGAATGATGGGGCTTGTCAGTTCCCTGTCTGATTCAAATAGCAATCCATATTTCTGCCATTTATTCCAGTTTGTTCCCTGCCACTGAACCAGTAAGAGCCGTGCTGTGAACGGTTTAAGCCGTAGTCCATATTTTATAAATTGTTCCTTTTGGACAGTAGAGATTTCCCGTGACCAGCAGCAGCCCAACAAATGCTCTCGTTTCAATAGGGTCTACACTATTACAAGTTCTATTCGATTCCTGAATAACGACGTTTCAGTATTGGAAAAGTTGCATAAGACATTTACTATTAAGTCATCAGGAAACATTGTTGAAAAATTTGTACACTGTGGTTACAACAACACCTGCGCGACAAGATGCAAAAGCTGCTCTGATAAAGTTGCACTGGCTATGGCGACAAATCTGGGGTGCTGGCTTCGTCCACACCTTCCACGATTTTCAATGCCATGATTTTTGTCTGAATCCAAATCAGATTCCAGGCAGGTGATACCACTTTCATCAAAATTCATTCCAAGATCGTCTTCCGTTTCTGAAGCATCTCCTGAAGGAATACTATCATCATCGGATACAATCCAACGATCTTCCTGATCACTTATATCAACTTGTTTCAGAATCTGAGGGATCTCATTTTCTAGGACTCCTCTTCTGGTCACCTAAAATAACTGCGACCTACCGAAAGAGTAAAGTGAAATAATAATTACTAACAATGTTTTATTAGCCTATTGGAAGTTAAATTACATAATTTTGATACTAAGGGAATCAGAAATAATTGGTTGCTATCGTTTTACATAATCGAAAAAATCACCCTTTAGGGTATTCCAGGGACCCCTTTGGCATGCTGTGGGTTAATCTAGAGTGCAGAGGATACGGACTGAAGGGCAAATCGAACAATTCGATGTTTTGATACAGCGTAAACTTTACCTTCCGAAATGAAACAGTTACCGCGGGAACAGAGAAAACGAACGTCTCTACTAACTCAAATGTCACCTTCTTTACGCACATATTGTTATCCACAAAGATGGGATTTTCTGACGGTTGGGTTGGGGAATTTTCATGTGATCTAAGTAACACAAGAGTCACCTCCGGTGCTATACCTCCTAAATGATTTCGTGTCTCACGGGACTAACAGGTGCCATAGATGATCGTTCTTAAATAATTATTCTAGGTGAATGCGGTTCCTATCCACGAAAACAGGCTCATCATATCTCAGTACAGACTTCAGACGAGTCAAACTGACCAAGGCCAAAAGTCCATTGGCACTAAACTGTGGACCAGTGTGTGATCAATTCATCAAGCATCTTCATCGCCCCTTGGGTCAAATAATTCAACTGCGGAATGTGTCCTCATACACATGACACCGAACTTGAGGCAAATTTATCCAGTCAACCCAGTTACCTCGGACGCGAAACCTGCTGGCTTTGTGTATGGATACTTTGGCTTATGCCGATGAAATGCATAACATTAGTGCGTCATACACGCATACAGTAACCCCTAGGGACAAACTATCCACAGCTTGATAGATGATGATGTCTAACCAACGCGTTACCCTACAGATATCATTCAGAAGGAGGATCTATTACACACGTATCTCAGGAAGCCTCGCCAACGGATACAAGTTTTATTCAAGGGTTTCGAGATGCTAACGTAATGGAACTTTTCTGTTACCTACGGAAAATGGTATGGGTGCTTTCCGGAGTATGTAATGAAACCATTGATCACGTCGTAATCCATCAATCGACGGCTACTTGCTTCAGTGGTACAAGTACTGAAGAGCCGTAGTCAAGTAACTAATGCCGTGAATGTAGTTCACAGTGAGGTCAAAAAGAGTTGACACCAAAAGTTGCTCAGTGCACCCCATTCAGACTGAACAGTGTCATAGTCACAGTCTATATCATACCTGCTTGACTGTACTAGAATAGGGTCGAAGTGATCTCAGGTACATTCTTGTTATATCAACTGATTGGTATACTTGAAGGGTGTCCTTAGATAGATAGATAGATAGAATGATTCACTGATTGATTGATTGATTGATTGATTGACTGATTGATTGACTGATTGATTGACTGATGGATTGACTGATTGATCGATGGTTATTTATTCACTCTTAAATCCCGTTCTGGAATCCACTGACCGTTCATAGAACTTCATTTAGAACGTAAAAGACTGCTGCATACTCAGAAGTTTATCGGGTCTAATGTATTATCCTGCGGATAAATGGTGCTTGGTACTGTATAATTTTTGTTGCACTTCCTCAAGAGCACACACGCACAGGTGCCAACATCCACTTTGTCCATCTACTCCAGAAATAGGCCTCCATTACCATATGCTGTCCGTTATCACATACTGTTGTCGCTTGTCTGTATTTCAGTGCATCTGGATCTGCAGCACACATCTGTTCACGGCGGTATTCATGTATTTTCTGTTGATACGCTTTTGGATAAGTGGGAACAGTGAGGCACATATTCATCTCCGATGGTATTCATTTCATGGATTGCCACCTCTTCCATTCTTAGCTCGCTGCAAACCGACGCACTAAAATAAACAGATAGTACACACTTTCTAGGTTATTGTGCCCTAAATATTGGGAGTCCCATGAGGAATATCGACGTCAATAAACACTTCTGATTTACATTTAAAACGATATTAGAAGGTGTATGCGTGCGTGTTTGCTTGCTTGTTCACCCAATTCTGTTGGGCGTCTCGAAAAATGATGAAATTCAATCAGAATATAGTTTAATCGAAGCCGCGATACGATTTATATGAACATCGCCAAAATAACTTTATTGATTCCCCATTCTACTCCACCTTACCGAACAGTTGAATGGATATTATCGATGGACTGGTCAACATATGTCACGGGTTTTGGAACTACTTCAGGCGTCCATGTCACACACGAATCCCGATTCGGTGGGATCCGGTTTCCGATCTCATTCGGAAGTGACCCCGTTTCAGTCACGTGTACATAGTGAATTCGCCGGTTTGCGAAAGGATTACGAATACGAACTGGAAAGGCTGACGCGGGAACATGAACTCCAATTGTTTCGCGTAAGTGATTGCATCTGTCTGGTGTCCAAAATAATTTTAAACGGCACGATTCTACATCTTCCAAAAAGGCCATCTTCAGTACAGAAGCATTGTTGGTTGGATTCAACCGTTCAAGAGAATTTATTTGAACATCATAATGAAAATAATATTTTGGCTTCTCAGTCATTTCGTACTCAGTAGTCACACTTTACGTTCATAATTTCGACCATACCACGGTTACAAAGATCATACCTGTTCCAGCAGATTGTTAGGAATCCGGATTTTTCGCACACTCATATATATATATATATATATATATATATATATATATATATATATATATTCAGCTACTCACAAATGTATACGTAAATGTCCAAATTGGTATATGGAAATGAAATTGGTTCGTGTGACAAGCTTTTTCAAAGAACCAACAGTCAGATGAGCGAATTTCGACCGGTCAACTACAACTTTGGGAATTCTGCACTCATGCGATAATCTCTTTAAAATCAATTGCCGAGCTTGGAAGCCACAAAATTGTCAGATGGTCCTCCTATCCGTTGACCTGTGTCATTTGTGCTTATGTGATCGTTTACTGCCTTTTTTCTTCAACTTGTAACGCTCACCCACTGTCGTAAACAAGCACACACACGCACACACACCACGCCTCCTCTTCACTGATCCTATCCAAATCGCCGCCCCCGAGTGCGTACTATGTGATTTCGATTCCACGTGATCGTCGCAATCACAACAAATGCAGCCGGCTTGAAATCCGACCCTCGAATTCTTTAAACGCGTCATGTTCTGCTAAGTGTCGGTGAGCTTGATTCACACGGAATACGGTAAGCATTCGAACACCGGGCGTTTTTGCTGCAGTCATTTGCATGGGTCCTCGCCATTTCGGTCTGATCACTCAGATTCCGAAAGACGTGTACGTATTGAACGCTTGAGACTTTAGCTTCATTCAACCCCTGTTGATCCCATTATAAGATGGGACGCATCGATTCGCCTTTGTACCGTTTCCTGTCTTGTTGTGCTCAGACTAAAAGTCAGGGACTTGCTTGTATCCGTGGTCCGCCTCCTCAGACGGACGTTTAAACGTGTATGTGTGCTTCAGTCCGAGTGATGCACGTGCGGGCGCGTGTGTACGTGTAAGTGTAGTGGTTGACTGATTCTCCGATAGACAGTGCGTGAGTGTTGGTGCGCGCCCTTGTTTTACCGGGTTACTGAAACAGTGATAGGTTAGACATTATGTGGCGCATCGCAAAACGGGCCAGAGCGCCGACCCGTTTTACGTTGTGAAATAGGATGAATGGACCGACAAAAAGGCAAGGTAACGCCTACGACGGATACGTTTCGACTGATTGTATTTTTGCCTTGTATTCACAACTATCACACGGGGATTAGAAATGAGACGGAGAGAGTTTTTCACGAGGTAAAAATAGTACTGAATTCACGTTAATTCCGAAGAGTGTTAAGGTGTTTTGTTGACTGCTTCTTGTGTGGTGAAAAGCTTTTGAATGGGTGCTAAATGGACGTGGAAAGACCAATTTGGAGGAAATACGGCTTGAAGCAAATTGCACTATACTACTGCGTAACTTCAGTTTCATCTGGTCATGAGACACACTCGTCCATCGACGAACTTAGATGAACCATCTTTGGTCATCTGTTAACAATTATATTCGTTGTGGAGACTGTGTAAAATCCAAACTGTTCCGTGTGAGACATATCCTTAAACACAGAAATACTGTATTTTTCACCACCGGTAATGCGATAATCACTGATCATTCGTTATTCTGATAAACATTTTTTGATAAAACCTTAGGGTACTTCACAAAGTAAAGGGCTTGCTGAAAGCAGACTCCAACTGCATTGAAAATAATAGTTGTAAACAGCAGACGGACTTAGATCTTGCAGAGGATTTGGTTGACAGGCACTGACATTTCTTCACTCATCTGTGATCTGAAGTCAAAGCCCGAAAACACCATCTAACTCTATATGTTATAGATTACGTGACCGCTTTGAAGCGGCCCATTTTCACACTCACAGAGGTCGATACTCCGTCTACTTACACCTTTAGACTCCTTTTGGTCAAATCCCTGCTGACACGCAGTTTCCTCA
Source organism: Fasciola hepatica (assembly GCA_948099385.1). Classification (NCBI taxonomy): domain Eukaryota; kingdom Metazoa; phylum Platyhelminthes; class Trematoda; order Plagiorchiida; family Fasciolidae; genus Fasciola; species Fasciola hepatica. The sequence goes on from CANUEZ040000091.1 coordinate 964,464, forward strand.
GATGAGCACTATTCAGGATTGTAGTCCGGTAATTGTGTAACTCGCAGGTAAGCGAGCACCGAGTCCCGAGGCAGACGACCCAAATTCCCTTTACTAAGTGTACTGTGGCACAAATTATCGAACAGTAACAGTAACGTACCTCAAATAGTGGGCAAAACGACCATAGGGTCAAAACCGTCAACAAAGGCTTCAAGTTGCCCAAGCAACAATTGACGGGAAAAGCTGGAGACGGCTATTCAGGAGTGGGTTAAGTGGTTTACAAAGAAATTCCTTATTTACGGAAAGCATTTTCACCAGTCAACGGTCACAAGAGAAGAAACCGTCGAAGGAATCACACACCCAAGAGTGATGAAGAACAAATGAAGTAGCTGTGTCTATGAGCGAATAGAATGGTCATAAGGGGATGGTTAGGGTCCGGCCATTCGCACGGATAAAGCAGATAAAGAGAGGAAGATCCTTAGACTCAAAGTTTGAACAATTATGACCTAATAACAGAACGGGTCATGGATATCAGTGTCTCGGTGCAGATAGAATTCAAAACGGGGGCAAAGTTACGTAGGCGATACAATCTGTTTAGGATCAGAGTTCAGTAAAAGCAGATAGGACCAAGAATTAGAGCAATGACAATTGAGACTTCTGTCAGACAAAGGTGGCTAGAACGGTCTCTTGCAACGGGACTGAACAAGCAAATTATCATAATGCCGTGGAAGCGACGAGGTGGTGGTCCACGTGTGAACTGGCGGCCTAAGTGCATGGGCAACAAAAACACTGTTTGGTATGTATAAGATAACATTAGTTATGGATAACACGGGATGTGGACTAAACTAGTTTAAAGCAGTTTCTCTAGGTGACTGTTCTTTCCTATTGAGGCTTTGATTTGAAGCCTTGGACAGTTCGTTATCGGATTAGAGTCCTGCTTTTCTCCGTTTATCAATCATCACAATTCGTTATATCTGTCACGGGTATCTTTCCAAATGGTCACTTCTTTTTCTGCCTTTAGCTCTTGGTTAACTGAGAAGATCTATTCCACAATCACCTTTTTCTGTTATGAATTCATTCTCCAGCAATGAAAGACACTCGACTATTAAAATGACATTTCTATTTCCCACTTGGATATTTCACCAATTGGACCAGGAATTTCGCCTAAGCAGACATTAGGTATTATCATGAGCTTTTTTCACTCTTTTGTTACGCGTGTCAGCAGTGGCATTATTCGTAGTTCGAACATCAAGGAAAGAAGGTAAATGGATTCAGGGTCATGCCAAGCAAAAGCTTTACTAGTGTAGGTTCTCGTAGCATTCGGTTATCCAGTTATCCAGAATATGAACAAGACTGAGGGAATATCATCTATGTCTTTCTTTCAGAAGCAAGCAAAAGCAACCTGCAAGACCACAGATTTTCAAGGAGTTAGGTGGCCTTTGAGATTGTTTTAGTAGAGTGCAAGGGCTTTAGGATCGTTCAAATTTCAGATTGCAGATAGACCTTTGCCGTATTCATGAAGAACCCTTCAAAAGGCACCTTCCCCTGAGCACAGAGAAGCAAAAGACGGATTTAGACAACTAAAAAAGACACTTGAAGTATAAAGCTTGTGGGTTCGTTTGACTACTACAGAATCGGTTATATCAGCATTTGATCTCCGTTGTCTATCCCCCCCCCCCCCCCCCCACTTCCCTCAAATTTCAGAATTGTGGAGTCGTGGAGCACTGTACACCGAGATGTAGAAAAGTCTCATCTACCCACCGTTTTGGTTTTTCTTCCGCTGAACACCACTTCGAGAACCAGCTAGTTGGAGGTGTAGATGAGGGCGTAGATGTCAATGGAGAAAAAGAATCTTATAAATGCTCGCCAGTTTGCCTTATAATGGATATTCTCCTATCCAGCTACCTTGTACAACCTCGATCATAGTATAGACTGGCATGATTAACCCATTTAGTCACTGTTGGACAATAGGCCGTCAGGATGAAAAAGAAATATCTGATTCCCACAAGATGGCAAACTAATCGATATATCGGGAACTGAACCTCATCATCGCCATTGAATATGCTTCCCGTTGCAACAGCAGAGTGGCTGCTGTGTCTATTCGAACAGTAAATGTTGCTAAACCCGGAAATTGTAAAGTTTATCTGAAAAGGCAAGTGTAATCATTTTATATGCGCGATAATATGGTAATCCTGTATGTAATATTATCTTGGTCAGTCGATGGCCCGAACTTCCGAATTACGGAATCTGTGGATAAGGTTAACAGGCGAACAGACCCGTGTTTGATCAGTCGTCCGACAGATATTCAAACTTACGTATTTAGTCACACGTCTGATGAGCCCCACTGTCACGGTTGCAGCCATGGGATTATTCTTCCTGAAGCAATGATGTGCCTCTTCTCGTTGTTTAACATCTCGAAATTGTGTATTCTTCCACCGGAATTTCACAGTCACTTAGCAAACAAAACCATAACACGTATTTAAAGTGAACGGTTGGTTTTAGCCAATGGGTTGTGGTCACAGCTCCGAGCCGGACAGCTAAATCCGCATCAGATTAACTGGAAAGGAAATAACTCGGATAATTATATAGTCCCTTTATCTTTGCGGTATCGTCAGACATTTATGAACATCGGCTTTTGAAAACCTCTTTGTTCGAAAAACGCTGCTTACCTGCGCTTTCCTCTCCATTTGTGATCAAAACCAATGCTGTACCGGCTCCATAACCAACACTTGCAAAAGATTGTGAAAAGTAACTAACTCCGAAACGGATGAATGGGAATACATCCTTTTCTGATCGCTTTTTCGGTGCCCCAGATAGTACACTTCTTTTGCAAGGAATCAAGCTTCTATTAGCGAAAATACCGGGTATAGGAACTCCAACTATGACGACTACAGTCGGAATTCCAGGTTTGTCCACCCGTCCATGAACACCCTGCCATTCCATATACTGTTTCCTCCTTCGGAAATAGAACAATTGTTTTCAAAAGCCTTTGGGCTTCTTCGAACCCCAAAAGCACTCTACTCAGTTAGGGATTAAATGTACTGACCTAAATAACATCTTTCCTGGTTAACAAATCCACTGACACCGGTACTGTGCGAGCTTCTTGTAGACCCGTAGAGTTGTGTCTCTCTTGAAACACTGTACACCTAGAATTTTATTGGAAAATTTCCGTCCTGTTGCCGTCACTTTCTCTGCTTTCAAGCTAATGGAGTTCGCTATCCTAGATTAATTGTTCCCAATTACCCCCATCCTTTTTCACACAAAAATGGCAAGTTCACTGTGGAAGCAATTAGCCTAGTTTGTCCTTTTATTTCTCTAGCAGCAACGATATTTCCATGAAGTCACGTCATAGCACCTCTCCCAATAACCCTTCTGTTTTGAACTTGGCTTTGCTTTACCTCGTTCTTCAGAAATCGCAGTCTTTCAAGCCTGTAGACTTCCCCATTTTCATGTTTGAGAGGGAACTCCCACGGTAAAAATCCACGCACAAAGACTGCCCCAAGTCAATCTAATCATTCAGTGAACAAGGCTGATCTTATTCAGTGTCATCTTTTCTCTTATCTCTTCATCACACATTTATAGAATCATTTACCGTATCACTTGCATACGGCTTTAGTTATACCGGTATTGTGCTGGTCTGTCATTTTATCTCCAATCCACCAGATCTTAACTCTTTTTTCTGAGAAGTCGCATAAAGTGCAGGACTAGAAGTCACATGGCGGTATACTTCTGAACACTTGTAAATGTCTTGAGTGTACTTTCACCATTTTCCTTCCTCTTGCCATAACGATCAATCGGTCATCAACTCCACTCTTTTTGTAGAGCTGATTTGGTCAACCTTTCCCTCCTCAAGCACAGAATCAACGAGTCTTCATTAATGCGGTTAGCTTTCCCACCCTATTTGTACAGGGAGTCCGTTGTACCACGGGGTGCGATCCTCATGACGCATCATTTTTATTCATGTAATAAAGAACTGACGTTCATCAATGAGAATCATCTGCTAGTGTTCACGGTTTTGATTCAGCTTACAATAAAAATTGTGTGAAACTTACGAATCAGTGAGCGATTTTATTTCGCATTTTCAGTTTTATTTTTTACTACATCAGACCATGTAATAGCCAGTATGTTATCCATTATCAAATAATTTTAGGTTAAAAATCAAGGGGTGATGAAAGTATGTCAACTTACTGATCGCATTGAGGCTCTGGAGCAGGAAGTGGAAAAATATCGAATCCTAGCCGGAATCGAACATTTGACACGATCTTCTTTACTGGATGAAGCCAGTCACCTACACTGCACTGAAATCGGACCTGGACGGTGTTCCCCAACAAATCAATCTAGAGCAGAAAGACGGTTCGTGAAACGTTACCCTACCAGCTCTCCAATTCGTGGTGATCGTCCACGTCCAGTGCGTGTCGGATTCAGTTTCCCCGAGGCTATCGATACGGACAACACACCGCAGAAACCACCTCAACGTCCGCGTGCACGAAGTGAAGTAACTGATCCGGCGAACACATTGAAATCGGTCGACTCCCCACCACCGATTCCCAAAATGTCCAGGCAGCCCGGTGCATATAGTTCCGTTTCCAAAGATCCAGCAATGTCCGACTTTGTCACTGATGAATTGCCACGTACGAAAGGTTTCCTCAGACGTATGAAACAAATAGGAGCCGCAACAGGCATGACCGTCGGTGGCAGCGGTAGCAGTTCGGGAACTGATTCAGGTTTGGGAAACTCGCGGACCAGTCGAACGGATTCTCGAGACACAAGTATGAGATCAGAATTCTCGCTGGACACAGAAGATGGTGACAGGTAAAACTAGTATGTGACATTCAGGATTGTTTGTTTGATTAAAAAGTTGGACGATACATCGGAGTTTTCATCGGTCTGTAATTTAGTTTGCTCAGACAAGTGGTAGATGAAATATCATCGAGACTGTATGTAAAGTAAGATGGTTTATTGCCATCGTACCACCTTGTCAACAAGCCTAAAGTGACTTGGGAATGCCGGGTGCTGTTTTTCTAATCGAAGCTATCCTCACCACGTGTACAGAGCAGTGGTGGGTAAAACAAAGTTTGTTACATTGCCGGGGATCAGCGAAGAGAAACGTACTAGTTTAGAAACATTTTGAGGACAATTTATCATGCATTCCCCAAACCATACCGTGTGATTTCTCACCAGCTTGTATTTCCCAGCTACTCGAAGATGTAACTATCCAAGGTGGCTCTTCTCTGCTCCTCAGCGAAGTTGGGTGGTATTCTTTTGTTCTGTGACATTATTTTCCCAACATTCAATCAGTGTGGGGGGAAATAAGTCAAAGCGATCGAACTCAATGAATGCAACTATAATAGGGCACCCACTGTTGTCACTTTAGAAATTTTCGGATGAATGACATTCTTGAAAACCCATTTATTCTCTAACTAACTAATTAACTAACTAAATAACTAATCCAGGAACAATATTTTTATTCCGCAGAAATAAATAAATAAAATAAATAAATAGATTTCAATGCTCCTCTACAGTAACAGGATTGTCCGGAGCGAAATCAGAATGCAACGGAATTACCAATGGTATTACTGCTTTTATTGTAGTAAGTATATACAAGGGAACATAGGTATGTCAAATATTATCACATGACATGAGGGTGGATTGTATGTGTATGTATGGGTAGTGATACTTGGACGCATCGAACGAAATGAATCGTGACTAGTCTAAGTGGGACTTTTTCTGTTGCTTGAGAGTAAGGCACAAAACCGCTTTCTCAAGCGAAATATGTGACCATTTTAACCCCTCAAAAGGCTGCGCAACAGCCAGACCAGTACAACCGACAGAGCTCCGCCGGTACCGCAACGAAATCCGAGCAGCCTTATCAAACCAACAGCTGGATCCAATCATATCCTCGCAGGTCACGCTTTGCCACGTGTTGACAACGTGGAACGCGCGCATCCGCATCATGTCTCAGATGTGGATCCGACCCGGACAACCATTTCCTCCGTGCAGACAGCCGATGTGTTGGGACGAGCTTTGCAAACTATTCACCGTTCGAACTATCCAACGGGACTTACGGATGACAGAACAGAGGAAAATGTAACTCGATTACGAGTAAGTTGAATTTCGGCCTAAGGAAGATGATGAAGTACAAATGTGTGTACGCCCAAGACCCAGTTTTATTGAACAGCTTATGTACCATGAAGTTTTCAATGCCCCAGGTCCTCATAAAGTCGCGCGTGTCATCCTAACGATTCTGTTTTTGGCATCCATTTTGATTAGTCCATCTTTGACCCAAACATCAAACGAGTGCGAGTTAGGCCTCATGAAACTACCGCTTCGGGGTTTTATTGTGTTGTGAACAGAGAAATATTAATAACAACTATCATCATTGTGTTTCACTTAGCACCTATGAGGTTTCTTTAACATGGCGGAAAAATGATTTCTCCATTCTCTCTTTAAATAACCGATAAAAATCCCGACTGATGTTTTATTCTTCTACTGTCGTACTATCCATGAGTACCCATTCCTAATTTCCCATCGGCAAAATAATTTATTGGATTTCATTCACTTATCACTTCCGTGAAACGCAGCACACCTCAATACCGTTGGATTCAGTTTGCACAGGAGGTGATGTTTTCAGGAACTTCATTCGCTCCCAAGGATCTCTTATAACCTGAAAGGGAATTTGTTTGATTGGATCAGAGTTTCTAGTTCGACAGACTCTTTTCGAATTTGATAAACATTGTGATGAGCCAGAATGCACCCACGGCCTTTTGTCTTTCTCTGGTTCCCTCTCTATCCCTATTGCAAATTATTTGTTTTTCATTCGATCGAGTTTAGGGAGACTTCGAATGGGAATCAATTGTTGTTGTTGTTGTTATCCCAAGATAATGAGATGCAGGATACTTTTTGAACGACGTGATGTTTTTTGAGATCGCTAGCCACTCTGATGGCTACGCATAATTTCAGTATCGATTAGAGTGCTTAAAATAATCAATACCAGTGGGTTAGTGTTTTGTTAAAGTCATTTTGCAACTTTCGCTCTTCAGTACCCATCTATCTCAAGGGAACTGATTAAGTGTCTACAAAGGTATGGAAACAATATGTGGCTAGTAAAAAAGTGTTACATTTGGAAGCTTGCTTCATACTCTCGCGGAAATTTCACGTGCGTATATCTGATCGTCTGTTAGGCTAAGACCTTTTGTTTTAGGGCGACTGTAGAAGCCCCTTAAACTCTCAGTTCTAGAAAATGACTATTCATCATTTTTTAGCCATACTGGAATACTTTTAACTATTTAGCGGTGTAACTGATTTTCCATTTGGCTTGTTTTCATGGCTGAGCATCCACGCGTGAACTGATTGGCATAATCTGATTTCTTTTATATCTCGCAACTGCTTTCTAGTTGCCAAGAGAGGTAAATAGTTACAATTACTCAATCCTGCGAATAAGGCCCTGAATGATGGGAGGAATTGGCCTCGCTTTAGCATTACATTAGCCATGTCTCCCTTTAAGGCAGTGGGGCAAAGCTACCTGTCATAGAGAACGACTTCTGAACAGAATTACTTCTGTACTTTGAATCGGTTCGAACGGGAGAGATGTGGCACCGTGAAAAGGCCCGGGTCCAAACTCTGAGAGTGGGAGTTGATATGCACCACGGAGAATTTCTAATAGGAGCGAAAATTGAGTCCAATGCCTCTCAGTGCATGGCCGTCCTGAGGTTTGTGCGTAAAACGTGGAATCCGGAGGGCAGTCAGTCAAGCAAAGACAGTTTGATTTATCAGAAAGAACAGTGGCTCCTTCCACGGACCGTGGTTGTGAGGACGAGCACGAGATTGCTGTTTAGTTAGGATGTTTCATGACCAGGTTCGTGCTTTAAAAACAATTAGTCGGCTGAAGTCTTCACCGTTCAGCGGTAGTTATAGGAAAGCTATCGATTTATGAGTGGAAGTATTTTCTGTGGAGTGCTTCAAAAAAACTACAGCTTACCCGTTTTTATTATTCCATACTGGTGGCCCAATGCGCCTTCTGTGCATATATCACGGGTCTTGTAAAAGTGTTCCACTGAGACAGAGTTTAAATTTTACGGGCACAAAACTCGTGAAATATAGACCTCGTCCAGACCAGTAACTGATTTCATACTAGTCAAATGCGGGCTGGTGCATTAAATGGTACGTAAGAACTTTCTACACACGTTGGGTTGCTTTGAGGACCGTTTCGCTGACTGACTGGGTCCCATAGATATGAAGTGTTTCTAAGACGTGCCTCATAGTCCAGTCATTAGATGCAAAAGTCTTCTTGACTAACCCCGGTTTGGATAGATAGTGGTCAATAACTTTGATTTTAGTCCTAATGAGAGGAGAAAAATGACGTGCGTCATAGGGACCTTTCAAATAATTTCATTTCAATTGACCAGACTTGGCCCAACCTTCCACCGACCAGTTAGTAAATCATACTCATTCGACATTTCCTTACTCATCCGTTGCCGGTTTCTATGCCGTAGATAGTATGACACTATATCTGGATGACAGGAGAGAATTCCCCCGAAAGCACACTACCAGTTTCAAGATTGTTGCCGCTCATCAGGTGCGCATACCCAATGATGTTCCGCCCTAACATTCCTATATTTGAGTGTTCTACAGTGGGTTTATGGCTATAATCCCATTTGAATCATGAGGAGCTTGCATGGACGGGGAGTCCATTATTTTTTAGAATCACAAGTTGATTCTTCGTAAGCTGCTTCGTCGTTTATTGCGGCTGACCCTCAGGAGGATGACACATGGTCCTAAGTTTTCGCTATAAGTAACATGATATAGTATCTGAATGAAACGATAAGCAAGCCCCTCGATATGCAAAAGAGACTGCATCCGTAAACCAATAGTGGAGTAATCAAGCGTATTGATGATAGGGCTGCAGAGTACCGGGTAAGCATTTTTGATGATCAGCAAGGACAGCGAAACCGGTCTTGTAACTGCGGGCAAATTTTGTTCTGTCACTCATTACTTTTATATCGTATTATGTGGAGGACTTCAGCAGGTTAAAAAATTCACATTTCAATCAAATGAAGGGAAAAGGATCATTTTCAATTCACAAGAAGCATAAAATAAATACTGCAGAAAAAACCGATTCATTCACTAAGGTTCGTGTGAACTTCCTCCGTGGCTTTCGTCTTGTTAACCAGGACGTGTGCTGAATAAGACACTAGGTTTGAGAAAGATATTTATACGGGAAGCAGTCGAAATGTGGATCGTGCGGAGCGATGCGGGTGGTATGTAGGTACGTCATGGTACGGGGGATGGGTGGGGTCCACAAGTATTCTCTTCGTGAATTTTTCACAGGCTAAAATGTGTAAATCACAAATTTTGTAGATAAGAGAGTCTACGGGGATCAATTAATTATGACTGATAGTGGCTAGACCGCCGTGTAATGTGATAAAATCCTTCTTAGGTAGACTAGAGAAGACCACGGGAGGGCAATAGAAAGAGACTGGGGAATATACTTATGGACAAAAATGACACCCCTTTGGGTCACCAAACTGTCCTAGCCTACAAACTTGAAAAGGTAGTCAACATAGTGTTTAACACAATCAAGAATATGAGAAGACCACTGAAAATATAGGTACTGACTGTAACAGCCGAATATTTGAACGCGTCAGCACCGGAAACGTGGACGTTTTTGATGATTGCTTGCTCATTTGGTTGAAAGAAACGAGAAAGAGAGAAAGTACACTGAAATAATTTGGGGCTGTTGAAATTTTGTCCAGAAGGGGACCATAAATGCCGAAAGTGGTATAAATTCTTGGAAAAAGAGTCTAAGTCTGGTTGGGCGAAGATAGATTGACGGAGCACCACCTCATCAGGGCAGTTAAAAAGTCGTGCAGGTGGGGCAATGGATAAGAAGCTAATAGATGTGTCAAGAAGATGGGAGAAGGTATGGCAGCTTGAAAAATGCAAGGACTCGATAAACTTGAATCAGTTTTGGTACATTGAGTTCTACTATGACAGTGAAGAAGTGGGACAGCCAGATTACTCCGGCTCTTGATGAAAAAGAGAAGAGGACCGAATCAAAAGCAGAGGATTAGTCGAGGAGAATCTAACAGATTTCATAGAACTTCTCAGTGAAATGGCAAACTGAAACAACTGCATACACAAAGCATCTGTGAGTGCATCATGTACGCAAACCGATATTGATCATCTGGAAGAACATAGAAAGGAATGCGATTGGCTAGGGACAGCAATTTTCCTTTTATTGGAAAATTCCAAACTAGGGACAAAATGTCCTCGTTCTGAAGGTCAGCCGTGTCTCCGGCTTCTTTCTACTCAGAAGACATACAGAATGTTGCAACCGTGGTTATACTACACGAAAAAGTTAGTGCTTCTGTTAATTACATTTATTTCGAAAGACCGCGCAGTATCAATCACATTTTTAAACAACTCAGATTCTTCTTCAAATCATTTACTACTTTCTAATTTTAGGCAGATTCATCTTTTCCCAAACAGCCTACCGGAACAAGAAACACCTAAGTTTGAAACGAACTCTTCTTCAGTGGAAAACCAACACCCGAATCCGAACTGAAACTAGACTCGCCGACTTCAGTGATTTTTGAGGACACCTGATCAGAATCCAAAAATCTCTCCACACTGGATTCGTACGATTGAGTAGAAAACCCGATCATCAAGACATGCAGAAATTATCGGTTGTTCGTGATACGATTCGGATGGTAGCATGTGCGCTTATCATACTTCACTTTCGCGGCTTGAATTGTATTCGAATGATTTCCATGAGTATCTCTGTCCCATTCAAGTCGGGTATACCAGGTTGCTCAATCGTCTTGTTCCATTCACCAGATCACCTGGTTTTCTTGAGTCTCCAACCCAGTCCAGTCTATATCCAAATCAACTCGCATTGGGGCCGTCATGCACTGTATATTTCTCACAATATTCTACTCCCTCTTCCTACCGCGCATCTATTAGTTAGTTTGCTCATTCTTTGCAGTTTCTCCCGTTCACAGACTTACAAACCCTCACGGCCAGCACCAAGTCACAAATCAATACACACTAGCTACGCCCTCGGTACCCAGCGAGGCAAATTTCACGCACATTGTTCCCGTCTTGCACGCATACCCAGAACAACGGCTACGAAATTCAATGATGAATATATGCTTGCATGTACATGTACTACACGACAGAAACAGTAACTGTTTGTAATGAAATACAGTATACCATTGGAGCATTTCTATGTAATATGAGCGCTGGAAAATCATTAGGATAATTGCTCGTATTAGGTCTTTGGCACTGACACGTTCGATTAGTTTTGCTGTTTTTCTTATTGTTTTTGTATGGAAGTGTATTGCTCCTACAGTTAGTTTATTACAAGTCTGGATCACACGAATGAGGCGTCGTAAATTCATGAGCACCATCCATTCAAAAGAATCACCAGGAGACAAACAAGGCCAAACGTATGACTTGGACTGTACATTAGGCTGAGGAAGTCAGCCTCGATAGCGGGAAATGATGGCAGATGTTGCCGTCCAGGTCAGGAAAATAAACAGACTCCAAACCCGGGGACGAACTGTCGTACAGGATTGCGCATTGTCGCTGGATGAACCTTACTAATCGGTGTCCATTATCTTGTGCATACGCCGTGAGTTCTGGTATTCTACTCCACACCCAGTTGAAGTGGAACAAATGGATTTCGTAGGTATGAAGACTGTCTGTACTATGTTCGCACAGGCGTTAGTAATATGATGGAATCTTATCAACTAGGATACCAACAGCTAAGAGTAGGAAGCGACAGGGAAGTCTGAATAAATTAGTCACTTGGTTTGTCCGAAAGAAGCAAATCACGATTTGAGTAGTTGACGCACTCTAGCAAGGGATACATTCAATTGTAGGTGAGTGAGTGAGTCGTTAAATGTCCATGATCCGAAGCAAAGCAGTTTTAGGTAGCCAAACTAGGATATCGTGCATGTGTCTGTGTTAGTGTGGTAAAATGTACAATAGTTTGTGAACCAACGATATCGATAGATAGTCTGAGTCAATTAACCGGAATAAGCATGGGAGTAGCAGATGTGACATGTAAGCACAATTGATTAGTTGATTTCATGCTACAGGTTAGGCTTTTGTGACTTGTATGAAATTCACTATCCACCCTAGAGTAACTACGTTTTGAAAATCTGAAGTGAACAATTCTTCAGTTCTGTCGGTATGCTGAGCGTGACTTTTTCTGTCGCTCGACGTCAGCGATGCGCACATATGTCTTTAATTCACCGTCAAAGTTAACCCTCTAGGACGCGCCCTCTGGGGTGCCATTAGACTTGAAAAAATCATCTCTTAATGCAGCGTCAGAGCTCTCAACGAATCTCCAAAAATTAACTGTCTCGTCTGCCTATCGGTAAACCGCATGCTTTATCATAAACGCAGGTGATGGGGCATACGGTGTAGAAGAAAGGACTCACTGAGCTGTCACGGCAACCGCACACAACTAGCAGAACCACAAAAAGTCCCAATAGGTGAGGTGTGGTATCCAACCCGATAACCATGGATGGCTGTCTACCTTCATTGAGATCTGTGGTGGCGGTAATCGAGCCTGGTACCTCAGAGTTGATAAGTTGTTACTGAACTCGACCATCACCAGTCCAAAAAATAAAGGTCAATGCGCGCTAGTCCCAGAAAACCATCATAAAGCAATCATTTACCGAAACGTCTCAGTTTTAGATCTGTATCACACGGTGTAAAGCCAGATGTTTTATAACAAGTGCGATTTCCCTGAACTAAAAACGCGACAGACTGACTGGGACAGATGAATTCCATTTAAATGGTAGATACTAACTCTCATTTTGAGTTTCTTCTCGATATGTGCTGCCCCTTTGAAAAAGCTCTTGCTCTGTACCGGCCTTGTCATTCCTCGGAGTTTGACATCCTTAACAAGGAATACCTCTACAAGGCCGGCGATAATTCTGAGGTAAGACACGTTTCTGCTTTGATAAAGAAGGAAATTAAAAGTACTGACCCGATATATGCTAGTCAACTCCTATGTAGCCACAACAGCAACGGACTATGGCAAAGCATTCGGCTGCTGTGTGGAAAGAAAACGAAACATGTGGAATTAGCTGTGAACGTCAACATCATCAACGGTGCATTCATCCACCAATCAAATGACTCTCCAATTCCATTCATTCCAAAAGATGGCGGGCACATTAACCCGTTCCCTAGTGGAAAAAGTATTCAAAATTCTTTGTACTTCCAAAATAACCTCAGGTATCAGTCCTGATGGTCTATCGTCATCACTTTTGAGACACGGAGCTGTTGCCCTGACCGATACATTTACTTCTCTCTTAAACGAATCTTTGTGCTCGTTTTCTATTCCAGACTGCTGGAGACCAGTCACCTTTATTCCTATACCCAAACCTTGTAATTCTAGTGTCGCAGCTAAACCCTTTCGTCCCATTGCTCTAACTTCATCTAGTCTTAAACTTACTGAGTTGGCCATTCGTAAACATTTGAATTCTTCTATAAAACTCTCCAGACGACCCCTTACTGTTTGCCTACAAATCGAATAGGTCCACTGTGGATGCTATCGCTTTCTTAGTTCTTAGTGCTTCAGGGGGATTACCTTTCCTCTTATTTATTTTTCATCTACATTAGCAGCCTTCCATCCAGTTTTCCAGGTACATTTATTCAGATATGCCGCTGATGTAGCCCTTTGTCAGGTTGTTTCCGTAACCCAGGACTTCAATAACTTTTCTAGTAATCTGTCCCATATTTATGATTTCTCTGTTCGATCTGGTTTAACTTTTAATCTATCCGAATGCTTTGAATGCATATTTACCCCACCTCATGCGGCTTATCCTTCTGATCCATTTGTCATTTTCACTGAACCACTAACTAGAGTAGATTCTGTCAAATACTGAGGAATCACTATGGATACAAGTCATCTCATATTTCAGATTGTATGAAGAAACTACACAGGCTATCTTACCAAATCTGAAAGCTTAGGCATTTCAATGGTAAACAGAGGGCTATTTACCTTTTCGTGTATCAAGGTATTTTTTCCTGTTCTACTTTATTGTTCCCTGTTATATTTGCTGGTCTACTGAAGAAAGATTTTAAACCCTTAATCAAGGTCTATCCAATATTACTCGGGTAAAGTTCGTACTCTTAAATAAACAGTCCACTAAGTTGTGCAAAATACACCTGGTAGCACGTGGAAAATTCGCTCAAAATGTCCTTTCAGACAGCATTCATCCTTTATGTTAGTGAACTAACGGAGAGTAAATGTCACTCTCCTACCCGTTTCTCACTTCGATCCAAGCACTCTCGCACTAACACCTGCTGTTCTTTAACTGGTCCGAATCCTCACAAGCTGGGCAAGCGTATCGAACGGATTTCTCGGTTATTTTGATAAGTATTCGTTTTTTCCGTCCCATTGATTCGGTGCGGTTCCAAGTCTGTACTTTTTTTGACTAAAATGCGAACATCTTCCTACTCAAAAGTCCGATCAAACACAAATACAACTAAACTTTTTCATAAAACACGCTCGTTTCTCTGCCGCTACTTGCTTCATAATTTCCCTACTGGCTGCGTCACCAATAGAGTCAAATTTATTCGTACAAATCATCATCATCATCATTCTACTAGACTGAGGTCCAGTGGTTGAGTGGCTCGTAGAAAACGAACCCCGAATCCCTTGCCAGATAAATCGAAGCCGGTAAATTACGTGTAATGCTAAAAAGTAACTGTCAAGTGATATAGAATACACACCTCAGTTTGTGTACAGATCAGTTAATGGAGATCGACGCTCCCTTCAAAAGGAGTCGCAAGCTCGCGCAGGCAGGGTCCGGAGTGAAGTCGAACAATAAACAAGGGGCAGGTTATTATAATAAAGAGGTGGGCAAGGATGACCAGTCACTGTGGTCCATGACTCTAGGGTACGACAGTTCAAGACATGGGACACAAAAATGGCCTCACAAATGAACAACACAACGGTTCATTGAACAGACCGCCTCAGGTAGTAATCGTGGTTAGGAATAGATAAACATTAGACGACCGAGAAGACAGCATGAGAAACAGTGTGGGGGGGGAGGAAATAATGAATACGATGCGAGAGTTTGATTAAACAGACAAGCACTCCGGAAACCGGTTGATCCATGAACGGGTGGCGACAGCGGGACGAAGGCAAGCGCAAACAACCCCGGGTTGGAAATCATAGGCTATTGGGGAGCCTCATCAGAAGATGACGAACAACGAGGCGAGTGCATGAACGGGTTTAAGATAGATAACATCTAACTGTACGATCATAGAAAGAAGGTCAAGAAAATGTGTGACACATTTGGAGTGGGTACACTAATAGACACAAGGGAATGGAAGTGGTTCGGATAAGAGTGCAATCCACTTGGTCCATGTCCCGAAGTAAAAGCCACACACAGGAGGTGGTATCCAAAGTTAGATAGGAAAGTAAACATGCAGCAAAGGCAGTTGATTGGGTGGCCCTAAATAAGAAAATTGAGAAACTGACACATTCACTGTCTTTCCCAAAAACCTTAAATTACCAGACCAACCTTGCATTCGAAGGCACCAGACTCGAGTTTCGCTCTTGTCGGAACTCATCAGTGGTGCGTATCCATCATCATACTGGGGGTTTGAACACTGGCCTTCTCCTATGGAGAACGTTTGGTACCACTGCTCCACCACTCTCCCGTCTAAACTGATTCACATTTCCGAGTTAAATTTGATCAGATATTGTCTTATATCTCAGCCAGCTTTACCCGACAGTGTTCGAGGGAAGAAAAGAACACTTTGCCGTTAACTCCAAACTAATGGCTCCCACCAAATCAGGTCATCTTCACTAGATTGGGACAATGTGCCCATTTGCAGTCGTTACGGCGCGTTAGTGATGCACACCCATCGACAAGCTGGGCTTTCTCACCTGGATGGCGTGTTTGTTACCACTGCTCCACCCCTGTCCCGTCCAGATGGATCCGAACTTCCTAGTTAGAGGTACGAAGTCCGTGTCTCTATTCGAAAACTGTCGGACAAAGCTGGCTGAGATATAAGACAATATATGATCAAATTTAACTCGGAAATTTGAATCAGTTTAGACGGGAGAGTGGTGGAGCAGTGGTACCAAACGTTCTCCATAAGAGAAGGCCCGTGTTCAAACCCTCAGTATTATAATGGATATGCACCACCGATGAGTTCTAACAAGAGCAAAACTCGAGTCTGGTGCTTTCGAATGCCAGATAGGTCTGGTGATCTGAGGTTTGTACGAGAAAGGTAGAGCCCTACTGACAGTCGACCAAGAGACGGGTAATAGAGAGATAAATACGATCATCATCCGATTCATTGTCATCATCATCTTCGTAATCATCATCAAAGTCACCATGACGATGTTTCTTGGAGCAGTCCGGTTTACTTTCGTAATGAACCTTTTCATGGGTACCTTGCAGAACAGCTACACTTCAAACAGCTAATTCGATGGTTGTTGTGTGTGGAATAACCCTCTGTAAAATGTGTTCGGCCCACGTTTAATTTGAAGATCAATTTTCCACTTCTTCTTCGCTTCCCGAAATGGCGGCCAAAATTATTCAATAACTGTACGGATTGATGAAAATCAATGCCCCAATTGAAATATTAGAACAGAGCATTGTCCTGGTCTGATAAACTATCGGTCATAATTCATTGACCACGGGACCATTCTCAAACAAAAATACTTCATTGGACAAAAACCAGGAGTGATTTTCTTAGTTTGGTATCTATGCTGATCCACACACGGAAAATATGGGCAACCTATGCATCTTTGGCAACAACTTCACGTAAACGTTTTAGTCACACCTGTAGTGATGAATTCAAGGAGACAAATCAGTGAATTTTTTCAATGGCGAACTTAAAAGCATTGAACTCCACAAATACCAATTATCTCTGATTTAACACGTTTATACGAACGCGTTCTCCAATACAGATAATGTGCCTTTTCGTAGCCTTAGTCTTCTTGATATTTTTGTTCGCGTAGTTCTGAGTGCGGGCAATTTCAATACGTTCTGTGAGTTTAGTTGATTGTTACTTTTACGAACGGTTACTGAATGCTTCAGACCGGCAAAATTCGGACAGTCATCAAGTAAAATTAATGAGTTTTCAAGTCAATGACTTGAACCCAGCCACACCGTATGTCAGAACATCTCAGTGAGATACATCTGATCGCTCGTGCTATCCATCTCCCAGCAATATTTTACCATTGCATGACAGTAGCTTGACTTTGCAGATGAAGCTCGTAAACACTAACACGAGATTTTGCATGAGTCATCATACCTTCCCGAACTCCATTTTGTTGCTGCCATTTGCCAATGAAAAATTGACGAAAAGAGACTTAAGTTTATTGAACAAATGTGGCAGAATAGGAATCGAGCTACACACAAACACACACACACACACACACTTTACAGACGGCGGATGAGGTCATGATGAAATAGCTGACCAATCCCCGAAGTGGTTTTTCAAGTCAGTCTAACCAGGCTAGTCTCTACCGTTGTACCTGGTTTTGTGCCTCCGTTTCGTACCCTTCTTACTGAATCTGGAAGTGATTAATTACCCCACAAAAGTGCTTTTGTTGAACTGGCCTTAAGCTAACAGTGAACCAAATCTTTCCTCTTCTCAACTAGTCTTATTTGGAGCTCTGCACCACACTTTTCTACTTCCCGTTTATTTAGACTACGAACTGTGCGCATTATGAAATCAGAACAGGTGTTCGGAGGTAAACAGTTGTTTTCGGGAATTCATTCTCTAGCAAGTATAAATCACATTAAAAATGAAAGTGTTGAAATGGGCCGAGAGTTGCCCAGACTGAACAAAACTTTTCTAGAAGAGGTTGGCCGAATTGGATAAACACGGTAGTCCGCACAACTAGGTCCCGGCCGTCATATGATTCTGATCTGTGTCACTGAGTATTCTTGCGGCCAGGGTAACTAAACGGCACAGGTGCGATAGATAGATGCAGATCGTTCCTGCTATGGCCAGTTTGTATAAAATGGACGTTTTTCGGAATATGAGGCATTTGATACAGTATTCAGAATGTCTAATCTACGTATCCATGAGGTACCCGAGAACAGTACTCTCTACAGTTCCTGTTCCTCCGTGTTGAAGCTATCGTAGACCAACCGTACCTGTTATCCTCTTTCGAATAGTTATCTTTCCGTTCGGTCAGAGCAGGTCACATGTGCATCTGAACAAACAGACTGCATCATATTGTTTTACTTGGTTGATTAGGTCCCTTAGACGGACTTCTTTTTTGCTTATTTCTCTCGATAGCGCAAAATAGTAATGCAGATAAGACTTAGGTGCTGAAGCTTGGGGAGGGAGGGCGTGGGCAAGTTTAGACGTATTTTAATGGCACTGTTCTTTGCGTAGTAAGTCTTCTTTTCGCCTCTAGTTATACGCAGACACTTGGATATTCTTGGCGGCCTTTGATATATGAGTGCATTGGACTTTTGTTCTGGTTATGAAAATGACTGAACGAGCTCGGACTTCAGTGGTCACACAATAAGGCAAACATGTCCACCTCTCATTTGATAGTGCATCTTCGAGTCTTGCCCTGAGGAATAAGGTTGGGAATAGTGCTCTATTGTTCGATCTACAAGGTCTCATCTCCTCATGAAAAGTAGATGGCTGGATAGATCCGTAAGACATTCGTATTAGTGGGACATTGAGGAAGAGTGGAGAGACTTTCTGTTGAAATTGAAACGTAAATTTCATTTTCGGAGGAACTTAGTCGAATTAAGCTAGTTACTTCCGAGCTTCCTGTGGATGAGACAACGAATGAACGTATTTTCCACGAGTCTTTTGTACAGTTATATCTTTCTGATCACCGCTTCGACGCCGGTCACGACAGTATCTGTGAGTATCGGGTCAACGGGGCTGTCTACTACCACCGCATCCGGTAACCCAAACGCTTCATCCGAAACCGAATTCAGACCATATATACATATGCACACCATAAGATGATCTGGCCAAATCTATTCCCCTTTTTATTTACAGCTTCCGCTGAAGCTGAAAGGAAACATACTTCTTGGTACCACCGACCGATCCACGGGAATCCGTAGTTCTAACTTCTGCTTAGTCTCTTCGGAAGCACAATACGAAAACGAACGATTAGTCGGGTTCAACTTTCTTGCAAAGTTCATCAACACAATAGAATCAACAGACCAGACAATTGGCGCGTACCTATTATTGATAAACCTGCCTATCTGCAGAAAGATTTGCGTAGGTTTAAAGGAGAAAAAGAAGAAGAAATAATCTCAACTGGTTGACAGTTTCATAATTTCAGTCGAAAAGAATACATATACCAGTATTAAATAGTCGAGCTGTTTTATCCTGATTAACACACTAACGAATTAACATAGGAAATACTCGATTGCGGTTTAAGTTCGATGAATAGTTTGAGAGGAAATGGGAAATTCCTGTCGCTCTGTTTGTAGTGGGATAGATTTTGTTTTACTACGTGGAACCCCTTCAGCAGAGATTGTATGAAGACACAGTGGTATTCCTTTCGAAAGATCGTTCACACACAGTATGGTTTGAAAATGGTAACACACGAGTTAGCTAGACTGATTTCCACTGGATCTCAGCAGAACGGCAGTCAATCAATGAGAACACAGGATACACGGTATTATTTATGTCACGCAACGAGACAGAATCCACGGTATGTCAACGCCTCAGGCGGGGATGAGTCTTTCGAACAAAAACAAAGCTCTTCAATTCTCATGCTCGTGTATGACATCAAACTGTTCATCCGGTTTGTCGTTGATCACAATTGCTGCCAACCCTGAATGAGACATTCACTTTTAGTGGCGGTTAATGCAGGACCTTCGGTTACACTACAGACACCTTTAGCAGGCACTACCTAGCATATCCGGCAGTGTCAAAAAGTTGGAGAAGGTACGGTTTTCCGCGTAAGCTCAGAAACATCAGAATGGTGGGTATCGGCTTGATATTAAGGCCACGTTTTATCTCGCTGAGCAAGGTGACAGTGCATTTCAGATCTTTATCCACTCACATGCAAACATCCGTGCCCGTCTGTTTGATAAGATGGTCCATTATTGAGATTTTACAATGGGAAAGATGACCACTGAGAACAACATTACGAATCAGTTCCGGGAGATTCATCAAACCGGTCACAAGCTGACAAACTTAGGTGGTTTCCGGAAATTTGGTTTCTGTTCAAACTTTTTTATATTACAAACAGGTTCATTTTACGGCTGAGTGCGCAGCTGGGCTACTTTCTGCACTGAATGTTTTACATTAGAACTGCATACCTCTTTTGTGCTAAGGTAATATTTACCATCTTGGTCAAGCTTCACCGATAAATTTTCGTCTGCTGGCTCCTGGGAAAAGGTTATTGCATCAGCACCATCAGCACCACAAAGATTTTGTGGGGATTCAGCAGCTGTCGCACGTGATACGGCCAGACACAGCTTCGTAGCCACGTACGCGGATGAGCCTCAACCAATCAGGATCGCCGTGGACAAGTCCGACAAAAGCTCCGTGTGATTGGTCATCTTCGAGTCTATCAATTATCTTCTCTAATTTAACATATTTATACAAACCCACTGGGAAATACAACTAACGTGCTATTTCGAAGCCTTAATCTTCTTGCTACTTTTGTTCACGTAGTTCTGAATGGGGGCAATTTCAATACTTCCTGTCAGTTCAGTTCCCTGAGGTTATTACCGTTTACTTTCATTGGCTCGTCGGAAACGACATGTCTATTATCTGCTTTGTCAGTCGACTACTCTTTGCCTGACATTGGATCAAGTTCAATATCGTTAATAAATTCAATGTTCGAAATCTGGTTCCCTTGGCTAACGGCAACATGATTTACTTTCCAAGAGCGTTGTATATATATATATATATATATATATATATATATATATATATATATATATATAACTGCACTGATTAGTGGAAGGAGCAAGTGAAAATTGGCTTTTTCGCTATCGGATCCTTTCTCAGTAAAACGTTGAACTGATCCAGATGTCTTCGGCCACGACGGGTTTTGAACACAGCGCATAGACACGTCCCTGCTGCAGCCAGTCAGCGTATAATTTTACTCCGATCGATCCCGCCAGTCATTGTAACTTTGGGCCGTTAGACAGTGTGATACGTTTGCAGAACTTTCTAATCTCTCTCATGCGGTCTTGCAGCTCGGCTGGTAGATCACATGTGAGAGTCATCCTTGTTTGGATTTGACAGCTACCGGTAACAACGATGGATACAACTCGAATCAGTTCAACTTCGTGTAATCAACTGCCTATACAAATAGTTCCGTGATATTGCTGTTTTCCAAGTCTGACAGGTAGGAAAATTTTCCCGAAGAAAGTTCTTAATAGATCCACATCGGAAAGACTGTGGAAACAGTCGAAAAGATTTCACCGAAAAAAGACTTCATATTTGCTCAATCTATGAACTTCGGGAAGAGAATATTTAAACAGATGTTACTTTTTCTAGTTGAACCTTTTCACCGAGGCTGTGTTTTCTTGAAAATGGCATACCAAAATTTGTCTGCGTCTCTTCCACTGATTCTGATAGATAGGCAATTATTTCCAATCTTTGAGGTTTCCCTTCAAATTCACGTTTCTCATATTTTTTGTTTATCTTAGCTGCACAACCTACCTTATTGCCTTATGTTTATATATGATAACCGATGAATGTAAACAAAAAAGGAATAACGAGGGCACTTCTGATTCACTTCGCTGCCCGGACAAGCACGTATTGATTTTTAAGTCAAATTCTGTGTGGGAAATTCAGTAAAACTATCAACTTAGACCGAGGTTGTGTAGAAATTGCTTACATAACCGATTACTCCATTGTGAACTATTTCCTCTCATAATTACAGGCATTTCTCAATGAAGGCCTTTTCGAAGATTGACAGGGTTTTTTCGTCAGAATAATACTTACATTTGTGTTAAGCAGTTGACTGTGACTCGGTGTGTATGTGAGTGATGGATTTGTAAAATACTAAGATAAAATATCGATCTCATTTGCAAGAAATTTCATTTCCTTGGGCTATCAATAATGGTTTAAGGCAAAATTGGTTGATTTGGAATGTCAGTATCGAACGACAACAACACAATAACAATCGTTGTTAACGAACAGGCACATTGAAGCTCTCGACAGATTGAAGAAGAACTCTAACATAGTAATCCTGCGTGCAGACAAGGGATCAGGAGTTCTCATTATGGATAAATCGTCATACGTGCAAAAAGTGTTAACCATTTAAGAAGATAAAACAAAATTCCGGAAGGACCCAACTCCGGATGATCCAAGTGAACTAGAACAGCGAATTAACACGGAACTGCGAACTCTAGTTCAAGCGGGTCTTATTCGCGAGTGAAGAGCCAAGTCACTGAGACCCAGAGAGAGTCAAACACCACAACTGTATGGCCTACCAAAAGTACACAAAACAGATATACCAATGCGGCCAATCTTATCAATGGTCAACTCTCCACAACACAAACTAGCAAAATGGTTAGCCAAATTACTGAAGCCAGTCAGAGACACGGTTGCGAACTATGCAGTGAAGGACAGTTTCGAAATGTGTAACCTATTGCAAAAAGAAAATTTCCAGGACCGACATATGCTTACTATGGATATTACTTCACTATTTACAAATATCTCACTGGAAGAAACTATCGATCTTTTATGCCAAATAATCGACAAGCATAATATTCATATCGGACTACCGAATACCGAATTGTTACGTTTACTGTTATTATGTTCATCTAATGTGAAGTTCCGCTTTCTCAATGAAGGATATCGACAAATTGACGAAGTTGCCATGGGCAGTCCATTGGGCCCTATTCTGGCAGATATTTTTGTTGCTCACTTAGAAAACAAGATTGAGAACAAAATATCCGACATGATACTCTATCGCCGTTACGGGGATGATATTTTTGTCATCACAAAGAGCAAACAAGAAGGTGAAGCATGCCTTGCTTAATAATCTACACCCAAATATAAAGCTGACAATCCACAATGAGGACAATGACACCATAAGCTTCTTAGACATTGAAATTTTCCGCAGAAAAGATGGTTTAATCAGGAGGTCCGTTTATCGAAAAGACACCTGGTCGGGTCAATTTCTCCACTTCAACAGCTTCGTCCCGATAAAGTACAAGATAAACACAGTGCAAACACTGTTCTACAGAGCCCAGAAGGTTTGCACGGTGGACACTTTGGATGAGGAAATAAATCACATCACTAAAATTCTGACGGAAAATGGATACCCAACATCATTCTTGACAAAGCATCGTCACCTGAAACCAAGAAGGGATATTTCAACCACAGTGTCTAAGATGAAAGTATATCTAAAACTCCCCTACAAGGGTGACAATGTAAGTGAGTTGACCAAAAAACGCTTGAAATCAGCTGTCAGCCGCACCTACTATGCAGCCGATACGGTGATTATATTCACAACTAACCGGTTACCTAGGCCATCGATGAAAGAACCCTTGCCTATCCACGCCAAATCAAACTGCATATACCAATTCAAATGTGAGTGCTCACCCACCTACATAGGCAGAACGGAAAGGCAGTTACGTCATCGAAAGGCTGAACACATTCCAGTGTGGCTTCAGAAGACAATGAGTAGCAATTTCAGCACAATTGCATCATCAACCGAACAAAGGTCAATCAGATCATCAATTGCTCGACATATTTACGAGACTAAACATTGCTTCAACGCAAGTCACGCGTTCAAAGTGATCTGCTCGACCACCAGTACCAAACTATTAAGATACACGGAGGCCCTGTCGATCTGTGTACACAAACCTGAACTTTGCAAACAACGCGAACTTGTAATCAATTTATCATTGCCGTAGTAATGAGGTGTGATAATTGTTGTGTGATCATCCGATAGACATGTGTGAAAGTGTGCGTCATGTGATTCTGCCTTTGTTTCTAAACGTTTCGTTCATTTAATTTGCTATGAAAATAATCACTTCGACGGCAGTATGCACTTTGTAAAGATGCAGCGAAATGATCCAGGATACATCTTGCAATCTATGTTTTTGACTTCTGTTTTCAAATATCAATAATGTGTTCCGAGTTATTAAAAAAAGTGGAAGTCAAAATGAACTACGCTTTTCGTCTGCTTCGACGTAAGGCCGTCGGTGAAATACATCATTGCACATGGTTTCGCAGAAAAATCAGGCCTTGGAGTTTTCGGCCGGGATATGTCTATGTTTACCTGACTGTCCTTTAGACTCCACCTTTAACGCACAAACCTCAGATCATCTGACCAACCTGCAATCAGAAGCACCAGACTCGAGTCTCGCTCTCGATGGAGCTCACCACTGGTGCTTGTCCCCTGCCACACCCAGGGTATGAATCCAGGCCCTTTCACCTCGAAGGCTAGCGTGTTTCAACTGCTTCGTCCTCCTCCTGTACGGACTGATCCGAGTCACCAAGGTAAGCTTGTTCATATGTGGACCTCTAGGACAGCCAGAGATGCCCAACAGAAAACCAGACTTGGTGGGAGACATTCGCTTGTAGTTAACGGGGCAGGTACCGTGTCTCAGTACGAAGCTGTAGGACATCTCTGGCTGTCCTAGAGGTCCACATATGAACAAACTTACCTTGACGACTCGGATCAGCCGGTACGGGAGTGGGATGACGCTGTGGAAACTCACTCGCCTTCGAGGTTCAAACCCCGGCTGCGGCAGAGGATGTGCACCACGGATGAGCTCTAACAAGAGCGAGACTCGAGTTTGGTGCTTCTGAGTGCAGGTTGGTCAGATGATCTGACGTTTGTGCGTGAAAAGTGGAGTCCAAAGGGGAGTCAGCTAGACAAATATTCATTAATCCCACACACTACTCACAAGTAACGGAATGATTATATATAAGTCTATGTCATTTCGCCCGATGACAGCAGTTCACTCGTTTTTCTTCACAGTCGTATCAACGTGACAGACTGGGTAGGATAACAGCTTCGCTTGCATGGTTTTCGAATGACTACTGTACTGTTTCACATTATGTTTGTCTTGAATAAAACCTTGGAGGATATTCCTTCCTGACTAGTCCGTCAAGTTGTTCCATGACATGACGCTACTGTAACAGCTGACTTAAGACTGAAAAAAGACGACAGACGAACTTTCCGTTGGTCCAAAGCCAGCAACAGTGTTCGTCAACTATGTCCAACTTGGTCGTTAGTGACTGCATGCGTAAAAATGTGTTCAAGTACCTTCGTGGTTTCAGTGTCCGTAGGAGTATTATAGCGACCTGAAAAAGGCTTGGCCTTTGTCAAGGAAATCGCTTGCGTCATTGAGTCTAGGATGCAAGAACGACTTGCAATCGATACACTCCAAAGTGATATGCCTCTGTTTGGTATGTTTTTTCATGTCCATTAAGTCTATATTTAGATTAGTGTACGCGTGAGCGGTCCCGTCCTCAGTTGATCAGTACGACATCATATCAGAAGGAGTAAATATAAGCGTATTAGGGTTCCAGAGTCTCATGTTAGGGGGAAACGGTGCCCAAGTGGACATGACGAACGTTCCAGTGAATTTGGCAGTTGATGTCCCTTCAGTTACACTTCACGACTGCATGGTGTTGATCCTCTACCATAGAGGCATCAGTCAGCTGGTTTTTCGGTCACCGCTTCCATTAGGTCTTGTTGAAACGGAATGAAGTAATAGATGAGGTAACTGTGTAATTAAGAGTCCATATTTTGATACGTCGTCAGGAAAAGTCTTGTTTTCTCAAAGTAAACAATTTGTAGTGATTCGAGCGTCTCCACATACGGCCCAGTATCTAGCCAGTCGAGTAAAGCCAGACAGTAAATGTTAGATCGTATAGACACAGTGAAGTCTCCTCGTGATATGCCAGGACTTTATTTGCCAATAAATACGTGCCTATTTCTGTATACAAACGACTGAGCACCAACCAAGTGTAACAGAATACATTCTCGCTGTTCCTGTCTGGTTTTGTCGTTCTTCCGGTGCGCGGTCCGAGTCCAGGGTATTTCATTAATTACGATGGGCAGGTTAATACGATTTCTACGCATTTCCATTCTGGTAGTTAGTTAGCTTGTCGTGAATGACAAGAATTCGAGTTTCACCCGTCGAGCTCACTAGTTCATTATTGGGGAAATCACTTGAAAGTTAGCACATAGGATGAAGTCATGGTGTGTTGCCGAACAGACTGAAATTTCAAAAGATCCAGCTACTACTTGACCGGTGACACGGGAGAATGTGGCACATACGTGTACCAGTGGACAGTCGTTTCTCCCTAAAATGCTCACGTATCTTTTTCATCGCTGATGGGAATGGCAGCACTTATTCAGGAATATTTGGCCTCTTATTTTACGATCTTGTAGCTCGATCACAAACATTATGAAAATCTCTGTACCAGCCACTGAGTAATACTTTTCTATTCGATGGCTGCCTCGACCAATGTCTAAGCTCGCGTTGTCGGTTCAAGTTGTTCTTCTTTTGACAATAATAAGTTCAGCCTTTCTGTCTTGGTATGCGGTAGATGTGACCAAACTCCAAGTTCAAAATGAATATCAGTTCGTCAATTTTCGCACTTGGTTATATGTCGCGGAAAAGTGATGTTTATGAAAGTGCGTCTGCCGTTCACAGCAAAACAGTCAACCTGTCATTGTTTTGTAGTCCCCACTAACTCTAGTAAGTTCGCCGTTCTGGCTTCAAGCCCTCTCGGCTTATTGGCGCAAAACAGATCGTTTATATAAGTTATTCGCTGATTATAACCAGAACCCTACACGAAAGTTAGCCGGTCCACTGATATTCCCAAATAGCCTTCCGGCTGGTTTCTCCGCTTGTATCCGCATAAGCAGTCTACTGGTTTATTAGTCTACCTGACTGGCTGCTTTCTTGTCCGCTATTCTGGACAGCCGATCACGTGCTGTCTGCTTAGTTGCCTTCGACCTTGATTTTGATTCTGGAAGGCCGACGGCCTACTATCTGCCACGGAACCAGATTTTCTGTTGGCAGTGTACCGACCCATACCTTTGCATCCACCCTTGTTTTATAAAGAGATGTCCTTCTGGTTCATGTGGAGTTTCTTCATCCTCCGTGAAATTGCCATTTCAATTGTGTATGCTCTTCTCTGTGCCTCTGATTAATAATCTCATCCAGCCGGGCCTCGTTCGGAATTGAAACGGACCAAAGGACAGAAATCAAGCCCACAAACAGTCTATCACAAACGAATTGTGAGTTGGCTATAGTTATCCCACTTCGCTTTTCCTCATTCTTCGCTGTCTGAGATGGTCGGACAAGGATTGGGAGTGTGTTGCACGAAATACTACCCCACGACTAACTATTCCGAGGTTGTCAGTGTTGTGTTCGTAGTTCGTAACAGAAAGCATCACGGTGAGACTCCATTTACTTGTACGAAAGTAAACACGAAATCAGACCAATGTCGATGAAAAAACAGCAAGCAAGCTGACCAGCTCTTCAGCAAGTAATCGGGCAAGTGTGTAATTAGATGCGCAGAGACCATCCAAGGTTAGTCGATACGCTGTTGGACCAATCAGTCGACTTTGCCCTGGCGAAAACGTAATTTAATATTAACAGCAGTGTGTCGATGCCTGAGAGGGATGTTGATCAGTTGTGCTCGTAGTATACGGGACTGTTTAAACTTGACACAACAGTCAGTGTTCTGCTCAGACCAACCAAACAAATAACGACCAACACTGTCGATCACTTCAGATTATTCGGCATTCAAGCAAGAAGCTCGACGGGCATAATCTGAGTGGGATAAGAAAACCATCCGAAAGCAGCGTGCTCCCGGGGTCACTTTGTGTGAGTGTGTGCCCAACTGAGTGAGCAGGTGTTAACTACTATTTGTAATTCAAACAATATAATGAACTTTTGCAGCAGGATCTCATTGCTTCCGTTTTACTAAAGAAGATTGTGTGGTGATTTAGTGGCCATCACACGTAATACGACCAGGTACAGCTTTGTTGCTACGCACGCTGTGGAGCTCCATCCAATCAGGATCTCCGGGGACAGGTAAGGTAAAAGCTTGCTGTGATTGGTCAACCCTCAATCTACCAATTATTTTCGTCGATTTAACATACGTATGCAAACTGATTCCGCAATACTATTAACGTGCTGCTCCAAAACCGTAGCATTCTTTCTACTTCTGGTTTAAGTAGTTCGGGGTGGAAGATATTTCACTGTCTCTATCAGTTCGGGTATTGCAAGTATAACCGATTCACAGCAGATAAAATCATTTGGTCTAGACCGTAATGAATTATCCGCAACCCAGAACTACCAAATTCACAAATTCAGATACACAGTGAGATGAACGGCATCTGAGGTAACAATATGGTGCCTTCAGACAAAGAATCATATTGGTAGGAATGGATGTACCCTATCACCTTCACACTCTTACTCCTGTGAATTCGGATTCAAGATTGAAAATAACCCGTGAGTTGATTTCCATCACCCGATACGATCCTTGACTCCATTCGGTCCTCGTTTGACTTTGGGATTTATTTGTACCTTTGGAGGAACTATCTGGGCTTCGTAAATTGGGAAACACACGAAGCAAGCAAAATTGATCAAACTAAAGCCAATCGATATGAATTCAATGTGCAAGATGTTTCTATTTTCTCAAAGCTGAGGAGAAATAAAGCCTCACGTTAATTTAGTGATCATTTATTAGGATAAGGCT
The DNA here is from genome assembly GCA_948099385.1 of Fasciola hepatica. Classification (NCBI taxonomy): domain Eukaryota; kingdom Metazoa; phylum Platyhelminthes; class Trematoda; order Plagiorchiida; family Fasciolidae; genus Fasciola; species Fasciola hepatica. Next base: position 993,120 of record CANUEZ040000091.1, read on the forward strand.
AAATCAATTCTGTAATGCCTAAATAATGAGAGCTGTTACAGCTTGATGACTCACATGATAGTCACTTGTAATTTCCCACTAGCTGTACTAATGAAGCAGCTAAGATTGGTGGGACTTTTGTATCGTAATACCTAAGCCCTTACTTCGGCTCGGCGTGGAGTGGTCGTTCATCATATGGGTCGATCGCTGGGCGGGCAACCAGTTGTTACCCTTGAAAAGCTGGCGACTCAATGGTTGTATATCAGGTAGTGTTGATTTAAAACTAACAGTTATGCGTTGACCTGGATGGCCTAAGGGTTAGGTATATGATTCACAGACTTCCGACCAGGGTTCGAGCCCCTTTTTGGGGGGCGAGAGTTCTCGGTGGGTGTGCACTTTTGGTGCTTCCTAACAAGGATAAAACAGCTGCACAGTGCTTCTATGGTCTTCAGTGATGAGTTCATCGTTCATGCTGCATGCTGAGCCGTTTATTGATAATGATTTACATTCATTTATGGAACTCGCCAGATTATACTTACGTGAGCGATATTTTCATCCTACACACAACAGGGCATTCTCATTTCATTGTGTAGATTTTTGCGCGGTTTTCAATGAAGGAGGATGTGATTACGTACCTCTAGTATATTCGTTTCCCAGTTTCTTTCCTCTGAGAAGTATTTGAACATGTTGTTTTGCTTTCAAAGAAATTCACTTCCAAGAAATTTCTTCCTACTAGTTTCTTCCTTCATACAATAAACTGTGTTCATGATTATCGGTGACATAAACCCATTTGCTGTTCACCACGACAAGAGTGAAAAACTTGCGTTAGTCACACCAGACTGTCCGCACTGCAATGGCTCATATGATAGACCAACTGCCTGGTAAGCGGAGCGTCTTCGGATCGCTTCTAGCTCTCGGTGTTGGACTTTTGGATGTGGAAAACGCAAGTGGGTTTTTTATTGTGCATGAAACTGACGGAGTGTCCACCGGAGGTTTCGCCGATGCCAAACAGAATGGTTCACAGTTTGACGCAGTCCGGCCGTTTAGGATTACGATCGTAAAAATTCCTCGACCGTTTAAAGTTGATGTTCGGTGTAGTTTCTGAACCGCGGCAACTATACAGACCAGTTATTGGGCTTATCAAACTCTTTGAAGTCCTTTCGTCTGTTGCAGCCTATAGTTCTACGGCCCGAACAAATCTTGTAGAAGCCAGGGTTGTCAAACAGACATCATGGAGGACCTGATACCCTTTTGTCCTTGGTTCGTACCGTACCATCACAGCAACCAAACGCTATCCCCAATTTGCAGCATTTAACTGAATGAAACATAGCACCATTATTATGATAAAAAGAAAGCAAATTAGTTTTGGTGATCAGCCTCCTACATTGGCAGAACAGAGAGACAACCGCGAAATAGAATGGTTGAACTCATTCCGGTTTGGCTACAACGTGCAGGCAGACGCAGTCGGTGACGTCATCGATGGCGCGCAGAACACTCAAATCATCCATTACTCAACACCTGAGGGAGACTAATCACCGTTAGTCTGAGCACGACGGTCATAGTCACTTATGTCACAAACAATTAATGGCTATTAAGATACGTGTTGGCACTAGAAATTAACCATCGCCATTCCCAACTGTGCAAACAGCGAGAATGGGTAATTACGTTATCCTTGCCTCGATGAGTTTTCTCATTTTCTGTCATTAGTTGTGTGTGTGCTTTTGCCTTTGGTCTCATGAGAACGTTTAATTTCCCATTTATAACTGATCACCTTGACTGCAGTAAGCACTAGTGAGGATGTAGAGAAAAGGCCCAGAATGCATAGTGCAATCTGCTGCTGTTGACTTCTGTGTTCAAATAAATAATAAAATAGAAAACACATGCTCCAATCTCTCTGATCCATTATGAATAGGCTTGAAATCCAAGAAGTTAATTGGACAGGGCTGTCTGGTATGTTACCTGCGGTGGCAACACCACCTTTAAGTAATTACTATTCCAGATGGTCAACAGAAGGCTGAGAAAAACACGTCAAAAAACACTGAAAAAATGAGGAGTATAGTAGTCGTGAATATCACAGACTTCCTGGATTATTGTATTCGAAGCCTTCCATCATCGAATAGCAGGTGATACTACGATCCTGATAATACACTAAAAGTGTATTTTTATGGTAATCAGCTATTCTTCTGGAGGGTTGAATATAGTACGCAAACTCTGTGACGCGGTTCTCGGTGGATTTCAACATTGATTATGTTTGTAGCTCAGGCTGAAGGTTTTCTTCGGTTGGCTTCCTTCAAAGTTGGCTTTTGAACTGCTAGAGTTTCATGACCAGTCAAGGTAACAACATGAGTGTCGTGATCTAACTGAAACTATTTTTTTCGTCCCCGAAATGTTTCAAAAACAGATCTGTTTGGATATTGTGCATTTCTTCTTTTGTATGAAAGTAAATGATAATCTGGGGGTACAACTTTGATCGCCTGTTTGAGGTGAGTCCTGCAGACCAGCAAGAATGCAGTCAACCAGTTTATTCCTTTCCCAGGTGTTGAAGTGAACGAAGTTTCGCAGTGAAACAGCCTGACTTGGGAGTTCGTTCAATGCTTTGGTCGGCGGAGGTCCTTTGTATTAGTGACATTTTGTAGGGGTTGTTCTCAAGCAAAAACAACTTGCAATGCACCGTGCTAAGTATCAACTGGTTAAAGTCCTTTCGTTTCGACAATGAACTGCGTAATATAAACTTGAAAGACTGGGTCAGGTCATATATATATATATATATATATATATGCTATTGTATGAATAATAGGAAATTAGATTTAACATGATACGAGATTCGTCATTCAGTGTGAACTTCCAAACCGTTGTTAGGGTACATCAGCAGGGCAATTCCACTGAGTCCTATTTGGGACTCAAACCCCGGGGTAGACGACTGTAAATCGAACACCTTAACCACAAGGCCCTATATCAAATGAAGTATAAGTTCAATACACAGTTCAGGGCTAACCCAAATAGTTCAATGGTTAAATTGCTTGATTCACAGTCGTTTACTTCTGGTCCGGGTTCCAATGCGGGCTCGGTGGACGAGCACCGCTGGTGATCCATAACAAGGACGAAAAAGACCGCAAAGTACTTCCATGGTTTTCAATGGTTTGAAAGTTCTTATCGTATGATGGATCTCACTAATGTATGAGCTGTTGTTGTTAATTGTTTCACAGTCGATAACACCAGAGACTCCGCACACTTTTGCTTTACGAGCGGCCGTAATTTGTGTCAGCATACACGTCACCTTCAGTGTTGGATAACACGTGAGACGTGGAGATCAGTAAGGCTTTCCGAAAGTTTTGTAAGCTTCCCTCTTGAATTATCTTTGATTCATGCAGCCCGGTAAGTAATTCTCTGCATCAATACATTTCCTAACAGCAACAGAATGCTTGTACCGTCTGTTCCCTGTTCATTCCGTGTACTCAAATGGTAGAAAAGGTAGAACCCACTGATCACCACATGGCCTTCGAGGGAAGTTGGAAATCTGCGAGGGCAAAGTTAGACCTTATTAAAGTAATAGTATAATATTGAAATGATTGGCTGCTAAAAAGCGGTTTGTCAAATGTGACCCATTGCAAGTGCCTTCAATGCAGAATCACAAACGGGTTGACCGTCCATAAAAAGTGTTTCACCTCATTTGGCTGCACTGGCCAGAAGCAATTTCAAGAGAAATTTTCGACTTTACCTTTTCCATTACAGCTTGAAACAGCAAAGTATACTTTTTGTTAAGTAGACCCAACGAAATACCGACCGAACGAACGGTATTCCGAGTACCAAAACCAACAGACTGATGACTGGAAAGAACAACTGCAGCTGTGGAAAAGAGAGGGAGCTGAGGAAAGGAAAATAAGTTCAGTGTATTCGCACGTAACTGAAGAGAAAAATGGATGTGCGAAAATTGACCCAAACGATTGTTTAATCTCAATTCCATGTTGAGCATGAGATGTTGACAGAATCGTTTATTTTTGCCCCGTACCTGAGATTTTGAAAAGCTTTTGACCTGAAACGAAAGAACGATCATTTGAGATGATCAGTCGACATCAGTTCATTGGAGTACTGTCTTTAAAGAAAAGTGAGCAAAGGTTGGTTTTGGGAACTGTTCAATATAGATGGAATAATCTTTCAGATAAATCCGAAATGTGGCAAACGGCTGGAACTGTTCATCGCGTACTACTAAATATGAGTCCATAAAAAGTGTGGCGACTGAAATACCCGGAATGAAAACAAAACACGTTCTAGCTGTCAGCGGGACGTAATTGTATATTACTATATAAAACACGACAACTTGGACATTGCGGTGTGTACAGAGAAAGAACTTGGCAAGCAGTAGTTGAGCCAAAAACAATACGCCAAACCAGGCAAGCAACGTTGGAATGAGTCACTTACGCACGACAACATTGGCCATGTGAAAGGACGCATGGTTCACGATAGGTGAGCACGTTGGAAAAATGAACTATGATTGGCCTAAACGGTATTTCTGGGTTTGCTTTTGCGTACTCCATCGAAAGCTTGTTTGGAACTATCATTAACAGCATACCAAATGAGACCTAAATGAGATTACCGGAGTGACCAGAAGGTAAGAACTGGCGGCTCACGTATCAGCCGTTCGACTATTGGGGCTCATTCTCAGCTCTCTGACACAAAAACAGAACTGAAATGATGCTACCGTCGACCACGTGTACTCAACCATGTAGTGATTCTGCTATTATTCGTCTGATGCTGCGAAATGTTCTCCTTGGGCTTTGTCATACTATTAGTGCAGTATGACGCACTTCGGCAAATTCCCCCCACCTTATCTCATTGTACGCTATCTTTGTTTGCCGTCACAGAAGTCATTCACACTGTTCCTACCCATCAACTTTAACACGAGATTCAAACTCATTGTGGTTGTAATTCAGAACGCCTCTCAAAAGGGTTCGTTGTAACTACAGCACATCATGAAATATAATCTATCTGGCATTGCAACTAAACCTTGGCAGCTTTTCACGATCACAGCGATCAAGGTGTTATATATATATATATATATATATATATATATATATATATATATATATATATATCAGCGAAGACCTAATTCGAAACAAAGCATAGTTATCGGCTGCTTCGTCGTTTACAGATTACCGGTCCACTATGTGGGACATTTATGGAATCAAAACCACATGTACAACGCATTTTTAGACTACCTAAATTTCCGTTCTACAATGGCCATCGATTATTGTCACTGGTCGTTAATTCAGAATAAAATGCAACAGATATTCTCCAGTCACCGTGGACTCGAAACTGGATGAGTCTTCAAAAATTACTTCAAATATCAGTGTACTACCATAAAGGAGTATGCAGATTTCCAAACAATTTTAAATGATGGACTTGGGAATACTCATTGTTGCTCCATCCAGAAAGCCACCTCGTCTCGTCATTACCCTAATTCACAAATCCAACTTCTCTCGTAAAGGAGTTGAATTAACGCTGGCAAGTACAACAGTCTACGTGACAACTTAAATGAAAACAGACGGGTGCACTGTTAGCTCCAAATGAAGTGGTGACTGAGAAACGTACGGCGATTACGAGCGACGAACTAAACAACCAACCATCCGAAAGCACAAGCTGTTGGGAAAATAAAGATTGGGAAAAGATCGAAACGACCAGAAGAACGACACTGTTAACTGACCTAGCGTATCAGAGAACTACAAACTCACCGTTGGATGTGACTAAAAGACGATCAATCTCGTGACTTCTTGGGGGGGGGAGAATCAATGATACGGTAGCCCTACCGATGAATCATGTACTACAATAATTACCAATATGGACTGAAAGCAGCAAATGATACAGTTAGCCTGGAGAAGACGAGATAAGAGCGATACTTGCTGGCTGTTATCATTGCCCGATTCACTAAGTGACCGTTGCCGGTAAAAGAAAGGCGTCACATACTGGGAGTAAATTGAGAGGAAAGAAATGGAATCAGACTTCAAGAGTAAGACTGACAGGCTGCGTATCGGATGTGAGACCGTAACAAACCCTATAAATGCCGGTGTCGATTTTTTGTTAAGTTTTGGGGTTTTGATGGACTTTTTGTGAAACTGGATCATTTTTGTTAGAAATTATTGGTTGGGGCTAAAATTAAAGCACGATACACCGTCCACCCATCGACAAATCACGGTAAAACAACAATCCTGTATGACAGATTAGGGCCCCTAGTTGTGATTACATAGATCGGAGTAACCTACAGTGTTCAGCAAAGATTAGAGTCTTGTGCATTGTTACCGCGACTTTCAAGCGGAATGCAATGTGTTTGTTTTAAATAGCTTTTATTTGCCGGTTAATCAACAGCATAAATAGATTCGAGCCAATATTTTAAGGGTAGATTTTAGCTTTTAGTCTCGTTAACGATGTCAGCGTCGCTATTGTAGTTTCTGCTTCTCAGTAGTTTTCTGAGGAAAGGTATGAAGGCACTTCATGATGAAAATATGATTAGAAACACTACTTCTTCATTCTGTTCAAACTATTCACCCAGCAAACTAAACGAAATATATTTGAAAGCACCTGAGGGGTTCCAACTAATTGTATCTTCACAATCTACGGTTCCCTTATACAATCAATTAAACTCTAGCTGTTTTTATGCTATGGGGTCAAGTGTCCCACTCAGTAGACTTCCAAATAATTGTACAATGAATGGCTGACTTATAATTTGAACTTTGTCAAAGAGTGGGGATATGATTGATACAACCCCGACTCGGTCTGAACTCAGTTTTATCTCCCAACAAGCACCTTTTTGAGTTGTGGATAATCGACAAGCAGTATGGATGTGTAGCTTATCAAGGTAACTTCACTATGGTTCACACAAGAAGACCTGTCACGCTTTTTGTCAGTTGGTACAACCACCGACTGACACCACTACTTAGAGATCTACGCACTGATGTCTTTGACATCAGTTACTCTTCTAGATGCTTGTAGATCCGTCCCTACAGATCCCAAATTCAGTAAGATACTCAAGTCCCCAAGTTGTCAGCTGACTGGAGCTTGAGAAAATTTTGTGAGCAGGTATGGACTGCAAAATGCGGGAGACGGATGAGTCTGTCTATTGGCAGTAGTTGCAATAATTACAATTTGGTCAGCAGAACCAGCCTACGGAATCCAGTAGTTAGTGAGATAATCAAGGAATCTAAAGGCTCACTGATTCCCCTTCAGGAATTTTGTCCAGACCATCGTGCATAGTACTTCAAGGAGTGGTTCAGTAGGCCTACCTCCACAGTAGACTTTATGATAATACGGGAAAGAAGTCGACGAAATTAGGTACCACTGCCCCGTCTGGAATGGAAGTAATCCAAGAGGTAGTAACGCGCAAGTGCACTTTTCTCCTATCTCGGATGAGTTGCTTTCTTCTTTCCCAAAGGGCAAAAGGTCAAGCGTAGTTTAAGGAGTTTAGGAAACTCTCTCGGTGTTATCAGAATGTCGGGTTTTGCTTTTATATTCATGCAAATATATGAAGTGTGACTACCGCGTGCTCTAATGCTAGTTATAAAGAAAAAAACTACTTGCTATATAATGCTAAGCATCAATTATTTTACTACGTGAACTGTAGATTTTCAGATTTCAGTGATCAATAACTTTATGCCCGCAGGTATGTCCCTGCTAGTCAGCAAACCCTGTTTGGCCTCATTATTCCCTTGTAAACATATAGCTAACACGACTTTACAATAATCTGCCTAGTGTTTGGAAACCACTTCGTGTATTATCTTGTTTAGGCAGTTAAATATGTGAACGAAGTCGCCCCCCAACCAGTTATTTGTATTCAACTGAAGACTTTTCATCACTTGCCTCTTTGATTTCCAAAATGTGTTGCTATGGTGAACAGAAAAACACAAAAAAGAAGACGTACGTAGAAATTTTTGCCCACCCCCTCCCGTGTAGTTCTGACACTCCAGTGTCTATCAGTGGTAATTCTGTTTCCGTTGCTTTACAGACCGCGTTCCTCCAGAAGCACTCAGCGTCAATGGTAAGGTTGACAGAATGCTGAATGAAAAGTAATACCGATGTTTTCCTAAGAAGCTAGATAAAAAAAAATTGTGCGCAGTGCCTCTATGGTTCTCAAGAGTTAGTTGAGCTTTCACATTGTGTATGATGAATCATATTGTGCAGAAAATTTAATATCCTACCACTGACGCCTATATAGTCACCAACTTCTGTAGGTTGTTCACCGGAATGCCTTAGCTGTACTTAAGCCCATACGGAGGATTCGTCTACGTAGCCTTGAAAGTTATATAGTGGTGTTTTTCATAGGTAATTTGTCGTTTATTTTACAGTTCTCATGTTCAGAATCCACAGTTTAATTTTATCAGTTTTATGTTCAGAGACATTGAATAGCATGGCTATTCTAGACTGAGTTCACCTCAGTTCAATTCAGTTCTTTCAACCATAAACATCCCAGTCCTGTGCTCTGGTTTGTGTTGCTACCGGATAGCATTTTCCCGTCGAGAGTGAATTGAATACAATCATCTTAGCTTTTATCTTTTTATTCACTTTCTTTTTGTTGCATAATATTGGTACATCTCAGGAAGGGGGTTGCGGCCAATATGAGGCCAATCTGAGTAAAAGAACAGAAACTCCAAAATTGTTAGCTCCGGTCATCGAACGCGTTCGTGCCATTTTTTGCTCAAACTTCCATCATTACCTGTCCTAGTAGACTGGGAACTGTTGTTAACAGCAGCGAATCGTTTGTGGAAATAAGAACAGACCGTGTCGGGATTTGAAATCAATGAACTTGTACGGAAAGTATTCGCTGTCCAGCATGTCTTGTGTCCAGCAATCTTACGTGACTCGGCTCAATTCAGTTTCAACAAGAGATATGGAATGACTAATATACCAGCAATCAATCATCCATGATTCCTTGCACTTGTGTGATCCTTTCGGTCTACGTTGGTGGCATATGATGTGAAATACCTTTCAAATTGAATACTTCTTGTTTTCAGACAATACCACTGTCTAGTCAAAAGCTTTCTCTAAGGCTTTCATGAGGTTACTCTGATTAGAAATGTTAAGACCGAGTTTACTCAGGGAAGCTTTCTCAGTTTACTTCATTCTGGGTTGCAGTTGTGAACAGTCTGCTTGCTAGTACAGTAGAGTTTGGACCGTTTGTTAACTCCACGATTGGATATGAATGTAGCTAAGGGGAATAACCCATGATGTCAAAGGTTCACTGCACTGGTAAGGACAGCTAGCAGAGGCGAATTTGGGATACTAAAGTAGAGGACCTCATGAGGTCAGACAAGACGACGTGTCGGGCCTCAGAAAATTACCGTCCATTCAATTGGCAGACGTTGGGCTCGAGGACCTCGTACCACAGAGTTGCTGGAAGCTTGTACCAGTCGATCATCGTTGACCATATAAGCGGTGTCGAAATTTGATAGATGAACTTATTCATAATTAATTTCTCTCTCCCGAACTTTTCATAATAACAGAGGACTGAAATATAAAATTCTTTCGAACTTGATGTCACTCACGTTAGTTCTGTTGGGATCAGTTGAGACTGACACGATGTGACCTTGGTCTGTACGGTAAATATGAAAATATATGAATAAATTAGTCTGAAGTTCAAATTTCCGAAAACAGTTCAATATTAAATATGACTTATTGTTAGACCGACGAAGATAAAATTCACCGTGGATCGGTTTTGTCATTGGGAAATAAATGCTGATCTTACTAGGGACGTTTCACCTGTTTGCAATATCTGCTGTGTTCCTTCCTAAGAGCGAGAAGCAAAAAAGAAGCGAACATATGGAGAATACCATGTTCTTAACAGTTCAACAGTCCACCCGCGGCCAATGGTAGCCCGACGGAGGAAAAATTTGGATTTATTTCTAATGCATGACATGGATTTCAAGATGGTATGCGTGCGGCCCGTTTGTATTAGGCAGGTGGTGAGAAGCCAAACTGGTGTTCGATTAAAGTAATTTTGGGTCCCAGTGACAGATTAACCGACCTGTGCCCATGAAGTTGCTCGAGTTTTGTGACTTCTGATCTAACACGCGTAATCCCCGCGGGGGAACACTGGTCCTTGCTTACTACATTTTGTTGACTGTGCCAACGGGACTGAGTAGAGTGAAACGGCCTGTTAATAGAGTGGTTTTGAAGTGTTTTGTGGCCTCCAGTGATTTTGTGAAGTGGCCTGCCTGATGATTAGTCTCGATGAACCGAATACTCTCGGTTTCTGTGTAAAGAGAGATTCCATAACACTGGGGACAGTGTTCTTTAGTTGGGGGAGCAGTGTAGCTAGCAGACTGTAGGCAGCCGTATTGGTGTTCGTTTAAAGCAAGTGGGTGTTCCAGTGATACACTTACTGAGCTATGGTTGTGAAGTATTCTGTTTTTTTCTTCATGATTTCAGACTGAATACGCGCAATATCCCACGGAGGAACTTTGGTCCCTGCATACTACGCGGTAATATGTTTTTGTTTTCGTTGGGTTGGATGAATATTCACTGAAACCCGCAAAATTCCTCAACTATATCAAAGTAGAAAGAGACAACAGAGTGAGAACCCCACCAGCATTTGTTCCTATGATAAATTTGTATCTTATTTTCTTTGAGAATTACCTCACGTTTATTTCTCTATATTCTTGTGTAAAGCGGTGTGATGACAAGATACAATGTGCAAAAAACGAACGTATCCGACTTGGATATTGATTTTAGCTGCACTAGGCTAAAAATAACAGCCAGATATCAATAAGTATTTCATCTGGATGGATATTTGGTAAAAAAACTCCCAAGCCTCTCTGAAAACAAGGATAGGAAATTGTTAGTAGCTCCGGCTTTCAGCCGGTCGAAAGCCACTATTATAAGAACGACAAAGGCAGCTAAATTTTGCGACCTCGAGAATATCCAAGTCGTATTGTAAGGCGTTTTGACCATCGATCTACTTGTACAAACTGTGGTGGGAATAAGGGTGCTCGCGAATACATCCATGGCAAAAGGAAATTTCCAAACAAACTCGTTTAAGTATCTCCACGGTCGCACGTCTAACCACTCTAATTGAAATGGGCCGCGAAAAAATGACGATCGACCCGGTTGGCGAGGCGCTATTAGGGATACCGTGAACAACGTAGAATTCTTCTTACTCAAACGATGAAATTCCCCTATCCGTCAGCTTGCACCTTTTTCCTATCAAGCTTTAGCCAAAACCCACCATTCTTTAGCCACCACCCATCATTCTTTAGCCTTGACACACATCCTTTAGCCATGCCGCTGCAAGCCAGTCAGGTCAAAAGTATCAGAATATGATGACATCAAGAGATATTAGAACAATTTTTTTCTTTCTTCACAAATATTGGTATTCCAAAGCTAACGGAACAAATGAGAAATTGTGACGATCATATGCTGCGCAGTTGACCGTGGTAATGGTATCAAGTGCTGCACCGCAAATTGATTGGAGAAGGCTTAAACGATTTGCCAGTATCGTCGAACCATGTGGCACAGCCCCTAGTGCTGTTGCATTTTCAGTGAACCAGTTCTTAACGTACCAAAAATGTAAACAAATTAAAATAGCACACATTTTACCTGTTTCAATTCACTGAATACCTTTTCCAGCGGATTGAAAAACGGACTATACGGTGGGAGAAAACACATTTGGTGAGCAGCATGAGAGAAACTCATTAAAAACATGCCATAAAATCTTTGTACGACATTCATACTTCAAGATACCGGCGACAGGTGAAAAAGCTGGTACGTTCAAGTTAGGTCCTTTACTTGACGGTAGAATTAGGACGGCTTTACTGCCTACTTTTCAGCTTCCATAGCTACGACAACACCATGTGTTGTAGTTGGTCTCATCAATATATAACCACAAAGTTGCAGTACCTGATCGTTGCAGCCAACCGGGGTAATCTGCTCTTTCCGATTTGACTGCATCTGAGTTTCGTTCTACTGGCTGAGTAGTCAGTTTCTGAATTGAATAGTGATGCGCATCCAGTAATCCATTCATGGATGACTTTCTGACTCTTGTGCTTGGGAACTCCTTCTCCATCCTTTCCTTCAACTGCCTCAATGTGCTTATGGGGTTTTTCCTCCACCAACTCACAAAAATGCCCGACAATCTCGTTGTTGAACCTCGTCTTGTAAGACCCAGGTGTGAATGCCTTTTCTCGATCTGTAGCTGCGATAGCGCGGCATGTTTTGATCTTGACATTGAGATGTTTGGCAATGTCCTTTAAATCATCTCTTCTTCGTGCGCATTCGATTGTCCTCCCTAGATCTTCCGCACCGGTGAGACGGTACGATCTGTTCTTTTTACCCATATTAACTCTCCCCATATTGTAAAGAGATGATGCCTACTGTGCCATGTAAAGTACGGCAAATACTAACACAAACGGCCGCGGTGTGATTATATCGCCTGACTTCCACGCATGCGAGGGTAAAACGTCACAAACAAGCAGTCCTGGAGGTAAGATCTGTAATGTAACAAATGGCACTCTTTTTTGCGTTTCAAGTCGCAGACAACTGTCAGAACTGGATATGATGAAACAAAATAAAGTTTTGGTTCATTAGGCCTTCAGATAAGTGGATACGTTCAAATTCGGAGAGCAGTACGTACATTTATCGTAAGTAAGTAAGTAATGCCATCAATCTATCTATGCCGCAACATTCGACAACATTACTATCACCGAAATTGCATCAGTAATAACGGCTGTACCACATGGTTCGACGATACTGGCAAATCGTTTAAGCCTTCTCCAATCAATTTGCGGTGCAGCACTTGATACCATTACCACGGTCAACTGCGCAGCATATGATCGTCACAATTTCTCATTTGTTCCGTTAGCTTTGGAATACCAATATTTGTGAAGAAAGAAAAAAATTGTTCTAATATCTCTTGATGTCATCATATTCTGATACTTTTGACCTGACTGGCTTGCAGCGGCATGGCTAAAGGATGTGTGTCAAGGCTAAAGAATGATGGGTGGCGGATAAAGCTTGATGAGAAAAGGTGAAGATTTTATTCTAAGAAAATTGTGTTACTGTCGAATAGAGCACCAGTTCGTATCTCCCACGAGGTTGTACATCACCTAGAAGTGGACGAATCTGTCTTTTTGTTATAAAAGTTTACAGTAGCAAAAATCACTGAAAAATCAAATGATATGATTTTCATAATTCTCTGATAAAATCGACGAGTTAAATAGGATCACTGTTTCATCCCTTGTGTGTAAGAAAGAAATTATAGCAATTTTCTCAGGTAAGCTCATGAAGTTTTAAGGGTGCACTCTTGTATGTTGGTGACTGATTATTTCGAAAATTTCTGATGTCTAAGGAATTTCGACAATTCCTGCATATGCAACATTGGTTAATTTTCTAACGACTTATTGATATACTGTCTAACATCAAATCCCAAGTAGTAAACACTTACAATCTATCGCAAAAGCAATCAATGAGACGGGCAATAAGTGGAGTAAAGCATAGCATGGCACAGTATAGAATAATATAGTGGCTTGATATGAAGTGATATTATCCCCTAATTGCTGATCCCTAACATATACCTGGATTCGAATCGCATGGCACCTGTTTAAGCAACTTACGAACACCATCAAAAGAATCTATGTGCCATCCTCTTCATACCACGACATTCTCCGGGAGACCAAATGCAGATAGTAGCTTTTTTTGTTTTACCTATGTCTTTATATTTTACTGATCGGGGTCACTGGTAAACATTCCGTAGAGTAGACGAGCATTCACGGTGGATGGCAAACACAGCATTTTCCGTAGTCTGAGAGATTTCGACTTTTGATCAGGATCCACGTAAATCTCCTAAATTATAACTCCTTGTTCTTTAACTTCGACACGTAATGTAGGTCGTCTAACCAAATACCACTTGTCTCGTGAAAATTGTTAAGATTGTTCATATCAACGAAGATTCTCAAAATTTTCGGGCTTTCTAAACACTACTATGATGATTTTATGATCACAAATTATCACAAATAATTTTAGTTTCGCCTCAGGATTGTTGTAAAGTACTTTGTTAGTTTTATTGATTGATCAGGTGACTTTTTTGTCGTCTGTCCTCTGTATTCGTGCATGTCCTATCAGGGTTTCCGCCTATTCAACTCCGTATGTACTCGCTGTCAACAAACAACGATCGTTATCGCGTATTTGATTGGAGCTGACCTAGTGAATAAAATCAATCCCATCCTTTTTCCAGGGAGAGATCGAATAGAACGAATGCGTAAAACAGCCTAAATCTACTCAACAACGGCCACATCTGGCAGAGCCATAACTCATAACTATGTCGTCTTCTTTTGGTACTTCCGTGTGTGTATGTTCTGCGTGCAATCAGTCAAAACTAACCAGTGATTTTCTTCCAACTGATATTCTTATGCGAATTTCGAACTCGAAATCATGGAGACGTTTACCGTGACAACCCCAAGCATTTTTCCGAATATTGATTCAAATTCAGGGTACACCTATACACGAAGTTTTCCCACTTTTCTCTCTTTCGGAGTCACACGGCAAACGCGTCTCCTTTGTTCCTTTGTTTAGAGCAAGTACACAACCAGAAGTCTGAAACCCAAGCAGTAAAGTGGAGAATGTCAACGTTTGCTCACATACACACACCTCAACCAGATGTTAGATCTACTAAAACTACACTTTGTGCCTCGTAGACGCGCACGCGAGCGAGCACAGTGTCATTAGGAAACTGGACCTGCTATGAATAAACGGCCCACGTTTCAAGGTCACTGGGACCGACGACGATCAGAATAAACAGTTTTGTTCAGGCGTATGCTAGGCCAGATCTATACTTACTGTCACTGTGTTCCTCACAGTGACTGGTGCAAAAGCCACGGTTTTCACAGTTTAGGTTTCTATTTTGTCCTGGGATTATCATCGAAGAATGTTGCTATTTTTTTTAATCAAGAGCCATTCAAGCATTGGTAATTGTTATTTCAGACAAGGATGATTCATCCGGTAGGATGTACCTGTAATTAGCATTTCTAGACCTAAAGAGTGGTCTGGTCTTTGAGTATATTCTGTTTAATAGAATTTGAGTGAAAGCCATGAACAACTATTTCATAGCATTGATTTCGCCAGAGGAACAAAAATGTCCCAGGGTCGGGAATCACGAAAAACCCTTTGGAGAAGAGGCATTGCTTCTGTTATGTACCTAAGTCTGTAAGTGGAAGGGAGGTACTCTTGTGCTAATGAACGTGTATTCACTAGTAACCTTTGGAAAGGTCAAGCACGTAGGCAAGTGCGTGAGTCGGTGTTGTATGCAAACAAAAGCCTAACCAGGTGTACAATCGAACTAAGTCATGCAAGATCGTTCAACATGTGATACAATCTAACTGGTCAGTGCCGTCCAGGACGAAGCCCATTTGAGTTCAGCTATGTACGTGTGTGTACGACTGCATCCATGTGACAGTGAATGCAAGGGATCTGAATAGAACGTACGTAAGCTCTAGCAACGGTTGACGATTACTCAATTAAGCAGAATCACTGGTCTTTTGCAATGAAAATCCCAGTCTACGTGAGCAACAAGAATGGTTCATCTCTTTAGCTCTACCTTGGTAGTAAAATTTCTGATTAGTTTCGCATTGTCTTTCCTCATCGTTGGGAAATGTCTGCAATTATATCTCTTGATTTTCATTCTTCCTGATTATGTGAACAGTTGGTTTGGCTGAAGTATGTAATTTGTTAAGATGCAGCCAAATGACGCTGAGTACATTTTACAAACCAACCTTTTTGACTTCTTCATACAAATATTCATTGTAAAACAATCCAGAATTAAGGCTGCTGACAGCTTTCCCATTTACAACCATTTTTTCACAAAAATAGAATATTCAGTACCTCCCTCCATAATGAGCTAACGTACCATTTAACAGTTCAAATAACAGGGAAGATACTTCATTATGCACATCGTATTACGTAAAGGACGGTCGGGAAGTATTACTGGAGTGAGATCATAGTTGGTCGGTGGTGGCAGATGGTAAGGTACAAAAATCGATACTTTTACAATCACCGTCTTCATTGATAGGCAGCATAAATAGAGCGGAACTCGACAGGCTAAACCATCATGATTTGTGGAACATTGAAGAAGCCGCAGACAACAGACAGCGGGTGGAAGATGAAATTCAATGAAGTCTAATTATTTCCACTCTGACGACACCTGTGTGTTACTTTTTATCTATCTAAAAATATAGTAAACTCCGCACTGTGTAATGTGCTTGCAACAGATTAACAAACAATATTTGTCACAGTCCTGGTTGATAAGATTATGCGGAATGCTCACACCCATCAATTGTTTTATTCCTCTGTTTATGAAGCCTTGAGTAAGAAGACAACTCGTGGGAGTTTCTCGGCAAAACGTCAGAGACACAACAACGAATTAACGCGCGATAAGGGTCGTGATCACTTCTGTATCGGTGCATCACATGTACAGGGTCAGCCACAAATGATGTGGCATACTATCCAAAATATTGCATTCCCGAATAATTCCGTGTGTTTTCTTTCTCATAGATATACACAAGCCTTAGGTAATAAAACGATTCTTCTTCCAGTAATTCAGTCATCGGACTGCTGGCAATCGCTACATCAAAATCTGCTCCAATGTGAAGGATTCGCTGAAATTAAGTGTCTATAATCCCAAAGTGATCGACTATATTTTCCGGTGCCTTGCCAAAGCGCGTCGCGAACAATCGCGCCTGAGCGTTGATGCAGTAAATCGAGTCAAAATCAGAATGTGAGACTAAATGTGACAATGTTTGTCACATATATTGTAAAAAGCATTTCCCCAGAATGTAGTTTTGGGATACGACTGTCGCGTGTACTGTCACTTTTGAAAAGCCCTTAACAATCCAAACTTCCTTGTCGTTCAATCGCAAACAAGTTATTTTGGCTACTGCAACGTAGTCAGCTACGTAGAAAAGGCAAAAGTTAATTCAGCAGTAGAATTTCGAAGTAGGCTAAGATTTATTCATCGTTCAGTATCGGCACAATCACTGGTGAAATGATCTGGTGAAAATGCACCCCTATTCCATTTCTCTTATTCAGAATTATCAGCGATGCTTAACCACCGGGTCCCCATTGTGGATCGAGCACTGCTTATGGGGTTCTGAGTTCAAAAAGCGAACCAGACCGAGCAGAACAGAATCACGTGCTGATGCGAATACTTGTGCACGCGCCGCATTGAACTATAGGGTTGTCACCAGGATCTAACTAATCAGAAGTAACCAGATAGTAGTACTTAGATCGATAAACAATTCATTCCCTTTATCCAGCGAATGAGGGTCGACAGAATAAGTATGACATGATGTAAGCTCGTCGTCTGCCTTTGTCAACAGCGTACCTAAAACATTAATTTGTATGTGACGTGACACGGAATGGACAGTGAAGAAGTCAGGCAAAAGTTTATCGCGCATAACTCAACAATTGTTGTGGATTGTGTGGTTAGTGCGAGGGAAGGCAAACCGCCTGAAATAACTGTTTCAGTGAGCAAAGAGGGGGAGGGTTTCTGTTTTGATCAGTATAACTTTGCCATAAATTGGCAGTTTGGCATTATGATTGCGTAATCGTACTTTGAATGACTGGGTCAGGTCAGCTCGTTGACCTGTTGAAAGCAGATGATTCGCAGTAGATGAAGCTGAACTTCTTCCCGAGTTTGTCCGCTGCACTCTCGCCGAGCTAAACATTTCGTGAAAAACATTTATCCTGATTTTTTCACCGTGCATCGCATATACGGTGTCGTGGAAGTAGGGCATTGAGGGCCGGACCAATGAACCTGGTCATTCAGAGCGAGTCGGTTATCCACGGTGGGAATCACGAGATCCACCTAACCAGAGGACTTTCCGAATATACCTTCAAGAGAAATTATGCGAGTAAATATCGCCCCTTCATCAGAATTGGAGGTTATCCGGAGTTAAGCACAAGGCTGCTAGACCGGAAGGGTTACCTCAATCCTGAGTGAAGGATGGAGACGAAGATATGATTTCACTATCAACGGAACGCCTCCGGGAAATTTGTGAGAGTGAATAGATTCCCAAGGAATGGTATGAATCAGAGATTATGCCGATTTGCAAGAAAGTTTACCGTTCCTGCTTTGAAAATCACAATCCAATTAGTTTGGTAAGTGGCCCATCAAAACAGCTCTCGAGACTAGTCTTCACGGATTATCCAATGCCCATGAAGGGAGTGCTCTTGAGAACAAAACCGGTTTCAGACCCGGTTGGGATTGTATCAGTCACAAATTTTATAGCATTGGCAAGCGTTTCGTATGCTTATAAACTCTGTCTTTTGTGATCTGAAAGCTGTAATTGATTCCGTCGACCGCATAGTCTTCTCGAGCTGCATGCCATTGAAGGGTGTGCCAGAGAAATATATTTCTCTTTTCCAATGCTTGTATGCAAACTGCCTAAGCAGAGTTCGTGCTTATGGTGGTCTTTCACTCGAGTTTGCCGCGAGAGGTGGCAGTCGTCAGGATTGCCTGCTATAGCACTTTTTCAATTTTGTAACTGAGTTGATTCCTGAGATGACCCTATTCTCTTGTGAGAATACTGGCATCGATCTTTGCTCAGGTAGTAAACTGTCTGACTTGAAATACGTGGACGATATTGTTTTTCTACGTAGAGACTCAGTTAAGCTAACGATTCTTCGAAATACTGTGATTAAAGGGCTTCAAAATGCCCGGGCAGGAAAGCTGGAGATGGCAAAGCAGGAGTGAGTCAAGTGGTTCACGAAGAAAGTCGGTATTTATATGAAACATCTTGACCAGTCAACGGTCATAAGAGAGTTGCCTGAGAGAGCACACGCACAAGCGTGGTGAAGAACAAACGGAATAGCTATGACTGTGAGACAATGGCATGATCATAACGGGATGGCCAAAGTTCATTTCACACAAACAAGGCAGAGAGAGGGTTAATTACGTCAAGTATTCCAGACAATCATGATGTGCCAGAACGGATCGTGAATCCCGGTGGGTCAGTACACTTGGATACAAAACAGGGGTAAGGTGGCGTAAGAGATAGAACCTATTAGGAATCAGAGCGTGATACGAACAGATATGGCAAACAAATGAACTGCATACCGATGCTGGTCAGGGGCAAACAGCATGTATCATAGAAACAGGGCTAATGGCTATATAACGCAATGACTGCATGCGCAGAGGCCAAAGGTGGTGATTTGAGCTTATGGGAAAAGAACGAATTGTTTAGAAAATGCAAGATAAAATTGTGATGGATAGCATGGGATATGCATCAGACCAGTTTAAAGGAGTTTCTTGATATGACCAGCTGAATTTCTATGTACAGTTTCAATAAGTCTTTACATGATTTTGGCGTTGATGTGACTGCCGACGAGACGTAAACAGAAGCCAGCAAGCACCAAGGCCTGATCTGAGACCAAAATGAAAGACAAATTTCAGCTGATCTACACCAGCCGTGATCAGTGACAGGATGATCAGTCTGAGTCCAACGGTGTGAAGACACAGGAGGAAGTAAAGCACCATTGATGAGCTCTAACAAGAGCGAAACTCGAGTCTGGTGCTTCCGAGTGCAGGTTGGTCGGATGACCTGAGGTTTGTGCGTGAAACGTGGAGTCTAAAAGGACAGTCAATCAAACGAAGAAGTAAAGTGAGTCTAAGCCGCTTCTTGTGTCAGGAATTCTTACTCATCAAAATTATTCTGCGGTTAGAGAACAACTGTATGAAACGATCGCCGTTGTCAGTGCCATCGGCCGGGATAGAATCCAGTCTCTCATATGCCCTTTGACCCCCCCCCCCCCCAAAAAAAAAAAAAAACGGCCAAATTGGGGGTTGAGATCCCCAGCCATGACCGCAACTTCCGGTGAACTCACGCAACTGACTGACCTAAGGTTTGCTTCGCATCTTGTGAGCTAGTTTTTTCCTCCTGCATGGCTGTTTCAGACGTGAAGAAACCAGCCTTCGAGGTGGGAGGTAAACTGCTTCTATGGGATAGCAAGAATCAAAAATCTGCCTAATCTCTTCCTTTGTGAAACTTACAGAAATATGTCAATGTGAACAGTTTGTAACCACGACGTGACAACAAACAATGAACGGCTGAGAAATGATATACTCACTGTAGTAATGATTTTTTGTTTGAAGGTACCTCTTTAAAATGTGTGTGCGATAACTGACCTCCGTGAGAGTATATTCTAGGCTTCAGATCTGATATGCAGTGATCACGGGCACTAACGGGTGCACTTAGTCTGACAGAGAAAAGTTCTGAGTGGTTGGTCACAATGTAGTATGAATGAGGTTCATCCCGGGTTGGATTATGACGGATATTGACAAGATGAAAAGATGAAAGGGGAAGTGTTGAGTCCCCCACTACAATGTGAAGATTCTCATCAACCTTAGTTTCTGTTCTGTTCTGTTCAGGCTACCGGTAACCATGCACTGGGTGCGGTGGCTTTGACTGCTATCTCTTGGCGGCATTCTCAAAGGGAAAGCATGAAGGAGAAAAGAGTACAAAAGGAGTAGGAGGAGAACTACTTTATTGGAATTAAGTCGGTGAAGAAGCATAGGTAAAACGAAAGGAACAAATAAATCATGAAAAATATTGACTAAGGTTTGTGAGCATTGTGGTGCTATGTACTTGTTGCTGATAGTAACTTGACCGAAGCGACAGAATCCAGGGTGACATGACGGAGACAAATGATTGAAGTAATCAAAGGAGTAGGAAGAAATGGCTCCCGGACATTTTGTCGCCGGACATTTGGTCGAATGGACGTCTGGTGTCCAGACATTCGGATGACTGAATTAGGTTATATATACTTAAGTCTGTCAAACTCTGCTAATCATGGTACCTTGACAGTGTGAGTGACCATAATTCGTTCATCAGTCGATAACGCAGCCTATATGCAACTTGAGCGAACAGGACGAATACCTACTCGCCAATGGCTGTGATCGGTATCAGTCACCCAGTCGATGGGTGTTTACTCCAGACTTAGGCTTGCAAATAGGGTCACTGGAATGGTCATTGAAGACAGCCGGTGGTTAAGACAAGGCCAGTGATGAATCCTATTCTGCCTGCCCCATGTAATCTCTATGGTAAGTGATTTTGTTCACATACTAATGTAATCAAAAAAGACCAAGGCTTGAATTCCAGATTCACCGAGCACTGTCGTGGTAGACCGCACTGCCATTTCATCTCATCTTAGTTTCAAGCCCCAGGCTTTAGGAATTCCGGTGTGAAGCTGTTGTGAGATCACAAAGTTCAAAGGAATTTGACTGTTCCCAATGAATTCGCGAAATGTTCACAGAAAAAAATAAATCACAACAAGTGAAGAAGTCTCTATCCAACTTGCTGCGACGTTTGAAACAAAGAGATATGATAGACTCGGCCACATTTGAACGGATACGCCCTACGGGAACAACCATTCCCAGATTGTACGGGGTACCGAAAACATATATGAGTGGAGTCCCATTAAGACCTATCCTCGACATGTGTAATTCACCATACCATGCGATGGCTAAATGGTTGGCAAGGTTGCTGGAACCGGTAAGACAGGCATTGTCGAATTACAGCCTCAAAGACACATTCGAATTCGTAAACTGCGTGAAAGACCTAAACGTGAAAGGCTGTCGGATGCTTTCATTAGACGTCAGTTCACTTTTTACCAGCGTCCCAATAGGTGAAACTATCGATTACCTATGTGACTACATTGAAAGGTACACAAGTGAGACAGGCATACCCCTAGAAGATCTGAAACAGTTGCTATTTTTCTGCACATACAACATTCAGTTGAAGTTTAACAATCAGATCTGTCGCCAAAAGGATGAGGTAGCAATAAGCTCCACACTCTGACCACTACTTGCGGATGTCTTTATGACAAAGTTAGAAAATGGCCCACTTGGATCTACAATCCCAAACTGTGCTGTATACAAACGCTAAGTAGATGACATTTTCTGTGTTATCAATTCATCAGAACACATAAGCCAGCTGTTGGACAGCTTTAACTCAGCTCACACAAATTTACATTTCACAATAGAAACAGAGTCAGATAATAAAATCGCCTTCCTTGACGTTCGGATGAACCGCCTTGAAGACGGCTCAATCAGCCGGTCGGTACATAGAAAAGCAACGTGGAATGGGCAGTACATTCACTTCCACAGCTTTGTGCCTCTAAAGATTAAAAAGAACCTAATTCGATGCCTCACAAACAGGGCAAGAAGAATATGTTCGGAGGACACCGTTGAAGAAAAGCTGCAAACGGTGCGAACAACCTTCATCCAAAACGGCTACCCGGACCGGCTAGTTGAGAAGATAATGCGAGTTAAAGTGGAAACCCCAAGGGAGTTTGGGGTGGAAAGAAAGCCGATATACCTCTCTTTGCCATTCAAGGGTGATACGTTGGCACAGACTGTGCAGAGAAGATTGTCAGGGGTAATCAGCAAAACGTTCTACGCAGCTAAGCTCCGGGTTCTGTTCGAATCCTGGCCGGTAGTGCTTTTGCGGTTGAAAGACAAAGTGCCTGATTCTGCAGCCTCATTTTGTGTTTATTCATTCACTTGTTCCTGTGGAACAACGTATATCGGCCGCACGACCAGGCGTTTGTCTGAACGCATCCGCGAACACCACCGTGCATGGTCGAACACTGGAGCAGTTAAGTCACTCACTAGCGCTGTCGTTTCACACCTTGCCCAGACTAATCACGCAGTAAACATGGCTGAGGCCTTCCGTGCACTGTATAAGGTTCGGGGTCGGCAATCAAGACCGGCAAAGTGTCGCATGCTAGCCACAGCTGAGGCCATCAGCATCCGTCTCCACAACCCCCCTCTATGCGCTCAAAAACAATTTGTATGTGCCCTTAAGCTTCCCTGGCCCTCCGTCCACCCTACAACAGCCATAGAACAGATGAAAACTGAAAATACACGAGAAAAACAATACACATCCGGTTTTGATTTAAGTCCGGATTACAATTGTTTTCTTCCCCTCCCCCACCCCTTTCATTATTAATTTTTATCACTTCCCACTTATCTAATTGGTTCAACCCTTTGACTTGTCGTAATATATTGTGATGTAATGGCATGATTATGTATCACTGAAAACGAGCTTGTTCGCCAATCTGTGTTCCCCAAATGTGTTCATTGGGAATTTTCCGACACTTCTTCAATCACTTGGTCACAGTAACCATGTTCAACACCTCCGATTACCGTGCAAAACAATCGCAGCTACGTTGCATCCTCCTAGAATTATCCATTATGGTTATCATCACTACTCGGCGGCTTGAATGAATTTAGTACCAGAAAGCTATAAATTGTTAGGAATATGCTAATACCATTTTCACCAGAGTATGCCGGTTACTGGGCAAACTACTACAAGCAGGTTCAACCAGCAGTCAGATTGATGATGTCGACTTTACCAAGAAAACATGTACCACCTGTCGAAAGCTACATCAACCTTGATAATGTGAGCACTTTAAGTGGACAGTCCATAAGATGGATGAAATATATGACCATTTGCAATTGATTATTTTCGTTGTCAGACTTCCACGAGACCCTTACAGCTAGTGATTATCAACTGGAGAAAACGACTACATATCATGAAAAGTGAGGCTTTTGTGTTCACTCAACTTGGTCATCGTGCTGCCATAACTATTTTTTATCTTACTTCCCACTTTACCACACCAATTGTAGGCAGTATTCCCCAATAGTACAGTTGGCCTTCGTGGCTATGAGGTGTACCTTTTCTACTGCACTCATGCGTAAGCATGTAATAAAAAAAGAACAGAAGCTTTACGTGAATCCTTAGTGACTATTTTAATTGAATTAGATTCACTGAAGTCCCTCACATTCAGGAGATCAAGCTGAATACACGATTAAAAATGTGCTAGTGAATGGCATCCCACTGATCAGATACCGAATAATTTGCTATTGGACCTGGGATTTGTATCCTAGGCTCTGTTAAATTGACCCACATGACGCTTTTATTCACAGTAGCCCTCAACGTTGATGCTGCTTTATATACCACTAACGTTCCACCTGATTTCCGTCGGTAGGTTTATCTGGTCGCTCTGTGATTTAAAACATGACAGCTATAAATGTGTAATCTGTAAATTCCGGTGTCCTACACCGTTTTCTCAAAAGCACAACGCGACGCATTTTTCCTTGAGAATTTAAAAAGAGTAGAAATCTAACTACTGCTACTGTTTCCAGTGGTAGTGTTAGAAATTCGAAGCTTCAGGAGTGTATGAAATCCCGAAGAACACTAATGGTATAGGTATGTCTGATATGATTGCTCGTGTAATTTCGATGTTTGTGTTTGTTAGCTTTATGTAGTACAGTAGCACAAGCAAAGGTTGTATTCCGTTTACTCGGCGATAGCTAGTGCTTAAAATCTATCCTTTGGGATGAATGAGGCCACTTTTTCGCTTGATTAGACTCGTATAAAGCCGGACTGTACTCCGGTGGGTTGGCACGCAAGGAAAACCACAAGGAAATACGAATGTGAGTCTTATGCAGTGGCAAGCGCAAGCCAAGCTTACAATCAGATAAGACCAAACATGGCCGTTCCATACGTGACAGGATCTGATAGTGAACTACGGATCTGACTGGCCAGTGTAGTTCAGGATGAAGTAGGGCTAGAATCAACACTGTGTGTGTGTGTGTGTGTGTGTGTGTGTGTGTGTGTGTGTGTGTGTGTGTGTGTACGATTTCAGGCGTTTGTACATGCGTGTGGGGAATATGGAACACTTATCCGCCATGAGCTCGTACGTTTGCGTACGGAACAGTTTGTGACTACTCAAGCTGAACGCGGAAGTTATTTTCCCCTTGGCAATGTACATCGGACGAAAGACCTTCTATTGACATGGGTGGCGATTGCCGTTTATTCCCGTTTATTGGTTTATTGGTTCAACCGACTCGGATGATGTGCACTGCGTCTCATACGTAACACTCGAAAGCTGCAAGCCGCAAGCATGTTGCAAACACATCAGGCGAAGAGCATAGGAGCGTGAGCGACAGAAACAAACCACGGACTACGTGTTACTTTTCCTTCGCACACAGATGCGCTCACTCAGTCACCCAGCTTTTAACCAAGGCCTGTCTGCTACGTCGTCCTCTTGGCAGTCAGGCTTTCAACAACAGGTGAACCGAATTTTGATTACGAACTGAGTTGAACGTGTTGCCTATGGTTTGTCTGAATCTCTTTCCTTTTATATGTCTCATACAACATTGCAACGTGTGTGACATGCAGCTTCTGTTAATTACTTATGGAACGCAAAGTATTTTGTGGTATTTACAATATTTTGCCTATTGACAAGGACTGAAATAGTAAGTTATGAACTTCGACCTCCCCAGGGTATCCACAGTATTTGTGAAAATATTGCCCAAATAACAAATACTTTGAAGATCGAATCTCAGCCTCTACTGTGGCGATCGAGATCCGCCTGAACAACCTCCCTCTGTGCTCCTAGGAAAAAAAACATAAGATCTCTACATTCACCCTGGCTATGGATAAAATGTATGACGAAGTAATAACCGAATACGTAAAAATGACGTAATAATCATGAAAACACATTTTCCCATATGACTTGGGTTATACCATGACTACTCATCCACCATTTTGCAAATAGCCTTTCGTCAAGATCATCATTGTTCTACCATCCCAATTCCAATGTCTATAAAAGACTTTGCTTTCAGATAGTTGTGTTTCACGGAAATGCGAACTTTTCTGCTATCCCTTGCTCTATAGACATAAATGTTTTCAATAACTTCGTCTTTTACTATTCAGGTCACTAAGTATATTAAACTGAGCAGCTGTTGACAGCCATATAGATGGTCTATTATTGTATGTGTTGGATCTTGATGCTGCACTTACTGAGCCTTCGGCTCATGGAGTTTTCCTTCCTTTGTATTTTGCAGATCGGACGCAAGGAATCGCCGCGGAAGTACGTTTATCCATTGTGCATTACATTCTGAAGGAATGAGATTATGATCTGGTTTGGGAAATGGAATTAAAAGAATTCAACCAAATGTTAGCCTTTTTAGGGAATATTTTCACTCGTATGAATGACTTAAATGTATTTACTTGGTAAAAATGCAAACGTATTGACATGCTGCGAGAAGATAAATGGTTGCAAAGGAAAATTACAACTTTGATGTCAACCAGTTAGAAGAGAGAATCACTTTTATTTTCCATCTCTGGAAGAAACTGTTGATAAAAATAAGTCTGTAATTCCAAATATATGTGTTGAGGAACACAAAGTCATTTTATGGTTATATTAAAGAAGGAATATTGGAAACTTCGCAAACATGGATTAAAAACCCATATTGCTGTTCGGCTATGATTATGTCCCCAAAACCTAATGAAGAGACACTGGCTGTGCCCATTCTACTCGTGAACAAATACTTAAGTGAGTCTTAATTCAGTGCCCTTTACTCAGTGGGAACAAAATTCAGATATTGCTTGGATGCACAAGCACATATTCGCATTGCCTTTGGCAACAAAGTACTACGATTTGAAAAGCCCTTGTGCAATAAAAAGGAACAAAAGAGTCAATAAATCTGATTGCACAACCATATTTCGTTTTTTATAAGCTATTTTAAGGGATTCGAGAACACATCTATTTGTTTAGGAATATGGAACATGGAAAGTTTGGGAACCCACGATTTGCATGGCGTTGTAACACCGTTCGTGTTATTCCGTTTTCCGCGTTTTTCTATCGACCAATATTTCAGTAGTCAAACTGTATGACTGGAAAACCTGTTTTCTTCAACTTTATTAGTAAATTCTGATTTGTGTTCTAACTGGTGGGCCTTCTTGGATTTGCTCATTTTTATGTTAGGACCACCGAGAGACGACCTTTGCTGCTTTAGACCGCTGGTTATTCACCCCGAACGTACGTTTTGCTCCTTTAATCCATTTTTGTTTATTACGTCATGCATCACTGATGTAATAATTTTATCATTACAGAACCACTACTTACCGAGAACGTTACTGTCTTTTGGCACCACGCTGACTTCCGGTCCTTTATTCCAGGTGCCAAGCCAACGTAGATGACAGATAAAGGATTTCCTGTTTACCAGTATTACGTGACAGGGGATAAACGTTTTGTTTCTTTGGTGATGTCACTGTTATGAAGTTGCACTCTGCTGCCTTCCATAACCACACCGGATATGTTCCACTATTCAGTGACGTAACTGCTCCACTGTCTTGCCTTAGAAGAAAATTGGAAGATTCAACACAATTGGATCTAGCGCACTGGGACAGTGGTTATTCAGTCCTTAGTGTAGTTTTCCGGATGATTCTGAAAGCAGTTACCGGTTCAGCCGCGTAGTAGATGCAGAAGACGCTAGATTCCATTCGTTTTCTAAGTAGTCAACTGGCATCATCATCACTGCTGCTCATTTCAAGATAGAAGCGTATTTTCGTTACCTCGACCACCTTTTCTCTACTGTCTTTTGGTTCCGAAGGAAGTAGGTAGCCCTCCGCTAACAGTTTATTTATAATAGTTTCTTCAGTGCATTTTCCCTTCCAATTCAACGTGTTCTGCGAAATAAGCTTCATATGGGGCTGACTTTTTATCTCATAGGAACAAAGCTGGTAAAATTCAGCTACTTTCCGAACCGTGAGCTTTTACGGAAAATAGACCTACTGATTGCTCTCCTACCTTAATAACTGTTAAGTTACTTTATTGGCGTCTGAATCGATAGAAGGATGACCTTAATCCGATTGCTTACACACAAGCACCTTCCTCTGACTACACCATTATCATCCAATCACATTTCGCCGTGCACCCGATGGCCTTACTTGACCATACTGATTGCTAGTATAGCCTGTGCTTGGGCTTGCTCGCTCGTGCATTAAGAAAACGCACTTTTTGCATACTATGTTCTCCTTTGATGTCGAACGCAACAGCAACAAACATTCCAATCGGTCCTCTCTTGTCTTCCGTTTATTTCTCGAGGCTGTTTACAATTTCGTTTCGAAATGATCACTTTTCCCAACCATTCAAACAATTATCGTGACTGCAGTACGCACTTTGTGAAGATTCGGTGAAAATGTCCTGGAGATATTGTGCGTTGCACACTCTTCTTAAAATTAGGCAAAAATGGACGGTCAAGTTACTGGTAAATGTCATCTCGTAAAAGCAATATTAGAAGGTTGATTCATTGGCTGGTCAACAATATAAAAATGAGTAGTGTTCGGTGCATGCGTTTGCACGAGTATGCTTCAAGACATCCAACTCTGCACAAAAACCTAGTCCCTGACTCCCGTCAAACAGTGGAATCCATCGCTACGGCTGGGTTCAAATGGCTCACCGATCCGGTGTGTGGTAGTGGCCTGTTCAGAGAACCAGAAACTCCAAGGTCTGCTCGTCCACCAGTTCGATAGATCGATGGCGAATAAGCAGAAGATGCTGGGACGGCTCCAGTAACCGGTAAACCAGTCTCCGTAGCTCGGGCGTTGGCAGCAATCACCGCCGCACGCTGGGCTTCCAATGTTTCACGTAACTTTGCAGAGACTGTGGCGGCCGACGTCCCCGCAGTCGTTGGTCCAACTGCTCCTGGAGCCACCGTGGCTCGGCTCAGATGACTAGCCGTGCCTGCCCCAACCGCCACACTGCCGGGAGCAAGTTGTGAGCCAGTCACAGGCATGGTAAACAAAGATGGAACCCCGCCGCCTAGACGCGACTCTGTTCCGGCACCCACGTCATATCCAGACACTGATTTTGCGTAGCCGTATCTAGGCTCCGAGCCGAGTAACTTTTGACGCACAGTAGGATCTTCCATCATGATTCGGCTTTCCACGGACAGATAATGCGTAACCAAACCGAAAAGACAAATCAATGTAAAGAATCCGGAAATAACTGCAAATGCAAAGCTCCACGATACTCTGTTATGATCTGATCTTGGGAGCCATTGCCTATCCTTGCTCATAACACCCATTGTAATGACGATGATCACAAGGCATGCAACTAGATTGGAACAAAGGGCAGAGAGAGAAGAAAAGGTCACTTAATTAATCAACGTTTTGAAGTAGTATGAGTTCGGCTAGCTTTGGTGGACATTTCCACGGTGGTAACGAAGCAAATAATGAAAATCAACCTGGTCGTGTGTAAAATAATGCCGCATGGCAGTTATTCACATAGGCGATCTGCTTTGTACTAATAAAGACAGGTGGTTCGAGGGCAAAAACTTACTTTATATAGCTTGGGCAATGGATCACAACAA
This sequence comes from Fasciola hepatica, assembly GCA_948099385.1. Classification (NCBI taxonomy): domain Eukaryota; kingdom Metazoa; phylum Platyhelminthes; class Trematoda; order Plagiorchiida; family Fasciolidae; genus Fasciola; species Fasciola hepatica. Next base: position 1,022,296 of record CANUEZ040000091.1, read on the forward strand.
TTAAAGTGAACACACGAAACTAAACCGAAAACTGGCAAACGCGAATAATGTCCTGATGGATGACATACCGCTGAGCAACTATTACATGAACTGCGACTCATCTCGGACGTCCCAAGCGAGGCGCCGCCATATTACCCAAAGTGACCAGTTCATTCACAGCAAGTGAATTCATATTGCCTGATATAAAACTAAAGATGTAGTCTATTTGTGACGGCAACTTTCATCCTCTCGTCATCAGATTCATCTGTTTCAAACGTTCTGAGTGACTGCACGAAATCTCAATCCTCAGCACTTCGTGAGGCTGTGATGATAAGTAGATTAAGACTCCCACTATGCGCACAGAAACTGTTGACTCGCGGTGTACGTTTGCTTTGGCGATAGCCGATCATATTTACCGAACCGTATCCTAATTCTTTCGGCACCGTTTACTGCTTTTGTATTGCTTTGTACCCCATTCCAACACGAATTATCAGCTCACGTAGGCGATTGAGAAGACTAAAAGAAAGGCTTTCGTCTTGCTATTTATTTCTTCTATCCGCTCTGATAAACTGGACCAAATGGATTCGTTGTTTCAAATTCCTGAACATATAACTTGCAAATTCCGTTGTCGTTCACTGTTTTCTCGAGAGAAATTAATTCTTCTGCGTGATACAGAAAAAGTCCACATCTGACTACTACTACCGCTTCCAGTAGCAAGAATAGATATACCAACTTCCATAGGTGTACCAACCTCGGTAAACATGTTGGTCAAGCATGAAGGTGAAAATTTAAAGGAGTGTCTAGTACGCATATCTGATCAGCTGCAACAACCTCGAAACCGATCGTAAACCTCCGGAGAAATTTTGTTCACCTATCTATATACCACTCACTATAAGTATAAACAAATATTCATACATACTGTATACATGATGAAGGAGTTCATTCGTAGTCCCATCAGCAAAGTCAAACAATAGTTAGCTCGCTCATCAAAAGTTCTCGCAATTGGGATAAAATTGCACTGCTTTACTAATAAACCCAATCTTAAAATAAATACGCAGTGGAATGGTTACGGTAGCTAGCTGCAAGAACTTTGTACAAGGTAAAAAATGTCTAGGTACAAGTACATCACCATTATATGCAACATGAGACATCATTAAGAGTCATCATATACCACTCAAAAGGCTCAAATCAGCATAGCTCAGAAATTCAACAAATAGATCTGGATCGAAATCCTTAATGGTTAAACTGATAAATCTATCTTATCGTGGGCTCTGTACCTCGTACAGTCTGTAGATCAAAATCTCTTTAGTGCTTTTAGAGCATTTTGCTGGATCGGTCTGGGCTATATGCGATGTGTCCTATTGCTGAGAGTGTAGATTAGCTTATTTTCAGCACACTGTGTGCTCGAAAGTTTACAACAGTGATTTTCCTATCTCTAACACCTCAGAGATCATTTGCGAAGTTTTGTCAGTAATGCACTAGTGCTATAGTCCACAAGACGGGCCTGGGTGGTGGGTTGTTTGTTTGGGCTAGCTTGTTCGGACATCAACAAAACAAACCGAATGTTACAAACATGCGTATTTGCTACGTCGCTGTCTTGTTCACTTAAAGACGGTCATCATCCAACGGGGAGTCATCATGTGGTTCGCATGTCGTCGTTCACCTCATTGCGGTTAGTCTCTTGGGCATAGGAGCTTTGGTAATCCACAATTGCCCATAGTTCCGTCTTCAGCAATCAACTACTTACTAAGTAGCATATACACTCGCCACACTAGGATTTCGGGACGCAGAAGGCAACTAATCGTAATCTTCATGTATTACACTTACGATGTTCTGGATACGGGACGCAACACCCTGTTCGTTGCCTAACCATGCAGAAAGCAGACTTCTGGTCAGTATAACCTACATATCTCATCCATGCATGCCAAGTTAGGAAGAAGGCTTGCATCTTATACAATCATTTCAGCAGCTGCTGCTTCTCTCTAGCAAGCGCAAAACGATTCATAGTTTATTATTTGTGCTACAAAGAAGAAAAACCAAATTTGCCGGAAGCTTTGCTCAAACCTCAAGACAAGCACTCAACTCAAAGCTGAGATTTCCTCATGATTAACTATTCGCTATCACTGTTCCTGAGAAAATAAGGCCTCGCGGGGTATCTTTTGGCAAAATAATCTAAAACAATTAATTATGTGCTGTAGGACAATAAAGTCTGAATATTTGTTAAAATCACAGTTGTATTCTATTAGCTGCTGCTAACAGAATAGATAGATAGATATTGATTGACATTGATAGATATTCCATCAAGGAAATTAGCTTTCGAAATATTCGTCATAAAAACACTAAATGTTCTACCTCTGTCATGTTATACAAGTATCACATGAATAATATCAATGACAGTGAACTTTGTAGGGCGGGTATTGAGTGGAATTTGTTAGAAACGGAAAGTTCTTAACCAAAATGAGAATGTACACTATTGTTTCAAGAGCTTATAATAATTTCACTTAATCAATAATTGTACTTCCGTAACGTTCTGTTTACTGTTGCATAGATCTGCAAGCAGTATTCGGTATCAGTAACTAAGAAGACAGTTACTACATGTCTTTTTTATCTACAAGTCCGAATTTTAGAACCAACCCGATACAACTAAGCAGTCTGGGGAATAACAGACCATTGTTAAGTTAGTCAGCAGTAGGATTGTATTTAAATGCTAATTATACATTAGTTTTCGTAATAATTATAGTGTTTGTTATTTATATAACATGCTTAAGCCTGAGTACATTCTGTAGTTAAATGAACAAGACACAAACATAACGTTGTAGTTTTAGTGTGAACTATTATATCACATGAAGGTATAATATATTTGGAGTATTTCGGCACCGTGTCTGCATAATGATAAATACATGGCCGTATCATTATCGTTGGTTAGAACTTTACATCGATGTGTAGTTGTTCAAGCATTCAATTCCCGTCACTGGCATCTATTGGTCATTTCCAATCAGCACCATGGATCGCAGATAAGCCCCAAAAACACGCCACAGGGTAGGTATATTACTGCACATTTTAGGTTCGTATTGCCTTCTAGAAAAGACAACGTAACTCACAAAGGTTTGGAACACGTTATATTTATTTCTAAACCACTATAGTGCTTGAGACAACGCGATTTGATCTCTAACGACACGTCGTTCAGAATAATCGTTTTACTGGCTTTTGGTTACACTGGCTGTCACAAATTATTATTCGCCAAGCTTGAGGTATACCATAGGTTAGATTGAAACAATGACAACGTGTATAAAAATGCTTTCATATTCTCCTTTTTTCTCACTTTACTAGCTATGAAAAGTAGTTTTGTTTAAACTTCCCAGAAAACTGTCAACACAGCCTGGAGAATATTTTGCTCGCCTCAGTTGCTGAATTCAGCGGAACTAATAACATAGTCAGAAAAAACTGTGCCAAAAGTTCTCAAAATACGTCCGAAAAATGTCTCCAAAAGATCCAAATAAGGCTCAAATTAGCACCAAATGGCACATCACAAGGAATGTTTTGGGACTATTCTAAACACATCGAGTGTTTTACATTCTCTACTTAAACGTCTTGGTAAACTGGACTACATTACTTCATCTTGAGATATTATTCTATGAATTGTTATCTAGTTCCGTCCGAGAAAAGAATATAACGTGTGATCATCGTGAAAATTTATGAAACACAAGTATGTATATAAATAGCAACAGCCTCATGGAAATGGAAATAGTTAAAGGATGTGTGGTCATAAATTACTTCATACTTTGGCAAAAATTGTTTTATCGCACCACCGTTGGCCATGTGGTGTTCATTACTGGAGGCTAGTTGCATTATGTGTTTAGTGTCCCACCACTCAATATGTATAAATTAGTCATTTCAGTTCCCCAACGAGACTCTGCTGAAAATTTTAGTAATATGTTCAATCTTAGGCAAGACAATGATAGGACTTTCCATTCTCAATGCGTAAATTTCACCTAATGGTTTACTACTTGTGACCCTCGTCATATGAATCTAATGTTTTCACTTATTATCCATATATTACATCTATATCGTGCTGGATACAATCGATTCGGACGATGTGGACCACAACGTAAGAAGAAAGTTTCCCTGCTTCCAACACATTCCATCAACTGTGACAGAACATTCGCTTTTGCCAACGGAGGATCCCATTCCCGTGTTTTCCAAATTTACTTTTGCCTCATATGAACGTAAAACTACAGTGTCTCCAGTAAAGGAGGTGAGACAAGATATAATTTAAATATTATGGATATATAACACTGACGGTTTGTCTTACTTTGCATACGTTTCTCATTTTAGTATTTACATTCCCCATTCTTCAGGTAAAAACTGCATGGGTACGAAAGAAGTCAATGACCGGGGTAACGTAAATTTTTAATCAACACTTTATTTAAATAAATTGCATTTGATTCCAAATTCTATTTCACGCGCCACTGAATGGGTAAAGTAAGGTTAATTACTGAGATTTTATGGCTTGGTACTTAAAGTAGGAGTAAAATGGAAAGTGATTTTAGAAAAGTGGAAGAAATGTATGGAATGAACTCCGTATTTACTTAATCGGTTTAAACGGCTAGATCGGTAGCGGCCTGGAGATGACTGAGTGTGAGTGTTTACACTCAGGAACAACAGAACAACTGCCTAGAGCCAAGTGCTAATTAATTATATATACTCACAAGAATTTTGTCGTGGAGTTACACCCTCAAGCTCAGTCATCTCCACCATCTCACCATTCTGCGACCGCATGGCAGGGTCCACTTTGTCAGTTAAGGTGTAAAGAAATTTTTTTAATATTCAAGAGGCATAATTGACGTGAATGTCAGAACAAAAAAGTAGTGCGGGAACGCTGGACGAACTCCATGGCCGACGGACAAGCATTTGACAGGTTTTAGCATGACCCAGGTAAGCTCAAGGCCCTCGGCTTCATAAGTCTTTTGGTTCTATAGACTGAGGATGATTTTTAAAGCAAAGAGCTCTGCAGTACTAGTAGCACAGACAAGGTTGACATGGCAAGTGGCTACCAGTGGTGTAATAAAGAGATCAGTTCTAGGCCCACCGCTCTTCCTAGCTTATATTAATGGTCCGCCAGCAATTTCTAATCACCACGTCTCGTTTATGCAGACATCTTTAAGATCTGGCGCACAATCATAGCAAATGCATATAAGCTTGTTCTTCAGGAGAATGTCAAGAACCTGGAAAGATGGTCTGACGTTTGGTCCCCGCCAGTCAACACCGATCACTGCGCACATATACGCTTAGGGATACCGTCCAGTAATGGGATGTACTATGTTTACGAAGCACCCCTTTGCCGCTTTGTTTGCGAGGAAGATTTGAGATCGATTGTGGCCTCGACACTGAAGACGAAGAGTAACACTGATGAAGTTCATGCTGTCGCATAGAGTAACCTTGAGCCGATTAGTCAGCCATTTGGTCTACTCTTGATTCACGCTTCCAAAGTGCCGTACGCTTCTCACGAACGACCTAGGCTGGAATACGAGGACCACCTGTGTTCTCATTTATGGCGGCAGATGTGGCAAATCTGTAAAGGTTGCACAAGGGTGCAACCCATCTTGTTGGGCCATCATGTGGGACCAGATTCGAAGGTCTTCTGTAGGTTACCGCATTTTTTTCAGCAGCATATCACAGAGTCTGAGGCAAAGTGATCTATACCAGACGTATTACTCGAGGCTTTTTTGGACCAGAACTACTTGAAGAACCCCCTATTTGCGACCATGACCGTAAGTGAGGGCACTTGCTAACTTTGAAAAGGCAAAAATCAGTGGCCTTGACTTCAGTGTTCCGTCTATCTCGAAGAGTGACCAATCTATTGAATGCGCCGTTAGTTGAAGAGGTGGGAGAGCCTAATGACCTATTTTTTGGGCGAAGACTTGACATTCTCCTGAAGAGATAGCGGCTTGTGACTCATGTACTAAATGGCCATCAGTTATACTGGATTGTCTAACTTAAGTGATGCAGTTGCTTCATATTATTATGATTATCTTTTTTAGCAATTACCTCCCTTGCAGAAACTGCACGAAAAAGTAAAATACGATAAGGAAAGAAGATAAGTGTTTGCACCATTCAAAGTACGTATTGCGGCTATCTTATCCTAATATAATGAACTGTTTTTGAAAATGGGTTTTTGTCTGCAATAAGGGATTGGGTTCACCACAAGATATCAGTCGGTAAATACACATATACGAAGGTCACGAATAATAAAAATTAGTGCGTTTCCCGGGGTAAATTTCGGCAACCTTCAACTGAGCAAGCCAATTTTACTCGAAAAGCGGAACTGCTATATTATGGGACGTAAGTAAACGAATGAAAGTGGCACCCATGAGATGAAATATAGCACTGTGTTTTAAACGATTGATTCGCGTTTTTTATGTGGTCAAATGATTAGCCCATCGCGTATAATAGATAAACCTCGGTTTGGGGATCAATAATTGCACCAGTATCACACCTATGAAGGTTTTATTCTCGAATGCATTTGACGCCGTCTGGAACCAATTACCGACCGATCCTTATTAAAGACATTTTCGATTTGAAGCTTACGTGAGGTCAATGTTCAACTAGACATAACCGTTTTATATACCACCTAATGATTTGTTTCGTTTCTTTCAGTGTGGTGAAATAAAACTCTTAACATCCTCCCTGCATATAACGGAAGATGCAAAATGAATATTTCCGCAGGAATGTCTGTTTTTTGGATACACTTAGATAACCATAGTTCTCTACGTATGAAACGTGAATCCATTAAATATTATGGTAATTATTTCCTACTCATATGCTTTTGCAGAAGACTCGCTTGGATCAGTCAATGTCCATTTGTTCAGTGTACACTCCGATCAGCATCCGCGTACTTCTGTACACTGACAAATCCGCCATTAGCGTATGACTCATCTTAGTTCAACCACGGATATTTATTATGGCAGTACACATGTTTCGAGTATGATCTGCTTCCACATCTTATGAGGACGTTTGAATAGTATGCTTCCACTTATCATATTGCTCCTGAATCAATACCTGTGTGCACATGCGTTTTGTTGCATATTTCATGGTTACATAAATGCCACGTTTCATACTTTAGGGGGCCAATACATTCCCGTACCAGTTGGTATGCCCTCTGATTCTCTTTCGGGAAATTCGGCCACCACAAATGCTGTTATTAGTTCAAAGTTCCTCATAATTAACGTACGCCTAATGCGAACCAAAGCGTATGTTCTATTGTGCATTTTGAAACCACGAAAAGAATGCAAGAGTTGCAGGCGGCTGTCAGTTGAGAGCGCTGAGAGCTACCTTGGTGTTTAATAAAACTTGCAATCCCCTAGGGCTTCACATTCACCGTACTACGCTAGTTTATCAATAATTTTATTTAACATAATTGTATCGTCCAACATTATACTTTATTATCATATTTAACAGCAGTGGCAGCCGTCAAAATGTCGTGCTACTTACAACGGACGCACTCATATGTATGTTTCTCGACCTCTTAGGTGAGATTATTCTCACCGTATATAACAGTCAATACTCTTCAGTCTCCTCGATAAAAGTGTATCCTAAACGTACATGGATCTTTTTCTATCAAAATAAGGAAAAATATATAACATTATTAACCACGTTCCACAAGCTCCACACAAATTTTCTGACCGCTTATTCTCATGTCTAAAATGTGACAGTCTATTGCTCCAAAGAATACTAACATCACCCATTTCTGTTTTCATTGATCACATGTGATTGATCTTAATAAAACGTAGTGGACTGTATAGTTCAATAATTACATAACCACGAAATTAAACCCCTTCGCCACTCCAACCTCCAATAAAATCCTCATATTTTTTAATCTAAATAGTGATAAAGCTCTAGTCAAGACCATCCTATGCGTTATAAAACAATATTAATAGTGACTGGTATAGGTAGAGTCACCGTGTTTTTCCGGATAAAGGACCCAATTAACGGCTATCTGCAAATGAAAACTAAAAATTACTTAACTTCCATAGTAAACAGAATAATTTTCCATTCACAAATGGGTTCGTCAGATCATGGAAATTCTAGCCAAGCATGCATAGAGACATAATCAATCGTACATTATACGTTGCCTGACTGTGAAGCTTCAAGTGTTCTTTTTCATTTACAATCGATTATGAATGATCGAGATGAACTACACAGCGTCACATGGACTGTTTTCTAGCATGTGATTTAGTTTTATTCAATACTGCCTACCGGTAACCAGGGCACTCCATTTGGTAAATTTATTCAACTCAAAATCCATTTTGCTTATTAAAAAGTCGCAGTGGAATAGAAAAAGGTCCCTAAAAAGGGTCCTCTGTTGAATGATACACATGACAAATGCATAATAATGGAGGACTATTGATTAACCTGGCAAGCGCTCTCCGATGGTTATCACTTATACCAACTATCAAGAAAGGATGGATTGCCACCGTCGTGAGGTCGATAGTGTATCCCCTGCGGCTGCCACGACATAGGAGATCTGTAATCTGTGGCTTCATAAACGTGGAAGTTTAGGGGCGCAAATAAACAGCGATTTCTCGCTAATACTGAGATGCACGACGGAAGGGAGCCATACGGAATAAACAGCTTCAGAGACGGTGTTAACTGGATCTAATCACAAAGAACTTGTTTCTAATAACGGACGACGTCGGACTGAAAATATAATGCAAGAAAGAAGACTGCGAGGAACAAAAATCGACCCCATCTATTTCTTCCTATCTTCGACAGCTAACATGTTTACTAACCACTGACAACATGAACATCATAACATTTTGTGATCGATAACTACTAATCATTTCAGTGAAACGCTAGTTTCTTCTTCAGTTCAGCGGCTTGTTGCTTATTGGTGATTTAGTTAGTATGAGCATTGACTGTCAAAAAAGATTTTTCAACATCTTTATACATGGGACTAATAGAGACGATTTCGTAGAACTTAACAGTCAGTATTTGCTTCTATTCTCAAGAATAACGCAAAAAACACTAATGTCTGTCTTCCACGCTCCTACAAATGATGCTTCCTTGCATTCGCCTTTGTAAAAGATTTTTCGTGCAAAATTTCATCTATGGCAGTTAAGTATTTCTGTAATCGCAGAGTGACAGAAGTATTATAATGGGGCACTGTCACTTCACTTCACAAGACCTGAGTAAATAGAGATATTCAACTGGATAAAAGCTATCGTCGTGAGACATTTAGCCAGCTTGTATCGTTGGGTCCAAAATACACGCTGTCATTGAAACTGGTACTCACAAGTTGAGTAACGATTATTTGGACGAAAAACAACAAAGAGCACAGAAACGTAATAGTTCATGGTAAAGCACTATTAATTACCGATGGTTGCAAGTTTCAATCGGACTAGTGACAAGACAAAATTAAGCTAAGTGTTATTACACTACTTTAAATAGGGTACACACATGGGGCGTGAAAGAGGAAACGTACAGCACTTTTCAAGGTTTCAGCTAACCAACAAGGTTTTCCAGGTTTTTCTTCTCAATGACTTATAGATGTTTCACAGTGAATATATAATATAATATCATATAATATTCAGCACTAAAAACAGACCACTCCATTTTTACGAAAGGACTCTTATAAAAAAAGCCCGTTCGTAACATCGGTTTTCTAACGGTTTCTGACCGGTTAGTATAGTAGCCATTCTTTCACAGGCCACAGCCGAAGTGATACGAGGAAAATCAACGGTCAAGCACTACGTGGTTTTAACGAGCACTTTATTTAATACATCGATCTGAGTACACTGAAATACCCTTTAGTACCAATTTACAGGTCGTTCTATTTCATGCGCCATAAAATGGATGAAATAAGGATAATTATCAAGATTTCATCATTTAGGAAGCAAGAGTAAGCCAGGAAAAAAGTAACTTAGGGGGGTCACGAAGACTAACGGATTATACATCGTATGTCACACGACCGACTTGAACCGATTGGAAAACACTCCAAAGTCGCTTGAAAACCGATCATTGTAATACTGCAAATCGCTCAAAACTGGTCAAAGCAGTGGCACAAATCGGTCGAAAATCGATCGGTTCCGAGGCAGTTTTGCAGCGGTTTTTCCACGGAGGGTATATAGTGAACGTTTACATATGTAACACTCTAGCGTAATGAGAACGCAGTCAGAACAGGAGTGCGCATTTTAGTCCCAAAGTAGTCCCGCGGGGGACTACTTTTTGGTATTGAATTTGAAAAGAGCTTTTGTCATACCATTAGATTGAGACAGATCTACAACATGGAAAAATAACTTTATTCCATTGAAAAACACTATGGTTTACCAGCCCGGTCAGTACAGAGGGAGAGCATTTATGCCCAAAAAGGCCGTGGCATTCTCGGTTTGTTCACGAATAGTCCCAAAAATGTCGTCGAAGTGTTTCGAACTGGACTAAATTGGGACGAATTTTGGACTAATTTTGGACTAATTTAGGACTATTTTTGGACTGGTTTGGGACTACTTTGCTGACTGGGAACCTGTCGAGCTTAGAATACAACCCGATAAAATGTCAGACAGTACTCACAACACCATGAGACTGTATAATAAAAACGCAGTCTCTCGGAGGACCATTTAATTATTGAAAATGCACGTTTGTACTGACTAGGAATAAACACCTACGTGTGACAGTTTCCAATAAAATAACGGTTATTTTCGGCCTTTTTTCTTTCGTTCCATAAACTTCACACAAAATGAGTATAATGATAAGCAGTCCTGCAAGACTGCATCCGATGCCAATTATGGATAGCATTTGAACTGCATAGAACCAGGCTGAAATTAAAATATTTAGTTTAAGGTGTCTAAACAGAGTATAACATTACTTACGAGGATTAAGCCAAAAGCGAATATACTTATATTCCGGATAATAAATGTACCAGCATCCTTCATAAGCTTTTGAAACGTAGTCTTCAGGGAATATGAAATTGTGAAAACACACTTCCCAAAGACCAAGTCTCTGAAACCCTTCATTGGTGCCACGTTTAGCTTCAATCCAATGCGGCGAAACGAAGCCTATGATGTAACAAATTGTTGCCAAGAAGGCCGTGCTGACAGCAATGACAAACGATACGTGTAAATGTCTCCCACTGTCAGCAGACATATTTTCCGGTGTTCTTTCAAAAAGCTGGGCATTTGGGAAAACATTTGTTGAGGTGACATTCACTGATTTAAACAACTCAGTTCAGTTCAGTTCGGTTCAGGTTGCACAGGACAGGTAATGGCCACGGCCAATCGAGCGTCCAGAATTCCTTCGATGGTATACACACCAGTTATGCACCCACCACTGCCGAGTGTATTTCGTCGAATCCCCGCCAAAAATGAGAGGGAAACGGAAAACCTCATCGCACATCGACTGCGTGAGACATTATGCATCGTGAGCGTTCACTGAGACAGTATGCAATGAGGGAAAAAGTCTGCTAAAACATACTCCAGAAGGACCACAGTGCTACCCGTCATCCATCTAGTTGATATTCTCAAGGCACACTACAAGGAAAGATCTCGCACCACTTGCGATCTAGGGCACCTTTGAAGGATTGGACTGTCTGCAGATCTACCATTTCACCAGGCAGACCGTTCCAACTGTTCACAACCCTATTGCTGAAGAAGTGCGATCTAGCCATCAACCTAGATCGGGCTTTTATCAACTTCTTTTCGTGTCCCCTTGTTCTGGAGTCTACGGCGACTTGGAATAGACTATCTGGTCTAAGGCCAGAAGAGCCCTTAATTACCTTGAACGTTTCTGTGAGATCCCCTCGACGTCTCCTTCTTTCCAACGAGAAAAGATTCAGGTCACAGAGTCTCTGCTCGTAAGTCTAACCCCTCTGCAATTCAACCATTCGCATGGCGAGACGTTGGACTTTCTCGAGGCAGGCGGCGTCGTTTTTGTAGAAGGGTGACCAAGCCTGCACGCTACCTTCTAAGTGAGGTCGTACTATAGCCATGTAAATAGGTACGAATACCTCCGGCTTCCGGCAAGACAAAGCTGATCGCAGTCTAAAGAGCTCCCCACGAGCCTTATGCGCAGCAGCATTGCATTGCTCCGACCATTTGAAGTCACTGTTCATGATGACCCCCGGGTCTTTAACCCTACTGGCTGCCTCTACGGTGAACAGCCCTTGATCGTGAGCGACAGTTAGGCTCTCTGTTGCCCTTGACAACAAATGGCTTTTTGAGCGTTTAGAGGTAAGTCCCATTTGTATGCCCAGTTCAGGACGGTACCTATTTCTCTGCCCAAGTCCGCCCTACCCTTAGATCCAACAATATTCACATCATCCGCAAAAATAAAGCTGGGCGGTTGAAGAGTGGATGCTAGGTCATTAATAAATAACAAGAATGGGACCGGGCCTAGGACGGATCCCTGAGGTACACCACTGGTGACATTCACCAAACTGGAGCACCTGTTGTAACAGCCGGTCGTGGAAAATCCCCCTTTTTCCCTCGCGATTCAGTGTTTTTCCCAACATCACTCATTTCCATACACTATTGACTTGTCTTTACGAACTGGTTGTTTTTCTGGACCAATTGTTGTTTGTTCGCGCCCAGAGCGCTACTTTGGCACATCCTTGTTCAGGACCTGCGTGACGCACGTGCTGTCTGCTCACACGCTGCTATTCGGTTTCTCGTTGTTGAGTCCTTGTGATCGTATTATTGAGGTTTGTACATTGTTTATGTCATTGTTTATTTTAATAATCTAGTATCGTAGAATATCACGGATAATCGCCTTCTGATTTCGGGATCCGTTGCGAATTTGGCTACGCATTGCTCAAACGTTCGTAACAATACTCAATAGATCTATTTGGAACGAGGAAAAATCACGCAAAATGCCAAGAAAAGGATCAAAAGCAGTCGAATCCGGACAGGAAGTAATACGGCAAGTCTCTGGGGAGGTTTTGGGTACATATGATTCTTTAGTTAATGCTGGATCGCCTAGTCCTGTCAGTGCTAGCTCATGTGTTATTGAAAGCAATATTGATCGTAAGGATGTCGATTTATATAAGCTGAGAATACTAGAACTAGAGCAACAGTTACTTTCGGCTAGACTACAGGCGCATGAAGCAGAGAAGTGTACACAGAAACAGCGAGAGCATGAGACCAGTGACTTCGACACTTCCGATAGGTAGAGTGCAATAAGGTAGGGAACCCCACGCCGGTCGCCGAATACAAACCACCATCGATCGATCTGCCTAGAGTGGAGTTAACGGTTTTCGACGGGCGAGCTGAGCAATACTGCAAGTTTGTCAAACAGTTCGAGACGTTCGTTGAAAACAAGGTAACCGACCCTGGGCAAAGGCTTCTTTACCTTACTCACTACTGCCGAGGCCGAGCACGAGAAGCTATCGACGGGTGCACCATGCTCGATCCAGAACAAGGCTACACAAGGGCAAGAAAGATTCTGAGGGACTTGTTTGGCCAACCTTTCAAAGTAGCCCGTAACCTAATAGAGGGCGTGATGGCAGAGGCAAAGAGAACCAAGGGCGACGTCTACACCATGGCCGACCTGGTGATCAAAATGCAGAACTGCTCAATAGCCCTTGACCATTTAGGTTACAGGGCTGACCTAGACGCCATACACACTTTGGATGGCATAGTCCGTCACCTCTCTCCCGAACTACAGGGTCGGTGGGCGGAAGAAGCTGAATGGATAAGCCGGAGCGACAGAGAAGCCAACTTCGAAGACCTGACTGAATACTTAGACAGGCAAACGAAGATAGCTGACAGCAGATTCGGCCGACTCGTCCGGGACAGCAACCGAGCAAACAAGCCCGGTACTAGCCAAGTCCAAACCCCTGTACGGGAACATACAAAGTACCAGCCTTGGACCAACACACACGTCATTTCACGAGATGCTACGGCGAAACCAAATTGCAGGTCCTGTGGTACTAGCCATGGCCTACCAGAGTGCCCCAAGTTCGGCAACGCCACAATAGACGAACGATGGGGAATGGCGAGGATGGCAGGAGCATGCTTCATCTGTCTCAACACCACGCACCGGGCAGCAGCTTGTAGAACAAGGAATCGATGTGGTTACGAGGGCTGCACGGGCAGACACCATCGGCTGCTGCATCAGGCGAGAGTAATCATATCCGAGGCGAGTGTCAAGCCCAGCGTGATTTGTTCAACTTCACAATCTGCCAGTAAACCGGTACGTTTAGGCGTAGTGGCCGTGGGCGTAGTGACTCCGACTGCGATAGTCAGGGCGTTGGCTTTCGTTGATAGTGGATCCGACACCACATTAGTGAAAGAGCGGTTTGCCGACAAACACCAACTGGCTAAAGGTGCGACGTCGTTAGCAGTGAGCACGGTGGGCGGAACACAGGTAATGACTGCCGGTAGATTAAGGCTGCAACTCATCTCTCTAGACAATAACGAGGAAATTGAACCAACGGAGGCATTCACGTTAGCGGATCTCCCCATGCGAGCACCAAGGTCGGTGAACGCAATCTTGACTCGGTGGCCCCAGATGCAGGATATAACCGTTGTAGACTGGGAAGATGATGAAGTGGATCTCCTCATCGGATGCGACGTGCCAGAGGCGCATTGGGTGCTTGACCAAAGAGTGGGCGACCGCCAGGCACCTTATGCCGTACGAACGGCTCTGGGATGGATGTTATACGGTCCAGTAGGGGTACGCGGTTCCGTGAATTACTTATCCGCCGAAACGGACCGCATTGAGTATCATCTGCAACGGCTTTATGAAAAGGAGTTTCATGACATTGGAGACGAAAGACCGACGTTGTCTCAAGAGGATCACTTCGCTCTACAAACGGTGCGGCAAGGCACTAGAGGCCTCAAAAAACAGTTCGAGGTTCCCCTCCCATGGCGCACACCGGTCGACCCGTGGACTGACAACAGAAATTATGTTCTCCAACGATTACTACGACTAAAAGAACGCTTCATTCGAGACCAGAATCTGTGGGAACGATACGCGGATTTGATGAAGCGAAACGAGACCCTCGGTTACGTTGAAAAGGTGCCTGTCAACACCGACAGCAAAAGGGGTATCTGGTATCTGCCTCACCATCCGGTTATCAACCCCAAGAAACCCGATAAACTGCGGGTGGTTTTCGACTGTGCGGCCAAGTTCCAGGGCAAGTCGTTAAACGATCGCCTACTACAGGGGCCTGACTGGACCACACCACTGATCGATGTTTTGTGCCGTTTCAGAGTGGGTAAAGTGGATTTGTCTGCTGACATTAGGGAAATGTTCCATCAGGTGAAGATTCCGGTAGGAGAACGAGATGCTTTGCGTTTCCTGTGGTGGGAAGGGAGCGACCGGGACAATGCAGTGGTGAATTATAGGATGACCGTCCACCCCTTCGGAGCCATATCGTCACCATTTTGTGCAAACTACGCCCTCCGAGAATCAGCGAACAAACATGGCCATCTAGTACATCGGACGGTGGTAGAAAGCGTCAGCTGGAACTTCTACGTCGACGACTACCTTGGGTCATTCGATGATGTGGAATCAGCTCTAGAGCAGTTCAGGGGTCTGACGAGATTGCTGGAAGAGGGCGGCTTCCATCTAACTAAATGGATGTTGAACGCTTCAGAAGTGCTGAAGGTCATCCCGTATCACGAAAAGGCCGAAAGGGTAAGAGATTTGGACGGCTCTCCACTTCCTATCGAGCGCACTTTAGGGATACAATGGGACGCGGAAACGGACGATTTTGTTTTCGAACTGAACGTTCCCGAGCTGCCAATAACCCGTCGTGGCATACTATCTGCCGTTTCAAGTTTGTTCGACCCGCTCGGTTTCGTCTCACCGTGGCCGCTACCCGGAAAGATCTTGCTGCAGCGGCTGTGCCGTAAGAAAGTTGATTGGGACCAGTCACTGGACCGAGGGGACCGGCTGGACTGGGAAGAATTTTTGAACACCTTGAAGAAATTAGGGGACATAAGAATCCCACGATGTTTGACCCCTGGCCATACGACACGGACTGGAGAACTACATGCCTTTTCCGATGCATCCGAAGTCGGTTATGGAGCTGTGGTGTACGGACGATGGTGCGCAGGAGATGGACAATATACCACGAGGATCCTGTTCGCCAAAGCCCGCGTTGCCCCACTGAAGTCGGTCTCAATCCCACGCCTTGAACTCAGCGCAGCCGTGTTGGCAGTCAGGGTGGTGCAAGCCGTGAAGAGATGTTTCGATCTCTACATTTGGTCGGTGAGCTTCTGGACGGATTCAACGATAGTACTTTACTATATCAACAACGTCCGGAGCCGGTTTAGTACTTTCGTTGCTAACCGGCTCACGATTATCCACGCTGAATCAGCCACGCACCAGTGGAGTCATGTCAGGTCTGGCGATAATCCGGCCGACCTGTGCTCTCGAGGTGCGAACAACCTCAGGCAACTGGACACGTGGACGAGAGGGCCAAACTTCCTGCAATTGCCCAAACAGGACTGGCCCGTGTTCGAGTTAAAACCCCCTACGGAATTGGTACTGGAGATCAAAGGCGTAGTGATAGCAACCAACGTCGTCGAAGCGTCGTCCATTCTATCGCGACTGGTTAGGTTTTCTTCCTGGATGAAGACGCTTCGTTCGCTAGTTTGGTTAACCAGGTTCAAGAGAAATTTACTAGTCATGAAAGGGCTACGGCCCTCAGGTCGGATACGGGTCGGCCCGATAGGTCCCGATGAGCTACAAGCGGCAGAGTACGATATTTTCAGAATGATACAACGCGAGGCTTTCGCCCGAGAACTCAAGAGGGCGGAAGAAGTGGGGCCGACCAATGAAGACATGCCATCTCCAAGAGGTGAGCTGAAGCGTTTAAACCCCAAACTCATCAACGGACTGCTGCGGGTGGATGGTAGGCTGACCAACGCCCACCTGAACTTCGACACAAAGTATCCTATACTGCTGCCTGCGAGACAACCTGTAGTAGAACTAATGATTCAACACGTCCACGCCGTGGAGGGACATGCCGGGGAAAGTCACGTGACGAGCGTCATCCGAAAGCGTCTTTGGTTGTTGAGAGGACGAGAGACTGTAAAACGCTTAATCCGACGGTGCGTGCAATGCAGGAGACGCAATGCCACAGCGGGAACACAACTCATGGCCCCACTACCAGAATGCAGGGTGACTACGGGCTGGTGGCCGTTCAGTGACACCGGGTTGGACTATTTCGGGCCCTTGTGGATCAAGTGCGGGAAAAGATTAGAAAAGCGATACGGATGTATCATGACGTGCATGAAATCACGTGCGGTACACCTAGAAGTCGCACATTCGATGACGACCGATTCGTTTCTACGGGCCTTGCAAAGATTTATCAACCAAAGAGGCGTACCGGCCGACATATACTCAGATAATGGATCGAACTTTGTGGGCGCTCAACGGGAATTGCAGCGTTGGCACAGGAACATAAACAGGGACGAACTGCAGAATCGAACCGTGGCCTACGGCATACGCTGGCATTTCAACCCCCCACAGGCCAGCCACCGAGGCGGCGTATGGGAACGCATGATCCGGTCCGCCAGACGGATATTGCTGTCAATCATGGAGCAGCAGCCGCCCGACGACGAGACGCTGAACACTGTCATGACTAAGGTGGAGCGAATCCTGAACAACCGCCCCCTGGTTCCAGTATTGAACGGCGACCCCACCCACCTGGCGCTCACCCCAAACGACTTATTTACGCTAAGGTCGAACGAGGGTTTCCAAGGGCCGGTAAACCTTCGTGGGAGCTACCTCCACGGATGGAAGCAAGCGAACTATCTGGCCAAGGTCTTCTGGAGGCGCTGGCTGCTTTGCAGACTCGACAGAAATGGCTGGCCAAAACAAGACCATTCAAAGTTGGGGACGTGGTTATGATCGCTGACAAACGCGCACATTTCAGCGCTTGGTCTTTGGGAGTAGTTACGGAAACCATCAAAAGCACTGACGGAATGATAAGAACGGTGAGGGTGAAGACAGCTAACGGAGTGCTCATTCGTGACATACGCAGTATTAACCTACTCGAGAGCGAAGACGGAGGAGCTGATAACCCTGAGGCCTAGTAAACCTTTTTCACACCAGTAATCGAGGTGGATAAAGAAACACCATATATACCACACAATCTCCGTCAAACACGTTAAGGTGCTCGCGGTCCTTTCGTTGACATTACAGAAGGTTCTTTCCGATATGTGGTGATGAGTGCGATTCCATTATACATCCCGATACATACACGCATGCACGACGTACTCTACATCCCGTAAACCCATCATACATGTGACAGTGTTCTTTGTTTGCCTTTTGTTGACGCTACCGAATGCCCCTTGCATATGTGGAAGTAGCGGAGCTCAGGTCACACACACATGCTACATTTACTCGTTTTCTTGCCACGCGGTCTTTTGTTGACATTGCAGAAAGTCCTCCTTGATGTGTAGTCATACCTGTGATTTCATTGTAACCCCGGCACACACACGCACACACACACACACACACACACACACACTGAAGCACGTACATCCAGGACCGGACGGCCCCTTACGAGGACAACGTCCACGTGACCATTCACGCCCGCCATCGGTCATTTGGTCTTGTAGAAGATGTAGACTAGCCTCACGTCTGTGTATCCAATGGATTAGGTGCGACCAGTAGTAGAACGTCGACGACGAGCATTAGACGCGCGCACTGACAGCAGGGCCTAGGCAGGTAGGAAGAATCAGTACCTTTATACCGAACCTTTGACTCTGCTAAGGATCCAGGAGGATTTTGGTGGGCGGTGTAACAGCCGGTCGTGGAAAATCCCCCTTTTTCCCTCGCGATTCAGTGTTTTTCCCAACATCACTCATTTCCATACACTATTAACTTGTCTTTACGAACTGGTTGTTTTTCTGGACCAATTGTTGTTTGTTCGCGCCCAGAGCGCTATTTCGGCACATCCTTGCTCAGGACCTACGTGACGCACGTGCTGTCTGCTCACACGCTGCTATTCGGTTTCTCGTTGTTGAGTCCTTGTGATCGTATTATTGAGGTTTGTACATTGTTTATGTCATTGTTTATTTTAATAATCTAGTATCGTAGAATATCACGGATAATCGTCTTTTGATTTCGGGATCCGTTGCGAATTTGGCTACGCATTGCTCAAACGTTCGTAACACCTGTCCCCCACTTTGACGTAAAGCGTCCTGTGGGAGAGGAAGTCCTCCAGCCACCTATATACTGGCCCATCTATACCGAAAGTCTCCATCTTGCGTAGCAAAAGACGATGATTAACGGAGTCGAACGCGTTGCTAAAGTCGAGGTAGCATACCTCAACTTGCTTACCTTGGTCCAGTCGTCGAGTTTTTTCATCTAAGAAGCACAGGAGATTGGTCAGGCAAGATCTATTTTTCAGGAATCCATGCTGCTCCGGGCTTAGCGTGGATTGCTGCGGTAAGTGCTGGCAGATATGGGCACGGATGATCTTCTCGAGAACTTTACAGAGAATGCTAGTTAAGCTTACCGGCCTGTAGTTCTGCACATCCGACTTGGGCCCACTCTTATGTATTGCCATGACTGCCCCGACTTTCCAGTCTTGAGGCAGCTTACCCTGGTCCAACGTGGAGCTGTACAGTCTGCATACCGATGGAGCTATGACATCCACCAACGGCTTGATGATGGCTGGATGAATGCCATCTGGGCCCGCTGACTTGTGGCTGATTAACTCCTGTAGGTACCTACGCACGCACTCCTCTGAGAGATCTAGCTCGTTTAACTGAGGAGGATGAACCAGGGCCAGATCTACTCGTACCCCACTATCTGTCCTATGTACACTACCAAAGTATTCCCCCAGGGCGTCTGCTTTGCCCTGGTCATCAGTGACAATACCATAGTCTCTAGTGGATAGCGGACCTACGGCATTTCTTGTTGAGCCTTTAGATTGTACATAGCTGTAGAACTTCTTCGGCTGTTGTCTTACAGACTGGGCCAATTTGAGCTCAAATTCCCGCTTGGAGGTTCTCAAAAGGCTTACAGTCTCGTTTCTCAGCTCCCTATAGCGGTTCCAGGCTAGCTGACTGTCGGAAGCTTTGTACTGGTTCCAAGAGCGGTTTCTACGTCTGATGGCCTTGGCTATTGCAGCCTTCCACCACATGGGTTTGCCCTCCCCACTCGTTCGTTTGAAGGGTGCGAACTCTTCGTGTAGGGCAGTCAGGGATCACTTTATGGCCTGCCAGACTCAGTTCCTTTGAGTTCATTTCAGTTGGCACAGGACAGATAATGGCCAAGGCCAATTGAGAGTCTAGAGTTTCTCCGGTGGTAAGCACACCAAGTAGACAAGCACCACCGTGTAGTTTGTTTCTTCGAATCACCGCTAAAAATAGAAGGGAAACGCAAAACCTCACTGCACATCAACTGCGACAGTCAACTTGCATGGTGAGCGTCCATTAAGTTATCACGTAGCAAATGGAAAATTTTATTGAATAAACACATCATGTCCGTCCGTCCAGTAACAAGCTCAAATTTCACTGTCGGAAATGGTCTCATTCCATTTACGACCTAGGGCCCCCTTGAATGTTTGAACGGTCCCCAGTTCTGCTGCCTCTTCCGGCAGTCTATTCTAGTAGTTAACCACCATATTGCTAAAAAAGTGAGATCTACGTATCAGCCTAGATCGAACTTTCGCCAGCTTCCTTCCACGACCCCTCGTTACGGAGTCTGTTGCCATATGGAATAGACTCTCCGGTCTAAGCCCGGAAGGGCCTTTTTCGCCTTGAATGTCTCTGTGAGATCCCCTCGTAGGCTCTTCCTTTTCATAGAGAAAAGTGTGTGGTTCTGGAGTCTCTGCTCATACGTCTTGCCCCTCCGACCTTCAACCATGCGCGTAGCAAGACGTTGTACGTTCTCCAAACAGGTGGCATCCATTTCGTGGAGAGGTGACCATGCCTGAACACATTTTTCTAAAAGAGATCTAACTACGTACATGTGCCCTGGCATGAAAACCTTTACTTTTCTACACGACAACGCTGATCTGAACCTAAAGAGCCCACCGAGTACCTTTATGCAGCTGCTGTACACTGATCCGACCAACCAAAGATCAGAGGCCACCAAAATCCCAAAGTATTTCACCCTGTTTACTACCTTCATAGTGAATGGACCTTGGCCGCGAGCAACCGTCGGGCTTGTCGCTGTCCGTGACCACAAGCAGCTCTTTCCAGCACTGAGAGGTAAGTGTCCGCTCTGCGGCCAGTTAAGAACGGCAAGTACTTTTCTGCTCAGCTACTCTCTCCCATGGGCTCCCACTAATTTCACATCATCTGCGAAGGAGCTTGGCGACAGTAGGACCGAGGCTTGTTTATTTATAGATGGGAGGAGAGGTAGTAGGCCTATTACGATAACCTGCACTATTCCACCAGCGACATTCCTCAGTTTAGAGTTCTTGTCACCTACTTTAACGTAGAACTTTCTCTCGATATGGAAGTGTGGCAACCATTCTCCAAACTTCCCATTTGTACCAAATCAACTCAGCTTGATTAGTAGAAGCCGATGGTTTATCGAGTCAAAAGCTTTTTCAAAGTCTAGGCAACATACTTCTGGCTGTTGATCTTCATCCACTCTTCGAGAGACTTCTTCTAGGAAGACCTGGAGGTTGGTCAAGCACAACCTGTTTTTTTAGAAATCCTTTCTGAGCTCGGGAAAACATACCATTCTGTAGTGGGTGTTATCAGAAGTGGGCCCGGATGGTCTTCTGTAACACTTTACGCAGAAGGCAGATTAGGCTAATAGGTCTGTAGTTTCCCGCTTCAGGGCGGGGTCCCCTTTCATGTACAGCTACCACTGCTGCTTTTTTCCAGTCCTGTGGCAATCTTACATGGTCTGGGACGTCCTTATATAACCTGTATACTGGGAGGGATAGGATATCAGCCGACGGCATAATGGTAGAAGGGTGGATATCATCCGGCCCGGCAGACTTGTGGATGCTTAACCTTTCCAGATGTTTGCATACTATTTCCCCTGAAGTATTTAAATCTATTACCCCCGAAGGAAGAATGGCCATCTCAAAACTTATCTGGGCACTGTTATCTATTCTGTGCACTCTATTGAAACACCCGAGCAGAGCATCCGCTTTTCTTCTGGTTGTCTCCTGTCACTCCATGGTCATGGGTCGTGAGTGGTCCTACTGATTCTCCCAAAGAAGCCATAGACTGCATATAGCTATACCACTTCCTTGGATGCTTTCTGACACACTGGGCAAACTCCATTTCACGCTTGCCCTTAATAGAGTGCAAGGGGTTCACGGCCTTGTTTCTATGCTTGGTACATCGAATCCAAGCCTAGAGACTCCCGGAAACCTTGAGGAGAGTCCATCTACAGTCTCTACTCTTGAATGACCCCGACATTGCAGCTCCCTACCAAAACGGGTAGCCCTCGACCCTCCGACGCTTCAAGGGAGCAGACTCGCTTTACGGGGTGAATAGAGATTCTTTAACCACTTGTGTTAGTATTTTCATATCCAACAAAGTTGCAAAGATCAGACCCGATAGATGAGTGAGGTTGAGGGAGAAATAAAAATGCGCCATATTCATTAGCAGCAGAGGAATAGTGATGCCACTTATAAAGCTCCGGAGAGAAAAGACAGTATGCTGGTAAAGGGCGTCGACATCGGAGCGAACCTCGCTTGCCAGCTTTCCTCCAGACTAACACCATCAGCTTCGTCCTACTTTAGATCGACAGCTCTGTTACGAAGCCTGAGAATGTCCATACTCGCGAAGCTTCTGATCAACATAGAAGATACTTTAGTTTGACTCATGCAAACAGTGATTTTGGAGCTGACATGGTCACTCTTAACCGGAACAGGGTGGACCTGGAGTTTCGCTGCATCCTTCTCATGAATGGTTGTCGCTAGATCCAACAAGGAAGGCGCAAAACCAGTTCTTTATCTGGTATCTCCACTCACGTGATGGAACAGAGCATTCGGACGCAGCCGTAGTAGATATCACAGTTCATTTTGGTTCTTTGCTCACAAGGCAGGTGATAATCCTGGTCAATCGAGTGATTAGGATTCCTTACATGGAATGTGAAGCAATCAGCAAAGCACAGAGCAGCTTATCCATTCTTCGTTCAGCTCACCTTATTGAATTCAGTTCAACTCAAATCAGCCTAGTTCATCTCAGTTTCCACACTACAGGTAATGGCTACGACCGATCAAAAGTTCAGAATTCCTTCACTGGTGTGCACACCAGTTATATACCCACCTCTGCACAGCATACTTAGTATAATGCCCTCTGAAAATTAGAGAGAAACGTAAAGCCTCATCACTTACCAACAGCTACGGACACTAACCATCGTGGGCTTTCACTGAGACAGTAAGCCGTAAACGAAAATATCAATTAAAACACACGTCTGGCGGACCACGGTGCTGCCCGTCACCCACCCAGTGAACATACTCAAGGCCCACTACCACGAAATATCTCGTACCACTTATGATCTAGGGCACCTCTGAATAAGTGGACAGTCCGCAGTTTCATCTTTAGGCCAGGCAGACTGTTTCAACTCTTCACTTCACTGTTGCTGGGGCCTTGCCATCTAGTCATCAACTTAGCTCGAACCTTCGTCAGCTTTTTTCGTGCCCCCTTGTTTTGGAATCTAAAACCATCTGGACTGGATAATCCGGTCCAAGGCCAGAAAAATCCTCAGGCAAATCGAACGTTTCCATAATATCCCTTCGGTGTCTCTTTTTCAGATTCAGATCACAGGGTCTCTGTACATAATTCTTACCCTTCTGCCCTTTAGTCATTCGCGTAGCGAGACGTTGAACTTTCTTTTAGGCAGATGGCGTCCTTCTTGTAAAAGGGTGACGAAGCCTGCAAGCTACCTTCTAAGTGGGGTCGTACTGAGCCATGTAAACAAGTACGAATATTTCCGGCTTCCGACAAGACGACGCAGATAGCAGTCTAAAGAGCTCGCTACGAGCCCTTTGTGCAGCAGCGTTGCACTGGTCCAACCACTATATTTCCCTGCTAATGATGGCCCCGAGGTTAATAATACCAATGGCTGCTTCTTCGGTGTACAGCCCTTGGTCATGAGCAACAGTTAGGCTTTCTGTTGTCCCTGACAAAAAATGGCCTTTACCAGCGTTCAGCTGTAAGTTCCACTTGTGTGCGCGGTCCATGACGGTAAATTTATCCCTGCCTAAGTCGGATCTTCCCCTGGGTCCATCAATTTTCACGTCATCCGCAAAAATAAAACCGGGTGACTGAAGGGCGGATGCCAGGTGGTTAATAAAAAACGGGAATAGCTACCAGCCTGGGATGGAACCTTGATGCATACCACCGGTGACATTCACATTCAAACCAAAGAGCCTGTCTCCTAAGTTGATGTGAAACTTCCCGTGTAAGAGGAAGTCCGCTAGACACCTATATATTGGGCCACCTTCAACGAACGTCACTAACATTAGCACCAAAAGAAGATGATTAACAGAGACGACCGGACCGATAGAGCCTAGGTAACATACATCAACTTGACTACCTTCATTCAGTCGTGGAGCCACTTCATCAAAAGCACAGGAAATGGGTCGGACGAGAACTTAGCTGGGCTAAGCATGGAAAGCCATTGAAATCGGACTGTCATGATCTGCCAGTACTCACGCCCAATGACCTACTTATCCTGAGGGCGAACCCACGAGATATTCCGACGAATTCGTTGCACTGTAGAATGGTTAGTCAGCGGAGGCAGGCAAACTACCTGACATCTGTGTTTTGAAAGAGATGGATCAGGGAATATCTTCCACTATTACAACAGCGGCAGAAGTGGATAACTCGAGAACGTAACTTTAGATCGGGTGATGTAGTGCTACTAGTTTTGGAGGCTTTGTCGCTTGGCCGGTGGCTGATGGGAGTCATCGAAGGCAGCTCAGTTTCGGACGATGGTTTGGTACGAACGGCAACAGTGCGAACTAATGAAAGATTAGTGCTCCATGACATTAGAAAGATTTGTCTTATTGAAGGCGAACCGGACACTGGTGGTGTAAGTTCAGAGGCCAACTCTCCTCAAGTGGGAGGCGGGTCTTCGGATCTGCCGAACCGGGAGGGACCACTGAGAGTTAATCCACTTGTCCGACTGGGAGCTGCTATTGACGGTGATCAGTTTTAGGTATTGGGGAACCGTAGAGCGAGCCGATGCATGAGGCCGACCATACCTAGCGGTGCACGGGAAAAATCCGGGTCGGATTTTGGGGCCGGTTTGAAGGAGTTCAGGAAACCCCGTTCCATGCATCAGCATCCTTGTTACAAACGACATTTATCATTCGTGTGAAATATCTTTGCCCTATTTCCGTTTGTTCGTTTTACTTCCCTAAATCTTTGTCACAAACCGGACTCCCACCGTTGCCTCGGGCGAGAGCCGTTCAGCTTGAACTTCGTTGTGACTGTATTCACTAATTTCATCTTCTGCATCCAACCTTTTGCTGTAACCCAGCTGCAGACGTCGGTTTGTAGTCCAATTTGGGGCACAGTAGCCTAGAAGGAACACTACTGAGGTTTGATTATTGTAAAATTAATGAACTTGTTGTATATAGTACCGTAGCTATCTGGAATCGACTTTGTTTTTATTTGTGTTGAAATTGGTTGCTACGCGCCGCTCGAAAGTTCCGGTGGCTGGTCTTTACACAGGACGCTGTTTAGTCTTACCGGCCTTTAATTGTGCACAGCATACTTAGGTCCACTCCCAAGTATCGCCACGGTGGCCGCGATTTCCCAATCCTCAGGATGCTTACGCTGGTCCAGCGCGGACCTGTTATGCTCGCGTACCTACGGTGCTATGATATCCGCCAACGGATTGTTGACGGCTATGTAGATGCCACCTTGACCCGCTGACTTATGGCGGTTTAATTCCTGTAGGTACTTATGCAAGACTTCCTCCGAGAGATTTAGCTGGTTTAACTGCGGAGGAAGATGCACCAGAGCCAGATCAACTCGTACCCCAATATCTATCCCACGTTTGCCACCAAAGTATATCACCAGGGCGTCCGCTTTGCCCTGGCCATCAGTGACATTACCGTGGTCCCTGGTAGATGGTGGACCCGTGGCAGTCTTTGTAAGGTAACAACCTCTGTAGGAGATAGCTTCCCCAGGTGTGACCACAGGGCCGTCTCGTGCGCGTTCTCTGTACCAAAAATCGTTATTTCCTCCGTACCGTCTGCCAGACCATATCACTTAGCTCACTGGAGCAGCCTTCCAAACATAATCAGATCTCAAAATTGGGAGAAATCATTTCTTTCGCCCGATCCTCAGGTGGTAGCAGATCAATTATATTCTATTCTCAATCAGTCTTTAAACACCATCACCCCAACTATGCCACCACTGACGAATTCTAGAACAAACAGACTCTCGCGGATGAAATCTAAACTCTCCAAACTTCAACAGCTTGCACTCAAAACCCGGGAATTTTCGGTATATATCCAAATGGACCGACTGTCAGCGAAAATCAAATCACTAACTGAACTGATGCTTACTCAGCAAGAGTCAAAAGCTTTGTGCCACCCCAAGAAGACGGAAATCCTGAGTAGGTTGATGAGAAGAAGAAACCCCCAACCCCGCAAGATTATACCTTTCATCACTGTTAACAACTCCCATGTGGATAAACCGGAAGAAATAGCTGAAGCGTTCAACACATTTTTCACTTCAGCCCTAACGACCAGTGTTCCCACTCCTGGAATACACTCTTCATGTTTACCCAGAGAGACTCTGTCCACAGTTTTATTTCACCCCAACGATATTTCTCCACTTCTAGTCTCTATGAAACCATTTTACCGCCCAGGTCCGGACGGCATTCCGCCGGCGGCCTTTACTCTGGGGGGTCCAGACATTCCCATCCTTCTTTCTAATTTATTTAACCTGTCTATGAAATTTAGCTCGTTTCCTAATCAATGGAAAACCTCTACAATTATCCCCTTGCACAAAAAAGGCTCCGTTCATGTTCTTGAGAATTATCGTCCTATTAATCATACACCGATTATCTCCAGAATCATGGAGAAGCTCATTAAGAATAAGATAATGACCCACCTCTTAACAAATAACTTGCTGAATGTGGGCCAACACGGTTTCCTGAAAAACCGTTCGTGCTCTACTTGTCAAGTTAATTTCTTGAACTCAGTCACGGAGGCTGCTGACAAAGGCATGTCCATGATTATTATCCTGCTTGATATGAAGAAGGCTTTCGACCGAGTCTCACACACTCGGCTCTTATTGCAGGCCAAATCTTATGGCATCATTGACCCGTTACTCGGTTGGTTGGATTCTTATTTCTCCGACCGTTATCAGTTGGTTCAGATTAATGGTTCCGTCTCCAAACCCAAACCTGTCACCAGTGGTGTCATACAAGGCGGCGTTTTGGGTCCACTTCTTTTCCTCATTTACATAAATGATGTCTTCAGTGTCGTTCGCCATGGCAGTCTCCACTTTTTTGCGGACGACATAAAAATCTTGTATAGTTTTCATTCTAGTCAACTTAGTACAGTTATCAATGACATACGGCAAGATTTAACAGCTCTTAGTTCTTGGTGCACCACTTCATTAATGAAATTTTCTGCTGAGAAAAGCAACATTCTTACGTTCAAATGCAATGTCCCCCCAGGTATGTTCAGTATTGACGGTCACCCGATTTCCATCAGTCCGTTAGTATGAGATTTAGGTTTGCAATATTCAGCCACCTTCTCTTTCTCTGAACATACTACCACTCAAATTGCCAAGGCTAGAAGACTGATAGGCCTGCTTCATAGGACATTCCGCCTCCCAGAAAGCAAATTCAGCACATATAAGACCCACGTTAGGCCCCTCCTGGAATACTGTTCCATAATCTACTCTAACATGCGCCAGTGGGACAGAGTGGCTATTGAAAAAGTTCAACGGCTAGTGACAAAAGAGTTAATCGGCTTTACCACTCAACTCAATTACAGCCAACGCTGTGAACATTTGAAACTAGATCCGCTATGGCTTAGACGCACGAAGCTGAACCTCTTATTTTTTCATGGTGTTGTTGTAAAACGAATCATCGAATCAGCACCGCAGTTCAGAAACCTAACGGACTCACAGTATTCTTTAAGACTGAGAGACAACACAGTTACTGTTCCCATTTGTAGAACTGCTCTTAGATCTAACTTTTTCCTGGTTAAGTATGCAGCTTTATGGAACAAATTACCCCATGAAATACGTTCTATAAAGCCATCTAAGACGTTTAAGGCCCACATAAGCAAATACCTCACAGTACAAACTGTAATCCAACTTTTAGATCCGTACATGAGTGAAGAAAGAGCTTTTGAAGTTGGATTAGGTTTCTAATAGTTTTCAAACTCCCTTTTTGTGGACCCCATTATCTTTTAGGCCGTAGCCGCGCTTGATTCCCACTCGTGTTACTCACCCATTCGTCCTACTTCTGTTTCACATCTGATCCTGCCATTTGCGTTTTTAATTCTCCCTCGACAATGTCCGACAGGCACAGTCGTTGAACTTTCTCTGGAGTGCCGCACTAACTGGACTCAAGCCCCAGTTATGGCATCATTTTCTTTCTCTTCTCCTCTCTCTCCATTCTGTAACTTTCACTTTCTTTTGTTCTACGATTTCCTACAGAATGGTTTTATCCTCAGTCCGGTAATTCTGTTCCACCTTCATCCGTTTTGCTAAATCTGGCATCAAATAATTTTCCAGTTCCTCCCATCCTCTCATCTTTTTCCCATAGCCACGGCATGGCTATTAATAACCGGCTTCTTGACATTCCTCTACTCACTCTTCTCCCCCTTATCAGACCTTGCTATACTACACTTTAATTTGCATACGGATACCTAGCCCGCGATTATAAATCCAGTTCTAAGCTCCATCAAGATAATACTTACCCGCTTGACGTCACCTGACTTGGACACACTATTACGCCTGGGGCTCAGGGTTTTGTGATAGCTCTCTACCATCAATCTGCTCCTCATGCAATGCCTTATTTTTCTAAGCTACACTCACCCGCGACTAATCAGGAAGTTGTGTCATCCGGACCTACAACCAATTTTCTACCGAAGCCATTCCCTCCATTATTTACCAGTTTCTGGTATACTGAATGCTATGATCTTTACAGTTCATCAGTTCTCACCTTCAGCTTGCGCCTTTCGACCGAAAGTCGTTGGTTTGTCTGTCCTAATCAGCCGTTCTCACTGCACTAGCTAGCGGTCAACCTCCGCACGGCCAGTGGTGATACATTTCCACCAACTTCGTCGTGCCAGTGAAGTTGCCCTGCATATGAAAATCGGTGGTGCGTTCACCAGATGGCTCGCATACGTATTGGAACCCGTCCGACTCCGTTATTGACAAGAGCAAGCTGTTGAGTGATAGCCCCAAGAATGCTGCCATTATCTGAGTGATTGCTCCATCCTATCTTTTTTTCTTTCACTGCTTGTGGCAGCAACACCCCTGAAGGTTATGACATCTGGTCTGTAGCGGTCTCACAATAAGGGGAAACAGCCATCCCTATCAGTCTCGGACCCATTGGGCCACGTGTAAAGAAAGGCGGGTCAAGGAGAAAAGGGGAGTTTACCCTACGGCGTAAACTTGTTCTCCCTCTCCTCAATAAAAAAGAAGAAATCCACTTCAGGCTGCGAAGGTCTTGGGCTAATGCTCTCTGCCCCCTTCATTACAGATGGATTTCTGATAACGGCCTAGACCCGACCCTGCATATGGGAAGCCCCACGCTTTCGAGTTAACCTGCAGTTCCTTTTGTCTAGACCAGTGTGGGGTGACAGCACGCCGTTCGAGCTCTCCACGTATACTTGCCGACCCCGCCTTACTCAGCTTCAACCCTTTTGGGTTCCCTGCAAAATCCTTAACCAGTTTGCTGATGTTTAATACAGTAGTCGATACGCGATCTGAATAGTTACATCATGCGACCTCTGCTCTGACGACACCCCGGCATTGAAACGCCTACGCCTAACAGCTATGGACAAAGCCTCGCTTGTATTGGTTGTCGGAATGCAATCATTACACATTTATAATTTATTATCCACAAGTTTTACTTTTTCTATCCCCCTCGAGCCCAAGCACTAATAATGTTGTCCAAAGTCAGCGATGATTTGTCTGCTACCATGTAGACTCAGTTACAAAACCAAAATTCTTACTGACACTAATTCCACTAGTAAACTGTTGTTCCTTTAATGATAGGTGCTCACCTTCACTTAGTTCTCTTGTCTCGGGCTATAACCCAGTGGTCTCATCGCCTTTTTCTTGCACTCCTCCGTTACTCGAGTCCTACCATGCTGATTACCACCCTTTAATAACCAATACCCACCGATCACCGTATTTGCTCATGGTTTGTTAGCACACCATCCCACCTAGCTAGCTTATGTATCTGATTACGTATTACCCGATGGAAAACCAGCACATTCGCATCCACATAAGAAGGCCTCGCCTTAGCCCTGTGCGTTCCTTCTTCTTTTTATAATTTCTCCGCCCCCACTTACAGCCGGGTCAACAACCTGACTGCTGTCCTCTCTTTTCCCCTTTCTGACCCCACCCTCCTCCACTGTTTTATTTTTGACCCTCAACTGAGCCCCTTTACTATTCTACCACCTATCAGCCTAACCATTTTGCACTCTGGCTAAGCATGCGCTTAATATTCCCATTATCAACTAAACGCCCTAAAAAAAAATACCAGCCTCCGCCCGTTAGTCCCTAGTAGATCGGCCCACTGGCCATCAAGTAGCATTAACACTCTAATTTCCGCTAAGCTGTTAATCATAACCCCCAGCTGGAGCATTCTCCAGACTGCCGCATTTCTCCTCTATTCCAGAACTCAGTGGTTACCAGGGTAGCCCGTCAACCAGATCGACGTTATCCCTTGATTACCTAACGGACTAAACGGTTTGAACGATCGGACTGGCCGTGGTTAAACCTACACTCACACCTGACGACGCTTTATATGGAGCACCTTACATGGCTAACCGGTGATCACAATCCCATAACCAGGATTACAATTACTCATAATAGTCTCACTAGACCGCCGGACGGATTCCTGACATCACCCATCAGCATTCATTTCCTGTTCTCCACACGAATAGTTCAATTCATTCTGCGTGCAGAACTGGAGTCTGGCCCACGCGGTTGCGTTCCTTACCCACTCGCCCTAGTTCGTCATTCTAGCCCTTTTTGACTGCTGCCCTCATCTTGCACTACCTGCCATCAACGGCTACCAACGTCTTTATGAAACAAAATACCAAACACTTGGTTATTTATTCTTTTATCACGTATGCAGAAAATCTCACTTTTACACTCAACTTCCTCTGTTCCATCGGGTCTGGCCTTTCCCAGTCACCGCAGTCCTCCTTTCTCTTCGCCACCTGTGCATACTTGCTTGGTTGCATCAGCAGCGTGTCACCAAGTGTTCCCTCGAAGGCTTGTTGAAACTCCCAGTTGTGTCCACCCACCATTCACGCTCCTTAAAAGCACACTGCATTCCTGGTGAGAGCTTCTGCCTCCAGGTGGCTTTCTATATAATATCGGAATAACCTATACAGAAAGACCAATCTGGATATCCCATTTGACTCACTTGCATTTGTATCACAGGCAACCGCCACAATGAGTTATCCAATGGAGGGTCAATCTTCTCTATTTCCTGCAGGCATCTCCAACTGCAATTTGACAACACCATGTTAACTCTATTTTTAATCTTCTCTTGGTAACAACCAATTTCTCAGTATTGATTCCTCAAATATCCAGTTGGTGCCACACTGCGACTCCTTTTACACTTCCCGACTCTTCTTTGAATCTCTTTCACTCCACCGCTCTCTCCCTATCTTCATCGACTGCACACAAAATTCCATAGATCGCCGTGATCCATTCTGGACTACCGGACCCGTCGCAGACAGTTATCGGCATCCATAAGGCAAGTTGTGTTTTATTCTTGCATCAACTCCCTGTTCATGTAGTGCTGTCCGACACCAGTTGCTTTATGGGTTCTTGCAAACACTGCACTTTTACCCTTCTTCAGTATCGCTTTTCCTTCATCCCCACGTCCATCCCGCTAACCGCACCATCCCCTTCCCGAATTCGAAACCGATTCGCAAAAGCCGCGCTAACCGTCCTCTCTTTAGCTCACTTAAACACCGTCCAAGCTGATCGTTCTATTACTGCAATTGTGTGAACCATATTCTTCTAAATTGTGATTACCCTACATAAATGTGAATTGCTGTGTTCTCTGATCATGCCTTGTGCATGTGTCTTGACCACGATCAAGAAATATACCATTATTATTATTATTATTTGTTTTGGGCCTTTTGAATATTTGTACCTGTAGAATGGCCTCGGCCACCTTCTTAAGCACTTAAGAATTCTGGGCTGAATCTCCTTTTTAGAGGCTTGGGGAAGGTTCTTTGCATCGATTTTAAGTGCTGTATAGCTTGCTAGTGCTGGCCGACAGCCGAAAGCTCTGTAAAGGTTCCAGCTGCGGTTTCTACATTTGATGGTCTCGGCCCCGGTTAACCCTCCCCACTGCTTCGTTTCAAGGGTGCACACTCTTCTCGGAAGGCAATTAGGGATCCCTTTGTGGCCTGCCAGAACTCCTCGATGGAACCCCCCCACCCTATTTCACGTCAGCCCCATCGCCCTATTGCTAAGCTTGTCTATGTACATACTACCGAAATCCCTAACCCCCCTTGGGGGCACCTTGGGTTACAGCTTGCTCAGAGAGATTTTGGCACAAACTTGGTCGCTCTTTCCCAGAGTTACACAGAACGGCAGGTTAGATACTTCATTGAGGGATCCGTTTTTGCTAGATCAGACAAGGGTAGAACGCATCCAGTCCTACTTCCGGTATCTTCCCTACTATGCTAGTGCAACGAGTTAGCAGGCAGCCATTCTAAGCGGGTTTCTTCCTACGATCTCAGCAGGCAGAATTCAACCTTTCGGTTAATGTGCTGAAGGTTGAAGTCAACCACCACGAAGGTCCTCTTGCTTCCTCAACCATTTCAGTCAGAGTTCGCAGTAAGCGAGCGGTTTGCACTTGGTGCCCCGTAGGCGGAGACAACGGTAACCCCTCTGCCTGGAAGGGTGATCATGACTGTGCACAACTGGGCATCACGAGTGCATTACTTGGTCTGAGACTCAAGATGAGTTTTACCTGGCTTAATGAGGACGGCTACCCCCCCCCCCCACCAAGTCAGCCGTATTCATTATCCCGCCTGTAGGTTGCAAAACCGGCACTTCTTAGTCGTGGAACATAGTCTTCCTCAGAACTCCATGTTCCTGTAACGGCAATTATTGACTCGTTTTGCTCCTCAGCGGATTTGGATAGCTCTATCCATTTGTTCAAATACCACACGCTTTGGTATATAACACCATTGCGTTTGCCCCGCCGCTGAGGAGTATCTCGTTACTTACTCCTGTCTAGTTCTCAGGCGGAACGCCCGGGAGGTTGGCAAGTTTTTGCGTCTGCATCCCTCACTGATGTGCATGAAGCCGGCTGATGATCTAGGACTTCCGACAATTCCCAATCCATCTCAATGGGAGTTGCCATAAAACCCAGACTGGAAAGGGTCGTGCTGCTCTCCAGCTTGGAACAGTAATGCTAATTTTCACCCTTCAGCACATCTTCAGTTGTAACTATTTCTGACAACGCATGCGGCTTCTTTACTTCTGTCAGGGCAAGGGCCCGGGAGCCGAGTGCTGCATTCTGCTGTATTTGTTGGCTTCTCACCAGTGACTCAGTTGGTCCAGCCAGATTTCCACCCGGTTCTGGACCACCGGGCCTTACTCTTTACTTGTCTGGCGCAATTTGCTATCAACCCATGGTGGGGTGAGCCACCATTACTGTCCTCCCCAGCAGTCTATCTCAGGCGGCCTCATCAGCGAACACTACTAGTTGTGGTCTCGAGTGAGATTGTGCTGCAACTTTGCCGGAGGTTCTCCGTTGTAGTCAGCAATTTTTGTAAGTGCGGCGCTAACACGAGGTCAAAGTCAACTTGACGTATATAAAAGGCTGTCTTGCTGTTTTCTTTTTCCGTCTTTTAGGCCTGTTTTTACTTAGCACCTAGTAGTAGTAGCAATCTCCTCTGAAGCTTCAAATTGTCCGTGGCAATAACTGTGACACTACACTGTGGGTCCATAACTTGTTACCGCGAAAAATCAACACAACCCTTTACTAGGAAATCTAGATCTATACCTGTCACAAATCACCCCTTGTGATATACTTAGCGATTGTTTGCTAAACCAACCCTTTTAGTTGTCGTTTCCTCCTTGGCTAAAACTCTAACCCCCGTTCATCGAAACGGTGAAACCACCTGGTCAACCCTATTTGCAAACACCCTAGGAGACTTCCTATAGTATTTCAGCTTCTTTCCGTATCTAGGCTTTTTACAGTCGCTAAATTTTCAATGAAACCAGTTGGTTATCCGAGGTCTGTAGTCACAATGCGCAATTCCAAAGGAAGCAGACCGGCCAGTAAGAGTCTGCCACGTGAGGCAGTACGTCTCCCAATCATTAAGCCATGCTCAGTCTCATCAACGAACATCCATCATGACGCAAATAATAAGATTGACAGCCTCTTACAACACGTTAGATCACTCGAATCGTGGAATGAAGCTCTTGACAGAGCCACCAGAATTCTGACACCACTGGCTCAACTCCCCGGGCCTTCTATGGTAACTACGGACTGTAACTTAGTTGCCACGTGTAACTTCATTGACAGCATATCTGCAGAGGTTTCAAAACGAATACGAAACTCGAATCACGCCATTGTATTTAACATTCCCGATAGGGCCCCACTCAACATGGTCAGCAGTACCTTGCTGAAGGCCGCTAACATGGAACGTGTGATATGCCGTAGCAGCAGACTACGCAAACAAACACAACGACACCAATGCCCTCTACTTTTCCAATTTCCGGACTCACTGACGGCCAGTGAGTTCATTCATAAACAAACAGTTATTGCTAATAATTCGCCATAAAAGAACATTCAAATGGCACCCGACAAAAAGCCACTACAAAGAGAAGTGCTGAGAAAGTCGAACTTTCGCAAACATCCAAGTCAGGAATCCGCCCAAAAGACACCTAACCCCGTCATTCCCCTAACCTACTCAGTGCAGCCAACGTCTATCAGCCAACAACTGTCTGATGTAGACCTTGAGGCAACGCCTGGGCCTTCTCCAAATCCACCAGTCTCCAAGCGCTCCAGACTCGTCAGTAGTGTCGCAGATGCCTGGGACTCGAATCCACCGAGCCCTGCCAGACAGCTTAGCTCTGTGCATCGGAAACAGCTACCTAAATCGGGTAGCCTCCCTGAACTAACAACCTTGCATCACTCTCCCACGGCGACACATAAACCAACATATGGTCGTTCTTGTCCACACCACATAGCCACGACTAAAACCCATCCGCCGGACCGCACCATACAATTGCCAGGTCATTCTCGCCCGAATCAATCCCGTCAGCCTTCAAGGCATACTCCCGTCAACAAGCTGCCAGGAAGTGGAGTGCCTTAGGACACAACCTCACCGTTGCAATCTAACTTATCACCCATGGACTGAAAGTCGGTAGCGATCTACACTCAGCCCCAATGCAGAGTGTCGATACCAATGGTAACAGATGACGACAAATCCAGAATTCGGCAACCCACACTCCATCCCTCCTAAAGGCCTCAACATTTAGTTCATTAGGCAACGACCGCCCTATATCACCAGGCTACGCCCCGAAGGTCATGCGAAGATAAGAAGCGAACAGATACCCGGGACCTACTGTTTCTGTTCCCAAAATAGATAGTTTGTCAAGCCGTAATTCCTCCCAGCGAAATCCCAGCTCTACGCGCATTTATACGGATGATGCTCGCAAAGCACCTCATAGCTATTATCCAAAGCTGCATCTGCCTAGCTCATCATTTTCTGACTTTTCGTGCCTCCACCGTCCACCCCCTTAGTTCCTTTACTATACCAAAATTTTCGTTTTTCCCCACCACGGCCTATCCCACCACAGCCGTTTTAAGCTCAGGATACATCCACAAACCTTCTTCGAGTAAATTTTCCCCAACCTGTATCATACAATCTGACAGTCTTTCATCTCTTCTAGCCCTAATGAACCACTTCCCAATGCCGGCAACTTGCCAGTCGTTCATATCTTCGGTAGCACACCGAACTCCGCAGGCCAACTGCGCAAAACCGCATACTACCATTACCTTCTTCATAAATAAACCAAATATCCCCCCTCTACCAACCGCCGATTCATATCTTTCCACACCAGGGCATGCCGCATCGATGGGCGGCAAAGCCATCCCAAACTCTTTTAGTCCTTACCCTCTGAGGCCTGTTCTTACCACACAACACCAACCAATACCAAGGTTGTCACGTGGGAAAGCCAATACCTTCCACAACCCCGTATTCTGTCTCTGCGCTGGAGCATCGAAAGATCCCAACGAATCAGGACAAGTAGCAGGACTACTTCGTCCAAGGTCTTTTCTTTCACCTCGTACCAACCCAAAATTGATTATTTCCGGTTCGTCCGTGGCTGATCCTTCCGAGACCATCGAGGAGGCATCCAAAGCTCGCTTTTCTTCCGCTTCGGTAATAGCTCCAACTCACGCCCCTCACCGTGCACTTCCTCAGACCAACAACTCCCATACGTTACCTAACCCTGAAACTCACTTCCACATGAGTGGACTGTCATTCATCTTATTTAACTCGCAGTCCATCTTAAATAAGCTTCATCACTTAAAAAATTATGTCATAACATCTAGTCCTGACATCATCCTTATTACTGAAACCTGGCTCACCGAACACACCAGCACAAGCGAAATTATGCTTGAAGGGTACAGGGTTTTTAGGGTAAATAGGATCGAAAGACGCCGAGGTGGGTGCCTTGTGTACGTACAGCACGCCCTTTCAGTAGCCCCCATCAGACATGCCACACTTGACTCAATTCCGGATTAAACGTGGCTCACAATTCGGTTCTCAACTGTAGTCATGCACATTGGTTGTGTCTATCGCCCGCCCTCACTTACTATTGCAGACAAAACTCCCTTAAATGAAGTCTTTGATCACCTTTCACTATTACCTTCGGCAACGAAAATCATAGTCTGTGATTTTAAAAGTCCTAAAATAACCTGGCGAAACCTCACGGCACCTCACAACTTAATAGACTTTGTGTCCCATACTCACATTGGGGGGCTGGGTTCAACACGTTAAACCCCCCACTAGAAACTCCAAAGACCTAGATCTTATATTCACCCACAGCTTTTCCCTCGTTTCGGTTTCCGTTCGGCATAAATTCCCGGGTAGCGACCATAAGATAGTGGCTGGTAATCTTTCATCCCATCCCCATCCATAGACTATCTGAACCCAGTCAACAATTCCCTCCATTCAAATTGGAACCCTCTGCCCAATCTCATCCATAACCAAGATTGGAGCAGTTTTATTTCTAACTGCTGACTCACAGCAGGCGGCTGATCACTCGTACATTAAGGCGGGAAACTGTCTCCTGAAACTTAGCCTAATATCCTAAAACCCCTCCCTTAGGAAGTCCAAACTTGTCACCCTCCAACAAAAGTACCTTAAGATGCAAAGACTTTACCTCTAAAACCACGAATTCTCTCTTCTCATGAGACCAACGCGTCTCACTGATATTATCCGGGACCTAAAATAAAAAGAGCTCCGCTACGAAGAAGCCAAAGCTCTAAGGCATCCAATAAAACATTGAAACTCTCACTCCTACACAAATCTAGGAATTCGGCAACAGATACTATGATCAAATAATAATAATAATAACGGTTTACTTTGGAGACGCACGAGGCGTGCCAATTGCATGATCAGCTGTTTACAAGTGATGAAATAAACAGACAAAACCCTCGAAAACGTTGAAATTAACATGACAGGATTTGAAAAAGGGCTAAGAAGGGGGGGGGGGTTACGTGGGATGATAGTATGGCAAACGTATGCACACCAAAGAAAATGTATTGAGTTTAAATGGGCCCATGGGCGGATTCAAACAGACGCCCAGTGAGATTGGAAAGCCGAAGTCAGGTGGGGGATCCCGCTGGCTAGTATAGGGATATTTAAAGGCAGAGTGATAAACATGAGAAAGACTAGAAATCGGCACATGAAACTGTAATAGTGGGAGACGATGAGGAAAAAGTGAGGTTTACTGCAAGGGATTAGATAGCAACGAAGCTTTGGTACTCTGCAATAGATGGTCGGCGAACAGGGCACGAAACTTATTGTAAAACAGGAAGCGAGGAAAGTAAGACGTAAAAGGTGAATCAGGCAAAAATAATAGTTCATAGGAATTGGACACAGTGGATGTGGGTTATAGATGTAGAAGGAATGGACGCATATTATGGCGGTCAGCGGATGATGGCAAGAGAGATGGCTTGTGAGGAACCACAGGATACAGAGCAAATGCATATATACATATGTGCGCTTGTTTATATATGTATATATATATATAAGAGAAGCCTGATCAATAACAATGGAGCCCTAGAAAGAAATTATCAGTTATTAGGAGGGGCAGGTTGGGTTAGGTCGAACGTTTGTAGAATTAACTTTGGAATATTGTCGTGAATTATCTTCATGACAGGTGAACTCGGAGGATCAGCAGAGAGAGTGGAGGATGCGGAAGCACAGGAACGACGACGACTGAAGAGCAGTTCAAAAAAAGGGGAGATGAAGGAAAGTATCGAAGAGAACAGGTGAGAATGGGTCTAATAACCTGATTGATGTAGGTGAGACATGTGGTGTCGGTCAAGAATGGGAGGAGCATTAATGAATGGACTCTCATTATTCAGCAGGAAGATGGTGGCCATGGAGATGCTTAAGCAGTGCTGAGCGATTGTGCGTACAAAGTGGAGAAAGTTACCTGGGAGGTGAAACTGTACGTGGTGCACAATGCAGCAGCTGTGACGGTAAACAGCGTGGAAGAGGAATGAGCAAAAGGGATACCAGAGGGTAATAGCTGATCAAACGGACTGAAGCCGTGGATGAGAACCGTGACGAAACAGCGAGTTTACATTAGGCGGGAAGCCAAAAAGCAGAACTGTCCAAAAGGCACGCATAAAATGCCTGTGGCAAACAGTGGACGAAACAGGAGATGGGAGCACCGGCCGATAAAGACAGGTGAGACATAGCCAGTAAGATCATCTCATTGAGGGTGGAACACGAAAAAGACAGAGAAAAAAGAAGCATCGGGACAGGTAAACCGGTGGACGAACATAACGCATGAACAATGGATGTGCGTCGGAGTCGGGGACACGGAGGTTGGGAGCCGCGTGCATGCCGGCAGTTGTACAAGTGGATGCAAATGGACGATACTAATCGGAGCACTGCCAAGTGGAAGGATCCACAGAGGAATCGCGGAGCCAGGCAAGGAAAATAGAGTGCTAGTGACTGGATAATAAATGTGGCTGTGAGAGATGCAGAGTTTGGAACGGCAATTCTAATATGAGAATTGGTCATGGGTGTGGGTGGGGCTGGTGTGTAATGGTATTAGGCATAAGAAGGGAGAACGAGGGAGGGCTTAACAGAACGGTAGGCAGTGAGGCGTAAGCATGCAATCAACGAGCCTTACAGACCTAGGGTGATACCAAATGAATAGGTACTACACGTCGGCAACGCCGAAATTGGCGAAGAAACAAAATATTGGCGGTTTTCGGCAGAGTAAAGTGGTTAGGATGGCAGTGACGTGCAGTAAAAGGTAAGACGGCGAGAGTCGATAGGAGCAAGGACAGAATGGTTGGGTGCGCATACCATAGAAGAACGGGAAAATGGATGTGATAAAAGCGATAGGTGGGCGTACAGTGGCGAACAAGGATGGCTGGAGCATGCGGTCTGCAGCTGACAGCATTGGAGCGTGCTATCCGCAACCGGTGCTAGTGGGTGGGACTGGCCGTGCGCTGGACACCCAACCTGAAAAACACTTCGAGGTGAACACAGGGGGTGCGATCCACCAACCTAATTGCGCTCGCACATAGTTGCAGACGAGCTGCACGCCCGATGTGCGCCGGCCAAAGAGGTGGATCCGACAGCACCCCGCACCGTTGGGAATGGCACCAGTGTTTATTGATAGCTATGCATGTTGGGCGTAGTTCAACTGTGAAAGTATGAGATATTAGTTCGGCGGTCGGATCTTCAGGTTGCAGGGGTTCCAGAGGACGGTGCCAGCGGCTAATAATTGACCAAACAGCGGCGTTCTCCAGGCGCGTATACCAACGTAGAGGGTAAAATGCACGTAAGGAAAGAACTGGAAAAGGAGAGCAGATAAGAGAAAGCAGTCAGGGTGTGCCCCTGCTGTGGATTAACGGTTATTGGAGGCATATAAAAACCAGTAAAGGACGAGGCATAAGAGTGACAGAGACTACGGGGGTAGGTGGAAGCAAAGTGGTTGAAATTAGTGGCATTTCAATTTGTTTGATTCATTGAGGAAATGGACATAGGTAGTCTAACGTTGAGAACTCAGTCAGATAGATGAAACTGTCTATCGGTTATTGTGTCCTTGATTGAAGGTAGCAGGGTCGGCGAAGGAGTTCGTCTTATAAGTCGAGGCCCCTCTCGTAAGCTATATCTTCTGCCATGCTCATATTAGATAACTGGAGTGCACGGGTGACGCTGAGATATGGGATGAGTGCCGACAGAAATTGGGACTTGGTTTGTGAAGCTTGAATGGTGATGGGCAACTTGTTCCAGACTTTGGAGTAGACAAGAAGGAAAAAGCGTGACCGTATGGCCGACTTAGCTATACTAGAAGGGACAGTAAAAGGCCTGTGCCGAAGTGAGTAGGGGGTTCCACGGGAGAAGCCTACTGTGTCAAAGGAAAAAGACCGGTTATGGAGCAGGTTATACAAGGAGACTAAGTTTATTCTTAAGCGGCGGAGCCAGAGTGGGTCAAGATTCAGATTTCGGCATCCTTCTCTATAGCTTAAAGACGTGGACCAGCCGAGTTGTTTGGTGGAACGCATCTGTATGCTTTCAATCGCAACTCTGTCGAGTTTCGTCATGCAAGAAAATATTATTGGGCAGTATTCGAGCAAAGACCTGACGTGTGATTTGTAGATGCTGATGACACTGTCCCAGAGACGGAAGGAGCGGAAGAGCAAGGCCACACTTCTAGCCCTGGCCGCTTGGATGGCTGCATGCTCAGAAGAGTCAAGGGAGCAGGGATAATTGAGGCCCAAATCGTGGATAGTAGGTCAACTGGCTACTGGGGACCCACCAAGAGTTAAGGATCCAGGGGAAATTGGAACTTGTAGGTAAGGACCTCGTACTTATCAGTGGAAAAGCTCATCCTCCAGGTGTGGCACCAGCGGTCAAGTGCTGCGAGGTCAGCGGAAATGTTGCAAAGAGTAGAGATAGCATCATTAGAATCGAAAGAGTAAACTATTTTTATATCGTCTGCAAACAAGAATGGCGTGCTGTGGTGTACTAGATCCAATGCGTCATTAATGTACATCGAAAATAGGAGAGGACCCAGTACGCTTCCCTGTATAACGCCACTTGTAACAGGTTTCGGTTTGGAAGTATGTCCATTAGTAAGGACCACTTGCAAGCGATGAGCGAAATAAGGTTTTAGCCAAAAAGCAGCGGGTCACCAATGCCGAATGAACGCAATTGAGAGATAAGATGCAGGTGTGGAACACGGTCGAAAGCCTTTGACAGAAGTAGGTGGACAGGTACTAAAGCCTGGTATGGTTGATGGAACGGTAATTAGCGAGTTCGTGGGCAGGCCCTTTTTGTGTCGCGGAATGGTGACTGAATGCTTCCAGTTCGACGGTACCAAACTAAATTTGAGTGACAAGGTGAATAGGTTTGGTAATAAACCTGGAAGGTCCGGTCCGCTGTTAATGATTGCAGCTGGGGGCAGCCCGTCAGGTCCAGGATGCGCAGATGCTTTACAGCTTGAAATGAGCCTGGAAATAAAGTTTACTTCAAAGGTCTGGGTAGATAGAGAAGAGCTGGTAATAGCCAGAGGATTTGGGGGGCGGGGCTGTATCTGAGGCGGAGGCCATGAAATTGGTGAAGTGACGGTTGAAGGCCTCAGCGATATCAGAAGGGGAGGTGGCCAACATTTTATTCGATAACACAACGGGCAGTCATAAGTAGTTGTCCACCTAGATCTGTCCACCTACGTCTGTCGAAGGCTTTCGACCGTGTTCCACACCTGCATCTTATCTCTCAATTGCGTTCATTCGGCATTGGTGACCCGCTGCTTTTTGGCTAAAACCTTA
Source organism: Fasciola hepatica (assembly GCA_948099385.1). NCBI lineage: Eukaryota > Metazoa > Platyhelminthes > Trematoda > Plagiorchiida > Fasciolidae > Fasciola > Fasciola hepatica. The sequence continues at coordinate 1,064,443 of CANUEZ040000091.1, forward strand.
TTTCGCTCATCGCTTGCAAGTGGTCCTTACTAATGGACATACTTCCAAACCGAAACCTGTTACAAGTGGCGTTATACAGGGAAGCGTACTGGGTCCTCTCCTATTTTCGATGTACATTAATGACGCATTGGATCTAGTACACCACAGCACGCCATTCTTGTTTGCAGACGATATAAAAATAGTTTACTCTTTCGATTCTAATGATGCTATCTCTACTCTTTGCAACATTTCCGCTGACCTCGCAGCACTTGACCGCTGGTGCCACACCTGGAGGATGAGCTTTTCCACTGATAAGTACGAGGTCCTTACCTACAAGTTCCAATTTCCCCTGGATCCTTAACTCTTGGTGGGTCCCCAGTAGCCAGTTGACCTACTATCCACGATTTGGGCCTCAATTATCCCTGCTCCCTTGACTCTTCTGAGCATGCAGCCATCCAAGCGGCCAGGGCTAGAAGTGTGGCCTTGCTCTTCCGCTCCTTCCGTCTCTGGGACAGTGTCATCAGCATCTACAAATCACACGTCAGGTCTTTGCTCGAATACTGCCCAATAATATTTTCTTGCATGACGAAACTCGACAGAGTTGCGATTGAAAGCATACAGATGCGTTCCACCAAACAACTCGGCTGGTCCACGTCTTTAAGCTATAGAGAAGGATGCCGAAATCTGAATCTTGACCCACTCTGGCTCCGCCGCTTAAGAATAAACTTAGTCTCCTTGTATAACCTGCTCCATAACCGGTCTTTTTCCTTTGACACAGTAGGCTTCTCCCGTGGAACCCCCTACTCACTTCGGCACAGGCCTTTTACTGTCCCTTCTAGTATAGCTAAGTCGGCCATACGGTCACGCTTTTTCCTTCTTGTCTACTCCAAAGTCTGGAACAAGTTGCCCATCACCATTCAAGCTTCACAAACCAAGTCCCAATTTCTGTCGGCACTCATCCCATATCTCAGCGTCACCCGTGCACTCCAGTTATCTAATATGAGCATGGCAGAAGATATAGCTTACGAGAGGGGCCTCGACTTATAAGACGAACTCCTTCGCCGACCCTGCTACCTTCAATCAAGGACACAATAACCGATAGACAGTTTCATCTATCTGACTGAGTTCTCAACGTTAGACTACCTATGTCCATTTCCTCAATGAATCAAACAAATTGAAATGCCACTAATTTCAACCACTTTGCTTCCACCTACCCCCGTAGTCTCTGTCACTCTTATGCCTCGTCCTTTACTGGTTTTTATATGCCTCCAATAACCGTTAATCCACAGCAGGGGCACACCCTGACTGCTTTCTCTTATCTGCTCTCCTTTTCCAGTTCTTTCCTTACGTGCATTTTACCCTCTACGTTGGTATACGCGCCTGGAGAACGCCGCTGTTTGGTCAATTATTAGCCGCTGGCACCGTCCTCTGGAACCCCTGCAACCTGAAGATCCGACCGCCGAACTAATATCTCATACTTTCACAGTTGAACTACGCCCAACATGCATAGCTATCAATAAACACTGGTGCCATTCCCAACGGTGCGGGGTGCTGTCGGATCCACCTCTTTGGCCGGCGCACATCGGGCGTGCAGCTCGTCTGCAACTATGTGCGAGCGCAATTAGGTTGGTGGATCGCACCCCCTGTGTTCACCTCGAAGTGTTTTTCAGGTTGGGTGTCCAGCGCACGGCCAGTCCCACCCACTAGCACCGGTTGCGGATAGCACGCTCCAATGCTGTCAGCTGCAGACCGCATGCTCCAGCCATCCTTGTTCGCCACTGTACGCCCACCTATCGCTTTTATCACATCCATTTTCCCGTTCTTCTATGGTATGCGCACCCAACCATTCTGTCCTTGCTCCTATCGACTCTCGCCGTCTTACCTTTTACTGCACGTCACTGCCATCTTAACCACTTTACTCTGCCGAAAACCGCCAATATTTTGTTTCTTCGCCAATTTCGGCGTTGCCGACGTGTAGTACCTATTCATTTGGTATCACCCTAGGTCTGTAAGGCTCGTTGATTGCATGCTTACGCCTCACTGCCTACCGTTCTGTTAAGCCCTCCCTCGTTCTCCCTTCTTATGCCTAATACCATTACACACCAGCCCCACCCACACCCATGACCAATTCTCATATTAGAATTGCCGTTCCAAACTCTGCATCTCTCACAGCCACATTTATTATCCAGTCACTAGCACTCTATTTTCCTTGCCTGGCTCCGCGATTCCTCTGTGGATCCTTCCACTTGGCAGTGCTCCGATTAGTATCGTCCATTTGCATCCACTTGTACAACTGCCGGCATGCACGCGGCTCCCAACCTCCGTGTCCCCGACTCCGACGCACATCCATTGTTCATGCGTTATGTTCGTCCACCGGTTTACCTGTCCCGATGCTTCTTTTTTCTCTGTCTTTTTCGTGTTCCACCCTCAATGAGATGATCTTACTGGCTATGTCTCACCTGTCTTTATCGGCCGGTGCTCCCATCTCCTGTTTCGTCCACTGTTTGCCACAGGCATTTTATGCGTGCCTTTTGGACAGTTCTGCTTTTTAGCTTCCCGCCTAATGTAAACTCGCTGTTTCGTCACGGTTCTCATCCACGGCTTCAGTCCGTTTGATCAGCTATTACCCTCTGGTATCCCTTTTGCTCATTCCTCTTCCACGCTGTTTACCGTCACAGCTGCTGCATTGTGCACCACGTACAGTTTCACCTCCCAGGTAACTTTCTCCACTTTGTACGCACAATCGCTCAGCACTGCTTAAGCATCTCCATGGCCACCATCTTCCTGCTGAATAATGAGAGTCCATTCATTAATGCTCCTCCCATTCTTGACCGACACCACATGTCTCACCTACATCAATCAGGTTATTAGACCCATTCTCACCTGTTCTCTTCGATACTTTCCTTCATCTCCCCTTTTTTTGAACTGCTCTTCAGTCGTCGTCGTTCCTGTGCTTCCGCATCCTCCACTCTCTCTGCTGATCCTCCGAGTTCACCTGTCATGAAGATAATTCACGACAATATTCCAAAGTTAATTCTACAAACGTTCGACCTAACCCAACCTGCCCCTCCTAATAACTGATAATTTCTTTCTAGGGCTCCATTGTTATTGATCAGGCTTCTCTTATATATATATATACATATATAAACAAGCGCACATATGTATATATGCATTTGCTCTGTATCCTGTGGTTCCTCACAGGCCATCTCTCTTGCCATCATCCGCTGACCGCCATAATATGCGTCCATTCCTTCTACATCTATAACCCACATCCACTGTGTCCAATTCCTATGAACTATTATTTTTGCCTGATTCACCTTTTACGTCTTACTTTCCTCGCTTCCTGTTTTACAATAAGTTTCGTGCCCTGTTCGCCGACCATCTATTGCAGGGTACCAAAGCTTCGTTGCTATCTAATCCCTTGCAGTAAACCTCACTTTTTCCTCATCGTCTCCCACTATTACAGTTTCATGTGCCGATTTCTAGTCTTTCTCATGTTTATCACTCTGCCTTTAAATATCCCTATACTAGCCAGCCGGATCCGCACCTGACTTTTGTAGGTCTGAAAATAGATGCACATATCAGCACAACTGTTCACAGCACGAGATCAATCACAACAGAAGAAGAAGCTCGGAAAACAATAGACTTTTACTGGCACGAGGCAAAGCGGTAACTGGCACAGGCCGAAACAGGAAGTGAGGTCAATCGGGAGCATCCACCGGGGTTTTTATACAGTTTTGGAGTCGGGGTCAAGTTCACTGTTCGGGGGGAGAGGGAGGTGAGAAGCCTGTAGCACTGGATGGCGCAGCCTCGTGGTTAACGACGGCACCTGGAAAATAAAATGAAAGGAGAGAGGATTATGTACAACCAGAAATGCACTACACCTTGACTTTTCAAACTCATCAGGCTTCCATCTGAATCCGTCCATGGGTCCATATAAACTCAGTACATTTTCTCTGGTGTGCTTTCATTTGCCTACTTTCATCCCACTTTACTCCCCTTCTTAGCCTGTTTTTCCAACTCCTGTCACGTAAAGTTCTACTTTTTCAAGGGTTTCTTCTGTTTATTCCATCACTTGTAAACAGTTGATCATGCTCCCAGCGTGCCTTGGGCGTCTCCAAAATAAACCATTATTATTATTAAGAGTTTTCTTAGCCATTCTGCCGTTAGTCATTCCTGAACGTTAGGAAAACTCCAGCAGATTTTTTCCCGTTACTCTTATTATGCCTTCTACTCAAAAAACACGCGAAAACTAAAGTTAAGAAGCCACTAAAAAAGGTGAAACTGGGCTATGTGCCATTTTTGGACGCCTTAAAGGATGTGCTTTACAATGCAGATATTCGTTAGGATATTAGAAACATAAAACAAGGCTAAATATACTAGATGACAACGTCGCTAAGTTTGCTGCTTTATTGTCTGAAATACCCTACGGCGTGCCATACGCGGCCAAAGCCTTAACCCGCTCTTGACTTTCTTGAATCTGCATCTATTGAGATCTTCAAACGCACCTCAAACAGCAAAAATGCCACAGCTTTCAATCTTACCTACCGGGATCCCACCTCACAACCGAAATCCAATCCGCTCAGAGAAGCTGGCTCGAATTACTATTCATGCGCGTGCACATGGCTACGCAAGAGTTCACCACGCCACTCTCAATAATAATAATATTATTATTAATAATAGTAATAATGGTATATTTCGGATGAGCCCAAAGCACGCTATTATGCATGATCAAATGATCCAGGAGATCACAGAACAGGAGTTTTCAAGACAGTAGAACTTATGTGCACAGAGGGTTGAGGGCGATTGTTTGCTTGGGCCAAAGCGAGAATAAGGCCGGGAAAATTTGAGGGTCAAGGTCAAATGGTCGATTCTGCTTACGGCAGTTAAAAGCGATCGGCAAGGTAGAGTATTTACGTAAAAAATACCGGATGTGAATACATCCTCTGGGAATTCGAGCGGAATCAAGGGATTTTCGCTAAGCTTTCCTTAAAGGAAGACTTCATCAAAGGAGGTTCGAAAAGTCGTTTCATGATGCAGTGTATAAAAGTGTGTAGGTGGAAAACTGAAAGCTGTACAAGAAAGAACCCTCGGAGATAAATGGCAACTATCCAGTCCGTCACAAAGTAGTAAAACCTTGATGGCAGGGTGCCAAATGAGGCAATCACAAAAACAGTATACAACAGATCGGAAAGAGAGCGGATGCGATTTCAAGAGCGGTGATGAAGGAAATAGCGGAAGGGGAAAAGGTAAGCGCCGGGCAGGTTGTTTACGATATTGCGGGTATGGTACGAAGTAATAAGAAAAAGGAAGGAATAATGATTATGAATCTATGTGAAGCTTGATGGCGGAGGCGGATAGCGTGCAGAAGTGGCAATGGAGCAGAGAGTAGATAACTGTCCGGGTGGCAGTTAGGAATAATGGAAGATATGACAGTGGAGAAAGGAACTACTAAGCCGGTGGTTTCGACAAGAAAAAGGGATCGGAACATAGGTTTTGGAATAAAATGGAAACAGTCGGCATATATGGGAGTTGAAATTTGGGGGTTGGTATCGGTGGACCCAGTTTTATAGCGAACGAGCCAAAGCCTCGGAGGGCTTGGGGGCAACCAAGGTGTCGATGATTGGGAAGTTAGAAGACTACAGTGGATAAGGCACGAATTCTTTGCGTAAGGTGTGTTGGTCGAGAAATAACAATGTGAAAATAAAAGATAAATAAATAAGGAGTGGGGAAATGTACAGCGATTACAAAGATGTATAGTTCGCCGAGGAGACGATGGAATAGGCGAACGGTGGGTTTACACCTTCTATTGAATTTTTGATAGGTTTGCCATGTCAAATAATGCGTGGCCGAGGCTGCACAATGCGCAACTGGGAAGGCTGGGGTGAAAAAACAGGAAGTATGAATGCTGGTTACTTGCTGATTACTTGCGGAAACGCATATATGTCATATCAGTGAAATGAGCCAAAAGAATCGAACGAGTGGCACATCTAGCGGGAGAGGAGGAATGAACAATGATGAAGGAAAGGCCGACGGTGGGCAGGAAAGCATTCAGCAGTTTGTGTTGTATAACGGGTGGGTGAAGATCTATCTGCGTGAAGGTGGTAATTGGGTAATGGATCAATTATGGATGCGTTGAAGAGTTGTTGCACGGACGAATATCACGAGATGGCGATATTATTGCAGGTGGGCGGTAAGTGTACAAATGTTTGACCATTTTTGCAGGTGCCCTAAGATGTGAAACCGGCAGAGCCGCATGATAGATATATCTGAGACATACGAATTTGAAGAGGCTAAGCGGCACAACGTGATTAGGACAAAGAGATCGACTGGCACTGTGAAAACGAGCTTTCGTACCGACGGAGAGGGCAAATAATGGCTACTCACAGATTTGACTTCTGAAGACCCACGAAATATATTTCTGCGGCGATCAACTTTTATAGATTTCGGTGAGGAAATGAACAGTGACAGCAAAAGTGCCAATGAATGGAAATTAGCCTCGAGTTCTGACACGGTAAATGGGCAGGTTTACTGAAGAGAAGGGGGAGTAACCATATGTGAGATGCCGGGGATGTGGGCAATGAGGTGCATGCCAAAATCGATGGTTATTATATGGGTGATTGTTGTGTGCCTCGGAAAGGAGAGAGCTGGGAGTGGGAATGAAAGCTTCACGTTATATAGCACATAACTGGGGTGATGTATTTGACGGGCTCGAACAGGTAAGTTGCAATCCCAACATTGAGTTCGGGCTTGGTGGAAGAACAGTCTTTGGAGATGACAGAGCGGATGACATGTTTGCTGCAGCAGTAAGAGCGTGGTGATAAAAATCCGTAATCCACAAAAGGTGCTAGTGAAAGGGACTGACATTGAGATGGACACCTAATCTGGAAACCGTTTTTGGTGCCAGGGGGTGCGATCCACCAACCTAGTTGTGCCCGCACATCCTTGCATACTTCCTGCATGCCCGATGTGCACCGGCTAGAGCAGTGGATCTGGCCGCCTACCGCCCCATTGGGTTTAAGATGAGTTGCAGCAGTGCGTACGGTAGAGTAGTCAAAGATCCGGTAGCTGGGCTGCGGGAGTTCCAACGATCAGCGCCAGTTGGAGATCAATTCAGTGAGGTGTGAACATTATACTGTGCCAACGGTCAATTTTTATATACAGCAAGAAAAATGTGCTAAGTTGGTGCTCATGGGATAGGGTAGGCAAAAAGTGTCTTGGTCCGTAAATTCTGAAGTGAAGTTGGAAAAAGGCTGCAGTCTGGCATTTGTGCCAGCCGCCGACCTGGGGGAAGAATTACCAAAAAGGCCATGGAAGTGAACAGGACCAATACAGCTATAAAGTCTAGGTCTTACGATAGAGCAACAGACCTAAAAAATATTGCCAGGATCATGAATCGCACTAGCCTGCGCCTTAGTGTGAACTAGTAGGAAGTCCCAAAAAACCAGAAAGGAGTAAACCTGAGTGTGAATAGATGTGCGCAAATTACTTGGGGATGCCACGGAGCAAAGTGGAGGACTGTAACGATTATTCCGACTGGGAGTAACGCGTATCTAATTCAAAACGAACACCAAAACCAGAACAAGATTGATTCGTAGTTTCTACGGTACCGGATTAACAAGTTATACGCATATAAATATGTACAAACCTCAACTCTGCGGCCACAACGTCTAGCAACGAGGACCAGGGTTCAACAAAGGTCAATGTCAGGTACCACCGTCACGGCAGTCCAAGTTCAAATCAAAATTATGCCACTCCATGTGGGCAAAATACAAACAAATATTGGAGTGTAGTGATTGATGCATGTTGTATTTGTTCGAGGGTCAATAAAATAAAGAGCATGGTCGCAACAATACAAGTATGTGACAAGGGCTAGAGAGGATTTCCGCACGTGTACTTTTCAGGGACTAGGAACAGTTATAATCCGTACGGTGAGGACTGGGTTTAGAGCCTGATGACCACTGGTAGCAGCTGATGGGGTTATCGAGGGAGCTCGTATAAGGGGGGAATTGTGAGGTTCAAGAACTGCCAGACTTGAGAGGCTTCGCGGACGGGAATAGCATATAGAATGAGGATCCAAATATTAGCTAGAAGTCGAGTCCTAGTTCAAAACCCGAGTCCCAGACATGGTAATGTCAGCTGACATCAGGGTATTATCAAAAGCGAGGTTATGTTCTATTGATGTTTTATGGTGTGTGGGGAAAACACATCGACGAACCTCAATGGTGAGTTTATTAAAAGTCCGGAACACTTAAACAGAAAGAAATTATATCTCATGGATAACCTAGCATTCAGAATTAAAAGATGCAGATCTCCGAGACGGAGGGAGTAGGGAGTGGTCGATTGGAAGCATGATTTATTGTTGGAGGAGAATGCCAGGCAATGAATAGGCCTAAAGAAGAGGCAAAGGTTAAGTCTCTTAAGGAGTAGCCAAAGAGGTTCAGTGTGGAGGACGGCACTGCGCCCTTTATAACTAAAGGTGGTGGAATAACCAAGCAGCTGTTTTGTGAATGAGGGTCGTGCATTCCGTAAGGATATTCTGTCGGTTTGGCAGTGTTAGTGAATGTCAAAGGGCAGTACTGCAGGCGGGTTCGGACTTGGAACAGATAGGACAGGAGTTTTGTATCCAGCCGGACGATAAATTTGCACAGGAGTCCCAACGATTTTTTGACTTGGCAGATTGGAGAGATGAGTGTTTCGAGAAGTTCGGGGTGCGCGGGCAATGCAATCCAAGATCTCGAACTGATAGGATGTGGGTAATAGAGGAGTTGTGTACAAGAAAAGAGTTCTGAGGAACTTAACTGGGTGGGGTCATAAAGCTGCATTTCCGAACACGAAATTCCATTTCCCAGGAGTGACACCATTTTTCAAGTCGTTCTAGATCGTACCGTATATTGAGAACTGCGTCACTTAGGTTCAAGGGTGAGAATTCACGCAGAGTTTTTGTGTAGTCAGCAAATAGGAATGGGGCACCGTGACGTATTTTAGGGAAGACGCCAACAATGCGCATTAGGAGTAGAAACGGTGCCAGCACGCTTCCTTGAATGGCACCACTGGCAACGGAGGAGGATTGTGGGAGACGGTTTTTGGTTGAGACAACTTGGTTGCAGTGGGAAAGACAGGAGAAGAACCGGTTGAGCCTAAAGAATCTAAGACCAAGAGCTTTGTAATCGACAGAACAACCAAACTCGAGGCTCTCACTCAGGATCGATCTGACACCCCCACTCTCACTCCAAATTTATGTTTTCCACTGCCGTTTTGAGCCATACTTTCTCATTCGCTAAACCACATATCGGACATTGACCTCAAGTGACCGCTGACAGGTGCGTGCGTTGACTTGTTCTGTGGCCCTTGACCATTATTTCCCACAGACGATTCACTGATATGACAGCCTGAGCCTCAGTAGATCCTGAATTCGATTGCATTTGGGGGACTCTGATTCACGGAGCGGTTACCGCTGGGATTTGTGCAGTTTTTGTGTCATATTCATTATTGCTTTACAGAAAACTACTGAAAGTCACAATTGGACGCTTGGCTTTCGTTTGATTGTGTTACGCGTATCTCCAAGACTGCTAGGAGTCCGTTAAAAGCTTTGAGCTTGGTCAACAACGGCAAGTGAGAAAAACACAGTCGAAGGCCTTAGTCATGTCCAAGAAGGTGACGATTAGGCATTTCCTGCTGTCCGCGACTGCGGTGATGGTGTTGAAGAAGTCATATTGACAGGTGTTACAAGAGCGAGTTTTAGGAAAACCATAATGGCCTTCAAGTACCAAGTTATTGGACAATACATGCTGAGAGAGGGACCTAATAACTAAGCTCTCAAGTAGTCTAGAAGCCATGGGTGTGTGGCTAATCGGTCGGAAGTTGAAGAAGTCAAAAAGAGGAACTGTTTGTGGTGATAGATAATGGTGGATGTTCTGAACTGTGATGGGGAAGTTACAAAACTCAGGGATACGTTGAAGATGTTCAGAAATGGAATTGCCTCCTCTGACCCGCCAAATCGAAGCACCGCTGGTGGAATTTTATCAAAACTGAGGCGGAATGACGGCTTCAGGTTACAAAATAAATCTGACATTTCGCTGAGCGTACTCTTTTTACCGGACAAAGTGGATGCAGCAAAGGGAACTAGTGGAGTGTGGGCCGTTCCAGAGTACGTAGACATAGAAAAGGAGACCGAACTGAAAGCCCCGGCGATCGCAGCGGGATTATTGACCTGTGTGCAGCTCGGTAAATCTAGCATGAAATAAATGGACTGGAGTGTATGTTTCTGTTCTTAATTATACGTGAAATCCAGAATGTCTTATCCGGCCGGAGAAGGGCAGTAGCTTCCTGTTCCATGTAGAGTTTTCAGTGGTGGATCGATTAGAATTAGGAAGCCTAGGCTGGAGGATGAAGACAGAAAAGTCATGAGAATTTCTGCACGATGTTAGAATCTTTTTGTATTTTATTTACAAATTTATGGGGGAATCAGACCGGCCGCGGGGGTTCTATAATTAGCGATCTGATTTGAACCGCAAAGAAATTTAGAATACAACAGGTTTGCTGCAAGGTGTGGTCATTGAGTCATGAGGTAGTCGCCCCACTCTATGGAGTGAATTGATTTGGTGAGTCGCTGCCATTCGCAATGAGGAAACACAGAGTCCAGCGGTCCTTGTGAGTTGTAATAAATGAGGGCACTAAAACTGCTCAAAACCACTCTTTGATCACTTCCGGAGAAGTGGTTAAGCATGTTAGTTTCCAAGTTGGACAGGCCTAAGGTAAAGCCTAAATCTAGTAAGTTATTCTTCCTGGTTGGGGTGAGAGCACGTTGGGTCCAGAGTTCTACTGGAAAGCAGGAGTGGAAACTAAATAAATAATGCTAGGAGGTGCTCGTTTCCCTGTCGGCATCAGGTTCAATAATATCATCTGCGGTCAGCCTAACTCTGAAGGGTGTTTCGGATAGGTAGTTAAATGCAATGATGATGGATATGAAGCCAGAATCGGCTGTACTAGGAGGTCTGTACTAAAGCCAACGTAGAGTCGCGTGAGACCAAGTTGAACGTCAACACATAAAGCGTCCTGTGCTGTATCCAGGATGGGATGGCAGTAAGGGCTAGTAGTAAAGATGCACTTGATGTAAATTAAACATCCACCACCTCGGTGACACCTGCTTTCACTAAACAACCGATGGCCAATCAAAGAGATTCTGGCAGGTGAGGTGGAATTAGTCAGCCGAGTCTCGGTAATGAGGACAAGGTCAGGGCTGTGCAGGAGTAGGAGGCTTTGTAGTGAGTAAAATTTAATAATGAAAGACCGAAAATTCATGAGAAGTATGGAAAGTTTAGTAGGTTTGTTCTTGGTCAGAGAGGAACAACAGTGCGGTATATGGGCCGTAGCGCCCAGGGTGGAGCTAGATTATGTGTCCTGAATTGGATGCTTGTGTGGTTGCAGTAATCTTGGCAAATTGGAGTGTAGTTGAGCAGGAAGGCTGGGGGGTGAACTAAGTTCACGGGATAACTTGAGATGGGGTCAAAAACATACTAAGGGTTAGACGGGTAGAAAGGAGGGGAGGGGTTGGAGGAACTATAACCGGTGCGGGAAGTAAGACGAAACGTGTGATAGGTGTTAGGGGAGGCAGATGAAATAAGAAAGGGCCTTGATGCAAGGGCTAAGATGAGTGGGAATTGTGGGTTTGTGGGCAGTGGTTGGATAGCAGGTTGGGTAAGCTGAGTAGAAAAGGCGTGGGATGATAAGGATATGATAATGAAGAACCGAGCCATCTAATAGGCAGCTGGTGGGAGCTTGATGGGATCCGAAAGGGCGCAAATAGTAAAGAGTTTTGATAGCCAGGTTGGACCGTTGAAGCTGGTAGATGAGGTATGAGGCGGTTAGGTCCCGCTGTGCATGCGAATTTCAGTGGAAGGGAGCTCAAGTGACTGGAGTAGTATGGTGATACTGTAGCTGCTTCGGAGACACCAAACTCAGTAAAATTCAACTGCGAGCTTGGAGCTTAGGCCCGCCTTGTTTACAAATAGGTATTTTCACTTAGATTTACTTGAGATCGACAACTGTCTCCACGAAAGCGGCCAACTCCTGTGCCAGGTCCTCCTCTAGCTATAGGCAATCTTCCTTTTCGAATCCCTCTTCTCAGTCACATAAGGTGGCTCATAGTCAGGACAAAAGTACTTCAAAGTACTTCAACTAATCCAGACCCGATTCCACCAGTGCAGTATTGTAATCTCCTTCAGTCGGACACATAAGCCTATCTTAGAAACCCCTTATGACATTTGGGTGATCCTCACCAGTCATCCATTGAGGTAAGCAACTGGCTTAACAAACGTTGGCCAGGCTTTACAATAGGTCGGGAATTGGGTCTAGCATCGGTTCCTTCAATGGACTGGTTGCTTGATATCTGATTTGTTCAAGTCCATTTTGTACCGGAAAGGTGTAGTTCACCGAAACTTACGTCACGCCACGCAAAGAAACGGCAAGGCGCGCTCCAGCTCATCGGCTCTGGTCATCGGCTAGTTCAGCCTCCCTTCTCCTATCATTTATGCAGGTCAACCAATATAATTACTGAACCTATCAACCCATCAATTGCAACTAAATTACCACTGGACGATCGCCAATGGGAACTTGGCACTGATAGTAGATACTACTTGATATGGAGTGAACTGCAGATTCTAAATAAGAAAACTCACTAGTCTTGTTTCTGGCGTGCTGAATATTATACTTTATAGTTGAGATTCATAGGGTTGGGATGGAGAGGCTTAGGAAGTGGAGGACATGAGTACCTGGAAGTGGCTACTCAGATACCAGCGTCCTTTTAATGGACAGGTGTCCCGTTGTGGGCCGGGGTTTCCCATGAGAATACAACACTCCTTGCATGGGCTCAGTGCCACGTAGCTTGGGTGATCCGTCGAGGTGGTCAGATGTGAGATGCTGTATTATTGGAGGCAGCTCGTGATCTGAGACGTTGATGGCAGTCGTTTGTGTCATTCTAGGCTGTGGGTTAGGTGCCGAGTCTGTCGTATTGAGGCTTGGTAGGCTACCAGACTTAGGCAAGGAGGTATAAGAAGGCGTTTTTATCTGAGGAATTTGTCTTTGCAGGCCTGTCTCTCCTGGTGAAGCAATGCTGCTTGTCAGCTTCCAATGCCTGGAGGCTGGGGAAGTTGTGGACGTTGAGTCGAGGTCAACATCTTGTTGCGGTTGGTTGTTCGTCGCGGTTTTAAGATTGCTGCCTTGAGCGATGGGTGTTCTGGGGTTGGGTTTGATGGGTTCAAAGCCAATAATTTAAGGGTCTTGCAACCTCTCCAAGAGCCCTCTTTGAAGTGGCTTTTGGTCGAATGTGATACAAATGTTTTTTAAGGTGAAGTAGCAGCTAAGGTGTGCTGCTTTTTGATGATTTCCGCACATGTTGGCTCATCAGTGAATTGGAGATGCAGTAGGCAGTGATAACGCTGCGTTCGTTTGCGCAGGAGAGCGCCACGACTCCTTCATTTCCAAGCCAGCAGCCTTCAGTGAGGTATGGCCTACAACATGCAGAGGGATCATGTCGGGAATGTTAAGCACCTTTGCATTCTTGGAACTTTTCAGCACTTTGTAACCTCATGATAGATGTTATCTATAAAGATGCCAGAGGCAGTTAGGCCGCTGTCACCACTCGTCGACAAAGACCGATAAATGTTTAGTAGCTGTGATAATTTCTCAATGGTCCGATCCGTAGATTCCATTCTTGGCTGGAGTGAATTTGTCTGTAGCTCTAGGCGGATGCACTCACTAGAATTGCTCTGGTTTAGGCTGTCAAGCGAGTAGAAACAAGATTGAGTGACTCGGACAACGATGCTCTCGCGGCCTTCAGCTTTCCGAGTGACTTTGTTTTTTCTGGGGCGACTAGTAACGAAATCAGATAACTGGATCGATAGGAATGATAACCGAACTGGTTGGATTTGCGTATACCAGTTGACAGAGCAACGACTATAAAATAGTTTGGCTGAGTCATGAGGCACCGACATGGGAATAAAGAGCATCGGACGATGGAACGTAAAAGCCCTCTTATAATTACCAACCTATCGGTTAGTAATTTCTATGACCTGGGTACGAAGCAACTTGATAAGTTCACATAGCCTAGATACGAAATAAGTGAAGTTCTATAGAAAGCCACTCAAGATGATAACGAAAAGGGTTGACAAGATGCTTTCCTACCAAAAAGCGAGGGAATTTCTCAAAAATCCGCATTTGCTCTACCTCAAAAACACATATCAGTTAGGCATAATTAAGGTAAAAGGACCTCTATTCAGAGGGCAGCATCAAGGGCAACTATCCAAACTATACTCCCTGTAACGAATATTCCTACTGGGAGTAACGCGTATCTAATTCAAAACGAATACCAAAACCAGAACAAGATTGATTCGTAGTTTCTACGGTACCGGATTAACAAGTTATACGCATATAAATATGTACAAACCTCAACTCTGCGGCCACAACGTCTAGCAACGAGGACCAGGGTTCAACAAAGGTCAATGTCAGGTACCACCGTCACGGCAGTCCAAGTTCAAATCAAAATTATGCCACTCCATGTGGGCAAAATACAAACAAATATTGGAGTGTAGTGATTGATGCATGTTGTATTTGTTCGAGGGTCAATAAAATAAAGAGCATGGTCGCAACAATACAAGTATGTGACAAGGGCTAGAGGGGATTTCCACACATGTACGTTACACCGCCCACCAAATACTCCCGTGAAACGGTCGGCATCCAAGGGGCAAATTGAGGTACTGATTCGCTCCAACCTACCTGGACCCTAGATTCAGTGCAAACGTAGGTCGCCATGGACTCCATCTATGGTTAGCCGGTCGCTGACAGGCTTGCAGGTTTTCTTGAGGTTATGCTCCATCTCTCGACGTCTTAGAGTTTCTTCTGAGAATGATACGGCACTATCCGTATACGGAAAAAGACTTCGATGTGGTCAGGATGCGTAGACGGATTACGGAATGTGGAGGAAAAGGCCTCCCGGACGAGAGTTAAGTACATGGCAAGACGAAGACTGAGAATTCTTGATGAAAAATCGAGATGGTTGCAGGATACTCAAACATCAGGGGCCAAATGCGTGGTATTATCACAATAAAAGTATGTTTGACCCACAACTTATATCCACTTGAACACAGGTTGAATAATCATACAAACAGGTCACGAAAAGAGGGACAATTCTACAAACGGTCAACAAGCGCTTGTTCAGGAGATTCCACTACTTCACGAACAATGTCGTGTCGTGTGATAAGCTAAGGTTTCGACAACTAACTCTATTGTAAATGGTGAACACCGTATGAACTTAGACGCAGATATGCTTCAAAGATGAGGTGAAGGGTTGGAACCTACGGGAGAATGCAAGATGAAGGAATAAATAAATTCAGCTCCAGCTGGTATCAGCAAACTTGGTTTTAGATTGGTCTGTAGAGCCGACTTCGCCGTCGCTATTGTCACATTCAGGCAGACATATCTTACGGATATCTCGCAATACGTCTCCTTTGTTCTTTCCCACCACCACCGTGCTCACGAGACCATCGATTTCTGTACGGCAGTCCTTGATCACTCCAATCGGCCAATCGTCTTTACGTAAGTGGCTATCCAAGAGGATGACCACATCGCCACGTCTAAACGACCTCTCTTTGGAGATCCACTTTTGCCGAAGCTGAATTGTCGGTGAGTACTCCCTCGTTCAACGTTTCCAGAAAGCCTGTGCCAGGTGGTTCACTTTTACATCTTATGGCATACATTCCACTCAGGGTTTTCGGTGTGCTTACTCCTACGTTTGACCGCAGTATTAACAGGTCGTTGGGGGTAAGAGCCGGTTCGCCTTCCAGGTCTGGGACGATCGGCACCAGGGGTCTGTTTTTCAGTATGCGTTCCACTTTTGTTAGTGAAGTAGTCAGCGTCTCGTCATCGAGGGTCTGTTGCGACGTCAGGGCTGTGAGTATTTTCCTAGTCGATCGTATCAGCCTTTCCCAAACGCCACCGCGATGACTGGCATAAGGTGGGTTGAAGTGCCATTCCATCCCCTTTGTTACGGTATTGTTTTGCATTTTGGAGTGGTCCAGGCCGTTCCACCATTCCTCTAACTCCTTATGAGCCCCAGCGAAGTTCGAGACACTGTCGGAGTATATATTCTTGGGGACGCCGCGCCTCGCGATGAACCTTTGAAAGGCCATTAGAAGTGAATAGGTGCCCACATTATACACTACTTCAAAATGCACTGCTCTGGATTGTCAACATGTTACCGGGCAGCCATACCTCTTTTGAGTGCTCCTTTATTGTCGTTCAAGTAACGGACCAAAGCAGTGGACGCCAATTTCCACGAACGGGCACCATCCAGGTTGAACTCTTACGGATGGAAGGGGGCCATCATTTGTTGGCGTGCTACCGCCCTCCGGCGACGACCAGTGATGCAGTTGCCTATGACTCGCTTGAACGTCTCTGATCTCTTTGTCATCCAAAATCGTCGGCGTATATTGTTCAGTAAGTGGTCCAAACCTGAGTGTCCCTCTTTTAGATGTACATGGTCTATCAGGCATCTCGTTGTGTAGTGGTCACCAGGGAACATTATGGGGCATTTTGTCTTATACTCTAGATTTGAATTCGTCAGCCGCCCTCCAACCCTCAGTAGTCCGTTGGTTCGCATGGGGTTTAGTCTTTGGATACTGCTGTACAACAGCCTGCTTCCTTTTGGTGTTATCATCTGTCCTGGCTAGCTCGCGGGCCTCAAAAGGGGAAAGCGTCTAGTTGTAGTAGGCGTAAAACGTCTATTTCGGCTTGGTTCAGCTCGCCCGGTAGAATCGTCCCCACATTTAGAGCGTTCTGTCGCCGTGTGTCTTTCAAAATCAATGGAAGTACTTTGTATCGTGTCCACCAGACCACGGCTCTTAACATTTTTATCCAGTCGAGGAAGTGGCACAGTTTTTCTATTAGGCTTACGATTCCCGTGGAGTTTGTAGCCAGCATCAGTCTTTTGGTCTCGATATCGCCAACATCAGACTTGTGTATTGGTAGCATTGGCCACATCTCTCTAGTTGCAATTAGAAAGTCCGGTCCCACTGTCTACATCCGCAACTTCTCTAGTGTTTTCAGGCCCCTGGAGCAGAAGTCGGCGGGGTTACTGGCGGATTGTACATTGTGCCACTGGTCGGTCTTAGTCGACTCGTGCATTGTGATGAGTCTGTTGGCCACGAGGATGTTAAAGCGAATGCTAATGGTGTCTATGTAATGTAGTGCCGTGGCTGAATCCGCTAAATAATTTTGGTTCCCAGTTTATCCGATCGAAGCATCTTCTAATCGGCGTCGCTGCTTTCACGACCAGTACTGCTGCCGTCAGTTCCAGCCTCTGTATGGACGCCGTTGTCAGTGGAGCCGATCTCGTCTTTGCGAATAATATCTAACTGTGCGGCCCACCATTTTCGTCTACCCAGCAGCCGTAAGCCCATATCCCGTAGCCTATTTCTGACGCGTCAGATGATAAGTGGAGTTGGGCATCTTTCACACACCTTATTCCTTCCAAGCATCTCTGTATTTTGATCTCACCAAGTTGCTCCAGGCTGTGCAGCCAGTCGCGCCATCGCTTATCGTCGTCATCCTGGAGAGGTTCATCTCAACCCGTCCCTCTCTGGCACGGCGATTGCAGCAAGCACTTTCCCGAAAATAACCAAGGCTAAACAAAACCTAGGGGATCATAGAGGCTTGGGACTGATGATAGGATTCTTATCCGTGTGGCTGGTAGTTTAGGCAGATCCAGAGTGAATATGAATTCGTCACCTCCGGGTTTCCGTTGAAGTCCAAGTGTGCGCTCCGTTTGTGAAGAGGATCCCAAAAGCTCTCTCGCACACTCTATTTTCTCGGACTTCGGGACAACATTGAGCACTTCGTGGCCGTTTGAAGTCCATTTAGTGATGTTGAATCCTCCGGCCTTAAGGGTGGCGATCAGTTCGGTCATATAAGCAATAGCGGTAGTTGGGTCGTCAAAGGAGCACGAAAAGTTGTCCACGTAGAGGTGGTCCATTGCTCCTCCTGACAGATTGCTGTTGCCGCCGAAGCACTTGAGGGTTTCCGGAGGGCACAATTAGCACAGAAGGGGGATGACACCGCCTAAAGGGAAGAACGGTCAACCTGTACTCGTCTGGTGCATGATTTGCGTAGCTTTCAGGCCACCGGGGAAGACGAAGGGGCCCTTTCTTCAACGAGCATTTTCACTTGTAAAAATATTTCAAGTTTGTCCGCAGAGACGGCCACTTTTCCTAGCCGAAAACGACAAAAAACCTCTACTAGCGCTGTTGTTCAGTATGGGATTTGTAGTATATGGCCACTGAGTGACTTACCCCGATATTTCTTGATATAGTCGAAAACTACCCTGACCTTCCCCGGGTTCTTTGGGTTCAAGACTGGAAGATGAGGTAAGTGACGCCCCAAATTTGTGCTGATTACTGCTGTATCCACTCTTTCAATATAACCCAAGTCGATGTTATGTTGCCTGGCTCTTGTGTATTCTATCCTTAATTGCGGTTTTCGAATTAGCCTGGTTTTGAGGAGGCGTAGTCTTTTCGGAGCCATTTTTCGGCTGTTTGGCATATGTTTCATGTTGGGTCTCCAAGGAACAGGAACCTCGAAAAGATCTATTACATACTTGGCGTTCTTGGCTGCCTTTTCAAAGTCAACCTATCTTCTCTATTAATGACCAAGTCGGCAAATTCGGCGTCATACAGCTGTTGGAATGCTTGTTCAATGTTCGCCGTCTCCACCGAAGTGCAGTTGATTTGGATTTGTTTGCCGCGTCTTCCATCTGTACTACCATATAAAGTCCAGCCGAATACACTGCGTACTGTATAGGGTGCTTTTCGGCCTCCCGTTCTTTGTTCCGGGACCCAATGCGCTTCCGGTACGTCACAACCGGTAGGCAGATCAGTTTCATTATTCTGCCACTCCTCGATCGTAACCCCGTCGAGATGCCACCACTGAGTCAGAATCGACTGCACTGAATGAGGTGCACTCATCGAAAGATCCTTTATAATGAATGCTTCTAGAGTTTCTGCTCTATTGTTGTTGACCAAGGAGACGAGTTGTAGGTGCAGTTTGGTCGACTGAATGACCTGGGTGCCGCTCACTGTGCTTACTGCTGATGAAGATTGATTCCCTCTGATCACATATCTCTCTGCAAACTCCTTCCTTACTAGAGTGGTATCCGAGCCACTATCTACTAAGGCCAACGCTCTTATAATTCCAAATGGAGTTTCTGCGCTGACTGCTATTAATCCTAGGCGAATGGGCTTGCTAGAGGAGTGAGACACTGAGCGGACCACACTTGGCTTCAGGCTTTCTTTGGCGTTCGAAATCTGGCATTGATGTAGTAGGTACTGGTGCTTCCCATGGCATCCATCCTGAATACAACCGGGTTTCGTTTGGTACAAAACTGCCCGACGTGAATCTTTGAAAAAGACGAAGGATGCGCCCAGTCCCTTAACCAATTCACATTGATCGTCGACATCTGAATCGCGGAAGTGAGGGCATTACGCTAGGCGATGAGGCACCCCACAAACTTTACACACCGGCAAGTTTTCACCTTCGCGAGATAATGCGTGTTTATTTGCCCATGGTTGGCTTCTGCTTGGTTCCCTGGTCCAGCTTTACGTCGTAATCCTAGGTAATTTGCTCGTCTCGCGCACAAGTTGGCCGAAACGACTGTTTGGTATTCGAGCATAACGGTATATAAACTGCGTCAGGTCTTCAAACGTGGTTTCTGGCCCAAATCTACCGATCCCCTCGGCTTCCTCGGCGCGCCTATCCTGAAGTTCTGTAGGTAAACGGCACACTATGGTCTCCAATGTGTGCAGTGCGTTCAGGTCCGATCGTTGATCCAGGTGATTTAATGGAATGCTACAATTCTGCATCTTTATCATCAGGCTGGCTAGAGAGCCCGACTCGTCTTTGGAAAGTTTTGCCTCTGATATTACATCATCAATCAAATTCCGGGCGCCCTTAAATGGTTGCCCAAATAGATCTTTCAGGATTTCACATGCCCATGTTTAACGTTTTTCGGGATCTGGCATCAAGCATCAGTCGACTGCTTTCCTGGCTCTTGCACGATAGTAATGTAGTAAACACACGAATCTCTGTCCTGGATCAGATACTCCCTCTTCAACAAGGTTCTCGTATTGTTCAACAAAATTAAAGTACTGTTCTGCGCTCCCGTCGAACGGGGACAATTCCACTGTTGGCAAGTCACTAGCGTAGGTTACACTGGTACAAGTCGAATTCAATCGTCCCACGGAACTGCTGGGCTGAATGGCGGTATGCTCGGTGGTCTCCCAAGTCACCTCTCGCACCCGTCTTCGGAGTTGAGCCTTTCTGGCAAATTCAGTTTCTCCCCTAGCCCGTGTAAGCTGGGTTTCTAACTCAACTATTCTCAATCGATAGATATCACCACCTTTCAATTCTATACCACTAGCGAAATTACATGAAATTACACTGGCAAGACCAGCGGACCTAGCAATATCTGAGGAAACAGTTTCACCCAGGAATACCCAGGGACTTGGCTGGGTTACATTCTGTCCATCTTCGGCTTACCTTTGTCCTTTTCTTGGCATTTCTGATTGAATTCCTCCTCAATATTTCAAGTTCAGTACTGTAACGTTTATCCCGACTGGGAGTAACGCGTAGCCAATCCATAACGAATACCAAAACCAGAACAAGATTGATTCGTAGTTTCTACGGTACCGGATTAACAAGTTATACGCATATAAATATGTACAAACCTCAACTCTGCGGCCACAACGTCTAGCAACGGGGACCAGGGTTCAACAAAGGTCAATGTCAGGTACCACCGTCACGGCAGTCCAAGTTCAAATCAAAATTATGCCACTCCATGTGGGCAAAATACAAACAAATATTGGAGTGTAGTGATTGATGCATGTTGTATTTGTTCGAGGGTCAATAAAATAAAGAGCATGGTCTCAACAATACAAGTATGTGACAAGGGCTAGAGGGGATTTCCACACGTGTACGTTACACCATCCGCAATTATCCCACAAACCGGTAACCGACAGACAACAAGCCCATGCATGCATGCACACCCTGCCATCCTGTTCCCTCTGAACTATTCCACGAACCCGTCGGCGTCGGCAGTTCATCCTGGTTGGACCCTCTGTTAGCATCCTGTCAACGGCAGGCACCTCCAACAGCGGCTCCCACCCCTACCGGTTCCGTGTCTAACCTTTCTGTTCCCATAAATACTACCATGGGCCTGAAGTAAAGAGCCTCCCCTTTTCCCGCATAGCCTCCACCAAGCAGGCGGCTTTGCAGGATGCTTGTTAACTCTAATCCCACCACCTCATCCAGGGGAGCCCATCCGCCCGTCCCTATCGACATTACCAGATTCCCCAGAGGTTCCACCGTCCTCACCGAGCCGGTATCCCACGCAACATCCTGGCTCACTTCGATCCGACACCCCCACTAAACAGACCGAGTCAGGCCTCACCTCCATGACCACTCCACCATGCAATCCTTTGTGAACCAAAGAGCCACTTTCAGGCTTCTGGGGGCTTCCGGTGGCAACCCAACCTACCATCCATCTATGCGTACCCAAGAGTCCGTATACCTACTAAAGGAAGCACTTACAAAATGTTGGCCCCTGCAAAGAACGAATACTGAAAATCCTTCCAGATGTTCAACCTGCTTTGTTAATTCGGCTATATTCGACATTACTTTGAAAAGTTCGCCCATATACCACACTTTTTTATGTCTGCTTATCCATGTGAGATACTTGAATTTGGCCTTGAACCGTTTCTGACTGTCGTGCTTGAGCCACGGGGCTTTGAACCCATGGATTTTACTGCGAAGTCTATTTGGCTGCATACTTCAGGTTTGTATATATTTGTACCCTTTGTGAATTTCAATTTAGTACCGTAGAAACTACGAACAAACCTTCTTCTGGTTATAGGATTTGTTTGAATCGGCTACGCGTTGCTCGATTTATGAGAATTGAATTACAGTACTCAAGTGGAACCTGGACAAGAGAACTCATTGGAAATGCCCTAACGAGGAAGCAAGAACCTTTTCCGACAACAGGAATTAACTCGGCCAGTCTCTGGATATGGTTTGAGTGTCAATGATTCTCTGGATAATGCAGGTCTACTAATTCTGTCAGTGCCAGGTCATATATTTCTAATCACAATGAGTTTGCTGGTATTGTTACTTAAAGAATGAGATTGACGGAATTAAAGTACGAGCTGCCGTTAGCCAGAGAGGAAGCAGAGCCTCTTAATCAAGGAATTGGCCTCAGCGAGCCGGCAAAAGTCCATGTTGTCCAGGATGTCAACATCAAAATGGTATTGTGATCGACGAACATAAACCCTTGAGACAGCCTGAGACTACCGAGGTTTTGCATTCAACCTGTCGAGAGTGCAGCTGTCCCATTTCGAGGGGCACCCCGAACAATACTGTATGTTCATAAAGCAATTTGAAGATTTTGTTGAGCACAAAGTTGCAGATCCTGGGCAAGGGATTTGCTTTTATTTATTTACTGTCGTAGGAGGGCCAAAACTGCTGTCGAAGGCTGTGCGATACTTGATTCACCAATCGGGTATACCAGGGAAAACAGAATCCTGAAAGATTTGTTTGTACAGCCATTCGAGGTGGCTAGAAGCCTGACTGATGGTGTTTTATTGGAGGCAAAAAGGACTGAGGACAAGGCTGAATTACTGTCAGATCCAGTGATAAAAATGCAGAATTGCAGTATAGCACTGGAGCATTTAGAATACCAGTCTGACCTGAAAGCGTTGCACACACATGAATGAATTGTCCAATTTCTACCTATTGATTTACAGAGCCGATGGGCAGAGGAAGCTGAAAAAATAAGCATGCTTGAGCAAGAATCTACTTTCAGTGATTTGACGGACATCATAGATCGTCAGTCTCGTGTCGCCAACAGCCGATTTGGACAAACCGAAAGCAAAATATGCAGGCCGGCGCGAACGGAACCAACATCTGCTCAAACTGTAGAGAAGGACTGCAACCGGATCCAGTCTTTGGCTAACATAAACACGATAAATCGAGAGCCCCAGAGGTTAACTGAATGCAAGCTATGTGACTTACTGCGTCGGCCACGAGATTGTCCGACCTTCCATGGGATGAGTGTACCCGATCGGTGGTGAGCAGTAGAAAAGATTGGCTCACGCTTTATGTGTTTGAACAACTCTCATCGAGCCTCTGAATGCGGCTTAAGAGTGAAAGGTAACCAGGACGGATGCTTCGGTATTCATCACCCGTTGCTACATGGTCCTCTCAACAACAGGCCTATTCGGCCCGATGAACCCAGAATGGTCCGTTCAACGGGACATAATGACTTCAAACCGGCCAGATTAGGCATCGTACCTGTCGACATCGTGACACCTTAAGGATTGACGAGGGTCAACGCATTTTTGGACACGGAGTCGGATACCTCGCTGATTACTCGCTAGCTTGTAGGAAGCTGTGAACTAGTCGGCCAGTCTACCTCGCTCACTATCAGCACGATTGCAGAGGGTCAAGTTAACAATTCTAAGAGGCTGACCCTGCAGCTAACGTCTTTATCTGATGAGGGGACCTTAGAAATTCCGGAAGCTTTTGCAATAAACAGCTTGCCAATGAGACCAGCCGACTCTACTAGATCAACCGCCAGAAGATGGCCTCATCTCAGATACATAGAGCGTTCGAAGAAGTGTCTAGCACCCACTTTGATATACTGATCAGATGTACTGCACCAGAGGCTATTCGGGTGCTTGAACACAGCATAAGCAACCGAAAAGAACCACTCGCTACGCAAGCAATACTTAACTGGACACTTCTCGGACCCCTGATGAACGAACTTCAACAATCGGCAATAACAAACCGCTTAGCTGTTGCTGAGGGAAGTGCCTAGGTAGAACACAACCAACTTCCTGATATTAAATCCAACGGTCCCTCTCAGGAGAGCGAAGTTCACTCAAAAAAAGATCAATCGATGCTTTTGGTGGTGAATTCAAAGACAGAATGTCACGATGGACAACACGAAGTTGCTATACGAAAAGACCACCGTCAAGCCACCTGTCAAGAAATGGAGAAGTTGCCCAGAGGTGTTTGAAATATCCCCAAAAATGACACTTTTGAGAAGCCCTACTGAAAGCTGGACATCAGCAGGTCACGCAAAGCAGCTTGGTATTAGTCGACTTAGTGGCAGTCTACGGTACCTGTGAGGAACCGTATGGCCGGCGGCAAAACGAAGCACCCTTTGTCAAAACAATAATTCCCCAAGCTGAAGTCAGTATCCTTTAACGAGCTCAAAAACACTGCACTGTTACTGGGTTTCAAGGTAGCAACGATACTAAAAGCGAACTCTACCACCATCGAATTGAGCTTTGCATATTGGGCATATCCCACGGTTTTGTTGCATTACGAGGACCGAAAAAAAGAAGAGGGTGTTCGAAATATCAGAGAGGTACTCCACTAGTAGCAGGAAACGGCCATGAAAATGTTGATGATTCGAGCTGGAAACCACATACAGAGGACGCAGTAGTTGGCAGGTCACCTAGAGCCGAGTTATTCAGTATTTTATTCCATTTCATTCTCAACAACTATTCAACCGGACCCATTTTTCCTGGACGGTTGCAATACATACTGAGCTCCAGTTTTTATTCAGCGTGCAAATAGGCGAGAAAGAGCAATTCACCGTAATGTCACTTGGACAGTTCCACTGTGGCTTGTTAGCTGTAGGCGCATTGTAAAACTATTCCTGCCTTTGTAGAAGAACATTTATTTATATTTTGGACAATATTGTTTGTCGCATATGTTGTACACAGAGAGACTTGGAAATACTGCGATAGATGCAAATATTTGATCAATATTCGTGTTCATATGTGTTCTGATAATGTCCATTGTACACTTGCTTTCGGAACTTATTCACAGCCAAAAGCCGGTTTACAGTTCTTCCGGAAAGTTTGGAGTGTTAATTTTATGTAATTCCACCCTTTAATGACCTTTCAATTTTACGGGGCATCTCACTGAGCGTTGCATCTACTTTCAACCCCTGCGCTCATGCTTGCAAACAAACTTAGTCCAACTAGTTGCTACAAAAGTTTACTGCTTGAGGTACGTAGACCAAGCTCGTGCAGCGAAAAGTCTTACTCTGCAAAGCCTTCATTTTAATCGTGCGTCTAACTGTGTGCGTCAGTCTTCTGATGGATATGCCAATCTCAAGTTGTGCGGCGGGATTCGGAATTGATAACTACGGCGGAAACCTGTTTTACATGCAGATAACACAGGAAGTTGGTAACCACAGGCACTGATAATAAGTTATAGGTGGGTAGGGTGAGATTCATGACCCCATCCTAAACATTAGACAAATATTTTCGCGGAAGGATTTTGGCCGGCGGTGTACAGAACAAATACCGAAAATTCTTCCAAATGTTCTACGAGCTTTTTGAAATTGACGGTAGGAGGTTCCATGAAGCAAAGGCCAGTGTAGAAAATAGCCCAATCCGATAGATAAATTTGGTAGATCCGTGTCGTAGTCTGGTAGTAACATTTAGTGGACCGATGGCTACCCAAGTAACCAGCATGATCTGAAAGGGATGGGGGATATTGCTGTCTAGGGGAAGTACCAGCGGGGGCCACGACTAACGTTTTATCAGAAATCAAGTTATTACAATCTGAGGAAAAGTATAAACCGAGGCCTAGAATAAGAGGAGAGGGCATCAGGTGGGAAGTGGTCCCAGCTGTGGGTTGAGATGGCAAGTGGGAGGGACAAAGCTAACCTAGGAAATTAAGTTTCTTACGTGTGAATTTGGAGCAGTGGAGAAGTAGACAGGCTTGTCCTGGACTATAGGGGCAGACCGGTCTTATTTTGGTGGGTGACCAGTGGTATCTTCTGCATAGCGTGCACCATGGTGGAGGGTAATTTCGCTTCGTACTTTTTGCCAAGATCTTTACTCTTTTGGCAAAATGTCAGGTCATTGGATCATCGTGTACCTGTGGAAGTAGATGGGCGGACTGGTGGTTAGTTGGGATGATTGCTAGGTTAGAGGGGATATGATACGGAGTTCTAGGGGACTGTGATCTTCTAGGATCCTGCTTCCTGATACTCATGGGCATTAACTATGCGTTTTGGCGTCGCTCTGATCGTTGGCTTCTATAGCAAACTGTGAATGGTTCATGTTCTCGAAGTAAGAGGTGAGGAAGTTTCACATCTTGTGCAGTCTGAGTATGCTTAGGACGAAGTCTGAAGCTACCGCGTAGGATGCCCACATTCAGTCTTCATTTGTGCCCTGAGAAAGCGACGTAGATGCTTGGAAACTTAGGCGGGTCGCGGGCCACTAAAGAGTGGGCATCCAGTGCCGACCTTAGAAAGGTTCCGCTCTGATATTATTCTTTAGCGTCAACAAATGCTGGTTGAAGTCGGTCCACGTATCGACAAGAAAGATTATGAACATGTTTTTGGAAAACCCATTTGCATTCCTCACATCGAAAAGTCGGAAGCCGCGGGCCGGAATCGAACCGGCGACCCTCCGCACACCGGGCAGATGCTCTAGCAGCTGAGCTATTGCTGTCCGGACAGTCCGGCGTGAATAACGCCGGTGAATATTTGATAAGGCGCGAACCACTATTCCATTGGTGCACAGTATTTGTCCTGGTTTTATTCATTGGGCTAGCCTTGTCGGTAACTTACCAAAGAGACGAACAGCACACAAATGAACGTCGTCCATCGGACATTGAAATAACAATGAAGCTTATCTAGCTGTTTCAGGCACTGCTGAGCCACTTCAACACCTTGTATCCCAAATCGAACCCGGCTTCTGATTACCGCGACGAGGGTACCCATTTTAGCCCATTTAAACACAGCCCAGGTTTACTGTACTGTTATTACCATGCACGTATCCTGCTTCCATATTTTGTGAGTATTTTTTACTGCAATCTAACGTTGTACTCATTGATCATGCGTCGCGCATTTGTCTTGATCTTGGTTCATAAGAATACCTTTATTATTATCATTGCTATTATTATTATTATTATTACCGTCATTATCGTTGCCGAGTGATGTTCGCCTTTGTTCACAAATGGTCACTTCCGCAGGAACGGAACACTTAATGTTCACAATACGTCTTAGACCTCCCTCCTATCCATGTTCCGCCTAGCTTTTATTCTCTCATGAAGGGTTTTTCTGATTGAGGATAAGGAGCCAGCGGCTTGGGACCCTTCCTATCGATAGAATCTGCCTTTCTAGATCCTCCACTTCTTTTTCTAGCACCAGCTGCGCAGGATAGTCCGCCCTAGCCGGCCCATCCCCCCTGCCTCAAGCTCATTCTTCTTTTTGGGCTGTCGTGACATCCAGACTTCTGCAAAATCCACCGGCTCTCATCTTCCTGCTTCAAAGGGTTTGAGGAAATGACTCCGGGGTGAGTACTTGGAACCCGCCTACGTGTTTTAGTGTCAGTCCCCTCAGGCATGCCCAGTACTTCCGCAAAAGTCTTTCTGCCACCTGATTGCGGTGTTTCAGAGCTCATGTCCATGGTACTACCTGGTTGGCATTGGTCCTGCCCTTGGGCCTGCAGTTTGGAGGCTAGACTGGCCGCCTCCTTGCAGGGAACACAGGCCGGCCCAGCCCATGGGTTCTGTTGACAAATGATGTAGGTGGCTTTTGCTATTCCCGAACACCTTGGATGGGCCTCTCTCTTGCACACCTTGCACTCAATACCGTTAATAACAAGTTTTCCGCACCCTGGTGAGAGGCAAAAGGCAGAAGATTGTGGCGTACCGAGAGGCACAAAATGTGGGGATAATAGCTCATGAGCTCTTTAGCCAAAAGCAAAACTTTGACAATTTACCAAAAATGCGCAAAAACCTCCAAGCGAAAAATTATCTTCTCAGTTTGCACAGGACTTTGCACGGCTTTGGCCGATTACTTGTCCGGATAGTTTTGTTGTAGACATTTTTCCTTGGCTGCCAAATCCATGTGATTTTCATTTGTTAAAGGCACAAACTTTGTGCAGTAACAGCCCTGGTAGATAAGGGGGAAAACGAGGAGCAAACTATATCTGGAGCAAACTACCTCACATAATTCGGGGTATACTACCACCCAACTCTGGTTTACGGCCTCCTTAAAAGCCTAACTGCGGTGAAATCCATCATCTCCGGGAGCATATTTCAGAGGGGTTTCACTCTGTTTGGAATTTAATTTGCCGTAATTTAGAGCTTCAATTGCTTTCTTTGCAATTTAAAGCCATAACACCTCGCTCCTATCTCTGAGGTAGGAAAAGAAATGTCTTCTCAATTTATACGTAACAGCCCCTCCGTACCTTGAAGGTTTTTATCAGGTTTTCGCGAACAAGCCGCCTTTTCATCGAGAGCTGATCCGGAGCCCGAAGGCTCTCTGTGAAGCTGAATCCCCTTTGCCCAATCGACTTTCTAGTGGCTAGCCCTTGCACCTCCCCCAGCTAGTCTATATGCTTCCGGTAGGGAGGTAACCAGGATTGCACGCAGTACTTCTTGCGTGGTCTCAATATGGCTTGATAGATGGGAACGAAAATATCCAGCTCTGTGCATGACATGGTAGATCTAACTCGAACGAGTTCTCTTCTGGCTATACTGGGAGCTGCGTTGCACAGCTTCGACGGCTTGGGGCTTTCCTCTAGTATATTTACCAAGTTTGACCTGAAAGACCACTAGTAACGGTCTCCAGCTATTTCCACTGGCCACAGTATTGGTGGCTAAGCACTGGTACCTTGTGAGGTTTAGTAGAAGGTCCCACTCGCGGGACCAGTTTTGTACTCCTAGCACGTAAAGTTTTATATCTAACCTAGCCATCTTGATGTCATCAGCAAACGTAAAGTTACTGATGGTAAGTTCACGTGCCAGATAGCTGGTGATGATAAGGAAGAGCGGAGGGGGCGAGCACCGAGCCCTGTGGCTACCCACTAGTAGCACCTTTTGATTTCGAGACAAAGCGACCTAACATGGAACTAAAAGTTCTCCCTGGTGAGAAGCTATTTACTCATTGCCTTTTCCTGCTCGCCATTCACATAGACTGCAGTTTGAAGTCCAGAAACCTGTGATTCACGGAATCATGCGCATTGCTTAAGCCCAAGTAACATACAGCAATCGACGTTCCCTAGTCCAGGGGCCAGTTGACCCCAAAGAAGAATAGCGAGAGATTCGTTAGATGAGGTTATCCTGCTACAACCCCATGCTGAGCATTCGATATGAGGTTATTCTGAGCCAAAAGACTAGAGATCTGCCTTCTTACCATTCGCTCCAGGCACTTTCACATTACTGGAACCCAACTAACCAGCCGGTATTCTTAGCATTTTTCTGGGGACCGGGCTCGCATATTCCTCTTATCAGGCTCGCCACCTGCGCTACACCGCGTCGTTTTATGTGATGATAATGATAATGGTTTATTTCGGATAACCCGAGGCATGCTGTAACGCAAGATCAAACGGTACAATTGGACGTAGAGTCCGAATTCCAAGAGGTTGGTTAAGGTATGTGCACTCAATATTGTACAGGAGAAAGTATTTAAGTCACTCTCTGTGGCGGCGCCCGGCAAATTTGAACTCAAGATCGGGTGGCCAACCCGGTCAAGTCAGGATCGAGATGGTCGAAGGTAGCTGACTCTTCCTGAAACAGTACAAAACGAAGTGCCATGCAACAAGAGAATCAAACAGAATTGACGAAAGTTTTGTTCACTTCGAGGGAAAAGAAGTTTCCGAGGGCGACATGAACCAGCTACAGCGCTCCGCGGAGTATGGCACGGCTTTGGATTGGAAATCAGACGATGAGAGGAATGAATTTGCAGACAGAGAACAATCAAAATCTTTCGAAGGTTTTCCTTGAAACGTTCAGCGACCAAATATCGGCTGAGTCCGTTAAATACCCAATGAAGGACTCATTTGTAGAGAGTGATTGCCTAGGTGATGGTAAAGGAAGTGACCGGACGCGAGCATGTAATCGTTGCGCACATTGTTAATTGTTCATGAGGGGGGAATGTGATGCACCAAAATAGAAATGGGTACTGGGCGAGTATTTAAATGGCAGGTAAGTATTTACGTTTGATAATCGTTATCTAAGGGCCGAAAATAAAGACCAGAGAGATGCAAGAATGAAAATTGTCTGGGAGGATTTACCAAGATAGAATACCGAATATGAAAAAGCACCAACGAACGCTGAATACAGTTGGGAAGTTGGGCGGCTGGATGTGGATGGAGTCCGTGGTAAACCAAACGGACATCACATCTGGCGAGGTCGCTGGAGTGATGGTGGAAGAAGTGGCAGGATGTAAACATGTAATCGTTGCGCACATTGCTTACTTTCATAAAGGTGAAATGTGATGCACCAAAATGGAAATGGGTACTGGGCGAGTATTTAAATGGCAGGTAAGTATTTACGTTTGATAATCGTTATCTAAGGGCCGAACATGATGACCGGAGAGATGCAAGAATGAAAATTGTCTGGGAGGATTTACCAAGATAGAATACCGGACATTGTGGTACGGAAGTGTATGGCAACAATAAATGTGAATTTTGCAAATATATTGATAACTTATAAAATAGAAGCGAGTTTTGTCTCGGGGATTGGTTAAGTTTGCTAATAGGACAAGCGGGCAGTTTGGCAAGAATCATCGGGAAAAAAGGATAATGAACGGTAAGCCGAGTACGGAAACGGTCTTTTAACCCCGCGATAATTATGTGCTAGGGAAAGTAGATTTTTCTGGGCCTAAGAAGCGGTAAGTTAAGGTTGCGAAGATGGAGACAAGTTCGATGAAAAATAGGCGGTAACTGGGGGAGATAGTTCCATATTTGTAGCATTTCGGGTGAATGATTTTTTGCTGCGACCGGTGCTGGTGGGTGGAGCTGACCGTGCCCGGGACACCCAACCTGAAAACCGGTTTTGTTGACAGGTGCCATCCGCAATCCTATCTGCGTCCGCACATCGTTGCAGACGTCCTGCACGCCCGATGTGCGTCGGCCAAAGTCGTGGATCTGACCGCGGCCCGCACCGGCGGGCTTCGCTTGAGTGATATTGGCGTTGTCACATAGAGATCGAATAATCCAGGAGGTTGCGAGGGGTCCTGGAGAGCATGGCCTGTGTGGTAGTGACGAAGTGACGAGCAGGTATCGAGTTTTCAGCGGGAAATGTGGGCCAGGTATTATGCCAAGCCATCGAAGGGAAGCCATCATCAGCGGTTGTCTGGAAAAGTAAAAATAGAAAAAAGCAGTCTGGGGTGCTCCCAGCTGAGGATCAGCGGTCAGTAGTAAAGAAAAACCTCTAGTATCTAGAAATTGAAACTAATTGGGGGATGGTTTGACTTTGCTAAACACAAGGTTTTACGCGAAAGAATAATGAAACTTGAGTGGTATTTACGGCGACTTGTGTGGTACGTAGGTCTCGTGGCCCCCGACTCAGACCCGCGTGTCAGTAACCCAAACCAACTTCGTACGCTCGCTCCTCCGAAGTGTATGGATCATTGTTTGATACGCGTGTCAGGACATCAAGCCGTTTGTTTAATTCCTCTTTGAATCTCGGCAAGTGGCTTATTGCACGGACATTTGGTGGAAGTTTATTCCACATTTGTGAATATTTAACAATGAAGAAATTGGACCGTAGGCTGGTTCTCGAGGACGGCACAGTGACCGAATGACTGCTGTGTCGTAACGAATACCTTAGGCTTAATGGGTCTCGCACCACAGGGGAGGCTTTGCAGGATCTATATTTTAATAGTGAGTGGAAAAAAGACAAGTTGTTCTTTATCCGTCGGAGCCAAAGGGGTTCGAGGTGTAGCAGGTCACAGCGTTGTTTATAGTTGAGACTAGACGAATGTCCAACTATTTGTTTAGTAAAGGTGCGCTGGACATTTTCGATGGCGATCCTATCAGTCTGGCGCATGTTAGAGCCAACTATTGAACTATACTCTAGCAATGGTCTAACGTGTGTTGTATAGACACTGAGCTTACTTTCACGCAAACGGAATGTTTTGTGGACAAGTCCTATTAACCTGCGGGACCTAGCAATTTGAGTGTCTGTTTGCTCCGAGAAGTTGAACGAACAGGAGTAGTGTATGCCCAGGTCGCGTACTGATGATTTGTTGGGGATCAGGTGACCACCTATACTAAACGTTTCGGGAGGGACATGACACTTGTATGTAAGAATGCAGCTTTTGTCCGCCGAGAACTTCATTAGACAATCGGTACACCACGAATTGAGCATCCGCAGGTCCTCAGATATTTTTGCTATAGTATTACCCAATGAATTATGGTCGAAGGTGTACAACAACTTTACATCATCAGCGAATAAAAAAGGAGTTTCATGACGAACCACGGTAAATATGTCATTTATGTACATGAGAAACAGCAACGGGCCCAGTACACTACCTTGGATCACACCGCTGGTTACAGGGCTGGGTGTGGAAGTTGTGCCATCAACGTTTACCACTTGACTGCGCGAGGACAAGTACGATTCGGTTAAGTTTCTGCTAAACTATCACGGGTGCTTATTTAAAAAAGCTTCCAACAGTATTTCTCCAACTCAAAGCCATTCGAGAATCTTTTTGGGACGATAAAATCCCGGGAAACCAGCCGATCTGCAAAACTCCGTTAAAGCGGCTTCTGCACATCAGTTTTGAATAGTTCATTTTTTCCATCATCGACACTTCTAACTCCGTTCCTATAAAAATTCTTCTCCAAGGCAAGCCTAAAGCAACAAACGTCCGCCCTCACCACCGAGTGGTTAACCATCTTCAGTCCGCGCACACTAAACTCTCCCGACTCCCTGCAGCTTCGGTATCCCGCTCGGTACCATTAGAGGTCCTAACCTACAAGTTCCAATTGCCCCCTGGATCCTTAACTCTTGGTGGGTCCCCAACAGCCATTCGACCTACTGTCCACGATTTGGGCCTCAACTATTCCTGCTCCCTCAACTTTCCTGAGCACGCTGCCATCCAAGCGGTCAAGGCTAGAAGAAGTGTGGCCCTTCTCTTCCGCTCCTTTCGTCTCCGGGACAGCATCACCAGCATCTACAAATCACACATCAGGCCTTTGCTCGAATACTGCCCAATAATATTTTCTAACATGACGGAATTCGACAGAGTTGCGATTGAGAGCATACAAAGGCGCTTCACCAAACAACTACTTGGTTGGTCCACGTCTTTAAGCTATAGAGAAGGATGCCGAAATCTGAATCTTGACCCACTCTGGCTCCGCCGCTCAAGAATAAACTTAGTCTCCTTAAATAACCTGCTCCATAACCGGTCTTTTTCCTTTGACCCAGTAAGCTTCTCCCGTGAAACCCCTTACTCACTTCGGCACAGGCCTTTTACTGTCCCTTCTAGTATAGCTAAGTCGGCCATACGGTCACGCTTTTTCCTTCTTGTCTACTCCAAAGTCTGGAACAAGTTGCCCATCACCCTTCGAGCTTCACAAACCAAGTCTCGATTTCTGTCGGCACTCATCCCATATCTCAGCGTCACCCGTGCACTACAGTTATCTAACATGTGCTTGGCAGAAGAAATAGCTTACGAGAGGGGCCTCGACTTCTAAGACCAGCCCCTCCTCCGACCCTGCTCCCTTCAATTAAGGACACAATCAACGATAGACAGTTTCATCTATCTGGCTGAGTTCTCAACGTTAGACTACCTATGGCCATTTCCTCAATGAACCGAACAAATGGAAATGCCACTAATTTTAACCACTTTGCTTCCATCTTTAGGATTAATCTCAGTTAAGTCAGGACCTGCTCCCGTATAGAGTCTATAGCCCGTGGTCCTCGGTATGTGACACGTTAGCGAATATGCTCGGCAGCGCGCAAAGCATAACTCAAAACGCTGGAGCGGGACAACGTGTGTATTGGAGGAGCACAACGGCGTGCAGACGACGTACACAGGCGGAGCAAGTGGCACCACCAAAAACGGTCATTGTTCAAATAAACAAATTTGTTAGTCATCGTCATCGAGTGCTTTATTAGTAGCACTACACATCCAACCCCGTAGTTTCTGTCACTCATGCCTCGTCCTTCACTGGTTTTTATATGCCTCCATTAACCGTTGATCCGCAGCAGGGGCACACCCTGACTGCTTCTTTTTATCTGCTCTCCTTTTCCACGTAAACTCCCTTCCTTCTTAGCCCTTTTTCAACTCCTGTCATGTTAATTTCCTCATTTTCAAGGGTTTTGTCTGTTTATTCCATCACTTGTAAACAGCTGATTATGCACTTGGCAGGCCTTGGACGTCTCCGAAATAAACCGTTATTGTTCATTATTACATTATCATAACCCACAGCTGGAAACACATCCAGACTGCAATACCCCTTTATTTAAGGTTCGTTGTCTCCCACTTTCTCAGTCGCAAAACTGGCTAACCAAGGATGCCACTTTGACTCGTACGGACAGAGACTCAAGTGGAACCTACCATAGCAGTTGGGACCGAAATCAAACCATACAACAGGAAATACTCCTAATTGCTTATCAGATCGTTCAACGTTTTCAAACGCAACCAACAAGAGTTCCAGTTCACGCGCATGCCGCTACTAAACAGCCACACTCGACTGATCGACCGACACATACATTGTCCTGCCAGACGAACCTTACGCACTCGATGCCATACGTTACCAGAAACGACGCTGAATAACACTGAAGGCAAATGTGTCAACACATACATATATATTTGTCAGTGAAACAGCATAATAACTCTGAAGTCCATGCGGAGATTTCCCACTTTATCATCCGTTACCACTGTTTATCTTTCCTACGACCCGTAGCCAGCTGGAAATTGACTCTCCACTTCTCGAGGACCCTCCAGTTACGCTTTCTTATTTCAGAATGGAACATGTTACTGATCCTGAATCTAAACTCACCTTTTTATGGTCTGCTGTTTCTCCCATATCCACCAGTGTTCACTCTCACAAAATTGGTCTCATGCCCCCCTGCTTCAAAACTCATTCCGTTTATTGAACTCCGGTAAATCCGTCATTCAGGGTTTGCATTGTCTTCATGATCGCTATCCTCTTCGCATGCGTTGATTTTCCCGAACATACTTCTTTACAATTCCCCCCCCCTTTCCTCTTGTCCAAAAATTTACTCCATCTGCATAACCTCGGTGGGCCTCCGGTTTCCTTGGCTTGCATCATTCTCGTTCATAATGCGTCCTTGGCACTGCGTTAATGATTTTTCGATATCTTTACCGCGAACCAGTGCCCAGGCCGAAATCGAAACCGGTTCAAAAGTGCCGCGCGAAAAATTATCAGAATGATCCATTCAAACTGTTGCTGGCTTTGTTTTTCCATCTTTGATAACTTTCATATTCTGAATTTGTGAATATTCCATTTTATTGAGTAACGTGTTACACCATGATCGTGCGCTACAGCGTGCATCTCGACCATGGCCGAGAAATATACCAGTATTATTATTATTAGGTGACAAAACAGTGATGCCAGTATCATATCTGGGGCACCTGAAAAAAATCCAGCTTTCTCGGAAAGACAGTTTCTTACCACAGACGATGAGCTGACCGCGTTGCAACGGCTTGGAATTATCGTGGATCTTTAAAAACACCCGAACACAAAAAGTATACTGTCGGCTGGTCGCTTCCGGGATCCGATGGCCTCCGAATTCTACCACAGAACCAAAAGATCCGAAAATGCTTTAGTCTTTATTCTTTCGAATCGCCTTCCGCTTTCTTCGACTGAACAATCGTTGCTTCTGGCCTGCGACATGTCTCACCAAGAGTGTGGCTGCATAATGCTAAGAAAAAAGTCACGGCTTTGTGCTCACTTCCGTTTCAGTTCCTTGAGGAAAACTCTGCTACGGAGTTCATCAGAAAAAGAACAGCCAAGGCCAAAGCCACTCCATTCAAAAGCATAGAAATTGTTGCCAACAAGGTCTTATCACTGGGGGATGTCCTTAGATCCGTAATCATCAATCCTACTTCATCACAATCTTTTGATCCAGAGTAGTCCATCTCTCCTCAACAGCCCACCACGGTTGACGCATTAACGCCATCTGCGTTGACCGCTGGATGCAGAGCTCCTCCTATCCAGCTCGCCACCAACTCCTCAGTGCCCATCTGAAAGGCTAGACATGACAACCCTATCTTTATCACTATCTGTAAGATATACCCATAGCCGTGTTATACTACCATCCCTTACAGACAGATTCCGCTCGGGCAGTGACTAGTCTCTCAGACAAGCCGATAAAGTGAATTCTTCGTACTCTCCACTCCGAACCAGCCAATCAGCACCGCCGTCTCTGAGCACAACGTCATCTCCCATTCTTGTTGCTTCTTGTGGCCGAGACCATCCTAGCATCAAATTTTGTACGCCCCTAGTTTGCGTCATAGACCGACCTGGGACCTCTCGTGTAAGAGTTAAACAAATGTGAGCGCGACCACCATCTCCATCCTCAGCACACCCACTGGGGCTCCTCACCCCCCCCCCCCTCCTTGCTGTAGTCAGCCCGTGCACCCAAGTAAACATCTGAGGACCCGAGAAGCCAACCCCATATTGGGGTGACCAACCACTCAGGGGTAGCCCTGTCTACTAATGCACCACTACATCCCATATTTCCCCCTGTGAAAAATACCATCTTTGGAACTACCATCTGAATCTTCTCAGTTTCCAGTATACCACGTACACCGTTTGTTTTACTTGCTCACTGTCTCAACTGGTCGCATTCAGTTACCAAACCTTTCTTTACTCCCCTCACCCCACTGCGGCCCCTCTCTGTATCCCGGAAATTTACCCACCAGCACACCACCAACCAACGATTCAAATCGGGCTTTCGTCTTATCAAACCGAAAGGGGATATCCCCGCGGCTACCTAGTACCAAAGCAAGACACCCATTCTCCCCTCCTCTGCCCAAAGTAAAACTTGGCCATATACCATGTCTTTGTCCCATTTGAATCGCTTTCAGATTTTGCCCATTGGTGTTATAACCATCAATCCACCAACTCGCATTTCTTCCACAAACCGAAGCCTCTCTATAGTAGCAGACGATATTTCCAACCCCATGCACTCTACACTGGTTCTTCGCTGTGGACCCTCCTCATCCCTAGCAAAGCTTCATTGCCTTCTTCGTTGGCCCTGCTGCGCCCGGCCACTTCACAGGCCCCCAGTCGAATTCATAAATCACCACCTTCGAT
Source organism: Fasciola hepatica (assembly GCA_948099385.1). Classification (NCBI taxonomy): domain Eukaryota; kingdom Metazoa; phylum Platyhelminthes; class Trematoda; order Plagiorchiida; family Fasciolidae; genus Fasciola; species Fasciola hepatica. The sequence continues at coordinate 1,101,576 of CANUEZ040000091.1, forward strand.
TATGCTATCTGTCCTACCAGCTCTCCCTTAACCTTTACTGGCCGTTCTGATATTTACCGGACGTTTCTCTTTTGGTACTCAACCTACATACACAGAAATCTTCCCAGGGTTATCTGATGCATCTCGGTAATACCGGGACTAGCAACATTACCAATCTTATTTCCTCTAGCCTTAGCCTTCGCTTAGCCGCCTGTTGCGACATCACAGGAAGGCGAAACACATACGTCCGCTTTTGTTGTTAACATTAACTCACTACTAGCAAAAATTCACCTTTTGCTTTCCCCGCTCCTCTTGTCTAACTACGGCTTCATCCTCATCACGGAAACGTGGCTTAACACAAGCACTCCTAAATCAGAATTCTCCATGTCTTGTTACCGGGCTTTCGGTGGTTCCGGAATACGTCGCCGGGCAGAAATTGCCCACCATACTGCAGAGAATCTTCTTCTGTCGCCTCGGTGCAAAGCGCAGCCCTTGACGCCGTTAACAACCTAGTCTAGGAAATAGTCAACCTGCAGCCACAAGAACTCTTCTTCGGAAGCATTTATCTGTCGCCCGAATCAACCAGGGACAATATTGTACCTGTCGCTGAGGCCTTTCACTTAGCCCCCGCCCATCCAGTGGATCACAAGTTGGTCGCAGGTGACTTCGAAGCTCCAGGAGCCTGTTGGCCAACACACTCTGGCCCACGAATTTATTAGGACTTTATTACTTGCGCACACCTTGGAGGCTGGACCCATCTTCTGTTTTCGCGAGGGTTTATTAAAGTGGCCACCTCGGTAGGTGATAGCTTCCCCAGATATGTCCTCAGAGCCGCCTTGTGAGCGTTTTCTGTACCAAAGACCGTCACTCCTCCCACACCGTATTCTAAACCATATCACTTAGCTTACCGAAGCAGATTTTAAAACTTAATCTGATCTTAAAACAGGGATACACCGTTCCTTTCACCCGGTCCTTAGGAGGTAGCAGATGAGCCATATTCCTTTCTCAACCAGTATTTAAATGCTACCATCCTAGCTATACCAGCCCCGACGAACTCTAGGAAAAACAGGCTCTGGCAGATAAAATGCAAGTACTGCAAAATTCTGCGACTTGCACTCAAAACCCTTGAGCTAAGCACAAAAAGACCGACTGTCAACAACAATTGAATCACGAACCGAACTCAAGCTTATTCAGCAAGAGTCAAAAGCTCTGCGCCACCCGAGGAGGACAGACCACTGAGTAAGCTGATGAAAGGAAGAAACTCCCAACCTTGCTAGACTATACTTTCCATCATGTTCAACAACTCCCCTCTGGATAAACCGCAGGGAATAGCTGGGGCTTTGAACGCATTTTTTGCATCAGCCCCAACTTCCAGTGTGCCCAATCCTGGAGTACAATTTGCACGCTTACCCAGTTAGACTCTATCCACTTTTAAGTTTCACCCCAACGATACTTCTTCACTTCTATTCTCTATAAAATCTTCCTAGCGCCTAGGACCGGGAGGTATTCCACCGGCTTCTTTTGCCTTGGGGGGTCCACACATCTCTATTCTTTTATCCAATTTGTTCAACTTATCTATGAAATCTAGCCCGTTCCCTACTCAAAGAAAAACCCTAACAATCATCCCTTTGCAAGGGAAAGGCTCCGTTTGTGTTCTCAAAAATCATCGTTCCATCAATCATTCACTGATTATCTCTCAAATCATGTAAGAGCTCATCAAAGAAACACAAGCCCACCTTTTACGAATAACTTGCTCAGTGTGGGTCAACAAGGTTTCCTGAAAAACCAGCGGTGGATATACCAGTGTAGCGCAATACCCTGTAAGACTGCTTTACCGAGAACGTGGAGTAGGTGTCATTGACCACTTAAATAAAACTTCATCCCCGCACCATTTACATAAACCTAACCAGTTCACTATTACCGTCATCATATTACCGTAACCCACAACTGGAAACACTTCTAGAATGCAATCCCCATTTACTTCAGGTTCGTCGTCTCCCACTATTATATTCACCAAACTGGATAACCGAGGATGCCACTTTGACAGGTACTAACAGGGACCCAAGTAGAGACTCTCATAGCAACTGGGACTGCAATCAAACCATCCGACGGAAAATAACCCTGACGGCTTATCAGATCAACTAGCTTTTTCTAATGCAGAGCCTCTCCTGCCGATATCGCCATGGTAGCCAACACAAATAACAGTTCAAGCGCAACCTGCTAATATACTGGTCAGTACCAGCCGTCGGTTTGTTCCGTCATATCTCGCCACACCCGGCTGATCGATCGACGCATCCTTTACCCCACCAGACGAACCACACCCATAGGAAGTCTCACATTACTAGTAATGACGCGGAATAACACAGAGGCTCAAAAGGCCAATATAAATATGTACACATATATATTTGTCAGTAAAACAGCGTTAGTACGCTTCAGTCTATGGGGAGATTTTCCACTTTAGTGTACGATGCAACAGTCCATCTTTCTCCCGAACCGTTGCCAGCTGAAATTTGATTCTGCACTTTCCCAGGACTCTCCAGTTGCGCTTTCTCATTTCTCAATGGTACAGGTTACTGATCCTGAATCTAAACTTAATTTTATGGACGACTTTTTCTTCCACACTCAATAATGTTCCTAACTGCACATTCATAAAACTGGTTTCATGTCTCCTGTTTCAGAATTTATTCCGCTTATTGAATACCGGTAGATCGCCATTCAGGGTTTGCATCATCTTCGGTGACTGCTAGTCTTGGCGCATGCGTCGATATCACTGAATTTGTTTCAGTACCATTTCTCCTCTTCTACCTGTTCAAAACTTATTCTAGTCGCATAACCCCGATAAGCCTCCACTTTCCATGGCTCACATCATTCTCGTTTATAATGCCTCTTTGGCACTATGTATTAACGATATTCTCGGTATCCCCACGGTACACCAAGGCCCAGTTTGAACTCGAAACCAGTTAAATTGCCGCGCAAACCGTTATTAGGTTGATGCAATCAAACCGTCGCTGGCTGTGCTTTTCTATAGCTGACATTTTTGGCTCTCATTCCTAAAATTTGTAAACATTTCACCGTATTGAGTAACGTGTTACTCCACGATAATGCGTTCGCGTGTGCTTCTCGACCATGACCGAGAAATATATCATTAATAGATATAAGTTATAACTTATAATAAACTTCTTGAACTCGACGACGGGAGCCGCTGACAGGGACACGCTTGTGACGTTTATCCTGCTAGATATGAAGAATGCTCTCGACCGAGTCTCACACGTTCGGCTCCCATCACAGGCCAGATCTTAAAGCATCATGGACTTATTACTCGGTTGTTTGGGTCCTTGGTTCTTCGGCCGTCACCAGTTGTTTAAGATAGATGGATTCGTTTCCGAATCCCAAACCTGTCGCTAGAGGTGTCATACAAGGCAGCTTCTCTGGTCCATTTCTCTTCCACATGTACATAAATGATGTTTTTGAAGGTGTTCTCCATGGCAGTCTCCACCTTTTTGCAGAAGACAAAACAATCTTGTATTTTTGATTACAGAACATCTAATTCGGTTGTCAGTGAAACACTGCCGGATCTATCAACTCCTAATCCTTGATGCACTAGTTCATCGCTGAAATTTTCCCTGGAGAAAAGCAACATCCTTGCCCTCAAGTGCCTAGTTCCCCCGGGGTGTATTCAGTACTGACGGTCTCACAATTTCTATCAGCCTGTTGGCTCCAGATCTAGGTTTGCCCCATTCAGCCAATTTCAACTTCTCAGAACACACCACCTCTCATGTTGCAATGGGTAGACCGCTTCTGAGCCTGATTCACAGAACATTCCGCCTTCCAGAGGGAAAATTCCATACCTGCAAGACCTATTTTGGGCCTCTCTCGGAATACTGTTCCATAATCTATTTTCATGCGCGTCAGAGGGATGGAGTGGCTACTGAAATGTTCGGCGGCTAATGAAAAACGTTAGTTAGCTTTTCCCCTCAACGCCGTGAGTATACGAAACTAGATCAGCTCTGACTTAGATGCACAAAGCTGATTCCCATATTCATCCATGGGGTTATTGTAAAAAGAACCGTCGTATCAGCAGCACAACTCAGAAACTTAGCAGATTCACTGTATCCTTTAAGACTGGGACAAAACAGTTACCCTTCCGGCTTCTAGAGCGGCTCCTGGATCCAACATTTTTCTGGTCAATTATGCTGCTTAACGGAATAAATTTCCCCGAAAAATAATTCTATAAAACCATTTAGGATGTTTAAGGTTCATATAGGCAGACACCTCAAAGTACAGACTATAATCCAACCTATAGATCCATACATAAGTGGAGAAGTGGCTTTCTAAGTTGATTTAGGATTCTAACAGCTTTCCAACACCCTTGTTTGAGCACCTTATTTTATTTTATGCCATAGCCGCAGCATGCTTGTGAGCTCTGCTGTCTCTTCACTTACCCATTCACTTTGCTCCTCTTCCCTATCTGATCCCGGCATTCACGCTTGTACTTCTCTCCCGGCTAAGTCTGATAAGCACAGTCTTAGAAATATATCTGGATTGCCTATTTAACTGAGCTTAACCCCCAGATATGAGAGCATTTTCTTTTCCCAGCTCTGACTTTTAGCTTTCAAGATTTCTTACAGAGTGGTTTTATCTTCAGCCCGGCAATTTCGTGCTGTGCTTTCATCTGTACTGCTGAATATGGTAATGAACAGTTTTCCAATTCCACCAATCTGGTAACCGTTTTTTTCATAGATACGAAATGACCGGTAATTCTTTGCCTCTTGGTGTTCATCTATTCACTTTTATTCTCCTCTTATCAAGTCCCACTATATAGCATTCGAATCTGCGTAAAAGCACACTGACCGGTAATTAAAAGTCCGGTTCAAAGCTCTGTCAGAACAACACCCATCCTTTGGACGTCACATGATTTGAATCAACACCATACCTGAGGCTCGTGGTTTGGAGATAGTTATTCATCTCCAATTTGTTCTTCATAAAAAGTTTTATTTTCCTTCTTAATGCTCACCTACAACTGATGAAGAAATTGTTCTACCGCGACCTATGAGCAAACTTCCGCTGAACCAATCCTCTCCTTTGTTTATCAAAATCCGTTTTACTGAATACCAAGATGTTCGCAGTTCACCAGCGACTTCAGGCCAAAACCCTTCGATATATCTAAGCAAGCCGCCCATTGCTACAGCGCTAGCCGGCGGTTATCCTCCAGAAAGCCAGTGGTGACACTTTCCCACAGACTTCATCATGCCTGTAAAGTAGCTCTGCATACCTTAATCGGCGATGCAGTCACCGGATGGTCCATGTGTTACTGGAACCCGTCCGACTCTGCAACTGGAAGGAGAAAGCGGTTAAGTGATAGCCCGGGGAATGTTGCCACTATCTGAGAATTTGTTCTATCCTCTTTCCTTTTCTTCCACAGCTTGCAGCCGTAACACCCCCGATAGTTATGGCATCTAGTCTGGCGGTCTCAAAACAAGAGCAAACAGCCAGATCTATCAGTCTCGGACCCGATGGACCACGGGCAAAGAAAGGCGGGTCAAGGAGAAATGCCGGGTTTACCCCACAATGTAAAAGTTGCCTCCCCCTCCTCTCTATAAAAAAGGAGAAATGAACTGCTAACTGGGAGGGTCTTGGGCCAGTGCTTTCTGCCCTCTTCATTATTAGATGGATAACTACTAGCAGCCTAGATCCGACGCTGCATATGGGGAACCTCAAGCTTTTGAGGTAGCTTTCAATTCCTTAGTCTGAACCGGTGCGGGGTGACGGCACAGCTTTCAAGCTCTCCACATATACCTCTTGATCCTGCCGTTCTCAGTATAAACTCTTCTGGGTTCCATGCCAATCCCTTGACCGCTGTGCCGACGCATAATTCGGTAGTCAATACAGTCCTACAGTCCTCAACTATGGGCTAAACCTTGCCTGTATGGGTTATCGGAAATAGGGAGGTAGTCGTTGCACTGTTATAACTTACCATCCACTACCCCAACTTCTGTGTTTCCTCTTCGGGCCCATTTAATAATAATGTAGTCCAAAGTCTGCGGTGGTTTGTCTGCTACAATGTTGACTCAAGTACATTGCCTAAGGGCTTCCTGATACAAGTCCCCGCTAACAAACGGATTTGTCTTTTTGGTAGGTGCTCTCCTTTCCTTAGTCACCGTCTCAAGCTGAAACCTAGTGGTCTCATCGTCCTTTATCTTGCACTTTTCTGTAAACTCGGGTCTTACCATGTGAATTACTATCCCTCAGTAACCAATACCCAGCTATCTGCGCATGAGCTTATAGTATGTTAGGACCCCATTCCACATGGCTTTCGTATGCTTCTGATTTCTCAACAGCCCCGTGGACAACCAGCACGTTCGCATTCACATAAATAGGCCTCACCCCAATTCCAAGTGTCTTCTTTTCTCTTCCCCACTTTTGCCGTCCCCGCCAAGAGCTGGTGCATTGAAAAGATCGCTGTCTTCATCTTTCTCATTCATCTTTCAGATCAATTATGACCCCTACTTCTTTTATCCTTGGTCTTCGAATTGGCCCCCTTCTCCTCTACAACCTTCCATCGCAGTCATTTTTCACCCTGGCCAAGCCTGCGGTTTACATCCCTCTGTGACCCGATAATAACCCAACTATCCCCAAAAATACCACGGTGTCCGACCGTTAATCCTCATAGATCGGTCCACTGACAGTCAGGCAACAAAATTATCATTTTCTGATTTCTAATTAAACGTTAACCCTAACCCCCTGGCAGTAACACCCTTCAGACCGTCGAACTCTCGATCTCTTTCAGATCGTGCTGGTTACCTGAGTAGCCGTCGGCCAACTGGGCTTTACCCCCGGATAACCGTACGGACTAAAGGAATTGATCGATCGGACTGGCCATGGGTTAACCTTTAATCAAGCCTGTTGACTCCATATGGGACAACTTACATGGTTGGCCGATGATTAAAACACTATAACCAGGGTAACGATCCATCGTGGTAGTTGCACCGGACCTGCATGGTGAGTTCCTGGCACCATTCATCACCCCAGGCGGCCTCAAAATATACTTCCCGCACTACATACAAATAGTTCAATACATTTTGCTCTGAGCTACCGGACACCATGACCGGAACCTAGTCCTTGTCTTCGAGTTCCCAACCTTGTCTCCCCATTTTGTCAATCAACGTCAACCCAGCCCCTTCTTTCCTGCTGGCCTCATCATTCGTTACCTGCCATCAACGGCAACCACAGTCTTTGTGAAACAAAGATCCAACCACCAGCATTCGATCAGAAATAGGTCACTTATCCTTCAATAACGTGTACAGAAAATCTCATCCTCACACTCGTGTGACCTCCACTGTCAATTTGGGCCTGGCTTTCTCCTAGTCACCATTGTTTTCTCCCTGCTCGTCATCTCCGTATATTTGCTTTGTCACATCTTTAGCACCTTCTGTCTCCAACGGACGGTTTCCTCGGTGGCTCCTCTTTGATGCTTTGTGTTCTGCATTCATTCGTCATTCATGCCCTGCAAAATCGCAGTGCCTTCCTGGTGAAGTTTTGCCTCTACTTGAATTTCCATGGGGAGCTGAAAGTACCCATTAAAAGGTCAGTCCTATAGTACGACTCTTTGTATCCCGCAGGCATCTCTGACTGCTCCTTGACAGCCCCATGTGAGCTTTTTCTAACCGCGTCTAATGGGAACACTTTCACTCGGTTTCTCGTTACTGTTCCCTTATTTATCTAGTCGATCCACCCTCGCGTCTTTTCCTGCACCTCCCGACCCTTCTTTGAATCTCCCTTTCTCCCCGCCATTCCCTCTCTTTATTCATACTAATAGACTACACAACAATTTTAACAGGTCAAGTTTGATCCATTCTGGATCACCAGATCTGTTGCAGCCAATTTTTGGCACTCCGTGGATCACACTGTGCATTATTTCTGTCTTGCCTCCCTGTCCCATTTGTGATGTCCGAAGCCTGTTGCTTCACTCTTTCCTGCATACACCGTACACTTAGCATTCTTCAGTATTGCTTGTATCTGCATTTCCATATTTTTCTAGCTATCCACATATGCCTTGCTGGACTCAAAATTGATTTGTAGTAGCAGAGTTAACAACCTTTACTTTGATTCACCCAAATACTGTTCAGTTTTATCGTTTTATTGCTCCGAAAGAGTAAACCTTAGATTCGAAAATTGCGAATACCTAACATTGTTTTGTATCGTCGTATTCTATGACCACGGCCTGTGCATGAGTCTTGATCATGGTCAAAGAAAGCACCATTATCATTATTGTTATTACCAGTGAATTTGAAAGGCAACGAATCTCGTTCCAGGAAATGTGAGACAGACCAAAAACCGGAAGTCGGTTTTCTGGGACGGAAATTTGGATTTAGGAGCGTCTGAAGCAGCGTACCCCGTGGTGACAGTAAGAAGCTAAAGGTCGAATAAACTGTTTTGCGACCCACCAGTGTGCCATCAATCTGCCTGGATGCTGTTGCACTTGGTCTTTTCACTACGTCACGACGTTCCATAATATCTGGACACCCTTTTCTTTCCCTTGTTTACTTCCACTGATGATGATCAGCGGTACTGGACCTAGAGACAGGCAAGTAGGAAGTTCCCCATCTAGCTACTACTGTAAGAATCTCCAAATATGCAAAGAACGGGTTAAAAGTAAGAATCCGGAGCGACCCTTTCAGCGCTTGGCTCCATGTTAAATTTGCCGGCCTATAGCTGACAGTTCGTAGCTTTCACGTGGGCATTAAGGGGTAGATAGATCTGCCCGAACTGCTGGAAGCTCCTGCATTTTGAGCTCACGCAAGCGAATTCACCGGCCAAATTGAGTAGAACCCCCACTTTATTCGGAGAGCCAAACTTCACTCAGGGTAAAGTTTTAGGGAAGGACAGCTCAAACAATGGGACCCCTTATATTGTTGCCGAATTCGACTGCCCTCCTAAACTGGCTCCCGTTGGGCTCGAGAACGAGGAACTCTGTGAATGGTTTCAGCCCACCATTTTCACACCAGGGACTGAAGTCAGAGCGGACAGTGATGACGACCTAAATCGGTTCACCTCCAAGCTCAGTATCAAGCCCAGGGAATTTTCCAAAAATAAAAGGTGCGAAAAGGTCAAAACGGAAACTGTGACGGCTTTGCTGCCAGCTGGTGTTCCCGCGACCTCCGCCCCAAGAGATGAACACGTCAGCTTCATTAGGAGTCTAGCAAATTGAGAAAAAGAGAAACTTCGCCCAATCTTTGGCCAAGCCTCAAGTTGAGAATGAGGCGGCACCCGGGAGGGGAAGTAACGTGGTGACTAGGGGCATCCCCACATCACCTGCGGAGAGGAACAAGTGGAATGAGCTCTGAGGTTTAAAGTGGTTAACCTCCTGAGGATTGGCGGCATTCCTGGCCAAGTAGTCATAAAAGGCTTCCTCCGACTCAGCTAATGGAAGGGTCTCCATGAAGGCCAGGATAACTGACCTAGTCCAGTTTATGGAGTTTCGGTGATCCCGAATAGCGGGATATTTTTTATCGGCTGCACACGAGGTCAAGAAGGCCACCAAGGGTGCAATCGTAGATCGACCCAAGGACTTGTCTTTTCGGGCAAGAGGACAACTGACGGCCTCACATAGATCCTCCGTGGGGTTACACTCAGCTGTTCTCCACAGAACCAGGGTTTGGGTAGCTCTGCTACCACTGCTGCCATGCCCTCACGAATGAGAAGTTTCAGCGGAATACGAATCGCTATGAAGAAGCCAATAGAGAAAGCAGGCGGTTTGGTCATGTCGAGCCTGCGACCGTGGTATGTTAAAGTGGCGTGCTCTCGCAAGCAGAGGCAGATAGATGACTGAAAAGTCCGTCCATAAGAACGGGGAAGCCACTCGGACCAGTGTACGGAGCAGTCGGGCCCCTGACAATCCAAGTAAGTGGCAGGAGGCCAGGCAACTGCTAGTTGCGTGCACAAAAGCAGCGGGTGTGGGAACTTCAAGCTCGCTCACTGGGTTCAGATGTTATAAGTGTCACCGAGGTCTGAATTCGCCCCTAGGAGGGCGCCAGACTACAGTTACCCCTCAATTTTGTTGTCATCCACACGGACGGATGGAAGAAAGGGTACTGCTTCCCACTCGAGGACACCACCACCAGCGAGAGGAATCCAAGTTTCATCAACCCCATTTACGAGGCACTCTGGTTCACCTTACTCCATACCTAGCAGAACTGAGGGTTGTTTGCAAGCCACTGCCCGCCTTCTCCAACAGAGGGAAAAGATCAGGTAGCACGATGCTTACGGCTTCTACAGACTTTAGGAAAAGCATTGATAGTAGGGGGCCCCCAAAGCACCAGAGGTAGACCGCGTAAACAAACTAACTCCCAGGGAATCTGTCTGCCACAGTCTGCTGAACTACATAAGTTGCACTGGCCTGAACCAGCATGTCACCGAAGAAACCGGAAGGAGGCAAGATCAGCGACCACCTACCCCGGACCTTGAGATGACGATAGTGACAGGACTTTTCAGAGGTTCCGCTAAGAAACAATCATCACGAAGTATTTCTTGCGGATTATTAATAAAGCATTACCTTATGCACAGAACGTTCATTTTTGAAAAGCATGAACCTGTTAATTATGAAGCTCAGATACCTGCAATACACACTTTTATGTGACTCGTCCCCTCAGATTTGAACTTGGTTTTGATCGATTTGACACCTCTTGCAAAGGCTTGTTCCAGTGGATTTCGGCCATCTATTTGAGTAGTCTGGAACCACATTTGAGGTTAGTTCATGATGCATTTTTGTTACTTTTGCATCTCGGCACCTTTGAATTCGCGAATCAATTGTGCTTTCAACACAATATTCTTCTGATCAGACTACGCGTTGCTCGAATTACGTTTCCAGTGATCTATACCCACTTGACACTGATTCCGGCCAGACTAGAACCCCCAGCTTAGGAAGGAAGTAGCTACTACCTGGTAGATCAGATCACCTTAATGGAACTGAGGGCTGATGAAAAATTGGAGGCTGAACAGGGTGGGGATTTTGTGGAACGGCTTTGGAGGCACAATGGGGATAACCTGCTGTCTCTGACCGACAGAATAGGCCATCCTTGGAAAGTTTGTGGGAAGGGTGCCCAACAGTGATGAGCTACTCTGGTAGGAAAAGCTATCCGGATGAGGAAATCTACTTGGGCCAGTAACCGAAGTATTGCTGGCAACAGACTTTTCCTACAGTATCCAGCGGGAAGAGCTAAGTCACGTAAGATTCAGAAAGAATGCGTAAAAATGACCAAGGAGCTTTTAGCCGAAACCATCAAAGTAATTCCGAAGACGTTTAACAGCTACTTACTCTAGAAAGTGACCCTCAGAGTGGTCATTGGGAAAGTAAGAGATCCTCAAGATCGGGCAGCATCCAACAATCTGGAAGAGGAAGAATCTAGTCGCCACAACTTTCTGAGGGTGTATGGACTAGACAACGAGACCCTGGGTCTTCCGCCGATGGCCGTCGAGGCTGGTCCCTTAATATCAGAGAAGACTATAGCCGTAAGTGAGGTGTTCGCAGGTCCAAGTGGCTTGGTAAGGACTAGTATAGTGATCAGCCGATCACACCCTGTCAATCACTTGTTTGACTGAACGTTTCGTGCATGCGGCAACCGCAAGCGCTACTTCTGGCACACTTTCTCATCACGAACCAGCTTGCGGTCTCTCTACTCAGGCCCTGTGAAAATACACGCTGTTGGCACTCCATTGTCTTTTTTCGTTGACTTACTCGACGTACGCAATCGTAGAAGCTGAAGAAGTGTGCCCTTCAATAATAAGAATAACACGTTTTTCACAGTGTCACCGCCCTTCTACAGTCGCAGTCCGAGACCCAGATGTATTACTTGAAATTATCACACAGTGCGTGAATTCCGGTCGGATCGCCTGGGTGGCATGGCTGTTTGATCGCATGAACCAAATGGTAGATTCACACTTCACATGCAACAGTTTTGATGCCCAGCCCACTAACCGATGGCTGTTCACGTTAACGGGCTCGCAGCCGAGACACCCCTCAGTTCACCATTACCCCCCCTACGGTATGGGGCCCGAAGAGTCTATGGATCCCGTGCGTTCGTAGTAACATGCTTTCAGTAAGCAGTGACCCCGTCAACGTGGATGGTTATGCGGAATAGGAACCAGTGATGTGTAACAAGTCCCAAGCTATTTCCGACAGACTAACGTGTTACTGAATTATCGGCCTCAAAGAGAATGAGTGAATGAGATCTGATCCTAATGATTACTGTTTCAACTGCGATGAATGATGCCTGACCGGAGCAGTGGTCCACCTAGGAAGAGGAAGCAGACACGAAGACTGATGGTGGTCCCATCAAAAGCAAGTTTCATTTCATTATAATACTTTGCGCCGCAACAGTCAGCCGACCAATAACGGAAAAACTGACAAACCGCCGGCCAAAAACACGAGTGCCACACTGCGAGATGCCAACAGGTACCGTTCCGTTTTGTTCATACTACTCTTGCAGTGGATATGCCTATGATTTCCACACAAAGCTTGCTAATCCGATCACAGCACGGACTATCAAATAAGGACTTTGTCATATATGAATCTCGCAGCCACCACTTCTAAAGCACCCCCAGTCAATGTATCATGTCACAATGGCAGGCCATTGCTGAATGAGATCAGACGTCTGCGCATTGGCAGGGGTTGCACAAGATACTGCCAAAGTCCTTGCGCACATGCCGCAGCTTTTGGCAAAGTTACCAACTCTGTGGCTCACCTGTTTTCCATATCGACACTGCAAAAGCTGCTTGAAGTAGACGCAAGTATGTTTATTGCCGGTAATCGCAAGCAGTTGGTATGTCTACCACTTACACTTAAGCCCTTTCCTTGGGAATCCACTTTCATGTCCATTAACGCGGATTCTGTGGGAAATTTGTCCGTAGCATGATGCCCCGAACATTGTGTAACAGTCTGAAAACTGACAAATCATTCCGGGGCTCGCAGTAAGTTCGCTTTCAAGTAAACTGTGATCCATGACCTCAAGGTTGGTAAGTCATAGATATTCCTACAACTGCCTTAGACGCCATAAGTGATAGGAACGTCGGTTTCACAGGTCCAGAAGTTTGAACACGGCTGTGCGGCAGTGGCTACACGACATGGCCAAGAATGACAAAAGGAAGCCGGGTTTAGCGGTAAGTTCGTATTTCTAAGCTTATTCTCTGCCAAGTTAGAAACCTAAAGATGAACACAAAGACGTGCGGGTTGAACAAACGGACTTGGCCGACTAATCTGTGCATTTCTGCAATATATAATTGTGAAAATGACTAAAACGCCTTTTACGGTTTTTAACTTGTTCATCAGCTAAATGAATTGGACGGGAATGGACTAAAGCGGGAAGTTCATCTTTCAGAATTAACAGCAAGCCGAAGTCTAATTATAAATCTATTAGGATACCAATTCAGCAATTGGTCGCCGTTGGAACCGGGGATGGATCAACCGTCATGCGCCCGAACAAGCCAAGGGTCGCTCGAGAAAATAAAATATAATCTAATTTCATTGGTTGAAATGGAGTGGTCCGACTGGTTAGGGGGTAGAAAATATTTCATATCCTTTGCACGAGAGTTCTGCACACCCTTCGAGGTGATTGGTTCCCGAAAAAAGTACAAGTTTAGAGTCTCACATTCGACATTGGCCCTAAATTTTTCCATTTCTTACAATGATCAAGAGGCGGTCAAAATAAAGGTCATGACTTTTTTCGGGTATAAACTGTAACACGCAAGCAGCAGTGATCTTCCGCCGGGGAGTTGAGCGTGTCTGATCTGCAAAAGCGCAAGGGAAGAAAAGAACTTCATGAGCCGAAGCGCAGTAAGTGTGTCAACGGCACCAACGCTTACATTACTCGAACAACAATATGGCGGCTTACAACCTGGCCATTGCAGCTGTCAACGACGGCGGTAACCTTGAGCACAATGGTTATATACTGTAATACGCTCACACAGACCGCCACTTCCATCTTTATCGGTGTAAGTGTTGATGCTTGTTGATGCACTTACTGAGCTCCGGCTCACCGAGTCTTCTTTCTGTCTTTGCAGATCGTACACGTGCAACCCCCAAGGAAGACACTGCATCCCGCATACTACATTTTTGGCGACCCTGCCAGGATCCCTGTCATCCAGCGTTTCACACAAACCACACCGACAGATCCTGCCAGCTGACCGGCTAAAACAATGTACAAACACCGAGGACAGTGTTCCTTCGTTGGGGGGAGCAGTGTAATACGCTCAGACAGACCGCCACTTCCATCTTTATCGGTGTAAGTGTTGATGCTTGTTGATGCACTTACTGAGCTCCGGCTCACCGAGTCTTCTTTCTGTCTTTGCAGATCGTACACGTGCAACCCCCAAGGAAGACACTGCATCCCGCATACTACAATACCCTTGTGGCACGCATTCAAACAAAGGTCGCGCCATAACGTTTCACGTCAATCTCATTTTCTACGGGCACCGATTCATATGTTCCAACCGTTCCACATATAACAGTCCCACGACTTTAGTCGGGCTATATATAAGCCCGTATGTTTAGACACTATGCCTTTTTCGTGCTGTCCGGGAAGATAACTAGTGCGCATTTTTACAGTTTATTGTAATTCTAGTATAATATTGTCTCTCTCTATATATATTAGCATCTAAATATATGCAAGTATATGTATACATTCGTATGTATCCTTGAACATTGAGGTAGTCGTTTTGTAGTGTTGTTTTTTGTTGTGAAACTAATACGACACTGAGTACTGGTCGCTGTGTAACGGTGGTCATTCACCTTCAGATTCCGGGAATCAGAATACACAGTTATGCCCAGGGACAAAGTGGAGAGGTGCTGGAGGTGCGTGAAGGTCCTCAGCGAGAAGAAATGTCTCATTGGTGGCAAGGTCACATTATGAGATCACCGGTGTTAGTGGCCTAAGTTACAGTCTGTAGGTATGCCAAGAGAAGCCGAATGTTTTCAAGTATTCAATTAACCTTTAGGCATAATAGATGCGCTTATTTATGGTGTATCTGTTGCTGAAGTAGAGTCATAAGAGTTGGGCCAGCAGTATAATTAGAGTCCAGACATTTTAACTGGGGATTTACTTCCTGCCAGCACGTCAAAGTCGATCATCTATACGGGTTAGTGCGTTTGTGAATTAATTCGATATTTTCAAGCCAATCGAGAGATACAGCTGGGGAGAACCGTACGTACCGACATCACCGTGGATATTCTTTTACAGTCCTTGTCCGATGATTTTATAACCTCCGTGCTAACCACGAGGCAAAGTCGTGACGTGTTGCACGCTTAGAGCTACGACTGGCCATGTATTACGCGTTACGCAGGGACAATATCTCATACACCACGGTTGTGAGATGCAGCTATTGGTTTCCCCTGTGAAGTTGGAGAGGCCCAGGTGGTTATTCAAGAGACCCACAAGACCAGCGGAAAAACTATAACGAAGTCCGTAATATATGTCTCGAAGTGAAGGTTACGTTGATATTTTAATTCCCGCCCGTGCCATACGCATTCACCCTGTGTTCTGTTTTTAACTCCAACATAAAACCATATAAAGTTATCATCCTCAACAAACGCCCATGAAAAAACTGTAAACCGATCGGTTGTGTACCGTCCTAATTTATTACCGTCTACGGCAATTTTTTCACACGGTATGCCACCAAATCGTCTGTGCTTGGATAGTATACTGTTGGACACACCCACTGCACCCACTCACACAAACAGTCCTAAATGTGGATCGCTTTCCAATGTCTCCTATGAAGCTTTTGTTCCAATTTTGCATAAGATCATTTGAATTTGATTTCTCAACTTTACTTTTGTAGATTACGTATTTGTCTTTGAGTTTGAAAACAGGCGGCATCCACTGGGCACGGAGTGAGATTACCGGCTTCTGGTTAGGAAGTGCTCAACGAAAAGCCGTTCAAAAACACGGGCTCATTGTTGCTGTCAAGGGCAAGTGAATGAAATTCGTTGTCCCTGACTAAACCCCTGAAGCTATTTGTTCCATACGAAGGTTCGCGGAAGAACCGGTACCTATCGTTTAAAGACATAAAGCATTGGTTAATTACCGCCAGGTACGTAAGTTACCATTCCCTTCGAAATATATCTGAAACTGTTATTTCCTTGGATTTATTTTATTCATTTGGTATAATCAACACCTCTCGGCTACAACCGGTAACAAATCACAGCCCCACATTCTCCTCATATTTAGTTCCTAGTTTATTTGATATTTTACTATTTCACTGATTACAGTTGTTTTGATGCTGTGGAGGCTGGACAGAAATGCAAGATAGAAGGGAAGTATGTTAACAAAATGCTAGTGTAAAAATGAATCAGTGTGTCCACAATGCTCAGCTAATGGACGTCAAAACCGGCCAAATAAAAATGCTCCCTAAGTTAGATTCAATGCAGCTTTTGAACAGGCGGTTATAAGTCGTTTGAATGGACCCTAATAATTCAACAGTTGGCTTCCGATTCGTAGGAGGCGCACTGAGAATGCGTTTGGGGCTGTAAGAGTTCGGTCATTATTGCCACAGGTCACAGAACGCTCACGAGAAACGCAGAGAGAACAGTCCGCGATAACCGCTTGCGGGTGCGTTGAAAAGGTGTCTTTATTATTTTTGATGAAACAGTAAAAGGTGTGCAATACGGTGAGAAGGAAATGGAAGGATATACTTGGAATATACAAGGTATCACAATACATTAGGCCTCAGCAACTATTCCATTTTGTTGAAAGCAGTTTTCAGTTGAACTATCTTTGGAATCTGCACGAAGATCTTTTGTTGTCCAAGTTTTATTTCAGTGCGGCTGTCTCACCTTTCTACATCTTGATATTTCAGATGCAGTCCCCACGTATCACAAGAACGATAAAAATCTTCCGGAAATTCTGAATGAAGCAGTCCTCAAATTTATATGTCAACCTCGAATTGGTTAGTGAAAAATTCCACAGAGCACACTTGGAGAGTATAGACTGATGGATGACATCGTTTTAGTGCCAATACCACACAGTATACATGGAAAAATACAATAATGATACAGTCAACGGGCTAGAGATCAGTAATAACAGGTTTGTCTGGAGACGGGGCGTGAACGGATTATCGCACGATCAGCGTGTAAGCCTTCGGACGGACCAAGACCTACTGTCGGGTGGTGAGCGGGTTAAAGTAGACTAAGTGCATGCAAAATTTTCGTCTGAGCACAAAACAGGAGTTTTCTAAGCGATCCTCGACCGTTTCCGTTGTGGCCTAGATGCGAGTTCTCACTTATCTAAACACCCGATCTCAGATCTTTTACGTGGGGTGGAAAGCTTGTTCGACGTCCCCTTTGTGGTTATTTAGTACTCCGGATACCAGGTACTAAATAGATCCCGATGATGGTCTATGGAAAGGACAACAAGCCAAAAGTTCCGACGCGTGCCAAAAGACGGTAAAAGTCGGCGAAATAGGTGGAGGACGTTTTGTATTGAAACATTTCCGTTCACTTTTACGTTTGGGGGCGACACTGTACGCGATACTAGCTAAGGGAGCTAAAGGTTCACCCGTCCGCAAGCAGAGCAGTCAAAAATGTGTCTTTAAAATGGCGGAAACCATTTGTCCTTACAGCAAGCAGACAAACAACGCACAGCCCTATAGCATCGAACAACATACAAACTGCTTAGAGCAAAGTGCAAACTGGTTGTCTGTCTAAAGTAATCTTTGGTCATGAATTTACACATCCAAACTCAGTCATCTCCAGGTCGCTACAGTTAGTCTCTTCTAGGTGTGAAATGTCTGCACCGGCAACTGACTTAATTACTCTAGTCCTCAACCACGCAGGGTGGTGCTTATGGACACCTTCAGGCAAGCGTCTAGTCCTGCGGCCAATGTGGTTGTCCACATAAACAAGTGAGGAAATGTACCCAAGATGAACTGCAGAATGAGGTACATTGTTTTTTAACTGCAAACACACTGCTGGTCCAGATGGGAACAGAACACACAGTCTAGCAGTATGGGATGTCCTGTTGACGACACATGACAATCTTCTGAGCAGGATACCTACCGGTATCAGGGATTCATCAGTGGCACAGAAATGTACATCGGTTTCGTCCCAACTATTGTCTTCCTTGGACGTTACTGGTTAGTCTCTGACGTGCATGTCACTGAAGAAATGCGGATAAATCTCATCCAGACAGCTGCTTGCTATTGCTCTAAGTACTTTCGTGTTGCGAGCCGGATATCGTCAATCTATTCTGGAATGGAAAGCAAGCGCAAAACACCTTCGGTACTCACTCGAATGCTTTCCGTACAGTATGTTACTCGGCATCGTGTGCAAAATTCAAGGAACAGGTCAATGACACTTATGATTGCATTCTGACGTATTTAATAAATGATTACACATAGACGGACTGGGATTCGCCAAAATTTATATTCACGTTCATCTTGTCTGTGATATCTGAGCGCAATGAATGAGTGAAAGCAAATCTGGATGAAGTACGGAACTCAGTGGAGTTTGAAGTACGAATCACAAATATGTATTTGCGAAATTCAACGTCGAATGTATGCGATGCTATAAAAGTGTGGTAATTAATAACTAGGTCATGAACAGCTATCACAAGTTGTTACCACGTTGTGACCACAACCACATGTTAGCTATTCGCGATTAGTAAAGGGACTACAATCTGCACCTTATATGCGGCAACCTTATACAATTGAACGCATCAGCTTAGTTCCCAGTACAAATACTAACGACTTTACATTTCTTAGCGTGAAAAAGAAGATAAATGGTGTGGCATGTAGTGGCATCCATTGAGGCACTTGAGCGACGATGATAAGGCTGACTGGGCCGTAAGTTCCCACCCTTAAGAACGTTCGATAGAATACCGGTACTTGTACACAAGTGAAAAGCATCAGATTGCACGATATGCTGCGGAGAATTTCGCTGCATCTTTATTAGTGCTTACTGCAGTCAGGTTGATCGTTTTTAGTCTTTCAAATGTCCTCCAGACAGTTAAGATGCACTAGAATCATGTATTCCACTCCAGTGTAACCCAGGATATTGTCACAGAACAAAATCAGACTAGATAAACATGCCAATACTGAGGATGAAACGAGAGCAAATCCAGTTAGTATTCTATACGGCAGCTCTCTCGGACTTAGGACTTTACCGCAGCTTCCCTACATTAGCTCACCATACGCATATGCGCTCTTCGTTTAAGGTTACCGTGGAGCCTAGATAAAATAATCTACGTTAAATATCGGTCGAATCTGCTAATTAACTTCACCGTTACCTAGTTTTCCCGAATACTTTTCTATCTCACTTCATTATTCGCTATGCGGTGTTTGCATTATTTTGCCTACTAACAAGCCTTTAAGTAGCAAGTTGCAAAAGTTCGACCTCCCACGGGTGTACTCGGCATATTCGTCCACACTTTACAGCGTGTTTTTCGGGAACGGCTACATTCCTGGAGCTTCGAATTTCTAATATTTCTACTGTGAACTGTAGCAGTAGCTCGATTTTCTGAATTCCCACGAGGAAAACTGCGTGGCATTGTCAGCTTGAGAAAACGGTGAACAACAACAGAATTTGCGAATTGTACATGCAAAGGTGCTACTTTAAGCACAGAGTGGTCAGATAAAGCTACCTATGCAAATCCAGTGAACCGGTAGTGGTATTTAAACTAATACGAACTCATTCACTGTGAATAAGGGGGCTATTTCGGCCAATTTAGTTGCGTCTTACATAGAAAATCCGAGTCGACTAGCAACTTGTAGTATTTGATCAGTGGTAGGTCATCCAATAGCACAGTGATTATCGCTAACCCGTTTGCGGTTTAATCTTGTATACTCATTTTGGTCTCCTGAATGTGAAAGACCTCAATGGATTCATTACCGGTTATTGGGTTGTGGCCGTTCTGATTGCTACTTCTCAGCAGCAACCTAAATGAAGAATAAAAGTTATCAATTGTGGGACAAAGTAAGAATAATGGTAGCAATATGATGGTTACGTTATGTGAATACAAATGCCTCATTCGTCATGATATTTAGTCGCTGGTTGTACGGACGCCATGGAAGTCCGACACAAGAAAGATACTCAGATGCAATGGTCCGACTCAATATATTATATTCATCGTATGGACTGTCCACTTAACAGCGCTTACCCTAACAAGGTTCATGCAGCTTTTGATAAGTGCTAAATGTTTTCTTAGTAAAGTCGACATCACCAATCTGACAACGTGTTGAACCTGATTAGTGTATTTTGTCCATTACCCGGCATACTGTGATGAAACTAATATTTGCATATTATTGGCAGTTGTTAGCTTGCTGGCACTAATTTCATTACAGCCATTGAATAGGTAAGATAACGTTGGATAGTTCTGGAAGAATGCACTATAGCTGTGGTTAGCTCAAACTTGGGCATAATTTTCGTTGTCCGGTGATTGAGGGTTTCTGATAGTTACAGTCAGGTATTAGACCAAAAACCTGGACAACTGTTCGTTATGTTGGTGAATTCTCCCTGACTTCATTTAAAAGAACTGAAGTGGATTTTAATCAACATTCCTAACGAACGGCGTAGTCACTGAGATGTAAACGTGGCAAAGTTTAGTATTTATGCTTATGAACCGGGCAGGAGCATCGTCCAATCAGTCAGAAGCAAAACCGTCTCAACAGTGGGATGACTGGGAAGCGCAACCGGTTGGTCAGGTGTGCGACAATTGATCTATAGTTTGTTATCAGTTGTGATCCTCAAACGTATTTGCATCGTCACCGAAATCATTAAAAGGTTCATCAGACCCTGTGAACGGACTTGTAGCTAAGCCTAAGCGGTCAACACAAGCTATATCGATGTTGTTATCATAATTTCTAAGATTGGTGGAACCATAGAACATGTGGGGTTCTTGTTCACATGTTCACTTGCTAATAACGATTTGAATTTGTGAATGAGAAGGGCCGTTGTGCTGGAAAACGAGCCTAATACTACCCTCATTTCAAGAGTTAGCTAGCTGCAGCAGCGTTTGGTCACAAACGATCTTATGAACCTGACTAACTTTGTCAAACGGGCCGGAGGGGACCCAGCATGACAAGCTGGCATCCTGACCGATGGTGGTCAAACGGTTATCATTGTGGATTGGACAATAACCAATCGGGTTCGATTCCCGTCACCGCCGGTTACTTTCCTACATGGCAGTCTTTCATTAGCCACGACCCCCTTCCTGAGTTGTTGTACATTGTTGTATAATAAAAGAGAAGGTAAAAACAGTATTTATTTTTTTTAAGAACAAAAAGAGAGAGAAGAGCTCGTAAACTGTAAATTTCCCAATAAACCTTACCCGCTATTTTCAATGGAGATCGTATTCTGTCATGATCAAGGTGGCTGTTGTGTAATATTTTCTAGAACTTCACATTTTTGTTGGTCTCAAACAGCAAACCATACTACACCAATACAGTATTGTTACTTTACCTATGATGACATGCAATCAACTGATCAAAAAGGTGAACTTTTTCACTTGTATGCGACTAACTCCCGCGTGAGGATAAGTCTGCTTCTTTCACCTCTTCGATGGGGAATTTCCACGCGAAGAGGTCAGTGCACAATGATACCGCTTTGACTGTGTTGATCCACACCTTTTACTGATTTCCAAGAAGAAACTTCAAGCCTGGACAAGGTGAAGGAACAAGACTGTTCTTCAAGAGAACAAGGTTGAATCACCAGAGACGTCGCCGTTGAAGAACCGAAGATATTCTTTTGATATTCGAGCAACTCCATAGTACAGCGGGGTTTGGGACGCGATCATACCAACTGATTTTGGCTAGCTATCGGAGGGACTAGTGATCAAAGCTCTCCAGTATTTTCGTATCCTCTAACTTCAGCGACTAAGCCTCATTTGTATTTGTATTTAATCAGACGTTTGCGTAAGAAGACGTCCGCATTTCAGTCAAAAAGATCTGCATTTGGCACCTCACCGAATAAATGAGATGAAAAAAGGTCACATGTCAAAATTGCTGAAACATTCTGCCGACACTCGTGCCCGGTTTGTGAAGATTCTGGCCAGATTTTGAACGGTGGAGTTTTTGTACATGGTAATCCCAAAGGGTATGGATCGAAAAAAAGAACACGTAGAGGCGAGAGAGTTACATTTGGGCAGATCACTGTGTGGTGGGTGAGTTCTGTCTGCAAGGTTCTGTGGGCGAGCTTTTCACATGCGGCCAGGTGTAGTTTGCACAGCTGGGCGGATAGTTCAGTTAAGGGTATGAAAGACACCCGACTGATGATAGGTAGATCTGGACGGAGAACTTTAAAATCTTTCCTCAGTAGACCAGCAAAAATAACACGGGAACAGCAAAGCAGAACAGGAAAAATACTGACAAACGAAAGGGGAAATAACACTCTGTTTAGCGTTAAAATGCCTAGGCTTTTGGATTTGGTAAGACAGCCGGCGTAGATTCTCCACACAATTTGAAATGTGAGATAACCACTTCAAATCTGCATCGATAGTGACTCATCATCATCATCGTACAGCGTCAAACAGTAGGGCAAGCCCCACTGATCACTGCCTTTCTCACCATGTTGCACGCTGAATTAGAAAGTATGAATATATAAGATAGACAGGGACTGGACCTACATGGGTGGGAAAAGGAAAGAATTTCCTAGTAGCCAACACACGGAATACACAGTCTAACTGTACAAACGCACATCGATCAGTCATTCTGATTCGACAGAAAGAAAATGACTACACGATCGCCACTGTTCACGGTTCGCTACCATATCCTTCAGTGTCTCCAGTCGAATGGTAGACAGATATTTTGGATCCCAACCACGAAGACGTGAAGCGCCTATTTTTCCTAAGATCGCTGTACATTTCCTCATTCCTCGCTGCCACGTCATCTGTTGACCTCCATGTGGTCTCTTCCACTCCCTAGGAGGAACGGAGAATAGGACGCGATACGGTAGACGTGTGTTTCACATACGTAACACGTGTCCCAACCAACGAAGTCTACTAAGCCGGATACGCTGTGACAAAACGTTCTCCGAATTAGTACCCAATACTCAATTTCTGACTTCATCGTTGCTTACTCGGCTATTGCACCCAATCCTAGCGATACTTCGTAAACATCGATGGTCGTAAACCTCAAGACGACGAATATCTTCAGCACGCAGACTCCAAGTTTCGCAATCATACAACAAAACTGAACGCACTGCGGCACAGTATACACGACCTTTCAACTTCAGTGAAATATCAGGTCGGCGCCACAAGTGCTTCAGTCCAGCGCACGCCGCTCGAGCCTTGAATATACGCGTGCTCACCTCTACTACTGTGCTCCCATTCGTCGTCATGCAGCTACCGAGGTAGGTGAAGTGGTCGACAACTGACAGCACCTCCCCATCGAGCATCAAGCTCGGAATCGTTGAGGTCCAGTCTTGTAACATCACCTTGCACTTTGAAGGTGCATGCCGAATGGAGCTACAGCTCTTGAGAGTCTATCTAGTGAACGCTGAGCATGTTCCGTGGATTCGAACAAGCAGACAAAGTCTTCCGCGTAATCTAGGTCACATAGTGAAAAGCGTTGCTGTTATGGCTACACAGGAGTTGACTAGCATACAGCGAGTCAGTGAGTTTAGTTTCTTTCTCAATCAGAAGAGACATGTATCTTACTTTAAAATTGCCTCGGGATTTAGAGAAATATTCCCTCCGTCTTTTTGGGGATTTCAACGTCGGAGAAGTGACACGCCCGTTAAAGAGAAAGAAGATTGCTAAGGGGAAGCACATATCGAAAATTAAATTGACCGTCTCTACGAAAAGTTTGGCATTGATACTTAGCGACAATTCGAAAAACAGGACCAGGAAGATGCATGAGAAAGGGATTTCTGTAGGAGAATCACGTCGTCACGTGAAAAATCCGGAGACGGATTTTGATTTAGCTGGTTGGAAGAGTGGAAATCAGACCGAGAGTAGATCTCAGACCTCAACAGAAGCAGACAGCGGAAACTGGTTGAGACAGGAGCACTCACCTTCAGGGAGAATAATTCAGGAGGATTGGTGATCATCCTGTCTAAAACAGAGTTGCCTCTGGTTGGAGAAACAAATAGATCAGTTAAGTCATATGTAGTGAGGGGCCTCATATAAGTTTGTTATGATGGTGCTCCTATGGCGAGAAAATTTAGGATGAAACTGCATACCTAAACAATCAATACCGATTACTGAGAATGAATAAACGACCTCGGACTTGTCATACCAGGTGTAATTGACATATCTGGCCACCCCGCATACAGTCTGCTTGGTGATAGGAACCCTGTCCTGCCGGAACCGTCTAAAGCCATTTATTGGCACCACTGAGTCAGCTTACCTCGGAACGGGGTGAATGGCGGCCCGATAAACGCGCAGCTTCGTGTGCCGGCTTTATTCACTGCGAGAGGGCAGTGTTTTGAGAAGTCGCAGGAATCCTCTCCTACCGCAATCGATACGAAGTCTGATTTCGTGTTGATCTCGGTCATTTGGTGGCACGGCAGAGGCAAGGTTCTTGAAGATTTGGTCACTAGCGTGCCCGACATGGAAGTGGCAACCAATCGCTGCATTGGGTTCTCTAATTAAACTGACAATTTTCAGAATCCATGTTAGTTTCTAACCTCAATGCGTACTCGACGCAGTGATTATTGCGGATATTAAACCAGTTCCTTGAGTATGATATGCGACGTTTGGAAAAAAATGAAAAGATGTAAAAACTGGACAGCAGACCGACATGTCATCCGATTAGCCTGAAAAAGTATCGCACCGGCATCTGGAATTGTTCGTATTCTACAGTGATCCACTGTAGTCCCTCTTTACCATTCCCCCTTTTGATGCCCAGATTTGTCACTTAAAATTAAAATATGCTGAGAGTAGCGTATGAACCAGAGTACTAAAAACTATAAGGGACTGGAAAAATTGAGACTGAATGAGTCGGCATTGTGGTCCTGTGTTTAGCTTTACACTGTTTCTTAATCTACTTGGTGCGAAGCAAAATTGCCGCATTCAGTAAATCTCTAACGGACTTTCAAAATGTTATAACGTGGACACCGGAGCACCGCACATTGTCCACAGGAACACAAGGCAGAGGGAAAAGCCGATCAAATCACGTAATAATCATGTACATGTAGAAAAGAAAACATGAATATACAAACTCGATTAGCACGAATATGTTCGCGTACGCGCATGTGATGCAGGCAGCAAGGTGATGATAGAAGCAAAATATGATGATGACCAGTTAAAAATGGACGTACATTTGGAATCTTAAAATGAGGGAGGACGTCGTGGAAAACAGTTGAGTCGATGAACGATCGTGGAAGCAATAACCGCGGTAAATCCAGATAAGTGAACGGCGGACGAACAGTGACTAATCAGTCGTGACAACAGTGGAGAAGGGATCTTCTGTACACACTTCGCAAGTGATGAGGAATAACACAAAAGCTACTAGAGCAGTTATGAGTAAACGCATCGGAATCGTTCGTGTGAACACAGCAGCGTATAAAACGATATACGCAGATTAAATTCTCGAACGTGCAAATGAACGGTGTTCGGTTGTTAACTATTTACAAAGTAAGAAAGTATGCTCTATGTCAGTAGAGAACTGTAGTCTCCAGAGGTCTAATGCATGGGGTGGGGTGAGATAGAGTGAGTGAGTGAAACAGGAAAAATGAAAGGGCCAATGCCAGTTATGCATCCATTTGCAATATGGTCTGCAATGTCTCCAAAGTAATTCCTTCACCGCCATGTTCAACCTGCAATCGGAAAGTATATATTGCAACTGAGTAGGGACACAACAATGAACGACAAACAGTGTAAGGGGCATAATCCATTACCACAATGAATATGCCTAACATAGCCTAGCTGAATGGCCACGGAGTTTTGGATTCCCAAACGATGTCATTCCTATCCGCCTACTGACTCAGGGGAGCACGCTAAAGAGTCCCGTTCGAGGTAATTTGCACTACATTCCAATCGCCAACATCAGTCCGGATTTAATTTGGCCTGGTGACTTATTTCGACGGATACTAAGCCTAACCGCAGTAGTGCTAATTCGATCCTCCCACCGGAAGCTAGTGTTTTTTGATAACACTGATGCTCAAACACCCGCCACCTGTCATCTCCCCGTTATTAAATGGACCCTCGGAACCCGAGCCAATCATTGGGATTATTTTATGTACAACCGTTATTTGAATTAATATAAACATCTAGAAACACCAAAGCCCAATGAGCAGACCTTCTCAGTTTCAAGAGTACTTGGTTCAACAATTACACTTTGAATGTACCTAAAGATCCTCAACAGAATACACATACACCTCTAACACTGAAAGTTAGAATACTGGCTGTTTCAATCGAGCATCTCAGTATGTGTCTCACGTGAATTACGTCAGGGGAACCGACAACCAACCAGTGCCCTGAAATTGACTTCAGTCAAGAGATCGTTCGAACACAAGTATGACCGCGAAAAGCCGTACTTACGTTGAATCTATCCCCATTCGGTTTAGTCACCAGACAAACGCCCGGCGAGACTTCCGTTACAGTTACTCCCGGAAACAAGGTATTTAAATCAATCACTTCTCCATTTTCTGCCATTTGAGCCAAGAGTTGTTCTTGCTGAGTGACAGGATCAATCACTTCCGTCTGATCCACCGGAGTTTCATTCAAGGCACCATTCTGTTGCTCAACTTTGCCACCAGATGAAATGGTACTGGCTGCTGCCCTCTGCTCATCTTCGTAACCGTATTCGCCTGCTACTTGAGAATCACTCTGAGACTGATCAACACTTTGTGACGTGCTTCCATCAGCCAAACTGACTAGATGTCCGGTTGGTTTGTGGAACAGACGACCAGTGGCTGCCTCCATAACCAAATCACTCGTCTCGCCCGTCTCGGTAAGTACTGTAAGAAACGCACCGCTAGTCAACCATTCATCTGGAACAGGACCACCAAGGCCGCCTTCAGGCAACAGAAGCTGTAAATGAAAAGTAAACGAAACAATTAAGTTAAATACCGGGATGGCCCATTGAAACATCTATGAATTCAGTGAGATCATGAAACGACGTCAGTACGATGGTGGGTGTGTTAGGATTACTGAGCAGCCAACTGAGAAGAGACAGCGGGAAGGACCAAGACACGTCTCAATGTCTGTTCGTTGAATTTGGTCAGAGATACAGGTGAACAATAACACAATATGTGCGGTATGAACCTGGAGAAAAACTAGGACGAAGACTACAGGAATGTGTTTGCTTATGAAACCACAGAACATATTGCACTTCCTCTGGTTGCAACGTGTTCGGCTTGTTCCTGAACATAATTCCTCGGCGTCACCGGTATTCCAAAGTGGGTAGTTGTAGATTAGTAAGACTGAACAGTCCGTTATATATATATATATATATATATATATATATATATATATATATATATATATATATATATATATATATATATATATATATATATATATATATATATATATAAACCAAAATGGACAACCTGCGATTGACCCACTCCGTTGTTTAATCTTAGTTTAACGTTGCCTATGCCGCTTTTTATAGCAGAGGCTTGTATTCGTGAAAAACATGCTGTGGTCAGCACAGAGCTGGATGAGACGATCGCCTTTGTCAGTGCGGTCGGCTGGTATAACAAATGGGCCATTATTGTGCCCTTTCAAATTCCCTAAACAGCAAACTTAGGCGTTGGGATCCCCAGCAATCAGCACCAAATCCTTCAAGCACTGGCTTCGGAGCAGTTAAAACAAATCTCGATGGAATTCATTCAAGGAACTGTAATCAGTGGGCACATACACAGACGCGACAGACAAGCACCGACGTTTCAGTCTGCTGCAGTTGACACGTACAGAACCCCTCAGCCGAACTCCACACAAACGACTTCTGACTGGAATTCAGTCTGACAGTTAATGCTTAGCGATACTGCTCAAAGCGATCCCGACGCCAGTCCGACCACGAGCATTGGACACCGGATCACCCAACGCGCAAAGCAAGAGACTCAGCTTGTACTTGGGGTGCGGAGAGCAATCATGTAAATGGAATCTTATGTGCACATTTCGGAGACAGCATAAGTTTGGTTTGAAAGCTTCAAGAGTTCTGGGGAGGGCAGCCTGTCTCTTTATCTGACACGATATGCGAACGTTGAAGGCAGCCACGAAAACTGAACATATAGGCTTCACGAGAGAGCTTGATTTATGTCCTACTGCTGAACTGTTATTTTCTCTAGAGCCGCAACAACGCATGACATTTTACATCGGTGGATTGAGGAAGTGAAGTAGTAAGGCCTTTTACAGGAAGGACGTTGGTTACTGGGCGAATCATACTCCCCGGCTGCCCACGTCGCATAAGCGTGTCTGCTCTGGGAACCCTAACTGGAGCTTTTGGCTTAGCAGTCCAACGCCTAAGGCAGTGAGGCGTTAACTCAGCTTACTTGTGTGCCTTTACTGTGGTTGGCTCCTCAGAGAAGATAATCCGGCTTTATGAATGTTTCCGATCGCGACTACCCATGCTAGGCGGTTGGCTGCGAGGTTCTTGCAGATGTTGGTCCAGCCATTGCATGGATAACAGAGCGTGTAGATGACACTAACATGAAGTTTCATGGGTGTTTGTTACCAGACGTCTCCACCGTCATTCAGCTTTTTTTCGAGGACGCACTTATAGCTTTTTCAGAAGCAACTGCGAATTACAAGGCAGCAGCGTGTTCGTGTACGGTTGCCGGTGGCTTCCTAGGAGCTCGTTCGTCATTCGATTGGACTCAATCCAACCCAGAGGTTTGTGTAGCCCTGTTAGATCGACAGATTTCCTTCACAGCCGTTGGGTCATACTATAAATTTAGTTCGTCCATTCAGGGATAACTGCCTTCGCATCTCGAACGCGGTTCCACTGAGGTTCTTGAACCTCGGTTACTGTTAACCTGGTTTAGCCCACCTGTCGAGCGGTTTTCCGGTGTGTGGTCTCTGATGCATTCTTCAGCTTCGTGGAATCACAGGTGAGGGAAGGGTACCTGACAGAGACTAGAAGATATCCCAAGGGCACGGCAGTCTACCAACTCAGAGGTGCTAGTCCTATCGGACAGTCCATACAGAAAATGTAGTGTGATGGCTTCTCCTTCCATAGACAGGAACCCCAAGTACTCTACTCCTACGTCCACCTACTGGCTTTTTAATGGACGAACCACTTTTTCTTTGAATATCCACTGCAGTGTCCTCTCTAAGGGCATGGTAGCTAGAACCAAGTGTTGTCTAGAACTTGATTGAGATTGAGTTTGATCTGACCTTTACCCATTAACCAGTCAGGTACGATCGCATTATCGGCTTAAGAAAGCCATCCTGTGTAGCTCTTTGGGTGGCAGAGAGGTGCCAAGGTGCAGTCTCGTCTAAATGGTAGCCATATACCGGGAAACAATATTCTGGTAATTTCGTTCCCCCAATATGCTTCACCGCAAGTCGGTCGAATGGATTTTGGGTATCGTCAAGCAGAAAATTACCAGCAAATTTACCAACAATTGATGTCCCTATAAGCATGAACAGGAAGAGAACATCTGCTAGACCTTGGAAGTAGCATCTAAAAATTTCGTGAACACTCTCAGAAGAGATGAGACCTAATACTGTAATGCTTATGAGCACACAATTTAGAGTCCGAAAAACTAAGGTGCGTATGAGTGGGGCGACAAGCAACTTGAGCTGCTATTCGAAAAGAAAAACTCGGTTAGCCGGGTAACTACCCTAGGCCTTCAGTTGTATGAGGAGATACACAATGCATTTTCAATCCACTCAGGCATACGCCATCTGGTTTTATCATCAGTTTCCCTACTAAATGATTTAATAACAAAGGGTAACACACCAAGTTTTTCTAAATGTGTCGATGGATTTTAAAACATATTTTTAAATCTGTGAAGTCTGTCGTTTCGGTTTTGAAAACTAAGTCAATTCATTATCATACTGTCTGTCATTTCATTGGAGCAGCTATTCCTGACATTCTCGTTTGCTTAAACTACAATTAATCACTCATGCCAGTGTTCCGGTTTTTAAATCAAGTCAAGTCAATCCACCCAATCAGGCGGATCTTCAGCATGTACACCATACCTGTAGATATAAAATTACAGAATAGGGAAATACGTACAAATTACGGTAATTTTCATCCCATTAAACAGTTGCGTAGGTCTATGGTGACTTTCACTGGGTCAACAAGCAGACGAGCATGATGCGGCAAAACAGAATTGCGATATGCAGTGCGAGCAAAAGGAAATGGGAACTTTGAGCGCGTAAATGTTGTAGACAGCTTTTGAAAGTTCGTTGTGTACAAGATCATGTATAACTGAAAGTAACTTAAAAGTCAACTGACCGCGAGCCATGCAGTGCATATCATTGATAGTATCAACAAGTGTATCTGGATATGCCACTGCCAGTGTGGCAGAAGGCACGCAGTCACAAATTTAAAAATTAACTGATCTGGGACGGAAAGTAGTTTTCTACAGAAAAAATAACAGCTTTCTAACTTCATATAAAGTCCGTTGAACATGCATGGACTATGAAAGATTATGGGACAGTGTAACACCAAGATATTCAACTGTTGGTGACACTGATATAGGTTCACTGTTCGCAGATAGGAGAGGAAACCTGTAAGTAAGAGTTTTATGTGGTTCATCAGAAAGCAAGGAAAACAATACATCCTGGTACAAAGAAGCATTCAGAACAAGAGAGTGTGGTGAGGGCGAGTTTACGATTTCATTTGGTTTGTTCTGAATTTGTAAAGTTCCTTCGGGTGTCGGTAATTCACATCCTAAAATTACATCGTCGGGACGTTTGTAGCCGATGAATGTCGACGGAATTGGAAGTTGTTGAACGTAAAAAGAAAAGGAAAAAGGGGAAAAACTGCACCCTGCAATATATAAGTCAACTGGACGAGGACTTTTGGCCGCTGAAACAAATGAAATGTCTCAGAACAGTGAAGCAGTCTGAAATCAGCTTTCAGACTTTTGGATCAACACCACTTACGGAAAGCATACTGAGAAACGCTGATCGAT
This sequence comes from Fasciola hepatica, assembly GCA_948099385.1. Lineage (NCBI taxonomy): Eukaryota > Metazoa > Platyhelminthes > Trematoda > Plagiorchiida > Fasciolidae > Fasciola > Fasciola hepatica. The sequence goes on from CANUEZ040000091.1 coordinate 1,132,570, forward strand.
CAAGGCAACCAAATGCATTTTTATAATCTAAAAAAATCATTCTGACAGTCTTACATTTCCCGTCTAAATCCGAAGCTACTGAGTGGACAATATAAGCTACAGCATCAAGTGCGTAGCGCGAAAACCGGTAAGTAAACTGGTGTGTGCTTTCTCTAGCAGAACCCAAATTAATCCACGGTAACAAAAGCCTTTTAAACAATTTGAGCATCACAGAAGTGCAGGCGATGGGGTGGTATTTCCCGGGTTCTTTCTTGGGGACAGGCATAATTTTGGTTAGTCTCCGAATGTCGGTTTTCTCCGCTTGCTAGACAATTATTGAAGATACTACCTAGTGGAGCCGAAAGGGTGTCAGCACACTCCCTGAGTACAACAGATGATAGCCTATCTGGACCAGGAGCTTTATTTATCTTCACTTTGCACAGCTGTTGGAAGACCATGGTGGGTTCGACAGCTGGTGGCTGAGATGAGTTGCTGAAGCGTGGCACGGAAGTACACTGTGATACTGAGCTGAAGTCAAAGCTGGGTTTTTCAACATCAACGTCTTCTTTTTTGTTTCTTGAGTTAAAGTAACAGGTGTTTTATGGCTTTCCACGCACCACGACAACTGACGTTTTCCAGGATGGCATCTATATGCAACTTGCTCAGGCACTTAACTTCAGACTTAACTAAGTTGGTTAGCTTTTCGACTTGCGTTCTCTGTCCATGTTCGGAAGCTCTCTCTCTCTCTCTCTCTCTCTCTCTCTCTGCTCTTTCCTTCTTCACTGCTTTTAAGTACTGGTGAAGAATATCGACCAGTTTGGAAGTAGACAGCTAAAATGGCTAAAACAAAAACCGAAATAATCAGTGGCATGTTCACAGAAGACAGAATGGTTGGGGTTTGACAACGGGAAAAAATCGGTTGGTGACCAGGTTTTCGGGTGAACAATCCATCTGCATCATTTTTCTGGATGGTCTTTTTAACATAGTGTGCCGGCTGGTTTCACTATGCACTATCGGACATATTTTTAAGATACAATGATCAGAGCTGCTCAGGTGTGCACGTTTTCGGACACTGAACGATCCCGGTCTCTGTAAAAACCAAATATAGTTGTGTATCAAGTCCAGTGGGCAAACGTACCAAATTTATTAAGACAAGCGTGGTAAGAAAAGTACCGTCATGCCTGTTAAAGTCACCGACAAATATGCAAAGGGACTCACTCAATTGTGCAATTACAGAGGTAGACGGAAAGTCAGAAAATGTTTAACTCGGAAAGTGATGTAATACATGCCAAGTAAGTGTTTCCTATGAGTATCGAGCGGAATCCATTCAGAAAATGTGGCTTATGGTCTGCGACGTGACAACTACTCATTTCGATTGAGTACGTAAAGACTAGAGTTGTTGACTTGCTCCAGTTGTTGTTAACGTAATTGATGACACCTCCTTCACGACTGTGAGCACTAGTGGGACGATCGGCTCGGTACGGATTGAGATCATCCAACTGTACAATTCTATTGGGTATATCCTTGTGCAACCAGGATTCTTGTAACAATGACTTCTGCATTGCTGCACTCCTTCTGTATGATTTCTGCCATCTCTTCGATTTTTCCAAATAAAGAACGGATATTTTTCATTAGGACCACTGCATTGTCGGAGACCAAAGTGCCGGGCTGCACGGTGTTTTCTACTCTCCCATCTCCTTTTCTGATAATCCGTTTAAACTTATTACGAACCTTATTACCGTAATCCATAAAACATGCATGGTTACGGAGGCACTGGTGACCTTCAAATTGATACGAAACGAGTACTGATATAAAAGTCCACAGAAAACGGTGTGATTTGATTTTCCGACGACACAGTACGGCTAACTTCAAAGGCCCCGCCTCCTTTTATTCACAATCGCCAACAGCGACCGAGAGGATTCGTGCTGATCCTACATATTCCCAGATCTGCTTCGATTTCAGCAAGAATAACCGACAGTTAAACTCAGACTAAAGTACTGCGGGTATCTACATTCGTGTTTGGAACCGAATTTCTAGTTCCTCGCCGACTCCAAACGTCGGAGCGTTTGCAACCTAGGGCGAATGTTTCCGCACTTCCTAGTGTACATGTGGGAGATTCCAACGATTTCGAAGTGAGCTTTAGTTGTCACACCAGTTAGCAACGAAAAAAATTCGCAAATGAAGCTCAAAGGTGAAAGCAGATCCCAACGAGAAAGCAGAACTCAAATAGGACTGTTATACGTATGCAAAAGCAAAGTATAAATATGAGTTAGGTGGAATTTTCTAGCACATTGTCCATAAAAACTTACCAGCTCATCTCCCAGTGTCAAGACACCACCTTGAGTTTGGCCGTCACCACCGGAAGCAGAAGCCTCATTCAGAAGTGCGGTCCCATCATCAGCTTGAGGGTCGCTGCGAAGGGTAGCTTCTACCTCGTCATCATCAGCAGTTTCCATTGCGACTAAAGCACGTCGTTTCGAAAGCATTTGTCCATCGGAACCCAGCTCAGCGTCGGCGGCCGCACCGGCAGACAAAGCTTGAGCTCGAATAGTAGCCAAAGCAGAACGGAATCGCCGAGGCAGATAGTCTTCACAAAGAGGTTCTTTAACCACATACTTCCCGCATGGCAAACCAAGAGCAGTAGATTGCTCCAGTTTTTCGATCTATCGGATGGAAGTTGTGGAAGACATAGACAGATAAGTCCTACGCGGATTGTGTTGAAAATAAGGAGCAAATAGTTGTACGACAGAATTTGTAGTACCTTGATAATGATAGCTCCACCATCCAAGTCCTCAGAATCGTCATCATCATCGGCTTCTTCTTCATCACGAGTTTCATCGGTTTGCTGGACCACGTCGGTTTTTTCGCTCTCATTGACTGCTTTTTCTGGTGACTGTTGCCCTTGTTCCTGTTCCTGCTGTTCCTCAACGCCATTTGCAGCTGAATCGGTCGGCTTTATCAAGTCGGACGGTTTTTTCACCAGATCATCATTTGGAACATTCTGCGCTTCACCGTTTTCAGTCACGGCACAAGACAGCGCGGCTGAGTCACCCGATTTTGTTTCCGCTGAAAAGCGATGCAAAATTGGGAGAATAAATGTATGTAACGACAATTTGTAGCTGTATAGAACGAATGTGTACCATTCATTTGACGGATTTATCGATAAAAAAATCTGCAGTTAAATTCAATGAACAGCCATCCTTCTCTTAAAACAGTTTCCTGATTAGAAATCTGATCTCAACAGGGTAAACTAACTGGGACATTTGTTGGCCATATCCTGAGATAGACATCCGCAGTTTGTATTGTCTGTGGACGTACATAAAGGTCGGGTTGGTTCATCCACCACGTCAAGAAATATGGGAGTTCTGATTAGTGAACGTGATCGTGTAGGACTTACGGGAATTCGAGGGTAGATCCAAGAAATTAATCTACCGGGTGGTTGAAAATAAGAGTCCAAGTGTCCTAGACAAGGGGTGCTGCAATCAAAGTCTTAATTTGCGTATACCATTTTTCCATTATTCCATCGGCATTTGTTCTAGTAACTTCATTTCAAGTAACACTCAAGTGAGTTACCCTGAGAGATATTAAAAACAGGAACACTCAAATGCGAGGTTTTGGAAACTGGAAAAGAAACCATACGATTCGTCACTACTGTGAGAGCTGCAGTTGGCGGCAAATATGGATGCTAGTCGCACACGTAGAAATGAAACATGAAAGACAGCTTCACACTACAATGGAGGTAAGCGAGCAGCATGTGCACCAACTGATAATTTTACACAACACTGAGCCAGGTAAGACTTTTCGGTACATGCTTGCGAAGGAGTGCATTGGAAGGGATGCATCCAAAGTGTAAAATATCCCGTGCACTATTGCGGATAACTGGCACCGTAAACTCGGGGACTTGAGGTTGACAACCATATAAATATCCGATAAGACAAGCGTGTTGTCCGTCCGGCAGAAAGCGGATTGCCTCCTAGCACTAAAGTAACCGGGGGTTGTCAGACATTTGCAATAATAATAATAATAACTGGCTTATGACTGTATGGACGTGAGGAACTGTAGGCCTGAGTAATTGACAAGTTGAAGCCTAGTCGAAGTTACCATCAATGCTATTGTAATTGAGTGATACGGGATGTACGTGGATCAAGCGTACGACTTAAATAAGCGAAAAACACAACAACTAGTGAACGTACAGGTTGCGTACAATAGCTATTTTCAATTTGGGGCAGACATTATTACTTCAAAATAAAGATGGAAAAAAGCATAGTGCCTTTAGGGCTTTTCTGTGGCGAGGGCAGCGCTGAACTTGCATGCCGAATCATTCATCCTACATGACCTTGGTCGGATTCACAATGACGTGGTAAATGGAAACATCTAAGGTACCCACCGTTGTTGGTTATATCTCCTAGATTCGTTTCCCCCGTCTGGGATTCTTTTGTCAAATCGGGGTTGAGCTTGTTGATCAACGGAAGACGCAACTCCAGCTGGTCGCCCAAAAATGCGCGAGCTCTTTCGACGAGATTCAGATAATCCAAAACTACTCGGGGTACTTGCGGAAGAGGAGGATCGCCTTCTTCGCTGCGCAACAATAAATGATCCCAAGGGCTGATCAGCTTGGACAGCCTTGGAGCAACGAATTCGATGAGGTCATCGTCAGTTGCTTCGGCAACCGCCTGCCAAGGAAAACGATGAATTCCCCTTATCACTGAAAGTTATTCATGAAACGCATTTGCAAAATACACTAAGTGCACGAATTCACATTACTTTGACTAATGCAAGGGTAGGTGGTAGACGATTCTATCGGCGACCAGAACAGTGTCACCGTCTACCAAATTGAGTATTATATATGTGAATAGACACCCCGAGTACACGATCATGATTATGATCATGAACACAAATTACGCTACCATTCAACTTAACCAGATACAAGCCTCACTAACATCAGTGATTTGAACCACGATATTCTTTTTTATCCACTTCTCCTCTCACGTTGAGTTACTTTTTTTTAGTATTACATGCTTACGCATGAGTGCAGTGGAAGGGGCATTTACCTCATGGTCACCAAGGCCCATTGCACTTTTGGGGATAACCGGCAACCAGACTCTGAGACTTGGAGTGGCGAAGAACCACATAAGGTCCCAATAAGTTAGGTGTGGTAACGATCCGGACGACAGTGGATTACTGTCTACCACCAAGGTAACCGGTGGTGAGAAATTAAATTCCCAACATATCAGATGAAGTATGTCACAAAAAAGGAACTAAACAGAGCATTTTCTCTATTATTTTTAATTCACGTCCATCGGTTCAGTTGGGTTCATTGAATCACTAACGTCGCACTTCTGTGCCCTGGTTTCGGTTGCTACCTCCCACAATCGTCCAGTAAAGCGAAGAAAGAATAGAAGCACTAAATGAAAAAACCCAAGAATAAAACTAACAAGCGGAAATCAAGAGGACGAGGAAAGAGTCCGAATGCAACTAAGATATTGGCCGCGACACCTAGCCATACCACCTAATGTTTCCAATCACCTGGAAAGCGGGTCTCGTGGACCCCAACCCAGAAGTCTAATTCGTTCTACTCGGCCAAGTTCACCGGTCGAGGTTTTCAAACCTTTTTGCCATGTCATGGAATGACCACCTCGACCTAGCTTCCAACCACTACCTGTCTCACAGATAAGTTTACACTGGGGAAGTTGATAGGCATGAGTGACACATGTCCCAACCATCGACGCCTAGTCCCAGCATTGCTGATACGGTGTTCCCACCGCATTCAAGCAATACTATGGAGAGATCGATATTCAACCACAGACAGTCTTCCCCATCTTCTATTCTTAACGGCCAATTTCCTGGGCCGTATAAAAAAACGGAGCTCAACGCCGGAGTGTATGCTCGACCTCTGATAGACAACCGGATGTCCCGTGGGTGCCACAGATGACTGAGGTTGATGCTGCGATTAAGTCAAAAACGTACAACAGCTAACTGTAGACAGAACCAAGAGATGCTCTATTGTCTAAAAAGGATAGCGCATGTCCCTCTCTACTATTGGTTGCTGGTTTATCACTTAATCGGTTGTCACACAATTTTTCCACCTCCTCTAATTATTTTTTCCAACCGAAAACTTTCAGTTTCACTTCAATTTGTTAGCCCAGAAGGAAAGTCAGTATCTTTGCTCAACCATTTGCCCCTGATTTCTGCATACCACTTTCATGTTCTACAAAAAATAGTTTTCTTATTGCCACAACAAACGTCCATCAGTTGAACCACCCAAACCACCAAGTAAAGACGGTATCCTATCCATTAGTATTAGGATGAAACCAGGATTTGATCGTTTATACTGCATCTCTTGTCATTTCATCACTCGCCGTATGCTTGAAAAACGCCATCACCCCAATCATATATAAACAAAAGGGCCTATTTGACCTTAATAACTAATGATCTGTTTCCTTTGCAATTCATTTCCTTGTGGAGACTTGTGACCAAAAACATCAGTTTCTCTACCAAAAAACCGAAGAGAGATCGCTAGTGTGGATCTTTTCATCCTCCTCTAGAGCTCCGAGCCAACTGCTTTAGAAAATCGCCAATCAGTGCGGCATGAAGAACTGCCTCGAAAATTGTTTAAGTTCTAGTTTTCCTGAATCGTGAGCAACAACTTTTCTCGGTAACCGGACCGCTTCTACCCCAAATGACTCAGGTTGAATGACGACCCTTCTTATTTGCGAATGCTGTTCTTCAAGGCTACGCACACTTACCTACACCAATGCTGCCTTCATGAACCATCTTTCACGTATGACCTCGAACTCCATTTTGACTAGATAGTTTAGGCGACATGGTTAAATGCTGTCGCCAGTACCGCACTTGCATTCAAATTCTTCCACAATTTTTTTACAGCTTAGCTGTCCATTTCTACCATTTATGCCCCATGTATGAACGAACGATACTACGAAACAGTAACGAAAACCAGAGCACTGAATTGCAATATTAGTGGTTGAACGAACCCAACTCAAAATATTAGATGGAGAATGTTATTAACTGCTGAGAAGGATTACCCCGATACGGATCACAGGTTTTCAATAATCAGCGAACCCCGGAGATAATCGAATATCGACTATGGGGTCACGATTACCTATAGTGATCTGGAAGATGTTCAGCTCGTAGCACTAAGCTCCAGAACATTTATCTTATGTCAAATAGTTAAGATTACCATTGAAAAGATACATTTTAATCCATATCCTCAAAATGTGAAATGCTACTGAAGGACTACGTTGGTACAACACCAAGCCCGACTGGGTCTGAGGGAACAATAAACCGGAGGTTGGACACTGAATGAAGGTTGTCACGTATACAGAATACACGCTTGGCTTTCGTCAACTTCGGCCATCTGAAAGATGTCGACGTGCACTCGTTTATCTGTCAGGAGTACGACGTTCGCTGCAGCAGTTAGGTCAGTTCTTCTGTACAGCACAGAAACAGCGAGTGCGGGTGGAGGATATACGAGGATTATCGGTATTCGAACACCGAGGTTTTCGTAGCATTGTTCAAATATGGTGGGGAAATCGGATTAGCGAGCCTGAGGTCGGGCGCACAGCATTAGATACACGAAACAAGTTCGGTTAAATGCTACCGCTCACTGGGCTAGGAGGGGGTTGGGTCATACGTTGTGTATGTCTTCGGATAGACCTCTTGTGTTATGTTCGCCCGGGTGAGTGGTGGCTAGAACATAAGTAAGGATAGACAGTATGCCATATAGAAGAAGGATAAAAAAGAACCATGGTCATTCATGCAGGACGTGTTCGATTTTTTGTGTAGCGTGCACGAGGTTCATCCATTAAATGGTTGGAGAAATTAAGAAAAACGGCGCTATGTTGCGACCCATGGCAACTTTGCATTCGCATAAGTTCTTCACTTACTTGGTATTATCAACTGTGATCCCAACCGTGTTTTGTTTATTATTATTCTCTTGAATCCCGAGTGGGAACTTCGGCTGAGAGATAACTGGAATCGCCTTGCCCAGTGCAAGATCAACGGCTGACCCAACTAAGAAACGCCTCTTCTAACTATATTTCATTGGTTTCATTTTTACCTATCCATCCTTTCCTTCTGATTTGATTTATGCTAATTCCGACCAAATTATGTCGTGAAATCGCAACTGAAACCACAGCGCTAGAGCACGAAGTACACAACTAACAAAGGGAAATCAGAAATATTGATTCTCGTTAGAAAAGTAAATTTTGTGACAGACGTATCGTTCTGCTATACCCACTTATCTGGTAGTGATAAACGAAACGGAGGGAAATCAATGTGTTTACTTCTTTGAGCTTTGCCCGGCGTCGCATACTGGCCACATACGGATTGACAGGACGAGATTTGGAATGCGTTGGAGCGACACCATGCACTGTTCTCAGATGCTTGTTCAACCCTGACTGAGACATGTAGATTTTATCACACGACGGACAAGGATATTTTGTGCTTCCTGAAATGAAAACCAATGGAATAGTAAAGCACTGATCATCATGAGGGTAAAGAACAAATGAAATATATTGTGGAACAAGCATCATAACGGATTCGATGGTAAAAAAAAACTATGCTCTTCCTTTTATCGGACCAATAAAGACAAGTCAGAGGGTAACTGCATGCCACATGGAGGAGTCCTTAATGTGCATGATTTACTGCCGAAAATGAACTTCGTGCCTGATCAAGGTTGTCTAGATCAATAAAGAGCCATCATCAAAAGAACAATGCCAGCTATTTTGCAACACGTCGGTTTTGCCGTAAAGCACTGAGAAGGAAACCGATGCGGCAAAATTGGTAACTGCAATATGGGGAAAACTGTGGACTTGAAACCGAATGAAGTATGTATTTGTGAAGAGACAAAGAACAAAAGCAAATCTTTACCTTCATTGTATTCGTCCTCTTCTCCGGATAAACCGTCTTTGATGTAGTCCGAATAACCACCATTTGAATGCTCATCTTCTTCACTTGATTCCGGTTTAACAGTTAGATCTTCCAATCGCAAATGTCTGTAATCCTTCACCTGAAAACGGACAAACATCAGTTAGGCAACCAGATAATTTGCAGATCATTATTATTCGATTGAATATTATATTTTGGTGCAGATTTATGTGTAGTAACAATCAGTCAATACATTGTTTGATGAATGATGTTGCAAACTTTAGTCTCTCGGAAAATGATGATGGAGCAGTCCATAGGACTCATGCACGACAGAGACATCACTTTAGCAACCAGAGCGGGCTAGAAAAAAAACGTTGAAATGATAGGCGACAAAATAGGGAAACATGAATCAATTTGCATTGATTATTATGCTAATCACCAGTTCTACTAGAAGTGGTAACAGAAAGTACAAGCTGATTAAAAAAAACTATGGCTATCAGCAATAATACAATTCGAAAATAAAATGGGATTAAACGGGGCTCACTAAATGCTTCGGAGGTTTCGAGACACGCCCCGAAGTGGACATGCGCCGAGCCAGGGGAAAAGGAAGTATTTCTTCCTCTGGAACTTCCGGTTCGAAATCAGGGTCATCTTCATCTGAACCCTTTTTTCGACGCTTTCGACTATTGGACTTTCCCGGAGTGCGATTCCGAAGTGCAGCTCGTGCAGCTTGCGCCGCTTTGGTTCGGTCCACACGGAGAGAAGAATTGGCAATATCATCATGTCGGCGCTTGGCTCGAGTGACTCGGAAAATTATGCGGCGATTTGTCAGTCGATTATATATTGCACTTGGGCGTGAACCACTACTAGAGATAAGAGCTTGATTGGTGAGCACTTGGATTATTTGCTGCAAATGTTCATCTGAGACGTCTTGGGTGGTGATATATTGGTTTCCTTGCTGGATAATACGTATGGGATTTTTATTGGAACCAATAGGGGCAGTAGGGTCAGCAGCTGGCATGCGCGCTTGTATTTTCTGTACTTCTTCCAAATCGATGGGTTCGATTTCCATATCATTTTGCGAGGTTTCCTGAGGTAAAACTACGGGAGGTTGGTTGTAGATTACCGTGTCATTTGGAGATGCCTGAATATACTGAGTGGTAGGGGCTCCGCTCGAGGAAGAAACCGCCTCGTAAATTAACTGTCCTTGTGCATCTGATACAACTGGTAATGTACTTGGATCTATTATCTGTACATGCCTTTGAGGCATTCCAGCAGGTCCGAAGGCATAAGTATTTGAAGTCAAAGTTTGTTGATTTGCATGCATGAATAAAGCTGTCTAAAAAGAAACGATGAGAACGCTTAATTCAAATAAGATAAATAGCATTTGCATATTCTTGTGGCGTTTGGACAAATAAAAAGTACAGTACCAAGACAAAACATGGAAAAGGCTTTACTCCCTTCATCAAACTTCACAAATTCAGGACAACGTTAAATAAAATAGACAATATTCACTTAACAATATTGCGCTTATGAGATAACATTATTGCTATGCCCTGAACAGACACAGACAGCGATCAGCTGTCATCCAAATCGTTGCTGTTTAAACTATCGCGGCACCACACAGACCACTACTACGAGTCTAAGTGAACTATGACAGCTAGCTCAGCCCCAACCCCAGTATTTAAGTTGGTTCTGGTGGGATTTCCCGCACACGCAGTGCTCACGAGTATTGGTGTGACCGTCTCGTAAGCATCATTGACTGTTCGTGATTTCACAGCAGCCTTCGAATAGGACGACCGCACGGGCGATACAGTGCACCCTAACTGAAGAGTTTATCAGGACGTCGCCTATGTGACCCGATAACGTTGATTAGGCATTCAATATCGAGTTTGTACCTACGGCAATCCTTTACCCGAGTTTACTATGAACAGTCTGTCAGGGTTATGCTGTTACTTCATTTTCCATTTTGAAATCAAAGTGCTTCGACGGTGTGCATCATTCGCCGAATCACCTGGAAGGTGGCTGGTCCGTGAGTTATTAAAAACGCTATAAATGTATTTTGCTATAATGCTAGTCCCTTTTCACCTATACATTTACAATTCATTGTTTCACACTTAATGAACCGGATATCTGGGATGTTCATCATCATCATCATCGTACAGCGTTAAACAGTAGGGCAAGCCCCACTGATCACTGCCTTTCTCACCATGTTGCACGCTGAATTAGAAAGTATGAATATACAAGATGGACAGGGACTGGACCTATATGGGTGGGAAAAGAAAAGAATGCCCTAGTAGCCAACACACGGAAAACACAGTCTAACTATACAAACGTACACCGATCAAACATTCTGATTCGATAGAAAGTGACAACACGATCTCCACTGTTCGCGGTTCGCAGCCATATCCTTCAGTGTCTCCAGCCAACTGGTAGACGGATCTTTTGGACCCCAACCCCGAAGACGTGAAGCACCTACTTTTCCTAAGTCTGCTGTACATTATCTCATTCCTCCCTGCCACGTCATCTGTTGACCTCCACGTGGTCTCCAAATTGCTGACCTCTGGCCAGGGAAACAGCAGTGTCTCGAAAAACGTTTCTGTGAACACATGACTGATCGATGTAACTTGACGTTATCACCGCGACTGTGGGCAGGGTTCATTTTCTCACCTGCTCTGAGCGGCTTCATGACACTCAACAGATGATTTCGTGATATCTTGTGCTCCGTATCGACCCCATGTGCTAAAATTGTACTGGTTACGGTTGTGGATTCCTTTCGTTAGTCAGCTAGTTTTAGAAAATCCGTACGCATACTGCATTGGTTTGATACGAAGCAGCGAAAAGATAGACCTGTGTTTGTCATATACCATTTTCTAACCAATCCAACCACGGGAATACTTCGTGTAAAGTGTTCGGATAGCATTCCCACCCAGTCTACTTACGAGTAGTGTGTACAAGTATCATGGACCTCTACCATTCGTACCTGTTTTCTTCGCTTTCAATGCACCGACATAGTTTATTTTTACGTTTTAGGATATATATTGCATAAACATTCCATGTTCATATTCCTGACTCCACTGTCCTAGGATTTTACATTTCTGGTGTAATAAAAAGTTTCCGAACGTTTCACTAAAGCATAAAAACTGCTCTCCAGAGGCTTGAACTCTCGACCCCTGTCTCACTATCAACGTACTACACTGTTAGACCCCCACATATATTTGCACCGCAAATAGACCTATTGCCAGGTTTGTTCGTTTACACTGGCATGTCTCTCTTGTCACTTCTGGAGGGATGCCATCTTCCCCAGCAGCCTTTCTGTCCTTCAGTTTATCATTTCCGTGATTTCCGCGGTGTTGGGCGGGTCACAGTTGCTTTCGTACTGCAGTGGAGGGGATGATATGCGTTGGTCCGTCCGGTGGTCCGTAGGCCGGTTGAGCAGCTGACCAAAGTGTTCCGACCATCGGTCCATTTTCTTACTCTGTTCGGGTATTAAGTTTCTTGCCTTATCACGAAGAAGGGGATTTTGTTTAAAAAACCTATTAGAGGCGTTGCGAATAAGGCGGAACAGTTTACCGAAGTCACCAGTTCCGGACGCGGTCTCCATTTTTCCAAGTATTTCTATCCAGTATTTTTTGCGATGATGTAGATGACTGCACGATCGCCAAAACGGGTTGTCTTGAGTAAACCGATAAATTATTGGTTATTCAATCCGGCCTGGAACGCTCGAGCTGGTTAATGGCTTACTTGGAAAAGCTTTTTTCTCATCTTTAACTTCCTAATAACCGTTTATGACTGCTCTGTTCTGATTTACCGGATAGCTTGCTGTACTGTTGTTCGTGGTTACTCACCTGGCTGTAAGTCCTTCGTCTTCATACATTTATACGTATTGTATTATATAGAAACACGAAATTACGATAAGTACAGCATTCGATTCTGCTGGCCGCAATCGTATACTGCCAATATCGTATGTAAACCTGGTGAGACTAAGTATGTTAGATCGACATCATAAGAAATCCGGATCGATTTTACATATGACGATGTAAACATTTGGTCGGTTTAGATATCGTGACGCCTACCTGCTGTCATGAGTAGACACCATGGATCAGAAAGTGTTTTGATATTTAAGCGATTTTGATTAGAAAGTGTCCATAACCAAATCCCTTTCAAAAAATAAGAAACAATATATCGCTTTTGAGGCTTGTAACTTGTTTGATTTCTGCCATATTTCTTTTGGTGTTACTAATGGCGCAACGTACTTTCAACGCTTTATTGAAGAAGTCGTTCGTCAGGAACTTTTGCGCGTATCGACAAAATCGCAGTGTTCACAAGCTTACTGAACATGATGAGAACGTACGTTGATTCTTATTTGTTGCATCGAACCTCGGACTCATTCACAATGCAAGCAAGTGCACTTGCACCACCAAGAAAATCAAACTCGGGCAATTTCGTGCAATTTTACATGCATCTGCTTACCTTGTTCATACTATACATCTTAAGTTTTTTCCAATTTCTAATTCGGATCATACACCTCTGCTATTAGCCGGGTAAAATATAACGTCTCTCTTCTCGAATCTCGTTCTTGTAGATAAAAAAAGTTATCGTTATTTGCTGTGAAGGATTTGCACCAAACATGAAATCTCGCAAGGTGAAGTCAGACCTGATTTGAACAGATTTTCATCACAGACTTTCCGTTACGTCGAGATATGGAAGCTATTTTATTACATGCCCTCGCATGAGTGCAGTGGAAAGAGTATATACCTCATGGCTACAAAGGCCCACTAGGGATAACCGGCAATCACACCCCGAGACTTGGAGTGGAGAACCACATAAGGTCCTAATAGGTCAGGTGTGGTAGCAAGCCGGACGACAGTGGATAACTGTCTACCACCAAAGTAACCGCTGACCTTAGAGGTAGTAAACAAACGTTTTGAACGATTCGACCTCAACCGGTCCGAGCCAGTAGTTACAAACAATAGAAATGCTTATATCTTCCTAGGAATGGACGCTTTGAATATTGCAACTTTTGCTAGCGTTAGTCAGCATGGACATTCTACAAAGTCTTTTAAACGAACACTGTAGAGTGAAAAACACTAGCACTTTGTGGAGAAAGAGGCCTGTGCTATTGTGTACCAAAGAAATATTTCTTGAGTGACCGCCGGAAATTTCTGGGAAGAACACACTTCGCAACTTGCCACACCACGGAAGGGAGTTTTCTTGAGGAACCCCTACCGGAGGCTCTGACTCAAAAGTCTCACCCACAAGGCAGTGGGGTCTTAAGCCAGTATGGGACCGTGGCCGAGGCACTCGCGAAAAAACTTCTTCCGGTCTGTCACGTGAGACCTGATAGTTGCGGGCATGCTGTCTTGTCTTCGCTGGTGCTTTGTTATCGACCCGATTTTCGGATTCAGTCCTTAGCCCCATGCACTTGATGGAGCAAGCGGAACGTGGATGGAGCAGCATTCTTTGGACCGGGAGCTGCCCAGCTTAGGCAAGCGATAACTGCCCAATGAAATACGGTGACTTTTCCCACCGTCGAGACAAAGCCCACGTACTCCACTCCTACGTTCATTTAGTGGAAATCTGCTGACCAGTAAACTGCTTCTCTAAGCGTTTATTCGCCGGTGTCCTCTCTGGCGGCATTGTGGTTAGAACCAGATGTTGCCCATCAACTGGTTTAGAGATAGCACTTCGTCTGGCCTCTACTTATTGGCCTGGCAGGCATAATTGCATCTACGGCTTAAGGGGGTCACGATGCGTAGTTCTCTGGGTCGCGAAGGCATGCAAATCATCCCATCAAGCAAAGGTACAGCTTCGTCGTGATAGGTGCTTTTGTTTCAACTATCTTGGAAGTGGAAGCACCGTGTATTTGGAGCTCATTCAAAGTTTATCACTGATCAGCGCTCGGGGCATCCATGTACAGCTCAAAGGAAGGGAGGAAGTTGGAGAATATTAGGATTTAGTGGCGCATGGAACTGTCTTTATCTCCCCTAAACTAAGAGCAAAGTTGCTCGCACTTTCCAGTCAGTCACCTTAGATGAGTGGAAACACTGGGATATAATTTATCATCCCAAAACAATCTATTTATTGGGTCTTATTCGTTCCAAGAATCCTCCATTCTGCCTAAGTGATGTAAAATCAGCGTGGTGGTAAAATTAAAGATCCACAGTCCATCTGATGACCAAATAATTTTAGTAACACTTTTAGGAGGCTAATTACATGCATCAAAGGCCCACTCTCGTCCTCTGCACCTAACATGTATGTTTCAGCTCATATGAATGGATACTCACACTTCACTTTTGCACTTCGTAGCCCGACCGCTATTTCTCATTCACTAAGACTATTCATCACCATTGCACGCGTTAAACGGCAGGGCAAGCCTCACTGATCACTGCCTTTCTCATCATGTTACACATAGAAACAGAAAGAATGAATATACAATATGGACAAGGAGTGCATCTACACGGGTGGAAAAAGGAAAGAATTCCCTAGTAGCTAACACACCGATTACACAGTCTAACTGTACAAACGCACACCGATCAGTCATTCTGATTTGACAGAAAGAAAATGACTACACGATCGCCACTGTTCACGGTTCGCTACCATATCCTTTAGTGTCTCCAACCAAATGGTTGACGGATCTTTTGGACCCCCACCACGAAGGTGTAAGACACCTAATTTTCCTAAGATTGCTGTATATTTTCTCATTCCACAGACGAAGTATGACGACAAGCAGGATTGTCAAGTTCAGTTGTCATTTTTGTCTACTTTGTTCTCCCAAATTCTTCTCTCATTTCAACTCCTTTTATTCGGTTGTGTCAAATGACGCCTAAATCCAAGGTCTCGATCTTCCGCCAATCTAAACCGCAAGGATTTCGTAAGCATTTACATCTCGGGGACCACCTCATTCAAACCCAAGCAAAACGGTGAGGTGCAGCGACCAAACAACACACCATGGAACCTTCGAGATCATCCTGAAGGGTCCAAGTGCTTGGTAATACCAATGGAAATGAGAATGGTCGCAGACTATGGTCAAACTATTGATCTATCCACACATACGGATAAGATGGCATTGATACTGCTCAAGCCACTCCACGCCGTTTCGCCCAATCTGGGAAAAAGAACAATTCAGAACGGACTGGGGAACTTCATTATTACTCCTACTTTCAAAGCAAAGCGACAGGGCTGTGTACAAACTATGGCGGCACTAGTCTAATCGACGCAGCCACCAAGATATTCTCCGTGCTTTTGCTGAATCACTTCTCAACGGTGCGGGACGCGCGCACACGCAATCTAGGAGGCTTCCGTAGTGGTAGGGGATGTGTGGAGAGTTTTTACCCTCCATAGGGTATTAGAACATCGGCGTAAGTTTCAACAGCCAACTGTAACATGTTTTACTGATTTTTCGACCGCGTTTGACTTGGTCGACAGAGAATCTCTATGATCTACACTATAGGCGGATGGAATGCACCAGAAGCATGTCAGTCTCGTGGAGTCGCACCACTCAAATACGCGTGCGAGAATACATATCAATGGAGAATCCAATGATTGTTTTCTCAATCCCGGTGTTAGGCAAGGCTGTTACTGAACTGTTTTATTAACCTCCAAATACCTCAGTATGATTGCGGGTGGATGTCCCAGGCTCCGAGATGGCTACTTGCTCTGACCGCCCCTCGAAATGCTCCCAAGTGACCGTGCGTCTAACACAGCCTCTGCTAAGGAAGTCCTACTCGCTGCATTCTCGTGTCGGAGGTGTTTCCACTAATGTGAGAGGACGAAAACGAATGCCTGGCGCTCTCCACCGGGTTGGCTGACTAATAGTCAGTCTAGGGGAGATGACTAAGCCCTGATTACCAACCAATCATGGATGGCGTATGAGGCGTACAATGGTATACTTACGGGCATCTGTGGCGGAGAGGTGCACTGGGTACCTAGGATGTTTGGCCCCATCCGAAGGGCGAATGAACCGAGAAATCAGTCACCGGCGCCCAGTAGGTTACGGACCCCACGCTTTGTCCCGCTGCCCTGCGGGTTAAGCTTTGGCTAGCTGAAGGCTCCGGTTGTGGAACCCTAGGAAAACCACCTGCATTGGTCTGGGCAACCTGGCAGTATCACGCCCACAAACAAATCATGGACTCGAACTATCTATCCCTTCCCCCACCCCGATCGTAGCATTTTTGGCACACAGTCTGAAACCAGACAAGTGTGATTACATATATATATATATATATATATATATATATATATATATATATATATATATATATATATATATATATATATACTCATTGCCAGTGCTTTACATCTACATTATCTACTGGGTAATAAGTCGGGCGGTCACCAATTACTCTGGTATTCAGCTGGGGAACAATGCTTTCCTCGCCGATTTGGAATTCGCAGGCGACGTCGTCATCCTTGGAGACAGCTCGATCGTCTTACAGCCGGTTCTGAACCGCATAGTGTTTCGCAAAAGCCACGGGACTAGATTTATACGTCAAAGGCTAAAATCTTTTCGATCTGCGCTCCACAGCTTATACAACCGATATTTGTCAACTGCGGGCAAATTGAACGTGCACCAGCGCCCAAATATCTGGCTTTCACAACCTTCCCAAACAGCCGAGCGGAAAAATGAAATCTAGTTGCATATTGATAACACCAGGATTGCGTTTCTCCAGCTACGCAATACACTTGCACTGCATGCTTGCACATGAGTGTAGCGGAAGGGGCGTGCCTCATAACCTCAAAGACCCACTGCACTATTAGGCTCCGGCCAGGCAACCAAATCCTGGGAATTGGAGTGGAGAGCCACATAAGGTCCCAATAGGTCAGGTGTGGCAGAGGGCCGGACGACAGTGGATTACTGTCACCAGCTTTATCAAGTCTGAAACCGAAACATTATTATCTTCCGGCACTATTGAGCCATCGAAGTCCCCCTGGAGAGTGCAAGTTTTTATTGTTAAGAATGAACGCCACAATAGAAGACTGGTAATCGATTATAGCCAAACACACTCATATGCTCACCCGCTTCCACGTATAGACGAGTAAGGTGAAACAGCTTCGCGATATGAAGTTAACAGCACATAGACTTGAAGAGCGCTTGCCATCAGATACCGACTTAAGATAGTGAAAAGCATTACACCGCATTCGAAACATGCGGTAAATTGTACCAGTTTTGCTGTATCCATTCAACGTGAAAAACGGAGTGGCGTGTTTTCAACGTGCAACTGATGGTATCATAGCCAAAGAACGACTGAATGGGACGTTCGCCTAAGTAGACAACCTGACTATCTGCAGAATCACAACTGAGAAGCACGATCAAAATTTGGAAGAGTTTCTTAAAGTCGCTAAGAAATACGGTATTATATTCAATGAGAAAAACAGCATTATTCGTTCGCGGCTATTCAGTCTTCTTGGGTTCGAAGCATCGAAGAATGTTATTAGACCAGACCCAGAGCGATTAAAACCACTGGAGGAACTACCTTTACAGCAGCATGTGAAAACTCAAGAACGCGTTACAGGCATGTTTGCGTATTACTCTCAGTGGATATCACACTTCTCGGATGAAATCGGCCTACTTCTACGAAATCGGACTCGTCCTCTATCCAGCAACATCTTGGCATCATTTAAAAACCTGAAACTTGAATTAGAAAACACCGTCCCGGTCACAATCGAACCCTGAACCAGTTTGGTAGTAGAAACGAACGCCTCAGATGTTGCACGTGTGATCTCCCTTAACCAAAACGGCAGGCCAGTGACATTTTACCCCAGGTCACTGTCCTCGACGGAAAGGCCCCATGCTTCGGTCGAAAAAGAGGCATACACCATCGTCGAAACCTTGAAGTAGAAACACTTGGTAACTGGAACACACTTTAGACTAGTGACTGATTAGTATCATTCATGTTTGACAAAGCACCTAAAAGTAAAATAGAAAATGAAAAGATCCAACGCTGGCGAATTAAACTATCCAAATTCCATTACAGCATCATGTATCGCCCTGGACGCGAAAACGGTGTCGCTGACACTTTGTCACGTGGCTTCTGAGGATCCGACTCCCGTCCCGATCTAAAAGAGTTCCATAAATCCCTGTGCCATTCCGGTATGACCAGAATGTCACATTTCGTCAAAAGTCATAACCTACCATTCTCAACAACAGATGTAGAATCAGTCACTTCCTAGTGTTCTATATATTATGAAACTAAAGCACATTTTCATAATCCTTCGCACACCTTTTTATTCAAAGCTACGCAGCCATCTGAACGTGTGAGTATGGACTTCACGTAACCTCTTCCATCTAACTCTGGAAACAAATTTATGCTTACAATTATCGACGAGTTTTCCCGTTTTCCATTCGCGTATGCCTGTTTGGATACATCTACTGCTACTGTAATCAAGTGTCTAATTAATTTTTTTATCTGGGGTATGCCCCCTTACATACACTCTGGCCGTGGTTCGTCGTTTGTCAGATGAGTTGAAGTATTTTCTCTACAGCAAAGGCACTGCCGCTAGTCGCACCACGCTTTATAACCCCCGATGCAACGGACAAGTCGAACGTCTAAACGGCAGTCGGAAGGAAGGCCATTACCTTAGTTCTGCAATCTCGAGATCTAGCGATTCATCAGTAGGAAGTTGTTCTTCCTGACACCCTTCATTCATTTCGCTCCCTACTCAGCACGGCTACAAACTGTATTCCTCATTAGAGAATGTTTCAACATAATCGAAAAGCCACAGCGGGCACATCGCTGACAAGTTGGTTGGTGAGATCAGATAGGATTCCTCTTCCTAAAAAAGCTCGATTATCCAAATTCGACCCGTTAGTTGAGGAAGTCGAAATGAAACTACACAATGACGCTAAGTCTCGGCAACGTGTCGTTGGTTTGTTCGCGGATCATTCACGCTGGATTCTAGAGTTCACCGATAAGATATATCCTCACTCGCAATGAGGTCTTCCCCACACCGACTGCCACTGCAGATGCATTCCATGGGCTAAAAAGCAAGCTCGAAAATGCAGCTGTCACCGCCGCTTCACACGACATACCACCTGTAGTGGAGACAGATGCGTCCGGAGCAGCATTCGTAGCTACACTCAGTTAAGTTAACCGGTAGTGGTCGAGTGGTTTAGAACGTTTGCTTACTAACTCGGAGGTCTAAGGTTCGAATCCCTGCCATCACCGGTTACTTTGGTGGTAGACAGTAATCCATTGTCACCCGGATCGTTACCACGCCTGACCTATTGGGACCTTATGTGGTTCTTTGCCACTCCAAGTCTCAGGGTCCGGTTGCCGGTTAGCTCCAATAGTGTAGTGTAGCAATGAGGTAAATGCCCCTTCCGTTGCACTCATGCGCATGTAATAATAAAAAAGATGGTACACCGGTCGCCTTAATGATTTTCTCCGTCTAGAAGGTATCAGTCCACGGTAGAGAAAAAGGCATATGCTACAGCCGAATCCGTGAAAGGGTGACATTATTACTTACCCGGAAATCATCTCAAACTGATTATTCATCAAAAATCAGTTGTGTCGAGGTAAAACAAGGATCATTTAAGCAAGACCAAGGACGAAAAAATTCCCTGTTGAGGAGTGGAAATTTTGTTCCAACTATGACGTTTACCGTCCCGGCAAAGAAAACCTTGCGACTGACACCCTGTTACGAGTTCAGTTCCCAATGGATTGTCCTCCAGGTCTCAAGAAACTCCACGATTCAATGTGCCACCTGGGTATTACACACCTTGTGCACTTTGTGAGGGCATGTACCCTACCGTATTCCCCACAAGATGCGAAATCCGTGGTGACTCAAAGCCCAGCTTGTATAGAAATCAAGCCTTGCTTTTTAAACTCCCCATATGCTACCCACATCAAAGCGGAACTTTTTAAAGACACGACTTTAAAGGATCGATGCCGTCGTTTTCCATCAACATAAGGACATTCCTGGAGAGCTTCGATGTATCTCGATGTGCCAATCAATATGCCACAGTCCATCACCCATATAACACTCAAAAAGACACACTAGACGCGGTTAATAACGTCACACTAGTCATTATCCAAAAACAACGAACTCGGCCATACTTTTGCGAAGCCCAGAAGCCTGAACCCTTGAATACATCCGTGTTTTGGTCTGCGTTTTACAATTGAACAGTTAAACAGTAGGGCAAGCCCCACTGATCACTGCCTTTCTCACCATGTTGCACGCTGAATTAGAAAGTATGAATATATAAGATGGACAGGGACTGGACCTACATGGGTGGGAAAAGGAAAGAATTCCCTAGTAGCTAACACACCGATTACACAGTCTAACTGTACAAACGCACACCGATCAGTCATTCTGATTTGACAGAAAGAAAATGACTACACGATCGCCACTGTTCACGGTTCGCTACCATATCCTTTAGTGTCTCCAACCAAATGGTTGACGGATTTTTTGGACCCCCACCACGAAGGTGTAAGACACCTATTTTTCCTAAGATCGCTGTACATTTTCTCATTCCTCGTTTCCAAGTCATCTGTTGACTTCCACGTGGTTTCTTTCACTCCTGAGGAGCAACGGAAAATAGGACACGGTACGGTAGGCGTGTCTGCCATACGTAACACGTGCCCCAACCAACGAAATCTACTAAGCTGGGTACGCTGTGATTTCTGACCTCAGTGTTTCTTACTCGGTCATTCCATCTAAGCTTACCGATACTACACAATCATTGATGGTCAAATACCTCAAGATGACGAATATCTTCTGCACGCAAACCCCAAGTCCCACAACTATACAACAAGATTGAACGCACCGTGGCACAGTACACATGACCCATCAACTTCAGCGAAATATCAGGTGGCTGCCACAAGTGCTTCAGTCCGGCGTACGCCGCTCAAGCCTTGGATTTACGAGTGCACACCTCTACAACCGTACCCCCATCCATCGTCACGCTGTTTCCAAGGTAACTAAAGCGGCCAACAGTTCTTAGTTCCTCTCCATCGAGCATCGAGCATCGAGTTCAGAATCACTGACTTCCAGTCTTGCAACATCACGTTACACTTTGAAGATGCAAAGCGCATGCTCAATGGAGCTACATCTCTCGCAAGTGCATGTTGCGCATGTTCCGTGCATTCGAACAAGCAGACAACGTCTGCGTAGTTAAGGTCACACAGCTTCTCGCTATTTCATAGTTCGATGCCCACATCCTGAAGACCTCCAAAGGTAGTCTCCATTATCTCTTCGATGCGAAGTAGAACAAGAGTGGAGACATGGGACACCCCTGTCGAACACTACTCGGCACTTCGAACGGACTGGATGGTTCACCGTAAACCCTTACACGGCCAGAAGTATGAGAGTACAATGACCTCAGTAGATTCACGAACTTCTTGGGCATACCTTTCCGGTGAAGAGCACTGAACAGCGCCGTCCGGTCAGCTGAATCGAAGGCACCTTTCAAGTCTAGGAAAACCATTAGTGTCGGTTGACGGTACGTGTGATACACGTCTAGTAACTGACTGAGAGTAAAAATCTGGTCGATGCATCCTCAACCTGGGCGGAATCCCGCTTGTTGTTCGCGGGCGTTCTTCCCGCGAGCCGGTGTGAGACGACACAGCGAAATCGAGGCTAATACCTTGGTGACTATCGGAATTGAGCTAATCCCATGATGGTTACTACAGTTATTGCATATTCCCTTCTTGGAAATGTGTATGATCAATGACTCACCCGAGAATAGCAGCATACGCTTCGCTTTCCAAAAGTCACGAATAAAGGTGGTAAGTGATTTTCTCAATGCACCACCACCCATTATGAAAAGAACTGGCGGAAGTTCGTCAGGACCGGCCGCTTTTCCTCGCTTTAGTAATCGGATGCACAACTCTACTTCTACTTCTGATGGGGGATCGAGCGATACGCCCCAAGGGATAGCAGTTGTTAACGCTGGAGTACCTACATTAGCGCGCGGCCTGCTAAACTGATCCTAGAAGTATTCGACCCAACGGTCAAGCCTTTGATCTTTGATATGGATGGGTTCTCCATTTCTATCGCAAATCGTTTCACTGACCTGGGTGCGCCGTCCACCGGTGACACAAATAAGTTTGAACAGTCTTTGACTGTTACCTGAAGCAGCTGCTATTTCCATTTCTTCGGCTACCTTGACCCACCAATTTTCGCGATCATTCTTAAGGCTTTTCGTGACTAGCCTTTGTCGCTTTCTGTTCATCTTATTCATTCCCTTACAGTTCGAGAGCTGACGCTTTTGCTCCATTATACTCAGCGACTTTTGCGAGATCCACTGTCTTTGATGGACATCGGATCTAGCACCACAGGCAAGACCTGCTGCAAAGTGCATCATCTGTTTGATATGAGCCTAATGCTCATCTACATTACTGTTCGTCGTAGATCCTAGCTCATGTGCTAACTTCTGCTCGTAACGAGTGCGTACTTCTGGATCACACAAAAGTTGCACGGCTAATCCGGTTTGCGGTTTGCGACGATGACCATGGAGCTGGAGAGATAATCGCACTAACTAATTCATGGTCCGACCCTACGTACGTGAGCCAGTAAGATCTACAGTTCTGAAAAGAACTGCGCCACCGGTAGCTTACTGCGATATGATCAATTTGACTCAAAGTACCTGTAGAGTTAGAGCGCCATGTCGCCGTGCGACGCCAGCTGTGTCGGGAATTTGTATTAGACAGGAACAACCGATTGTCTGCACAAAACTGGAGAAGCTTATCCCCGTTATCTGTGCGTTGAGCGGGCAAGATACAACAACCACCTAAACAAGCTCCTGATGCACTAAGTTTGCCAACTTGTGTATTAAAATTTACCTGTTAGCATTACAATGTCAGAACCTTTGCTACTGCGAACGAGAGTGGTGAGTTTATCATAGAACTCATCCTTCTGCATGTAAGAGCGTATGCCGAGATCACAAACAGATTGCGCTTAGCACAACTATCTTTTCGAACGCCAACTGACCCTTGGAGTCTCACAGCACATAAACGACTGTTAACAGGGATCCAGTCCAAAAGGGCAGCCTCAGCCTTCTCAGTCAAGACTATTCCAACACCACGTTGACCCACAGCTCTAGCTGCTTCGTCTCCTGAGGTGCGCAGGAAGTACCTCGATGAGATACCAGGAGCAGTTAATTGAATCACACTGCTCGAATCCTGTATACGCGTTCCACTTAAGCAGCAGACATCAATCTATTGTGAGCGCTAGACACGCCTGCTGACTGGTCTGCATGAGAGTGTACGCACGCTAAAGGAGCCGAGATTCAGAGGCGGACAAGGCTTGAGAAAATGTGAGTTACCAGATAGAGGATTATTCCCGACACTATTTGACAGTGAATCGTTGCGAGTATCGACCGTGTTATCAGTGGGAGCATTATGGGTGGATAGATGGGGCAAAGAGGGGTGGTTAGGGATAGAAGACAAAGGTTGAATACAAGAGGGGACTCTGAGCAGTAGCCCACTTATCACTACCCACCCCGCTCGATGTAATGGGCAGCGCGGTCCTGATTAGCCTGCGCGACGACCGATGCAGTATGGAATTCTTTGTATTCGTGCAGTTCATGGGAGATGTTGGACGGGTACTGCTAGGGTGTCCAGCCACAAAGCAGGAGAACGATTAGGATCTTCATCCAAAGCCTTTAGTTCTAACAAGAACCTATCCGCAAGGCAGCGGGATGGCTTAGTGGAAGCCCATTTGCTTGGATCAATTATTCTCCCACTGATTTTGCCGATTGAGTTGCCAGCTCAAATCAACCCCCAACCTGGAGGACCAGGAGACTGGACTTAGTCTGATCTCTACCCATTGATCTGTCAGGCATGATTGCATCTCCGGCTTAAAGAAGCCATCCTGTATAGTTCTTTGTGTCATACAGGCGCGCAAGCCATCACACCACGTCAAGGTGCAGTCTCGCCGCTGGACCGGATGGGTTGTCTTTTTCAGGGATGAGGGCGAAACTTCCATTTTTGAGTTAACAAAACTCCCTCGGGTAATCTGGGATAGTGAGCAGATTTTCAACTGGTTTCAGCCGATTTCAGACCCAGTCGAGGTTGCATCGACCACATCTTTACTCTTTGGCAAACCTTAGAGCACAGACACATTTCCCGTACGCCCACAATCTCCGTCGTTCTTGATCTGGAAGCAGCATTTGATTCAGTCGACCGCAGTTCTCTGGCGCTGCCTCTCACTGAAGGGTGTATCAGAGAAGTCTATCTTCCTTTTCCAATGCATGTATGTAAACAGCCGAAGCCGAGTTCGCGCTTACGGCAGTCTTTCACCCGAGTTCATCACGGAAAGCGGTGTTCCTCAGGGCTGCCCTCTTTTGTAATTAGAAATGATTCCTGAGATAGCCCTGTCGTCGTGTGAGAATAGCTGCATCGATCTTTGCTCAGACAGTAAACTGTCTAACTTGGAGTACGCGGACGATATTGTTCTTGTGTGAAGATCCAGGTAAGTTGCAAGCTTCCTTAGATAGCCTAAACAATAGTACAGCAATGCTTGGGCTGCGTTTTGCACCTTAAAAGTGTGAAATGTTGCTGCAGGACTAGTTTGACTGCTGCGAACCTGGTTTTGGCACGGGGAGCTTCATCTGAAGTAGGTAAGTTTTGTTACTTGGGCATTTTTGTTTGGTACACAGTCTAAAATCAGGCAGGTGTGAAATATAATATAATAATGCACCTGAGCAGTTATACCTCACGAGGTGGAAAGGCATCGGATGTGTCGTTGCGCATACAGAAGGTGCGTCTGGCGCTTTTTAACCTGTCATCTTTGGCGCCGGCGAGACATCTGATTGGGTCATGGATCGAGTGTACCCTACAGCGGTTAGATCCGTTCTTTTATACGGCCCAGAAACACGACCGTTAAGGGTAAAAGATAGGTGAAGATTCCATGTTTGAGCATCGATTTCTCCACAGCACTGCCCGAATGTCGTGGGAACACCGTATCAGCAATGCCGAGGCTACCCTACTTTATTTTGCTACGGCTGGCCCCTCCGAGAAGATAAGCCATCTATATGAATGTCCCTGATCGCGGCTGTCTATGCTGGGTAGTTGGCAGCAAGATTTTTGCAGATGTCGACCCAGTTTGGTTTCCACTGGCGAGTGCCAGTGCCGACGGCCGAGGTGGTTTGTCTTTGAATGCGATATCCAGCCAAGTTTTTAGTTTTCTCCCGTCAACTGAGATTAGGTGTCGGGTGGTGAGACAGTGGAACAAGTTTTGAATCTAAGCAGGTTAACGTCGATGGGACATGTGTTGCGCATGTCCAACGATAGACTTTCTCGCCGTAAACTGTTCTCCGAGGGTGGTAGTAGTTGGAAAGTAGGTAGAGGTGGTCAGTTCATAACATGACAGGAAGAAAACCTTGACCAGTGAAATTGGCCGAGTAGAACGCGTTAAACTTCTGGACTGTGGTCTATGAGACCCGTCTACTAAGTTTTTGGAATCATTAGGTGATACGGCTAGGTGTCGCGACCAGTGGCGCAGTTGCATTCCGTCTCCTTCTTTTTCGAGATTTACTCTTATTACTTCGTTTTCCGTTCTTTTTTACGTTATGCTTATATTTATTCAGTCTTTAAATGGACGATACTGGGATGTAACAACCAAAACCAAAGCACAGAAGTGCGGGGTTAATGGCTGAACGGACTGAAGTGTCACAACTACTTCAACTTAAGTGAGGCGATCCGTTTCCATACGTCATTACAGAAATGGTCAGTACCACGGGAAAAGCGCCGTCTAGAACGCCGGAAACCCATCGAGTTCATTTAACTGATTCTTATATACAACAGGTGTACTGGGTATAGCTGTAGGTGTGGATGCTCATAAACGGTTGAAAACGGAGATTCTCCGTGAAACAGGCGACTCTAGACAATATAAGGCTTTTGAATTGCAAACAACTATCCAGTTTTGATAGTGATGAAAAAATTAATCGGCTTGCTAGTCGAAAGGGAATATAATATATATATATATATATATATATATATATATATATATATATATATATATATATATATATATATATATATATATATATATATATATATATATATATATATATATATATAGTGCGTGCATGTATACTACTCACTATCAATATGAGCGTTTGCACATGCAGCCTCGTTGTTCGTTGGGATAGCAGTGTTTTTCAATACATGCTTGTGCATGAACGCAGTGAAAGGGGTGTACCCCATAGCCACGAAGGTCCACTGCACTATTAGGGATAGCTGACAACCAGACCCAGAGACCTGGATTGGCGAATCACGTAAGGTCAGGTTTGGTAGCGAGCCGGACTGGGTTACTGAATGACCTATTGGGACAGGCCAGGTCCCACTTAACAACGCCCGGACTCACGTCGTGGTGGGTATATCACCTCTAATGCATTTAAGCATATCACGTCGGGTTCGCAAATTTGATGTACTAAATTAACGAGACGCACGACGCATGGACGTAGCCGATTACCACAATTAGCAGCTGAATGATGCTTTGCTACTATTCAAACCAGGGTTACAAAAATTGAGAACCTGCAGGGCAGAGCATGGAAAACAAGCGGCAAGAAGAAACTCGTAAGAGCATGTCATATTAGCGACCGCATGAATAGCTCGAATTAGAGGAATAAAACAAGCTTGACAGAGGTGACGATTGTCCGAAATGAGTGCACCACCAAAGACGGAAAACATTTTGATTACTTCTGAAACACAAACAAATCTACCAGTTGGAACCCCCATACATTTCCACGAACTAAGATACGTGGTAAGACCCAGATTTAAACTAAACAGCAGATAAACGAACGAATGACTAGCCTTACATGGACCATTGAAATCAGAAGGACCAGTGTGCAGCCTGAGTTAAGACACTGTAAAACTTTTTAAGCACTAATGTGACACATTCCAGTCCTTTCAAATACGAATTCCAACATTCTCTTACTTTCCACTGCAGTTAAATGAAAAAACAGGTGCATTCTCCTCGAACATCAAATCCTGTCTAAACCTAGCCTGGAGATACGAGTTGGATCGATTTGTATCAAACTGTTAGCATCGAAGAGCCAGTAAATTGATTTCGGACAGTCCCGACGGTTGGCCCCATGAAAAGATGAGGACGTCCGTAATAACACTCTACATGCCTTAGAAATCAAAAAGTCCGGAGAAGCAGGGATTTGGATTCTTGTTTTTCAGCTTGCATTTACCTAAATATGTTCGGTGTTTAGTGTGTCTACCCAAATAGGAGAAATGTCCGAAAAAGTTCAATTAGACACTAATCGGCCACACCAATTTACGAACGGCTGTTTAAAACACCAATACCACGGTACATACCATGATGCCGAGCGTTAATTATTCCACAACAATGATTGTGATATGATGAATTGCTTTACGTATCATTTAGGAAAACTTGTTTGTGTAGACAACAGCTAGTAAAAACCGAAGTCACCAATCAAAGGAAATCTGGTGCACAGACCCCGTGGTTTTTAAAATTAAAATACAGCAAATTTAGCGCAAAGGAACCTTCAGATTATGATAGTCACACTTAAAACCAGCAATTTATTTGTGCGCGGAGCCGCAGCAACTGCGACCACCGCGGAAGGATTACGCCTGCCCTGGTGTAGCGCCCTACTTCGGAAGCCTTCGAAATCAATACACTTCACTTTTACGCACATTAAAACAACAGACGTGAAGGGCTTCAATGAATAAATGTTCTAATTGACATTTGCACTTCGTTTAGACTTCCTTCATAGCGTAACTGATTCGCCTCTAAATCCTGGCAGCAAATTTTTAGAAGACTCAGCCTTCACTAGGCACTGCCGGTTAAAGACAGATATGGTCAAATGGGCCTTACCTCATTACAGGAGAGAACAAAAAAGGGAATTAAAGTAAGATTTCGGGCAATTTACCGATTTTGGATGCGCCAGCGAATTCCGCGGACTCCATTCCCGTCCAGCTATTAAAGTGAGCAAAACCACAGGCACCGTTGGATTCCGCAGTTTTGTTAGTTGTCCTGCTGTGTTCACATGAGATGAGAGGCTAGACAAGCGAACGACTGGAGCTGGTGAACCATAGTGGTCCTAGCTTATAGAGCCCTTTAGAAGGAGATGGGGCTGAGACGATTCAAGATGTCACCAGGTTGGCTTAAATAAGCCGACTTCGTCCAATCAGTCGATCGAAGGAGCCGAAGGTAATTCGAATTCTTTGCCTGTCAAGGAGGCTGGTCGAGGTTTGACCTGCCGGTTACTTACCCTGATGGATGACCGGCGAGAGTAACCCATCTGTCCTATAGGGCTTCATAAATAGGCATATGTGCCTTGGATGTGGATAGGTAGTTTCAAGTAGGATTGCACCAGGCTGTAAGCCTCTGCAAGTGACTTTATAAGGAAAGTCGACGTGAAGAATGATTCCAGAATCAAAACTACCTGTGGTTAGTGGAAGACCTGAGGCCAGAATCAGGTGGGCTCTTGAGTAGCGGCTATCTTTTCCACAGCTGACCTAACTAACTCATTCTGTCTGTAAGCTCGCAACCGCATTCCAAGTGAGTTTTGGTGTCAGCCGAGAGCCGCGACAATACCTACTGGCGCATGTGTGGAAGTCGTGAAGGGTTACGTGGATGCGAGGCATTGAACCAAAGTTCTCCGAATCTTCGTGAATCTGCGTTTGTCTGCGGAAGCCACAGCGCCGAAACTAGAGTAATGGGAGGCGGTGAATAGAGGGACGGCAACCAAAAATAAAATATACACGGCGTCAATCAGCGTCTCGCTATCCAGACAGAAAGAACTTCCCCTGGGGGTCTGTAAGAATGATTAGATCTTACTTCGCGGTTTCCTTAGTAAACGCGTGCTTCGGTCCTTTGTACCACGTGGACCGCCTGCACGTTACTCTAATGTGCGGCACTGCACGAATATGTTAACCAGAACAGTATTCTCCACGACCCGTGAGGACGAGAAGGCGATTGGCAGAGATAGTGGTTAGCGTGTATTTGGAAGCGTGCGTGAGAGCGTGCGCAAGAGCAACGGTCAAATGGCAACTGCGCTTGGCAGTCAGCGTTCAGTTAAACAATAAACGTGGTAAAAGTACGAATGAAGATGGCAACCGCTACAGGGGCCTCCTCCTAGAAGTCCGACGGAGTTGGGCTTCGATCGTGATGGTAGGCCGGAATTATTGGTTGTCCAGGAACTCCTCGTAGCTTGCCCGGTATATTGCTGGTGACGTCGAACGACTGCTGATGAGTTTAACGGTGCCTGCACTCTCGAGGTCCGATGTGCGTAGGTCCAACTGTGTTTTGGCGCCCACGAGCCGGAAGATGTCGCGTCAGGTCCATCCAAAAGGGCGTCCAGTTGTCGCCCCCAGTACCAGGCTGACCAATCGTCCCGCTGTCCAGTAAGTGGTTGGCTCCTTGAATGTGCACGAAGTCAGCGAGGCTACGGATGAAGCCAATGTGACTGTGTAGATCCGCCTGAGAAAGGGCAAGTTAAACTGGAACAAAATAGCGCCTGCGGGCGCCGGCGGATGTTGGACCGTAATAACAACACACAAACGATGTTCGGTGTTGTTGTAGTCGCTAGGAGACCAAAAGAAGATGAAACCATAACTAACGATTGTAATTTCACGGGCCTGGTTGTTGGTAAATCCATGGTAAACTTCCCAACTTGTTGCTAACAGTCGGTTGTAAAAATCATCACGAAATCGGCGAAGCGGACTGGATTTCGTAGTTGGCGACCGCGAAGGCTGTAACAGCCGGTCGTGGAAAATCCCCCTTTTTCCCTCGCGATTCAGTGTTTTTCCCAACATCACTCATTTGCCTACACTATTGACTTGTCTTTACGAACTGGTTGTTTTTCTGGACCAATTGTTGTTTGTTCGCGCCCAGAGCGCTATTTTGGCACATCCTTGCTCAGGACCTGCGTGACGCACGTGCTGTCTGCTCACACGCTGCTATTCGGTTTCTCGTTGTTGAGTCTTTGTGATCGTATTATTGAGGTTTGTATATTGTTTATGTCATTGTTTATTTTAATAATCTAGTATCGTAGAATTATCACGGATAATCGCCTTCTGATTTCGGGATCCGTTGCGAATTTGGCTACGCATTGCTCAAACGTTCGTAACAATACTCAATAGATCTATTTGGAACGAGGAAAAATCACGCAAAATGCCAAGAAAAGGATCAAAGGCAGTCGAATCCGGACAGGAAGTAATACGGCAAGTCTCTGGGGAGGTTTTGGGTACATATGATTCTTTAGTTAATGCTAGATCGCCTAGTCCTGTCAGTGCCTGCTCATGTGTTATTGAAAGCAATATTGATCGTAAGGATGTCGATTTATATAAGCTGAGAATACTAGAGCTAGAGCAACAGTTACTTTCGGCTAGACTACAGGCGCATGAAGCAGAGAAGTGTACACAGAAACAGCGAGAGCATGAGACCAGTGACTTCGACACTTCCGATAGGTTAGAGTGCAATAAGGTAGGGAACCCCAAGCCGGTCGCCGACTACAAACCACCATCGATCGATCTGCCTAGAGTGGAGTTAACGGTTTTCGACGGGCGAGCTGAGCAATACTGCAAGTTTGTCAAACAGTTCGAGACGTTCGTTGAAAACAAGGTAAACGACCCTGGGCAAAGGCTTCTTTACCTTACTCACTACTGCCGAGGCCGAGCGCGAGAAGCTATCGACGGGTGCACCATGCTCGATCCAGAACAAGGCTACACAAGGGCAAGAAAGATTCTGAGGGACTTGTTTGGCCAACCTTTCAAAGTAGCCCGTAACCTAATAGAGGGCGTGATGGCAGAGGCAAAGAGAACCAAGGGCGACGTCTACACCATGGCCGACCTGGTGATCAAGATGCAGAACTGTTCAATAGCCCTCGACCATTTAGGTTACAGGGCTGACCTAGACGCCATGCACACTTTGGAAGGCATAGTCCGTCACCTCTCTCCCGAACTACAGGATCGGTGGGCAGAAGAAGCTGAACGGATAAGCCGGAGCGACAGAGAAGCCAACTTCGAAGACCTGACTGAATACTTAGACAGGCAAACGAAGATAGCTGACAGCAGATTCGGCCGACTCGTCCGGGACAGCAACCGAGCAAACAAGCCCGGTACTAGCCAAGCCCAAACCCCTGTACGGGAATATCCAAAGTACCAGCCTTGGACCAACACACACGTCATTTCACGAGATGCTACGGCGAAACCAAATTGCAGATCCTGTGGTACTAGCCATGGCCTACCAGAATGCCCCAAGTTCGGCAACGCCACAATAGACGAACGGTGGGGAATGGCGAGGATGGCAGGAGCATGTTTCATCTGTCTCAACACCACGCACCGAGCAGCAGCCTGTAGAACAAGGAATCGATGTGGTTACGAGGGCTGCACGGGCAGACACCATCGGCTGCTGCATCAGGCGAGAGTAACCAGATCCGAGACGAGTACCAAACCCAGCTTTATTTGTTCAACGTCACGATCTGCCGGTAAACTGGTACGTTTAGGCGTAGTGGCCGTGGGGGTAGTGACCCCGATTGGGGTGGTCAAAGCTTTGGCCTTCGTCGATAGTGAATCCGACACTACTCTAAAGAAAGTGCGGTTTGCCGACAAACACCAACTGGCTAAAGGTGCGACGTCGTTAGCAGTGAGCACGGTGGGCGGAACACAGGTAATGACTGCCGGTAGATTGCGGCAGCAACTCATCTCTCTAGACACTAATGAGGAAATTGAACCAACGGAGGCATTCACGTTAGCGGATCTCCCCATGCGAGCACCAAGGTCGGTGGACGCAATCTTGACTCGGTGGCCCCAGATGCAGGATGTAACCGTTGTAGACTGGGAAGATGATGACGTGGATCTCCTCATCGGATGCGACGTGCCAGAGGCGCATTGGGTACTTGACCAAAGAGTGGGCGACCGCCAGGCACCTTATGCCGTACGCACGGCTCTGGGATGGATGTTATACGGTCCAGTAGGGGTACGCGGTTCCGTGAATCACTTATCCGCCGGAACGGACCGCATAGGGTATCATCTGCAGCGGCTGTATGAAAAGAAGTTTCATGACATTGGAGACGAAAGACCGACGTTGTCTCAAGAGGATCACTTCGCTCTAAAAACGGTGCGGCAAGGCTCTAGAGGCCTCATAAAACAGTTCGAGGTTCCCCTCCCATGACGCACATCGGTCGACCCGTGGACTGACAACAGAAATTATGTTCTCGAACGATTACTACGACTAAAAGAACGCTTCATTCGAGACCAGAATCTGTGGGAACGATACGCGGATTTGATGAAGCGAAACGAGACCCTCGGTTACGTTGAAAAGGTGCCTGTTAACACCGACAGCAAAAGGGGTATCTGGTATCTGCCTCACCATCCGGTTATCAACCCCAAGAAACCCAATAAACTGCGGGTGGTTTTCGACTGTGCGGCCAAGTTCCAGGGCGAGTCGTTAAACGATCGCCTACTACAGGGGCCTGACAGGACCACACCACTGATCGATGTTCTGTGCCGTTTCAGAGTGGGTAAAGTGGCTTTGTCTGCCGACATTAGGGAAATGTTCCATCAGGTGAAGATTCCGGTAGGAGAACGAGATGCTTTGCGTTTCCTGTGGTGAGAAGGGAGCGACCGGGACAACGCAGTGGTGAATTATAGGATGACCGTCCACCCCTTCGGAGCCATATCATCATCGTTTTGTGCGAACTGCGCCCTCCGAGAATCAGCGAACGAACATGGCGATCTAGTACATTGGACGGTGGTAGAAAGCGTCAGCAGGAACTTCTACGTCGACGACTACCTTGGGTCATTCGATGATGTGGAATCAGCTCTAGAGCAGTTCAGGGGTCTGACGAGATTGCTGGAAGAGGGCGGCTTCCATCTAACTAAATGGATGTCGAACGCTTCAGAAGTGCTGAAGGTCATCCCGTATCACGAAAAGGCCGAAAGGGTAAGAGATTTGGACGGCTCTCCACTTCCCATCGAGCGCACTTTAGGGATACAATGGGACGCGGAAACGGACGATTTTGTTTTCGAACTGAACGTTCCCGAGCTGCCAATAACCCGTCGTGACATACTATCTGCCGTCTCAAGTTTGTTCGACCCGCTCGGTTTCGTCTCACCGTGGCTGCTACCCGGAAAGATCTTGCTGCAGCGGCTGTGCCGTAAGAAAGTTGATTGGGACCAGGCACTGGACCAAGGGGACCGGCTGGACTGGGAAGAATTTCTGAACACCTTGAAGAAATTAGGGGATATAAGAATCCCACGATGTTTGACCCCTGGCCATACGACACGGACTGGAGAACTACATGCCTTTTCCGATGCATCCAAAGTCGGTTATGGAGCTGTGGTGTACGGACCATGGTGCGCAGGAGATGGACAATATACCACGAGGATCCTTTTCGCCAAAGCCCGCGTTGCTCCACTGAAGTCGGTCTCAATCCCACGCCTTGAACTCAGCGCAGCCGTGTTGGCAGTCAGGGTGGTGCAAGCTGTGAATAGACGTTTCGATCTCTACATTTGGTTGGTGAGCTTCTGGACGGATTCAACGATAGTACCTTACTACATTAACAACGTACGGAGCCGGTTTAGTACTTTCGTTGCCAACCGGCTCAAGATTATCCACGATGAATCAGCCGCGAACCAGTGGAGTCATGTCAGGTCTGGCGAAAATCCGGCCGACCTGTGCTCCCGAGGTGCGAACAACTTCAGGCAACTAGACACGTGGATGAGAGGGCCAAACTTCCTGCACTTGCCCAAACAGGACTGGCTCGTGTTCGAATTAAAACTCCCTACGGAATTGGAACTGGAGATCAAAGGCGTAGTGAAAGCAACCAACGTCGTCGAAGCGTCGTCCATTCTATCGCGACTGGTCAGGTTTTCTTCCTGGATGAAGACGCTTCGTTCGCTAGTTTGGTTAACCAGGTTCAAGAGAAATTTACTAGTCATGAAAGGGCTACGGCCCTCAGGTCGGATACCGGTCGGCCCGATAGGTCCCGATGAGCTACAAGCGGCAGAGTACGATATTTTCAGAATGATACAACGCGAGGCTTTCGCCCAAGAACTCAAGAGGGCGGAAGAAGTGGGGCCGACCAATGAAGACATGCCATCTCCAAGAGGCGAGCTGAAGCGTTTAAGCCCCAAACTCATCAACGGACTGCTGCGGGTGGATGGTAGGTTGACCAACGCCCACCTGAACTTCGACACAAAATATCCTATACTGCTGCCTGCGAGACAACCTGTAGTAGAGCTAATGATTCAACACGTCCACGCCATGGAGGGACATGCCGGGGAAAGTCACGTGACGAGCGTCATCCGAAAGCGTCTTTGGTTGTCGAGAGGACGAGAGACTGTAAAACGCGTAATCCGACTGTGTGTGCAATGCAGGAGACGCAATGCCACAGCAGGCAAACAACTCATGGCCCCACTACCAGAATGCAGGGTGACTACGGACTGGTGGTCGTTCAGTGACACCGGGTTGGACTATTTCGGGCCCTTGTGGATCAAGTGCGGGAAAAGATTAGAAAAGCGATACGGATGTATCATGACGTGCATGAAATCACGTGCGGTACACCTAGAAGTCGCACATTCGATGACGACCGATTCGTTTCTACGGGCCTTGCAAAGATTTATCAACCGAAGAGGCGTACCGGCCGATATATACTCAGATAATGGATCGAACTTTGTGGGCGCTCAACGGGAATTGCAGCGTTGGCACGAGAACATAAACAGGGACGAACTGCAGGATCGAACCGTGGCCTACGGCATACGATGGCATTTCAACCCCCCACAGGCCAGTCACCGAGGCGGCATATTGGAACGCATGATCCGGTCCGCCAGACGGATATTGCTGTCAATCATGGAGCAGCAGCCGCCCGACGACGAGACGCTGAACACCGTCATGACTGAGGTGGAGCGAATCCTGAACAACCGCCCCCTGGTTCCAGTATTGAACGGCGACCCCACCCACCTGGCGCTCACCCCGAACGACTTATTTACGCTAAAGTCGAACGAGGGTTTCCAAGGGCCGGTAAACCTTCGTGGGAGCAACCTCCACGGGTGGAAGCAAGCGAACTATCTGGCCAAGGTCTTCTGGAGGCGATGGCTACGGGAGTACCTACCGGCTTTGCAGACTCGACAGAAGTGGCTGGCCAAAACAAGACCATTCAAAGTTGGGGACGTGGTTATGATCGCCGACGAACGCGCACATTTCAGCACTTGGTCTTTGGGAGTAGTTACGGAAACCATTAAAAGCACTGACGGAATGATAAGAGCGGTGAGGGTGAAGACAGCTAACGGAGTGCTCATTCGTGACATACGCAGTATTAACCTACTCGAGAGCGAAGACGGAGGAGCTGATAACCCTGAGGCCCAGTAGACCTTTTCACACTAGTCATCGAGGTGGATGAAACAACATCATATATACCACACGGTCTCCGTCAAATACGTTACAGTGCTCGCGGTCTTTCGTTGATATTACAGAGGGTTCTTTCCGATATGTGGTGATTAATGCGATCCCATTGTACTTCCCGACACGTACACGCATGCACGACGCACTCTACATCCCTTAACCACATCAAACATGTGACAGTGTTC
Source organism: Fasciola hepatica (assembly GCA_948099385.1). NCBI lineage: Eukaryota > Metazoa > Platyhelminthes > Trematoda > Plagiorchiida > Fasciolidae > Fasciola > Fasciola hepatica. The sequence goes on from CANUEZ040000091.1 coordinate 1,168,944, forward strand.
GTTGTTTTGCTTTTTGTTGACGTTACCGAATGCCCCTTGCATATGTGGAAGTAGCGGAGCTCAGGTCACACACACATGCTGCATTTTACTCGATTTCTTGCCATACGGTCTTTTACTGACATTGCAGAAAGTCCTCCTTTGATGTGTAGTCACCTGTGATTCCACTGCACACCTCGGCACACACACACAGACTCACACACACACACACACTCAAGCATACACATCCAGGACAGGACGGCCCTTTACAAGGACAAAATCTATATGACCCTTCACACCCGCCATAGGTCATTCGGTCTCGTGGAAGATGTAGACTAGCCTCACGTCTATGTAGCCAATGGGTTAGGTGCGACCAGTAGTAGAACGTTGACGACGAGCATTAGACGCGCTCACTGACAACAGGGCCTAGGTAGATAGAAATAATCAGTACCTTTATACCGAACCTTTGACTCTGCTAAGGATCCAGGAGGATTTTGGTGGGCGGTGTAACAGCCGGTCGTGGAAAATCCCCCTTTTTCCCTCGCGATTCAGTGTTTTTCCCAACATCACTCATTTCCATGCACTATTGACTTGTCTTTACGAACTGGTTGTTTTTCTGGACCAATTGTTGTTTGTTCGCGCCCAGAGCGCTATTTCGGCACATCCTTGTTCAGGACCTACGTGACGCACGTGCTGTTTGCTCACACGCTGCTATTCGGTTTCTCGTTGTTGAGTCTTTGTGATCGTATTATTGAGGTTTGTATATTGTTTATGTCATTTTTTATTTTAATAATCTAGTATCGTAGAATTATCACGGATAATCGCCTTCTGATTTCGGGATCCGTTGCGAATTTGGCTACGCATTGCTCAAACGTTCGTAACAACGGCTACTTCACGTTGCGGGCTTGGTCGGAGAACCTGATGGACTAGCTGCCGACTCCTCACTAGGCGTAATTCGGGGTGGTTCGAGTAGTAACCACCTCGATGCGGGTGACTGAGCGGCTTGAGTAGGTGTAAATTGGCCGAGCGGCTCTCACCCCATGACGGCAGGCTTGAGACGGTCGACAGACACGGTGTCATGTCGTCCGCTGATGCCTATGACAAGTCTATTTGTCCTACGTTTTATCACCCGAAACGGGCCAGTGTATGGCACTTGTAGTGGTATTCGAACGCCATCGACGCGAAGGAATACATGCGTACCGGTTTCTAACGTAGTTGGGACATAACTTGTAGACTGTTGTTCACGTGGCGGACTGGCCTTGAGCACTGGCATGTGCTGCGTAAGGCGCTGAGCATAGTCACAGTAGTAGAAATTCACGGTTGGTGAGGGGGCTACCAAATCCATAGGCAGAGAAAGTGTGCAGACATATACTAGTACGGCCGGTGTTGTGTGTAATTCGTCCCTAACGGTACTACACAGGCTTAAGAGTGTAACAGCCGGTAGTGGAAAATCCCCCTTTTCCCTCGCGATTCAGTGTTTTTCCCAACATCGCTCATTTGCCTACACTATTGACTTGTCTTTACGAACCGGTTGTTTTTCTGGACCAAATGTTGTTTGTTCGTGCCCAGAGCGCTACTTTGGCACATCCTTGTTCAGGACCTACGTGACGCACGTGCTGTTTGCTCACACGCTGCTATTCGGCTTCTCGTTATTGAGTCCTTGTGATTGTATTATTGAGGTTTGTATTCTTTTTGATGTCATTGTTCATGTAATAATATAGTATCGTAGAATATCGCGGGTAATCGTCTTCTGATTTCAGGATCCGTTGCGAATTTGGCTACGCATTGCTCAAACTTTCGTTACAATACTCACTGGATCAATTTAGAACGAGGAAAAATCACGCAAAATGCCAAGAAAAGGATCGAAAACAGTGGAATCCGGACAGAAAGTAACGCGACAAGCCTCTGGGGAGGTTTTGGGTACATTTGATTCTTTAGTTTATGTTAGATCGCCTAGTCCTGTTAGTGCTAGTTCATGTGTTAATGAAGGCAATATTGATCGTAAGGATGTTGATTTATATAGGCTGAGAATACTAGACCTAGAACAACAGTTACTATTGGCTAGACTACAGGCACAGGAAGCAGAAAAGAAGTGTACACAGAAAGAGCGAGAGCACGAGACCAGCGACTTCGACACTTCCGATAGATCAGGGTGCAATAAGATAGGGAACCCCAAGCCGGTCGCCGACTACAAACCACCATCGATCGATTTGCCTAGAGTGGAACTAACGGTTTTCGACGGCCGATCTGAACAATACTGCAAGTTTGTTAAGCAGTTCGAGACTTTCTTCGAAAATAAAGTAACCGACCCTGGGCAAAGGCTTCTCTACCTTACTTACTACTGCCGAGGCCGAGCAAGAGAAGCCATCGATGGGTACACTATGCTCGACCCGGAACAGGGCTACACAAGAACAAGAAAGATTCTAAGGGACTTGTTTGGCCAACCGTTCAAAGTGTCCCGTAACCTAATGGAGAGCGTGACGGTAGAGGCAAAGAGAACCAAGGGCGACGTCTACACAATGGCCGGCCTGGTGATTAAGATGCAAAACTGCTCAATAGCCCTCGACCATTTAGGTTACAGGGCTGACCTAGATGCCATACACACTTTGGAAAACATAGTCTGTCACCTTTCTCCCGAACTACAGGATCGGTGGGCGGAAGAAGCAGAACGGATGAGCCGAAGCGACAGGGAAGCTAACTTCGAAGACCTGACCGAATACTTGGACAGACAAACAAAGATAGCTGACAGCAGATTCGGCCGATTCATCCGGGCCAGCAACCGAGCAAACAAGCCCAGTACCAGCCAAGCTCAAACCCCTGCACGGGAACATTCAAAATACCAGCCTTGGACCAATACACATGCCATTTCACGCAATGCTATGACGCAACCCAATTGCAGATCCTGTGGTGCTAGACATGGACTACCAGAATGCCCCAAGTTCGGCAACGCCACAATAGACGAACGGTGGGGAATGGCGAGAATTGCAGGAGCGTGCTTTATTTGTCTCAACAAAACGCACCGGGCAGCAGCCTGTAGGACAAGGAACCGATGTGGTTACGAGGGCTGCACGGGCAGACACCATCGGCTGCTGCATCAGGCGAGAGTAACCAGATCCGAGACGAGTACCAAACCCAGCTTTATTTGTTCAACGTCACGATCTGCCGGTAAACTGGTACGTTTAGGCGTAGTGGCCGTGGGGGTAGTGACCCCGATTGGGGTGGTCAAAGCTTTGGCCTTCGTCGATAGTGAATCCGACACTACTCTAAAGAAAGTGCGGTTTGCCGACAAACACCAACTGGCTAAAGGTGCGACGTCGTTGGCAGTGAGCACGGTGGGCGGAACACAAGTAATGACCGCCGGTAGGTTGAGGCTGCAACTCATCTCTCTAGGCATTAATGAGGAAATTGAACCAACGGAGGCATTCACGTTAGCGGATTTCCCCACGCGAGCACCAAGGTCGATGAACGCAATCTTGACTCGGTGGCCCCAGATGCAGGATGTAACCGTTGTAGACTGGGAAGATGATGACGTGGATCTCCTCATCGGATGCGACGTGCCAGAGGCGCATTGGGTACTTGACCAAAGAGTGGGCGACCGCCAGGCACCTTATGCCGTACGCACGGCTCTGGGATGGATGTTATACGGTCCAGTAGGGGTACGCGGTTCCGTGAATCACTTATCCGCCGGAACGGACCGCATAGGGTATCATCTGCAGCGGCTGTATGAAAAGAAGTTTCATGACATTGGAGACGAAAGACCGACGTTGTCTCAAGAGGATCACTTCGCTCTAAAAACGGTGCGGCAAGGCTCTAGAGGCCTCATAAAACAGTTCGAGGTTCCCCTCCCATGACGCACATCGGTCGACCCGTGGACTGACAACAGAAATTATGTTCTCGAACGATTACTACGACTAAAAGAACGCTTCATTCGAGACCAGAATCTGTGGGAACGATACGCGGATTTGATGAAGCGAAACGAGACCCTCGGTTACGTTGAAAAGGTGCCTGTTAACACCGACAGCAAAAGGGGTATCTGGTATCTGCCTCACCATCCGGTTATCAACCCCAAGAAACCCAATAAACTGCGGGTGGTTTTCGACTGTGCGGCCAAGTTCCAGGGCGAGTCGGTAAACGATCGCCTACTACAGGGGCCTGACTGGACCACTCCACTGATCGATGTTTTGTGCCGTTTCAGAGTGGGTAAAGTGGCTTTGTCTGCTGACATTAGGGAAATGTTCCATCAGGTGAAGATTCCGGTAGGAGAACGAGATGCTTTGCGTTTCCTGTGGTGAGAAGGGAGCGACCGAGACAACGCAGTGGTGAATTATAGGATGACCGTCCACCCCTTCGGAGCCATATCATCATCGTTTTGTGCGAACTGCGCCCTCCGAGAATCAGCGAACGAACATGGCGATCTAGTACATTGGACGGTGGTAGAAAGCGTCAGCAGGAACTTCTACGTCGACGACTACCTTGGGTCATTCGATGATGTGGAATCAGCTCTAGAGCAGTTCAGGGGTCTGACGAGATTGCTGGAAGAGGGCGGCTTCCATCTAACTAAATGGATGTCGAACGCTTCAGAAGTGTTGAAGGTCATCCCGTATCACGAAAAGGCCGAAAGGGTAAGAGATTTGGACGGCTCTCCACTTCCCATCGAGCGCACTTTAGGGATACAATGGGACGCGGAAACGGACGATTTTGTTTTCGAACTGAACGTTCCCGAGCTGCCAATAACCCGTCGTGACATACTATCTGCCGTCTCAAGTTTGTTCGACCCGCTCGATTTCGTCTCACCGTGGCTGCTACCCGGAAAGATCTTGCTGCAGCGGCTGTGCCGTAAGAAAGTTGATTGGGACCAGGCACTGGACCAAGGGGACCGGCTGGACTGGGAAGAATTTCTGAACACCTTGAAGAAATTAGGGGACATAAGAATCCCACGATGTTTGACCCCTGGCCATACGACACGGACTGGAGAACTACATGCCTTTTCCGATGCATCCGAAGTCGGTTATGGAGCTGTGGTGTACGGACGATGGTGCGCAGGAGATGGACAATATACCACGAGGATCCTGTTCGCCAAAGCCCGCGTTGCCCCACTGAAGTCGGTCTCAATCCCACGCCTTGAACTCAGCGCAGCCGTGTTGGCAGTCAGGGTGGTGCAAGCTGTGAATAGACGTTTCGATCTCTACATTTGGTTGGTGAGCTTCTGGACGGATTCAACGATAGTACCTTACTACATTAACAACGTACGGAGCCGGTTTAGTACTTTCGTTGCCAACCGGCTCAAGATTATCCACGATGAATCAGCCGCGAACCAGTGGAGTCATGTCAGGTCTGGCGAAAATCCGGCCGACCTGTGCTCCCGAGGTGCGAACAACTTCAGGCAACTAGACACGTGGATGAGAGGGCCAAACTTCCTGCACTTGCCCAAACAGGACTGGCCCGTGTTCGAATTAAAACTCCCTACGGAATTGGAACTGGAGATCAAAGGCGTAGTGAAAGCAACCAACGTCGTCGAAGCGTCGTCCATTCTATCGCGACTGGTTAGGTTTTCTTCCTGGATGAAGACGCTTCGTTCGCTAGTTTGGTTAACCAGGTTCAAGAGAAATTTACTAGTCATGAAAGGGCTACGGCCCTCAGGTCGGATACCGGTCGGCCAGATAGGTCCCGATGAGCTACAAGCTGCAGAGTACGATATTTTCAGAATAATACAACGCGAGGCTTTCGCCCAAGAACTCAAGAGGGCGGAAGAAGTGGGGCCGACCAATAAAGACTTACCATCTCCAAGAGGCGAGCTGAAGCGTTTAAGCCCCAAACTCATCAACGGACTGCTGCGGGTGGATGGTAGGCTGACCAACGCCCACCTGAACTTCGACACAAAATATCCTATACTGCTGCCTGCGAGACAACCTGTAGTAGAGCTAATGATTCAACACGTCCACGCCATGGAGGGACATGCCGGGGAAAGTCACGTGACGAGCGTCATCCGAAAGCGTCTTTGGTTGTCGAGAGGACGAGAGACTGTAAAACGCGTAATCCGACGGTGTGTGCAATGCAGGAGACGCAATGCCACAGCAGGCAAACAACTCATGGCCCCACTACCAGAATGCAGGGTGACTACGGGCTGGTGGTCGTTCAGTGACACCGGGTTGGACTATTTCGGGCCCTTGTGGATCAAGTGCGGGAAAAGATTAGAAAAGCGACATGGATTTATCATGACGTGCATGAAGTCACTTGTGGTGCACCCAGAAGTCACACATACGATGACGACCGATTCGTTTCTACGGGCCTTGCAAAGATTTATCAACCGAAGAGGCGTACCGGCCGATATATACTCAGATAATGAGTCGAACTTTGTGGGCACTCACCGGGAATTGCAGTGTTGGCACAAGAACATAAACAGGGACGAACTGCAGGATCGAACCGTGGCCTACGGCATACGATGGCATTTCAACCCCCCACAGGCCAGCCACCGAGGCGGCGTATGGGAACGCATGATCCGGTCCGCCAGACGGATATTGCTGTCAATCATGGAGCAGCAGCCGCCCGACGACGAGACGCTGAACACTGTCATGACTAAGGTGGAGCGAATCCTGAACAACCGCCCCCTGGTTCCAGTATTGAACGGCGATCCCACCCACCTGGCGCTCACCCCGAACGACTTATTTACGCTAAGGTCGAACGAGGGTTTCCAAGGGCCGGTAAACCTTCGTGGGAGCTACCTCCACGGATGGAAGCAAGCGAACTATCTGGCCAAGGTCTTCTGGAGGCGCTGGCTGCTTTGCAGACTCGACAGAAATGGCTGGCCAAAACAAGACCATTCAAAGTTGGGGACGTGGTTATGATCGCCGACGAACGCGCACATTTCAGCACTTGGTCTTTGGGAGTAGTTACGGAAACCATTAAAAGCACTGACGGAATGATAAGAGCGGTGAGGGTGAAGACAGCTAACGGAGTGCTCATTCGTGACATACGCAGTATTAACCTACTCGAGAGCGAAGACGGAGGAGCTGATAACCCTGAGGCCCAGTAGACCTTTTCACACTAGTCATCGAGGTGGATGAAACAACATCATATATACCACACGGTCTCCGTCAAATACGTTACAGTGCTCGCGGTCTTTCGTTGATATTACAGAGGGTTCTTTCCGATATGTGGTGATTAATGCGATCCCATTGTACTTCCCGACACGTACACGCATGCACGACGCACTCTACATCCCTTAACCACATCAAACATGTGACAGTGTTCGTTGTTTTGCTTTTTGTTGACGTTACCGAATGCCCCTTGCATATGTGGAAGTAGCGGAGCTCAGGTCACACACACATGCTGCATTTTACTCGATTTCTTGCCATACGGTCTTTTACTGACATTGCAGAAAGTCCTCCTTTGATGTGTAGTCACCTGTGATTCCACTGCACACCTCGGCACACACACACAGACTCACACACACACACACACTCAAGCATACACATCCAGGACAGGACGGCCCTTTACAAGGACAAAATCTATATGACCCTTCACACCCGCCATAGGTCATTCGGTCTCGTGGAAGATGTAGACTAGCCTCACGTCTATGTAGCCAATGGGTTAGGTGCGACCAGTAGTAGAACGTTGACGACGAGCATTAGACGCGCTCACTGACAACAGGGCCTAGGTAGATAGAAATAATCAGTACCTTTATACCGAACCTTTGACTCTGCTAAGGATCCAGGAGGATTTTGGTGGGCGGCGTAACAGCCGGTCGTGGAAAATCCCCCTTTTCCCTCGCGATTCAGTGTTTTTCCCAACATCGCTCATTTGCCTACACTATTGACTTGTCTTTACGAACCGGTTGTTTTTCTGGACCAAATGTTGTTTGTTCGTGCCCAGAGCGCTACTTTGGCACATCCTTGTTCAGGACCTACGTGACGCACGTGCTGTTTGCTCACACGCTGCTATTCGGCTTCTCGTTATTGAGTCCTTGTGATTGTATTATTGAGGTTTGTATTCTTTTTGATGTCATTGTTCATGTAATAATATAGTATCGTAGAATATCGCGGGTAATCGTCTTCTGATTTCAGGATCCGTTGCGAATTTGGCTACGCATTGCTCAAACTTTCGTTACAATACTCACTGGATCAATTTAGAACGAGGAAAAATCACGCAAAATGCCAAGAAAAGGATCGAAAACAGTGGAATCCGGACAGAAAGTAACGCGACAAGCCTCTGGGGAGGTTTTGGGTACATTTGATTCTTTAGTTTATGTTAGATCGCCTAGTCCTGTTAGTGCTAGTTCATGTGTTAATGAAGGCAATATTGATCGTAAGGATGTTGATTTATATAGGCTGAGAATACTAGACCTAGAACAACAGTTACTATTGGCTAGACTACAGGCACAGGAAGCAGAAAAGAAGTGTACACAGAAAGAGCGAGAGCACGAGACCAGCGACTTTGACACTTCCGATAGATCAGGGTGCAATAAGATAGGGAACCCCAAGCCGGTCGCCGACTACAAACCACCATCGATCGATTTGCCTAGAGTGGAACTAACGGTTTTCGACGGCCGATCTGAACAATACTGCAAGTTTGTTAAGCAGTTCGAGACTTTCTTCGAAAATAAAGTAACCGACCCTGGGCAAAGGCTTCTCTACCTTACTTACTACTGCCGAGGCCGAGCAAGAGAAGCCATCGATGGGTACACTATGCTCGACCCGGAACAGGGCTACACAAGAACAAGAAAGATTCTAAGGGACTTGTTTGGCCAACCGTTCAAAGTGTCCCGTAACCTAATGGAGAGCGTGACGGTAGAGGCAAAGAGAACCAAGGGCGACGTCTACACAATGGCCGGCCTGGTGATTAAGATGCAAAACTGCTCAATAGCCCTCGACCATTTAGGTTACAGGGCTGACCTAGATGCCATACACACTTTGGAAAACATAGTCTGTCACCTTTCTCCCGAACTACAGGATCGGTGGGCGGAAGAAGCAGAACGGATGAGCCGAAGCGACAGGGAAGCTAACTTCGAAGACCTGACCGAATACTTGGACAGACAAACAAAGATAGCTGACAGCAGATTCGGCCGATTCATCCGGGCCAGCAACCGAGCAAACAAGCCCAGTACCAGCCAAGCTCAAACCCCTGCACGGGAACATTCAAAATACCAGCCTTGGACCAATACACATGCCATTTCACGCAATGATATGACGCAACCCAATTGCAGATCCTGTGGTGCTAGACATGGACTACCAGAATGCCCCAAGTTCGGCAACGCCACAATAGACGAACGGTGGGGAATGGCGAGAATTGCAGGAGCGTGCTTTATTTGTCTCAACAAAACGCACCGGGCAGCAGCCTGTAGGACAAGGAACCGATGTGGTTACGAGGGCTGCACGGGCAGACACCATCGGCTGCTGCATCAGGCGAGAGTAACCAGATCCGAGACGAGTACCAAACCCAGCTTTATTTGTTCAACGTCACGATCTGCCGGTAAACTGGTACGTTTAGGCGTAGTGGCCGTGGGGGTAGTGACCCCGATTGGGGTGGTCAAAGCTTTGGCCTTCGTCGATAGTGAATCCGACACTACTCTAAAGAAAGTGCGGTTTGCCGACAAACACCAACTGGCTAAAGGTGCGACGTCGTTGGCAGTGAGCACGGTGGGCGGAACACAAGTAATGACCGCCGGTAGGTTGAGGCTGCAACTCATCTCTCTAGGCATTAATGAGGAAATTGAACCAACGGAGGCATTCACGTTAGCGGATTTCCCCACGCGAGCACCAAGGTCGATGAACGCAATCTTGACTCGGTGGCCCCAGATGCAGGATGTAACCGTTGTAGACTGGGAAGATGATGACGTGGATCTCCTCATCGGATGCGACGTGCCAGAGGCGCATTGGGTACTTGACCAAAGAGTGGGCGACCGCCAGGCACCTTATGCCGTACGCACGGCTCTGGGATGGATGTTATACGGTCCAGTAGGGGTACGCGGTTCCGTGAATCACTTATCCGCCGGAACGGACCGCATAGGGTATCATCTGCAGCGGCTGTATGAAAAGAAGTTTCATGACATTGGAGACGAAAGACCGACGTTGTCTCAAGAGGATCACTTCGCTCTAAAAACGGTGCGGCAAGGCTCTAGAGGCCTCATAAAACAGTTCGAGGTTCCCCTCCCATGACGCACATCGGTCGACCCGTGGACTGACAACAGAAATTATGTTCTCGAACGATTACTACGACTAAAAGAACGCTTCATTCGAGACCAGAATCTGTGGGAACGATACGCGGATTTGATGAAGCGAAACGAGACCCTCGGTTACGTTGAAAAGGTGCCTGTTAACACCGACAGCAAAAGGGGTATCTGGTATCTGCCTCACCATCCGGTTATCAACCCCAAGAAACCCAATAAACTGCGGGTGGTTTTCGACTGTGCGGCCAAGTTCCAGGGCGAGTCGGTAAACGATCGCCTACTACAGGGGCCTGACTGGACCACTCCACTGATCGATGTTTTGTGCCGTTTCAGAGTGGGTAAAGTGGCTTTGTCTGCTGACATTAGGGAAATGTTCCATCAGGTGAAGATTCCGGTAGGAGAACGAGATGCTTTGCGTTTCCTGTGGTGAGAAGGGAGCGACCGAGACAACGCAGTGGTGAATTATAGGATGACCGTCCACCCCTTCGGAGCCATATCATCATCGTTTTGTGCGAACTGCGCCCTCCGAGAATCAGCGAACGAACATGGCGATCTAGTACATTGGACGGTGGTAGAAAGCGTCAGCAGGAACTTCTACGTCGACGACTACCTTGGGTCATTCGATGATGTGGAATCAGCTCTAGAGCAGTTCAGGGGTCTGACGAGATTGCTGGAAGAGGGCGGCTTCCATCTAACTAAATGGATGTCGAACGCTTCAGAAGTGCTGAAGGTCATCCCGTATCACGAAAAGGCCGAAAGGGTAAGAGATTTGGACGGCTCTCCACTTCCCATCGAGCGCACTTTAGGGATACAATGGGACGCGGAAACGGACGATTTTGTTTTCGAACTGAACGTTCCCGAGCTGCCAATAACCCGTCGTGACATACTATCTGCCGTCTCAAGTTTGTTCGACCCGCTCGGTTTCGTCTCACCGTGGCTGCTACCCGGAAAGATCTTGCTGCAGCGGCTGTGCCGTAAGAAAGTTGATTGGGACCAGGCACTGGACCAAGGGGACCGGCTGGACTGGGAAGAATTTCTGAACACCTTGAAGAAATTAGGGGACATAAGAATCCCACGATGTTTGACCCCTGGCCATACGACACGGACTGGAGAACTACATGCCTTTTCCGATGCATCCGAAGTCGGTTATGGAGCTGTGGTGTACGGACGATGGTGCGCAGGAGATGGACAATATACCACGAGGATCCTGTTCGCCAAAGCCCGCGTTGCCCCACTGAAGTCGGTCTCAATCCCACGCCTTGAACTCAGCGCAGCCGTGTTGGCAGTCAGGGTGGTGCAAGCTGTGAATAGACGTTTCGATCTCTACATTTGGTTGGTGAGCTTCTGGACGGATTCAACGATAGTACCTTACTACATTAACAACGTACGGAGCCGGTTTAGTACTTTCGTTGCCAACCGGCTCAAGATTATCCACGATGAATCAGCCGCGAACCAGTGGAGTCATGTCAGGTCTGGCGAAAATCCGGCCGACCTGTGCTCCCGAGGTGCGAACAACTTCAGGCAACTAGACACGTGGATGAGAGGGCCAAACTTCCTGCACTTGCCCAAACAGGACTGGCCCGTGTTCGAATTAAAACTCCCTACGGAATTGGAACTGGAGATCAAAGGCGTAGTGAAAGCAACCAACGTCGTCGAAGCGTCGTCCATTCTATCGCGACTGGTTAGGTTTTCTTCCTGGATGAAGACGCTTCGTTCGCTAGTTTGGTTAACCAGGTTCAAGAGAAATTTACTAGTCATGAAAGGGCTACGGCCCTCAGGTCGGATACCGGTCGGCCAGATAGGTCCCGATGAGCTACAAGCTGCAGAGTACGATATTTTCAGAATAATACAACGCGAGGCTTTCGCCCAAGAACTCAAGAGGGCGGAAGAAGTGGGGCCGACCAATAAAGACTTACCATCTCCAAGAGGCGAGCTGAAGCGTTTAAGCCCCAAACTCATCAACGGACTGCTGCGGGTGGATGGTAGGCTGACCAACGCCCACCTGAACTTCGACACAAAATATCCTATACTGCTGCCTGCGAGACAACCTGTAGTAGAGCTAATGATTCAACACGTCCACGCCATGGAGGGACATGCCGGGGAAAGTCACGTGACGAGCGTCATCCGAAAGCGTCTTTGGTTGTCGAGAGGACGAGAGACTGTAAAACGCGTAATCCGACGGTGTGTGCAATGCAGGAGACGCAATGCCACAGCAGGCAAACAACTCATGGCCCCACTACCAGAATGCAGGGTGACTACGGGCTGGTGGTCGTTCAGTGACACCGGGTTGGACTATTTCGGGCCCTTGTGGATCAAGTGCGGGAAAAGATTAGAAAAGCGACATGGATTTATCATGACGTGCATGAAGTCACTTGTGGTGCACCCAGAAGTCACACATACGATGACGACCGATTCGTTTCTACGGGCCTTGCAAAGATTTATCAACCGAAGAGGCGTACCGGCCGATATATACTCAGATAATGAGTCGAACTTTGTGGGCACTCACCGGGAATTGCAGTGTTGGCACAAGAACATAAACAGGGACGAACTGCAGGATCGAACCGTGGCCTACGGCATACGATGGCATTTCAACCCCCCACAGGCCAGCCACCGAGGCGGCGTATGGGAACGCATGATCCGGTCCGCCAGACGGATATTGCTGTCAATCATGGAGCAGCAGCCGCCCGACGACGAGACGCTGAACACTGTCATGACTAAGGTGGAGCGAATCCTGAACAACCGCCCCCTGGTTCCAGTATTGAACGGCGATCCCACCCACCTGGCGCTCACCCCGAACGACTTATTTACGCTAAGGTCGAACGAGGGTTTCCAAGGGCCGGTAAACCTTCGTGGGAGCTACCTCCACGGATGGAAGCAAGCGAACTATCTGGCCAAGGTCTTCTGGAGGCGCTGGCTGCTTTGCAGACTCGACAGAAATGGCTGGCCAAAACAAGACCATTCAAAGTTGGGGACGTGGTTATGATCGCCGACGAACGCGCACATTTCAGCACTTGGTCTTTGGGAGTAGTTACGGAAACCATTAAAAGCACTGACGGAATGATAAGAGCGGTGAGGGTGAAGACAGCTAACGGAGTGCTCATTCGTGACATACGCAGTATTAACCTACTCGAGAGCGAAGACGGAGGAGCTGATAACCCTGAGGCCCAGTAGACCTTTTCACACTAGTCATCGAGGTGGATGAAACAACATCATATATACCACACGGTCTCCGTCAAATACGTTACAGTGCTCGCGGTCTTTCGTTGATATTACAGAGGGTTCTTTCCGATATGTGGTGATTAATGCGATCCCATTGTACTTCCCGACACGTACACGCATGCACGACGCACTCTACATCCCTTAACCACATCAAACATGTGACAGTGTTCGTTGTTTTGCTTTTTGTTGACGTTACCGAATGCCCCTTGCATATGTGGAAGTAGCGGAGCTCAGGTCACACACACATGCTGCATTTTACTCGATTTCTTGCCATACGGTCTTTTACTGACATTGCAGAAAGTCCTCCTTTGATGTGTAGTCACCTGTGATTCCACTGCACACCTCGGCACACACACACAGACTCACACACACACACACACACTCAAGCATACACATCCAGGACAGGACGGCCCTTTACAAGGACAAAATCTATATGACCCTTCACACCCGCCATAGGTCATTCGGTCTCGTGGAAGATGTAGACTAGCCTCACGTCTATGTAGCCAATGGGTTAGGTGCGACCAGTAGTAGAACGTTGACGACGAGCATTAGACGCGCTCACTGACAACAGGGCCTAGGTAGATAGAAATAATCAGTACCTTTATACCGAACCTTTGACTCTGCTAAGGATCCAGGAGGATTTTGGTGGGCGGCGTAACAGCCGGTCGTGGAAAATCCCCCTTTTCCCTCGCGATTCAGTGTTTTTCCCAACATCGCTCATTTGCCTACACTATTGACTTGTCTTTACGAACCGGTTGTTTTTCTGGACCAAATGTTGTTTGTTCGTGCCCAGAGCGCTACTTTGGCACATCCTTGTTCAGGACCTACGTGACGCACGTGCTGTTTGCTCACACGCTGCTATTCGGCTTCTCGTTATTGAGTCCTTGTGATTGTATTATTGAGGTTTGTATTCTTTTTGATGTCATTGTTCATGTAATAATATAGTATCGTAGAATATCGCGGGTAATCGTCTTCTGATTTCAGGATCCGTTGCGAATTTGGCTACGCATTGCTCAAACGTTCGTGACAAAGAGAAATAATGGTAGGGTTCACTCCAAATGGGGCTACCGTTTGCTTGAAGTTGGGCTTTTAATTGCCGGGGGAAACGCTCAACCATGCCAATGGCCTGAGGGTGGTAAGCTGTCGTCCTAGCTTTTTGGCAAACGAGCGTAGCGAGTAAGCTGCCGAAAGCGCTTTCAAATTGTGGATCGCGATCGGTGGTCACTATCGCCGGGCAACGGAAATGACTAACCCAACCGGTCAGAAAAGCTTTCGCGGCCTCTTCCAAAGTGGGACGAGAAATAGGAATGGTCTGTGGGCAGCGAGTAAAACGATCCACGCATGTGAGTATGTAAACCTACCCAAGCGAAGGTGGGAGGGGTCCTACGAGGTCGACGTGCACATCATGAAAATGTGTTTCAGGTTCTGGGAACCTGGCTAACGCCGCCTTAGTGTGCCTATGGGCCTTAACACGTTGACACTGCAAGCAAGCACGAGCCAATTGACGGACATCTCGTTTGACATTGTGCCAAACAAAACGCCCCGTTATCAGTTTCACCGAGGCCGTCACACCCGGGTAAGCCAGATTCTGGAGTGTCAGGAAAGTGGGATAAAGGTGGGCAGCGGGAACCACCGGCCTAGGGCGACCTTGCGACACATCGCACACGATGGTATTCCGGGAAGTTGGGATAGGTATTGTCGCCAAGCTCAAAGAACCGTTCTGTCGAATTTGTTCGATGTCAGAGTCCATAGTTTGGGCCCGTGCCATTGTGTCCAAGTTGGTGTTAAGCGTCGGTGACAGACTTAGTTGATGTACGCGTGATAAGGCGTCGGCGACGGGATTAAGTACCCCAGAGACGCGTCGTATGTTCACAGTAAACAGTGAGACAAAGTCTAAGTGGCGAATCTCGCGCGGTGGGTACCGATCGGAAGCTGACTTTAGTGCGTAAACCAAAGGTTTGTGGTCTGTAAACACTGTAAACGAACGGCCTTCGAGTGCATGTCGAAAATGACG
This sequence comes from Fasciola hepatica, assembly GCA_948099385.1. Taxonomy (NCBI): domain Eukaryota; kingdom Metazoa; phylum Platyhelminthes; class Trematoda; order Plagiorchiida; family Fasciolidae; genus Fasciola; species Fasciola hepatica. The sequence continues at coordinate 1,184,318 of CANUEZ040000091.1, forward strand.
AATTCCCAAGTAGATGGCTAATAACTCTCTACCGAACGTGCTGTACCTTGATTTCGCGGGTTGTATGCGCTTGGATGAGAATGTTAAAGGCTGCCAAGAGTCGTCCACGAACTGTTGCAGTACTGCTCCAACCGCTGTGTCCGAGGCATCCGTCACTACCGAAAAAGGAGCCAAAGGGTCGTGGTGGGTAAGGAATGCTGTTTTGGCGACAGCATCTTTGACCAAGGCAAATGCGACTTGCGCCGTATAGGGAAACACGAACTTCCGCTTACCTCCGCGCAACAGGTCGGTGAGGGGTTGCCTCATTTCCGCACATTGAGGAATGAATCGGCGGTAGAAATTCACCAGGCCGGCAAGCTGACGCAACTGGCGGAAAGATTGGGGTTCAGGGTAGTCGCGGACAGCGGAAACTTTATCTCGCAGAGGGCGGATACACGAGGATGAAATAGAATGTCCTATGAAGGTGATATCAGCCCGGCCTAATTCGAATTTCGCGATATTGATCGTAACGCCGTGCTGTCTAAGGCGTTGGAAGAGTGCTCGTAAGTGTGTGACGTGCTCTTGCTCTGAAGAACTAGCCACCAAAATACCATCCAGGCATACGTAGACATTTTCCAAACCACGAGTTGCCTCGTGCATGAACCGTTGTAAGGTCTGGGCTGCATTGTTGAGTCCAAACGGCATTCTCAGAAACTCGAACAGCCCGAAAGGCGTAGTGACGGCAGTTTTAGGGATATCGGCCTCTGCCACCTGAATCTGGTTGTACGCACGAACTAAACCGATACGGCTGGAGACGGAGCAACCTGATAAAGACGAAATAAGGTCCTGTATATGGGGAATTTGGTATCGGTCAGGAGCGGTGACCCTGGTAAGTGCTCTGTAATCACCACAGGGTCGCCAGTCGCCGCTAGACTTGGGGACCATATGAAGCGAGGAAGCTCAAGGGCCACTAGAAGGGCGTATTTTGCTTAGTTCTAGCATGTGTTCGCATTCAGTCTGTGCGATACGAAGCTTGTCTGGTGCTAACCGACGCGGCCTACTGAACACTGGGGGTCCCTTAGTATCGATATAGTGAGTGACGTTAGTGGTCACTGCTAGGAGAGGCCCGGCCTGCTGAAACATGGCCGGGTAGGCGGCGATGAGTTCGCCATAAGGTTGGTGTGCCGGTGGTTGAAGGCAAAGGTCGTGACGTGAATCACTCGCGAATTATTACCCACAACAGCGAGAGTGGTCTGACGATCCACCACTCTGCGGTGCCGTGCATCAACTAACAAGTCAAAGTGTTGCAGGAAGTCAATGCCTAGACTTGGGTACGGGACGTCCGCAGTGATGGACACCCAACGAAAATTACGCTTTAAACCTAAGTTTAAGGTGAACTACCGCTGGTCAAATTTTGGGGTGGCCGTGCCCTTGGCAGCGCGTAGTGTTTGACCATGCGGTGTGCTCGCGGGAGGACGCTCACCTTGACACCGGTATCTACAAGGAATAGATTATTTGAAATGATGTCCCTTACGTTCAAAAGACGACTATTGGTCTGATACCCGGCTTCGTGGGTGGCCACCACGGGCCGGGAGCCTAGTTTCCCTGATGAGCACCGGGTAACGTACACCCTGGTTCGCACCGTTTCACTCGCTCACCGAAGTGACTGTGGTATTTACAATACCCTCCTTTTGAAGAGCCGAAACGTTGTCGCAATGACGGACTATGGTACCTAGGTGAGCGTGCAAGGAGCCGCTCCTGTGACCCACTTCTTACTGCTAGGCGTTGCAGGCTGGCATCAAGTCTAGGTAAAACTGACGTGAGGTCGTTAGATGTTGGCAAGGCAGGCGCCTTTGTGACGGAGGACCTGGTTACTCCAGCTACAGCGGGGTTGTCTCGTGACATAAAGTCATCAGCTATCTCTGCAGTTTCCTCCAGCGAGCACTCGCGCGTGGCACGTAGTAAAACTGGAATGTTATGCGGCAAAAGCTGCAACGAAGGTTCCCTTGGGGGCGGGTCCTCGCCTACCGTCGGTCCTCTCAAGCGCTGAATCTCACGCAGCAGTTCAAAGGCTTTCCTACTTCCAAGCTCAGTGTTCTGAAGTTGTTGCATACGTTGGCCTTGCTTCGGGATCGTGCGGGAAATGACGGCCTCTTTTAAAGCCTCATAGTTTCGGGAAGAGATTATCTCGTCTCCTACTTGCATTGTGACCTCCGGCGGGAGGCGGCCTGCTACCCACCTGAAAAGGCTGGCGCCACTGGTTACACGGCAGTTTTCGTATTCTAACTCGACCAGAGTGAACTAGAGTTCTGAATCAGAAGGCGTGAATGCCGGTATGTGCAGCATGGTCACCCCAGCGGTGGGGTCTGAGCAGGGTTTCCGTTCGGCAGACAGCGATTACTCTATAGAATACAGACGGGAAAAGAAATCACCGACCAATGGGGCACTATAATCTTTGCGTGAAAAAAATCACGACGAACTAGACACCAAAAATGTGTATGAACAAAAAAATTATTTGGTAAACCGACCAAAAATATCAACGGATAGGGAAACAATAAAACACATAAAAACGTACCCAGATCGGACCTTGAACGGTAGAAAACAAGGAAACTCACTTGACCTGGGGTTCACGCCGGGCTCACCAATTGTAAGGTTTTCCACAGCTGACCTAACTAACTCATTCTGTCTGTAAGCTCGCAACCGCATTCCAAGTGAGTTTTGGTGTCAGCCGAGAGCCGCGACAATACCTACTGGCGCATGTGTGGAAGTCGTGAAGGGTTACGTGGATGCGAGGCATTGAACCAAAGTTCTCCGAATCTTCGTGAATCTGCGTTTGTCTGCGGAAGCCACAGAGCCGAAACTAGAGTAATGGGAGGCGGTGAATAGAGGGACGGCAACCAAAAATAAAATATACACGGCGTCAATCAGCGTCTCGCTATCCAGACAGAAAGAACTTCCCCTGGGGGTCTGTAAGAATGATTAGATCTTACTTCGCGGTTTCCTTAGTAAACGCGTGCTTCGGTCCTTTGTACCACGTGGACCGCCTGCACGTTACTCTAATGTGCGGCACTGCACGAATATGTTAACCAGAACAGTATTCTCCACGACCCGTGAGGACGAGAAGGCGATTGGCAGAGATAGTGGTTAGCGTGTATTTGGAAGCGTGCGTGAGAGCGTGCGCAAGAGCAACGGTCAAATGGCAACTGCGCTTGGCAGTCAGCGTTCAGTTAAACAATAAACGTGGTAAAAGTACGAATGAAGATGGCAACCGCTACAGATCATCTGAAAGCCATCTCGGTGCCCTCCGGCAGCCACCTGCGGGCCCCTTTGAAAGCACAATAGGGGTAGGTCGGAGGAAGACCAAGTGACGGTCTCCAAGGCTGATGAAAGAGGATCCTCTTACATCCAGTATTCTTAAAATAGTAATTTTGATTTGCTTGCCTAAATATACATAGCTCTCCCAATTATTACACTAGTATTCTTTAGAATAACGGAAATTTGCGGGTGACCTACTGATAATCTCAACTAAAATTACGCACACTCCATTTGGAGAAATTATTTCCCGGAGTGTATGCAAAGGCCCAATTTTCTGAAATGTTGATTATATTATGGAGATTTTGAATACTAGTGTAGCTTGTAGCTCAGGTTGGTGGATTGTGCCCGCTGGAGATCGCTGAGTTTGGCGTTTATTTCGCAAATTTTTTATCGCCAGTCGAGGTGACCTGGGTACTGATGGTGTCATCCCGACGGGCGACGAAAGGTTGGCGACCCAAAAGCCGGGCTCAGCCATTACCAACGGATTATGGAGGTTTTCTAGCATATGTTAATTCAGTTATGACGGCTGGTTATCATTGTTCGCCTCTGTAATTTGTTCCAACTGGTATTTTCTAAAACACCATGGGAAGAGTAAAGGTCATTTCTGAATGACTGAGAATATTATGAATAAAAATGTATTCATGCGAATGGCGCTGATGGCTTCATTCAACTTTTGCGTCGACGCACCACCGCCTCAATTTTCACTTACCAATAAATTATGCATACTTGTGGCGTTGACTGCAGTACGACGATTCGGTGCTCGGCTTGGGTCAGTTTGCTCAGGACAGGTAATAGCCACGGCCAATAGAGCGTCCAGAACTCTTTGGACGGTATGCGCACCTGTTATGCACCCACCAATGCCCAGCGTATTTCGTTGAGTCCTCGCACATTAACTGCAAAAGACATTATGCATCTTTATAGTTCACCGAGACGGTATGCAATTACCGAAAACTTCAGTTAAAACATACCTGGGACGGAGCACAGTGCTACCGGTCATCCACCAAGTGAATGTACTTGAGTCTCGCCACCAGGGAATATCCCCCCACCATTTGCGATCTAAGGCGCCCTTGTAGGGCTGGACAGTCCTTGGGTTTATCGTTCCACCAGGAAGACCGTTCTAACTGTTCACTACCCTGTTGCTGAGGAATTGCAATCTAGTCATCAACTTAGATCGAACTCCCGTCAGCTTCTTTTCACGTCCCCTTGTTTTGGAATCTAAAGCCACTTTGAATAGACTATCAGGCCTGAGGCCAGAAAAGCCCTTCATTACCCTGAAAGCTTCTACAAGATCTCATCGGCGTGGCCCTTCCAACGAAAAGAGATTCAGATAGCAGAGTCTCCATACGTATACTTCTTACCCCTCTTCCCTTCAACCTTTCGTGTGGCGAGACTTTGAACTTTCTGTAAGCAGGCGGCGTTCCTTTTGTAGAAGGGTGATCAAGCCTGCATGCTACCCTCTAAGTGAGGTCGTGCTATAGCCATGTGAACAGGTACGAATATTTACGGCTGCCGACAAGACAGTGCTGATGGCAGTCAGAAGAGCTCACCACAAGCCTTTTGTGCTGCAGCTTTGCCCTCGTCTGGTCATTCAAGGGCACTGCACATGATGTCCCTGAGGCTTTTAACCCCACTGACTGCTTCTATGGTGAACAGCCCTTGGTCATGAGCGAAAGTTATGCTTTCTGTTACCCTCGACTACAAATGGCTTTTTCCAGCTTTGAGGTGCAAGTCCCATTTGTATGCCCCTTCAGGGACGGTACTTATATCCCTACCTAAGTCTACCCTACCCTCATATCCAAAAATCTTCACATCATCCTCAAAAATAAAACCAGACGATTGGAGGGCGGATGCCAGGTCATTGGTAAACAACAAAAATAGGACTAGGCCCAGGATGGGTCTCTGAGGCAGGCCATTGGTGTCATTCACATTCGAACAGGGGAACCTGTCCCCTACTTTGACGTAAAACGTCCCTTGGGAGAGCAAGCCCGTCTGCCCCTTAAACTGGTCCACCTAAACCGAATGTTCCCATCACGCATACCAAAAGACGATGGCTAACGGAGTCGAAAGGCTTGCTCAAGTCTAGGTAGCATACCTCAACTTGCTTACTTTATCCAGTCGTCTAGTTACTTCGCCTAAGAAGCACAAGGGATTGGTCATACAAGATTTACTTCTCAGGAGTCCGTGCTGGGTTAGACCTGCTATGGAGTGCTCCAGTAAGTGCTGACCGATGTGGGCACTGATGATCCTCTCAAGAACTTTACGCAGGATGCTACTTAGGCTTACCGGACTTTAGTTACGCGTAGCTGACTCAGCTCCACCAGCTTGTATCGCCATGGAGGCCACAATTTTTCAATCCTGAGGCGGCTTACTCTGGTCCAAAGTGGACATGTAAAGCTTGCTTACTTATGGAGCTACGGTATCCGCCAAAAGATTGTTGACAGCTGGGTGGATGCCACCTGGAACAGCTGACTTGTGGCTGTTTAATCCCTGTAGGTAGTTACGCACGATTTCCACTGAGGGATTTAGCACGTTTGGCTGTGGAGGAGGATGCACCGGAGTCAGATCGACTAGTATTTAAACATTTACCCTACGTAAGCCACCAAAGTATTCCCCCAGAGCGTATGCTTTGCCCTGATCGTCAGAGATAATACTTTGGTCCCTGGTGGATAGTGGACCTATGGCGTCCTCTATTGAGCCTTTCGACTGCACGTAGCCACTGAGTGTTTTCGGTTGCTCTCTGCGCACTGCGCCAAAGTGAGCCCAACTGGTCGCTCAGAAGTTCTTAGAATGCTCACAGCCTCATTTATAAGCCTCGTATGACGGTTCCCGGCTAGACGACTGCCGAAAGCTTTGTGCTGGTTCCTGCCGCAGTTCCAAAGTTTGATGGCCTTGGTTATTGCAACCTTCCACCGCATGGGTTTACCCCCTCCACTCCTCCGTTGTAGGTGGGCTAACTCTTCCTGAAAGGCAGCCAGGGATCCCTTTATGATCTGCCAACGCTCCTCCAGAGAATCCTCCTCTACAGTGTCCCAGGCCAAACCCACCGCCCTGTTACGAAGACTATCTATGTCCCTAATAACGGCTTTCCTAACCAGCCTCGAGGGTACCTTGGATTGCCGAAAGCACGTGGTGATTTCCACACACACGTGGTCACTCTTGCCCGGTGGAGCACAATAATGCGGTCCAGACACATTGTTTGAGATATTTGCCATTGCCAGATTCAGCGAGGATGGAGAGCTCCAAGCTCTATATCCGGTTTTTTCCTGATATGCTGGTGCAAAGCATTGGCATGCATTCATTATAAGTAGTTTTCCCCCTTCCATCTCGGCAAGCGGACTTCAACCGCCCGGTCAATGTGCTGAAGATTGAAGTCACCCTCTATGAGGGTCTTTTGTGCGTCCTTAACTAGTTTCGTCAGGGTGCGCAGTAAGCGAACTTCCTCGTCGCTCTTTGTACTTGGTGACACAGACAACGTTAGCCCTTTAGCCTGGAAGGATGATTGTGACCGCGCACAACTGGACAATACGAGTGTCCATCCTGGTCTGAGACTCAAGATGTTTTGTACCCGGCCTAATGAGGATAGCTACCCCTCCTGCAAGGCGATCGTGTTCCTTAGCCTCCCTTTAGGTTGCGGAACCATCACCTATTAGTCCTGGCACGTAGTATTCCTTGAAGACAACTATTGACTCTTGCGTTCCATCAAACTGTTTCTAATGCTGGATGCTTTGACGTATAACACAATCGCGTTTGCCCCTTCGTTTAGGTGTATCTTACCTTTCACTCCTGTCTGGCTCTCAGGCGCAACGTCTTGGATGATGACAAGTTTGTTCCGTCGACCGGCCCCGCTGGTGTACATGACACCGGCTGATGATCTAGGACTTCCGAAGACTACCAATCCACCTCTGTAGGAGTGGCCATACCATCCGGACTAAAAGGGTCACGCTATCCCCCAACTTGGGACGGTACTGCCAATTTTTATCTTCCAGCCTATATTCAGTTACAATCATTTCTGACCCCGAGAGCGGCTTGCTTGCTGCTGTCAGGACCGAGGCCCGAGAGCTGAGTATGGCATTCTGTTGTATTTGGTGGTTTCTCACCAGTGGCTTGGCGGGTCTAGCCAGGTTTCCACCCGGTGCGAGCCCACCAGGCCTTAGTGTGTACTCGTCGGGCGCAATTTGACATCCGCCGTTAGTGGTGTCAGCCAACACTGCTACCCTCGAAAGCTTTCTATCTTCGAAGGCCTCATCAGCAACGTCTACTAGTATTGGTCCCGCGCGATGTTCGCCTTTGTTCCCAAGTGGTGACTTCCATGTCCCCACTACGCGCACCCTTCCTAGAGCAGTGGGAATGGAACACCTCCAATTCGCAGAATCTCACAGACCTTCCCCCTATCTATGCCCAACCTAGCAGCCGACTGCCTTATGAAAGGTCCTCCCTGATCCAGGATCGGGAGCCTGTGGCTTCAGGCCCTGTCCCTGGACAAGATCCGCTTTACTAGCCCTTCATCTTATTTTCTAACACCGGGAGGGCAGGATCGGCCAGCCTAGCCGGCCCATTCTTCGCTGCATTTCACCCACTCCTTTTTTTGGGCCTCCTTGCTCCTCTGGGTTTCTGCCCAGTCCACTGTCCCTCGTCGGCCTGCTTCAGGGGAGTTGAGGCAACGACCGTAAGGTAAACTCTTGGAACTGGCCCAATCGCACCAATGACTGTCCCATGAGGTGTGCCCACCACTTCCACAAACGATGTCCTGCGGCCCGATTGCAGCGTTTTGGAGTTCATGTCTGCGATACCTCCTGGTGGGCTTTGGTCCTTCCCTTGGGCCCGCAGTCTGAAGGCCAGAACAGCCGCCTCTTTGCAAGAGGCACAGACCGACTCAGCCCATTGGTTATGTTTATAAACGATAAAGTTTGCCTCTGCTACTCCTGAACACTCTGGGTGAGCCCATCTCTAGCACACCTGACACCCCATACCGGTTACGACACGTTTTCCGCACTTACATGCGAGACACAGGTAAGAAACGCGTGACAAGCCGAAAGTCAAGAAATGAAGGGGAGAAGAGCTCAAATGTTCTTTAGCCAAGCGCAAAAGATTTTTGACACTTGCAAGTATAGCTCTCTGCCACAAAAGCACAATGAACTCCAAGCGGGAGAAGGTCGCTTCGAAAAAACACCAAATACTACCCGGAAATACTGCCAGGAGAATAAAAATGTTATCCGAATAAAAGGCTCCTTAAAAAAATTCTGATACCCTCAGTAATGTGAATCGAACTATTCAAAAAATTGATTCACAGGCGAGAGCACTTTGAATTTGGAAAGCGATGTGCTGGCTTTTTATCCAAAAAGTTTTCCATTTCCCCTCACGGTAGCTTCAGAAAACGTATCTCATGATGGCCCCCGCTTATGGGGAAAATGCTGATTAATTACACAACGCTCACTAATCTGTATTGTGCAGGCCCTTGTGTTCACAATCGGTTGCCGTCCTCTAACTGCCCCCTCATTTAATCTAAAGAAAGCAATCTGATGTTACTGTGGAGCTCAGCAAACGAATTAGCCAACTGCTTTCATTCCTGTAGACAGAAAGAATTGTGACTGCCAATCCTAAGTTGATCACGAATAAGTTGAATCATCAATTTCTGATGAAATTTACGATCCTCACTTTTTCCTTTCAGACCACTAAATTCCCACGGTTCACGTGAAAACATTACAGCTCGCCAGGTGCTCGGATAATCTGGCACCATGTTCACCTCCTTGGGCAAACCTTTAGCTTCTCGTTGCAAGCAAACTCAAATACCTGACCGTTAATAATGTCTTTCCCCTCCAAAAGTGATGGCACAAACAGCATACCCAAGAAAAATCGAAAAATAAACCAAAAGCTATGGAATGCCAAATGAGGAACACTGAGCAGCGAACTTAAACCAGTAGTGTTAGCAAGGACCTGTGCTCTTCTTTGGGGGTGGAAAAAGTGCAATCAGCAAAGTACGGTAAGAAAACCCTCACGAGCCGAAGCCAAGTAGGTGCTCTCAGGGTCCCACCATACATCAAGCTGAAAGCGAAATGGCTGTCCTCAACCTGCTTGCTGCACAGGTACCACGTACAAATGACAGCAACTCGGGGGATTCGTAAAAATTAACTAAGGTCGCCACTCTCTTTTACCTGGTGACGGCAGTTGACGGATAGTATTTTGATGATTTTCATTCACGAAATTTGGGCTTTCCAGCCCCGATGTTTTCACAAAGAGAGAAGTTTCTGTGTCTAAATCCAGCCAGAATTACACAACCAAAATATTTCGAAAACCATTTACTGTATGCTTTAATGGTAAATGTTTTTTATCTACGTATGTATGCATCATCGGACATTTTCTATCGAAGTTTGTCTCCCTGGGTGCAGTTGAGTGATTTTATTTGACTGTTTTCCGGGGGACACAGGTGACGTTTCATTGTCCACTTGTGCTGCCCGGATGTGGACGTTGCCTCAACGGGGATAAGGGTGTGACATTTATAAACATCTAGAGGAATGGAAATGATAAAATAAATAAGAACACACTAAAGAGACTAAGGTAGGGGTCAAATGTTTTCCTTGAAAGGTTTTGTCATGCCTTACAGCTACCCATAAATTACCCACTAGATGAAACGCTTTCTTGGTGTGAAGGTGCTTAGTCTTGATTTAAGGGAGGGCCTTCGAGGCGAAGATGAGAGGGTGGACAGACAGGGAGGAAGCAATCGTTTTGACGTGATTCAAGGGGGTGGAGCACAGGGAAAGGGTCCCGGGGGATAAAGACTGTGGTGTAACCAGGATGCAGTACTGGCGGCCGGTACAAAGGGCTAGTCCAGCGTCTTGCATTTGGGAGCTTCCAGATCTTGAATACCTGTGATGCCTCGTCCTTCGATAGCTGGAAGCACGACGCGTACCATGGTCGCAGTTCGAAAGAATAGCAAAGAGAAATATTTCAGTGGGTAGGCCTCGGCAATCAGCCGAATAAATCTTCCTGCAAGATCAACGTCACCGGAACTTAGCACTCGCGAAGCGTAACAAATACGAGGGGAAAACAAGTGCTTGAAGGAGGCTTTCTTGCCCGGCCGTGATTTATCTTCCTCAATTATCCCGCTCTAAAATCCTCTATCCCATTCCTTCACCTTCCGATAGATACCTGTTGACCTCAATTTCCTTGTCTGCATTTCCCGTCATGACTGCTAGTCTGTGTCGCCATGATTTATAAACCCATCACCCAACTTCGATTGCTATCCTCTCCCCGTGCGTGCCGTATCATCTCCCAGTAGTGCAGTCAACCCAACCACACAAGAACGGCCCCTTGTAGTCTCAGGCACGGTCAGGCGCTGTACGAGACTGATACATATGTGCAGGCACGTGCGTTACAGCACTCGTTGTTCTACCCCACGTATTTGCCTACCCCATTCTGTACTTTTCTAGCCCATGTGAGCGAAATCCCTAATGTTAACGGCACCCACACCATAGCTATGTCCGAGCGTGGGGAAAACAGACCATCCCCAGCAGTTGCGAAGAAAGTGGCCAATACTCGGAAGATTACGGTCGGGCGGGGGAGCTATGGAAAGTTCCTATGTGGGCTCAATCACCCTCCATTAGGAAGCCAAAAACCAAAAGTGAAGTGGAAAGAGGGACCTCGAGGGACCGATTTGGTCCCCAAGTGCCACGAATATCGGACTGTGAAGTAGATGGGCAACCTACAATCGCGGGTATGTCTCCCATCAGCTCAGACCTGACCCTGCGAAAGAAGAGACCACAAACTGCCCTTGTCCACTTGACATACATTCGAATCCTACGCACGAGACTGACTGGGGTACTAGCGAACTGGACCCTCCACGTATGTTTATCCACCTCCCACTATAAGTTTCAACCACCCCGTACCCTCCCACGCATGCCTGGTACGTACGTTGACGTCAGTAGCAAAAACCACCGTGGCTCTGACCCTCACCCCACTGTTTTGGACAAAACGTCCATACACCACAGTGACACCAGACGACGATTGCGTCCCGTCAAAGCACCGAATATACGCATGTAAATATGAACGCATGTACAAACCTATATATAACAATTTATGGGAAGCCGCTGGTATTTTCGCTCACGCTTAGCTGTATTTCCTTTTTTTCGTAAGAAAGCCGCGCTTCCTACGTCCTAGCAGCCAGTCTGCTCTTCAGTTTACAGCCCAACCAGACGGAAACCTTCTGTATATCGAGACCTAGCACCAGCTTGAAGCATTAGAGCCACAAATGCCACACAAAAAATGTGTAATATATCTTCTGGACCTACTGCAGAAACTTGCCATTGAGGTTCTTGGTGTTTCCCGGCTGCCTCTCCACGTGGCCCCCAGACACAATAGCCCAATGCACTCCCACAGCTTTATTAACCCAGAACGATAAGATTTACCGGTACACTTCCTAATTGGTAATCAATAACTAGACCTAACGGTACACGTGCGGTTGGTTCTCACGAAGACCGACTCACAATATCTATGAGTTCTCATGTCACTAGGACTATTGTGCCCCATTTGCAACCTCTGTACCCCTATGATATTTCGCTCAAGCTGACCCTCGGCTGGAACACCCTCCGGACTGCAGCCCTCCCTCTCGTGAATTTCAAAACCACTTGGTCATCGTGCTGCTTGGCTGTAATATATCTTGCAGAAAGCTTATCTTCTTCTCTCTCCGTCTACAACCGAGCCCAAGATTGGCTGCCGCGAATACGATCTGGCTACGAGGCGTCACTCACACGAAGCCCTGACATTGCTGCATATGCCCCGCTGAGGCCTATTGCGAACTTCCTACCACAAGACTCCCCGATGTCGAGGTCATCTAAAGTACCATTCAAGGGTTCCTGACGAGATAACAAACGGTCCAGATTCGGTGGTGCCCTCTTCTTTCCTATGACGAAAGTGCGGACACAAGCCGCAGCCAACCTTCTCCCAAAACGCCCAACGCAGGCACGGAATGGCCACAGAAAACTCAGCAAAATAATATATTTGTCATTTTCTCAGCGTAACCTGGCCTATTGCAAAGGTTTTCACTCATCTGTCTTGCTTTGTTTTGCTCCTCGTGAATGCGACATTCCGCTTATTGCTTACTCCTTCTTGGAACTCCACCTTTCTTCCCCCAGCAGCGAAGTCCCACCGTTAGACGATGCTTACTACTTCTGGTGACAATTATGTCAACTTTTCATTGGGTTCTATTTCTTTTCATATCCACGAATCTATGAAAATCAGTAGTCATCCGTGCACCCCCACGAAATGTTTGCTTGTCTCCTTGCAACATCACAAGTTACCTTTTTAAATGAACTTCAGTATGCATCGCTGAGCAATTTTTTGCATCATGCATGTGAACATTGTACTTTCTGCTTTCTAAGTCAATGTCCGTCCTAAATCCGGCCGGTTCCTTACTATTACTCCAACTGGCTCGAAACTAAACTGGACTTATTGTGTATTCTGTTGTCACTTTTTCCTCATTTAAACTCTCCTCAGTCTCATTCCTCTGTTGCCGTAATATGCAACTCCCTGTTTAAAATTTGTGAGATTTTCATCTTCGTCAGTGATACTGTAAACTCTGACCATGCCTTCATGCGTGCCTCTCGACCACGGCCGAGAAATATACCGTTATTGTTAGTAATAAATCCAATCGGTATTGTTTCCCCTGAGAGTAGAGTTCAGGTGCTTCGGATCCATGCACAGGCGAATAGCTCCATATTTTTTTCCGCAGCAATAATACTAGAGTAATCCAGTCTGTCGGCTCGTCGTCCCCAGCGACCACCTTTGAACCAAGTAAGTGACCTTATTCACAACGTAAATTTTCTTTTAGGGATAAAGAAACCACTCTGGTCGGTCGTACAACAAACGTGGCACCGTCAGTCTTTGGTAAATTCACTGTACCGGGGAGACATCCCAGTTTTATACCAAAAGCTGGTGCGCGTCGAAGAAAAATGTCAGTTTTTCTGAAAATTTGACAAAATTATTCTCTTTCATTTTGGTAGATTTCGGTTGTTGAATAGCATTGAATCAGTACTGGTAGCAAGTTATTTCCGGTCGCGGTAAATTTGACTTTGGGAGCACGTTCTTTCTCTGGGTTTTTGGAGTCCAACACTATTTTCCCAGCGATCTCCGTCTCAGTTTCATTCCCCGTTAGCAAACTGATGGTGCATTTTTTGAAGTAGCTTAGTCAACATAATACTCATTGGGGCCGCGGCATCCAGCTGAAAAAGATAGCTTCCACGTCGGTCACGACATTCTCGAGCAGCCCTTTGTCTGAATTGGAACCACGAAAACTATGGACGTCCGTTTTTGGGTGTACTGGCTTGTTGGCAAGCTTTGCGAGGAGTGACCTACGCACTCGAACTAAAGGTTCAGTCTCTTTCCTCCGTTGCTGTAATGTGCGACTGCCTGCTTCATATTTGTAAATTTGTCATCTACGTGGTTGATAATATAAACCCTGATCATGTTTTATGCGTGCCTCTCGACCGTGGTCGACAAATATACCACTATTATTATTATTATTATTATTATTATTATTATTATTATCATCATTATCTACGTAGAGTGCGTTGCTGACTCACAGGCAGTCCGCGAAGGCACGTGACCAGGTCTGGTCCACTTTCAACCTAAACTATCGCAGTGTTTACTTCTACAGACTTCTCGAGAAATTCCCTGCCGTTGGCAATCACCCCGAATCCGAATGGCTGGTCCCCGGCGGTTTTCTTGGCTGTCGGCTCAGTTTATTTCAACTTGAGTCTGCGGATGGCATAGTTTTCATCAAGGGCAAACTATAGCCCCCTTCTGGTCTGCAGCTCAGTTATTTTTTCCGCCGTTTCAGTCGGTTCCCCAGCTCCCTCCTGCGCTTGAGTGAGAACAACCACAATTCCGCTAGCCGTCCCTTAAACGGCAGCCACTGTAGCCCTAATACCCTTTTCGCGGACATTCTCCGAACCTTCAGCAGACGGCCCTTAACCAACTACAAACCTCAGGCTTGGACTGCCTGATCCAAGTAACTTCGGATAAGGTTATATAAAGACAGCAGCTCTCCGGGGTCTCTTGGTGTGATCGTTCTGCGCAGTTGGTATATGACTCTATTTGCCACGCTGGCAGCCCGCAGACACGGGACGAAGTGTCTGAGGCCACTTGAAACGATGGCAACTAAGTCTCTGGTCTCACCTTTCTGGGGCAGTGGTTCCGACTTTATCGGGTTTGGCTGTAGCTTCCCACCGACTTCCTCCGTTGTCTGACAGGGGCATTTTGCCAGGTTCAGAGATGCGTTTCGTGCAACGGACCATCGGTAAAGAGCATCTAGGTTAAACTGAACCCGGATAACCTCTGGGCCCTCCAAAACTCTTGTATTTTGTTGGAAACTGAGGCAGGGTGACCTTATGACCGGTGGTAAGTCTTTCAGATAAATCAGGAGCAATACGAGGCAGTGCTGACTACTGAGAGGCTCCACAAATGCCGCCACCACCCAAAACTTCACTTCCTCTGCTTTGATTAAGAATCGGTGGCCAATCAAATAAGCTTTTATTCATCCCTTTAGCCCTGCAGTCAGGCTGTTCCCCGGACTCGAGTAGAATCAGCATGTGATTCCCAACGTCAGGAGCTTTGAGGCAGTCCAGACAGCATGTCTTCAACTTATTTCCCTGGTTCACCTCCTTCTTTATACCTCACCAGAAAACTTAGTAAGTTGCTGAGGCAAGACCCATCATTTATCAACCTGCTCTGCTCGTTGGCAAATGGGTTGCTCTTCTCCAGATGACTTACCGAATCATTCTGGAATAGTTCTTCTATTACCTCTAGCGCTACTGATAACAGACTAACTGACCGGTAGTCCGTTACCTGACCCCTTAAACTCCCCTTATCAGCTGGCACGATTTCCGCTGTTTGCCTATCACCAGGCAGCTCGGCCAGTCTGGGAGACCTGTTGAGCAGTAGGGCTGGAGGCCCTGCCGGTGTCCGAGATGGCGGACTGGGAATGACCAGATGGATCTCATATGGCCCCGGGGCTTTCTCTGTGCCGGGCGCGCCTAAAGCCAACCCTATATTGCCTGATGATATTTCAATTTCCTCCAATAAAGCAGTCCTAGATCACTCAGTGGTGGGTGGCTGTCTCTTCTCATGGATCAGGTGAACTTAATCAAAATGTGCTCGCAGGATTTCCGCCTCCTGTTTCTTTTTATCGGCCTGGATTTCATTCCCCACTCCCGCACCTCTCACTGGTACACGCATATTTGAAAACAGAAGTCAAAAACATAGATTGCACGATGTATCCTGGATCATTTCGCTGCATCTTTACAAAGTGCATACTGCAGTCGAAGTGATTATTTTTATAGCAAAATAAATGAACGAAATGTTTATAAACAAAGGCAAAATCACATGACGCACACATTCACACATGTCTATCGGATGATCACACAACAATTATCACACCTCATTACCACGGCAATGATAAATTGATTACAAGTTCGCGTTGTTTGCAAAGTTCAGGTTTGTGTGCACGGATCGACAGGGCCTCCATGTATCTTAATAGTTTGGTACTGGTGGTCGAGTAGATCACTTTGAACGCTTGACTTGCGTTGACGCAATGTTTGGTCTCGTAAATATGCCGAGCAATTGATGATCTAATTGACCTTTGCTCGGTTGATGATGCAATTGTGGCAAAATCGTTGCTCATTGCCGAAGCCTGGATAAAACCGAACAGCCCCTTTGGGTTTGTCTTGGCCACCTTATCGGTGTTGGTTTCGCATGTCAGGTTACTCCTCCTCTGTAGTTCACAAAACATTTTGCTCGCTGTCCGGTATTCCAGCATCCGTCTGTGCCCACAGGTTTCCTGAATCCTCTACACTTGACGCCTTCCTCTCATTGCCCCAGTTGTACTATACCTCCACACAAGCTGCAGTACTCGTCTGCGATTCCTTCGCATAGGAGCCGCTTCTCCAGTCAGCAAAAGCACGTTACTTCTATTGCCTGACCACTTTGCTTCCTCGCTGTTATCGGTATCGTTTTATCAAGCTATCCAGGGTAGTCCTGTGAAATACAGTCCCCAGCGGATTTTGCTAACTCAGAAGAATTCGGCGGGTTTTTTGAAAGCTAAACTTTGGGGCGACCCGCTGATGGAAGATATTTGAAAAACTGACCTATGGATTGACCATTTGGGTTGGAGTAAAAAGTAAAGGCGGTCTCAATCAGAAAACATTAGTAGGTTCACGGAAACTGTATTGAAAATCATCTTCCTAAAGTATCTACAGGTACCTACGGTAAGGTACTTCCCAACCATTCTGCCTTTCTCCTGGCTCGCGAAGTACATGCAAGAGCACTCCAACGACACTGTCAGCAGAAACCACCTGCAGTCTTCAGCTGAAAAATAAGTGCAAAATTAGCTCTGCAGATATTCAACTCCCATGACGGGAACTCTCCCGCAAAGGCATGCATTTACCGGCTTTATCCAGCGCATATCCCATTGCCATCTCTATCATTTGACCACCTCTATTTATGGTAACATCATATTCCATTGACCGCTCATATCTTTATGATCACAGAAGCACCTGCTTCACCTACCAGCCGACTCAATATCTCTGCCAGCAACGGCAGTCGCAAGGCCCCTAGACTCCAGAACTCACCGACTTACAGTTCAGATTCTTTGATAGATATACTTGGAGACGACAGTAGGAAAACTGCTGCAGTAAGTGAAAATCTTAGTATTCGTCCCTCGCGAAATGACCCCTCTGATCTCATCATCGGTCAGCTGATGTCCTTAGCTTCCCAGTTTGATCCGGCTGCCCACCACACCACTCCACAACCAAATTACCGCTGGCTAAGATTCCCGTGGTGCATTCACTAGTGAAATCTTCGGACGCATAGAAAAGGAAAACAGTGCGATTGCGCCTAACATTCAAAACCAAGTATCTCTTGTAGCACTCGAAAGTATATTCTTGAGTGCTTCCAGCCTTGGCTCAAAACCGTGCCACTCTGTCAGACTCAGTAAAACTTCCAAGCGCGCCTACTTTCAGCTTTTGTTCCATTTTACGTATGAAGTTGTCACCATAGTCTTTATTAGCCGACAATCTTTAGACAAAGCCAGAACTAGACTTCGAGGGTGCGAAAAGGTGTTTTGACGAAACCCCGCTGCTAAGAGAGGCTTGAAAGAGCCGCGCACAAAATGAAGGCCCTAATATAAATGCTACCTGTAATCCCTTCCAGAACCCTGAAATACCTATCACTGGCTATCACTCGACGTCTTCCTCTACTACGAATCACAGTGCGCCTGTAGATTCAGACTTTGAGCCGGTTTCTCCACCAACTGAGCCTCCGGGTAGGCTCCCCAACATTTGGGTTAGCCTGAACAAATCACAACACTGGAACAAGCTCCTGGCATCCACCAACTTGATAGAGGTTCGCCCAACTCATTCACCCTCGAGCGCATGTTCCTCCCAATTCTAAATGGCCTCACTCCTCCTCCATCTCCACCTCTGGTAGGCCAACTATGCCTATACCCCAGAGCATCGTCACCACTCATCCACTCACACCCATCTGTCCTACTACCCCCGGAACTAATGGAAAGGCAGACAGACCTACGACCCAACCAGCAGCACTCTCCTGTTCCTCCCCGGAAAGTATACGGTTATCATCCAGTCCGCCGCCGCTGGTTAATCCGCCAGTACTTATTCGCCCTCGGAAACTGACACTTCATAGCCCATCGAACAAGACCTATCAACACGAAACACAAGCAAACAATGGGGATTGGCACAATCGAGAGAACTCTCAAAGCCCTCCTGTGTAGTTCTGAATCCTATTACTCACCCTCAGCCAGCCACGATTTCAGTTCCACTCTGTGTTGATCCACACTATCCTCCTCAGTACACCGCTTCGTTACTTTTCTACCCACCATACCAACCACTCTGTACCCCAAAAGGTACCCAGGCTTCCCACATAACATCCTTCTCCCGTGAGTCTCATCATTTTTTTGCCCATAACTACTGCGCAGCCATGGTCATATTTCCCTCGTCGGCCCCCTTCAACAATAAACACCGCACTCTAACCACCCTGCCAGCCAGGACTTCCCCATTCCTCCTTTCTTAAAATAACCCCCTTCAGGCTTCGTCCCCTAAAGTCTCCGCACCAGCCGAAGACCCTCTCCCTCTATTGCTACTTTCGCCACTGGAACTGCCACCTTCGTCATCACTACCAACCCACATCATCTCCACCTATTACATCGCCACCAACACAAACAGAGGCTTTTTCTTCCTCCACTATGATCATAAAAGCCGGTTCAACACTGAACAAAACTTATACCATCCACAGCATTGCTCAAAACAGAGACTTTGATATTGTCACAGTAACTGAAACGTGGATCACGGGTTCCGTCCCGTCAGATCGAATCTCTTTAGTTGGTTGCCGGACCGTCCGGGAGAGCAGGCCTGGTAGAGGAGGAGGTTGTTTGATCGGCGTCAGCAGATCCCCGCTGGCTTTTCCAACATCCAGCCCAACTCTGGACTCCACGCAGGACTTTCTGTGGTTAACAATTCCTTACCTATTTCCTCCCTTCATACTGAATGTATCTATCCACCTCCTAATTGCACTAATGTGGGTTTTACCAAGATCACGGACGCATTCAACAGCCTTTCATTGCCGACTTGTTCCCCCAAAGTTATTGCCGGGGATTTCGATGCACCGATAGTTTGTTGGAATAATTTTTCTGCCCCCAAATGTTTACTAGACTTCTTACCATGCGTCTACTTATTGCGTGTAACGATCGGTTGTGAAAAATTCTTCAAAAACATCATGAAAAGGTGATTTTGTGAAAATACTCACTTAAATGCTTTATCTACGTGTTTTGCATGACGAAAACCTCTGTGAACTAACCTTTGTTCATTTGCTATTAACACCCTACTTTGTCATACCTTATCTTGGACCTGCGTGATCCACGTGCCCATCTGTCCAGTCAGTGAACTCGGCCCTCTTTCTTGGGTACTTGTGATCAAACACTCGAGGTTTGTATATATTTTGTGATGTTGGTAATTCTATAATTGGGTATCGTGGAAACCAAGAATCCATATCGTTTTAGTTTTGGAATTCGTTCGAATTTGGTTACCCATTGCTCAAAAGTGCCTCTCAGTGCTTCTGATTCAGCACCCAGCTGTTTCGACCAGAGGAAGCAGCATTCTTGATTTATTATTAGCCATATGTTTATCGGATGTTTCAGCTACAAAGCCTGACGCCTTGCCAGGAAGTGATCACAGGATGGTGTCACACAGCTTCACAGTCCCTGGAGTTTACGACGAGTTCCAACCACCCGATCGTCCACTTTCAACCATCGACTGAAAAAATCTTATCCGCACACTTTGATCTTTGAAATGATACGACTTCTTCCTGCCAACCCACCCTCAGCTGGCCAGTAATTTACTTTTTTCTAACTTATGCAACCAGCTGTCTCACCCACCAACACTCGCATCATATCAAATTGAGTCCGCCGTAAGGTTCTGACCGAAACACAAAACGTACAAGTAAAGCTCCAGAAGACATACGATAGACATAACGACTCACCGCCATTCTAGCAGCTTCAACCCTCTCGGTAGCAATCCGAGCTAGGGCCGACGGCGCACTCGGAAAACAAGTGTACTCGCTGCAACCCCACGATACTTCGTTAAAGTTTGCAAGCAACTTGAAAACTGAAATAATCGCAAGTCTGCCGGTACCTCTTTCCTAGTTTTACCTAACGGTGAGCAAGCTATCTCACCCGCGGCGAGAACCGGGGCCCCAGGTTCCTAATTTGGTGCTTCCATGAGCACAAACTACATCAACTAACCTCCTGCGTAGCCCCTGTCACCGACTGTAAGTCGCAATTATCGTAAATCGAGTAACGGGCTGCCACTTCGAACAAATCTCAAAACGATAACAAGATTGATTTGTAGTTTCTTTGGTATTAAACTGATTATCACAGAGAACACAAATATATACATATCCGAAGCATGCTGCCAAAAAAGCTCAACAGCAAAACACAGAGGTTCCAAGCTTCGTGGTCCAATTAGGACGGTCAGGAGCCTTTCAAGACCAATTTAGATGTCTCCCACAAACAGAGAAAGGTGCAAGTGTGTTGTGCATGGACCAGGTCAGCAAAGTGATTTCAGACATAGTCCTATTTACGAAGCCTATAGGATACTTGGAAAGATCTTCAACATTTGATTTTTACACCCGGTGCGTACTATCAGACTTGGAGCTAACTTTGAACGGGGCAACCAACCAGCTCACCCGCGTTCGACTGCCATCACGCCGAGGCCACGATGGCCTTTCGATAAAACTTCTGCTTCCCAGAGGAACGGAATTCGCAGCACTAGTATTGATCGTCTTCGATCTATCCTTCAAGTACTGATTAGTTCCTCCACAGTGGAAGACGGCAGTCATCGTCAATTCGTAAGAGCGGACCAATACATGGCCCCCCAAACTACCGTCTCGTCAACCACACAGCAGTTGCTTCTGGAATGATGGAGCTTACCTTCAGGTGGCGGATGTTTAACTTCTTACTGCCTCATAATATCATCCAAAGTGCGCAGCGGGGTGCTTCATATCACTTTCGTGCTCCACCTGCCAGACGACATTTTTTACCTCCTAGCGACGGTCTTCGACAACAATAGATCTACCATTTTTTACCTCAATATGATCAAGACTTTTCGTTGTGTCCCACACTCCCTTTTACAGATCAGACTCAGAGCTTACGGTCTTATCGTGGTTAACATCATAACCATCGAACCGCCCAAAGTGGCTTCCGTTGAAGGATGTTTCTCACAACATGCTGCCATTACCAGTAGGACCACACCAGCAGTGTGATCTGTTTATTGATATTCCCCGCTCACAAAAGTGAAACATTTTCCGTCCTGCTCGATGGTAACCCGTTTCCTTTAGTAGACTACACCAAGATTGCCCGTGGGTTTCGTCGTCACTATCTGAATACTATCCTGCACGAAATATCTAGTGATCCAAAGCGACCATGAAACTGGTAGAGTTCTTGATGTAGGAACCTCTCAAACGCTAAGAGCTGCGATGTAACCTTGAGATACAGAGTATTTCTCACTACTTAACTGCTGAACCGGTCGTCTATTGCCCAAACCTTACCAGTACTAGACCCTGGGATTCATTAGTTGTATGGCTTCCAGTACTCACAATATGCGTCCTATGAAGGCACGAGGGATAGGTAGGTGATAAGACTATTTTTCGTTCACAGAAGGTAAACAAAAGTATATTTCTCAAATACTTATCCCACGGTGGACCTCACTTGGGAAACTTTCCCGTTATATATTCTGTCCTGTCTAGGACTGGATCTGTCTCCAACGAGAAAATACAAAATTCCCCTACCACAAAAGTGTGGAACACTCGCCACCTGTCATAAAATAAAGCTGCATCCGTTTGCTCATATGCTCCATGTGGCTAAGACATAAAGCTCCGTCTATTTCCTATACATAATTATCCACTATGATGCATCATTATCTACTAACTGAATGAGGTTTTCTCAGCCAAAGCCTTATCACCTACTTCGAAGGAACTTCGGACTTAACATCCCTCAGTCTAGGCTGGCCATTTAGGCCAACTTTTTCTCACAAAGTGCGCCAAGCTATGGGATAAACTTACACGTCGGACAGGCCAACCGGTCCGTAGTCCAGTTTAAAAAGGCTCAAAAGCAAGACCTCACCGTTAGCGACCTGCTAGAATTCATTATTCTTGGAGCGACTGAGGAGAAATACATTGGCGAAGGAGTCGAATTTCAGAACCGTCGAAGCATTAAGTCAAAGGTTCTTCATTAAACCATTGGTACGTGGTTACCGACCTGTGTAAGTTTTCAGCACTACGCTGGAAATGGCTTTAGATTCACTGATTTCCTTTCTTAGTTCTGGCTTTTTAATCGTTATTGATAACAGTATTCCAAATCACGCAGCTCGGCATATTTCCATTCTGTCCTCCAATATGGAGAGCTTTACTATTTTCGGAGATCTGCTTTATCATGTTCGTAAAACTATGTTGTCCAAAATGCTCCGCAACACACAGAAGCATCACCGCCCTTGTGTACTGCCATTTTGGGCTCCATCAACGCGCTGGAAATCAGAGACCATACCTAAAATATAGTCGGGTAATGTTTTGCAGTGATCCAAGGCTCCTAAGAAGCCAATAAAATCCAGGGCCGATGGGAGTTAACCCTACTGTTCCATTTTAAGTTGCTTCACTGCTCCTTATACTTCTTTTCCAACTCCTCCTCATCTACTTATTCAGCTGGTACCAAATTTAGTAATCTCAATCACCAGTGACTTAGCAGGAAAACACATGTTGACGCATGTGAGTGTCGGGAAGCATCCGGAACTGCTGTTGACCGATGAAAGGGACCAGACACGTGTCCTTTCTGCTTGTTTGCTTTTCCCTACTTTCAACTGTCAGTGCTAAAAGTCAGCAACACCCTATGAGGCAAAGAAAATTAGGCGACGACTGCTCTCAAACATGGGAAAAACTTTTCGCCGCTAGCAACCTTGAGCACCGTGCTCGTAAATTAAAAAAAACGGCGGGTCGGGGAGCTATGGAAAGCTTCTAGCTAACCTCAACCATCCTTCCGGGAAAACCCTGGTGCGTAAATATCTCATACCAAATATACCTCTTGCTCGAAGTGGGCTGGGGAGGAAATGGGCGCCCTCATCTTTCGGCCTAGACTTGACTCTGTTTGTGGAGAAACCCCGCAACAAGGCCTACTTTCCGTTTGGCAGATACGTCATTTATTCTTCCGCCTGCGCTAGTGAGGGCGACAGCACACCTAGCTTCCAGTCTAAGCACCCTCACCATATCCTTACTTCTATCAGATTTTACGTCCCCCATGCGCAGCGCTCAATCTGCAAGCTGATGCTTCTTGCAAAGACCAGTACATTCCTACGGTCGGGGGTTTTCTGACGCCCGTGGCTCATCATCGACTAAAACTGTTAACATATTTGGAAAATATAAAAGAGAAAAATTTCCACACACAAAATCAAAAGTATCAACTCTTGTCAAACTTTTCCCTTCCTAAGCTATCCGCTTCGGTTTAGCTTCATGAACCCATTCTTAAGCGCTTTGAGGATCACATTGCAATACTAAAAACCTTGCCTCACTGAAAACCGCCCAGAGCCCATCCTAGCAGTAACCAAATTCTTGGTAGAAACTCCCACACAAATGTGGTTGCAGGTTGATCGTCTAGGATGGCTAGGCACTCCGCCCCAAAACGCACCTCTATCCTATAAATATGCTGAGCATTATGGTACTAATCAGTTCAGTAGGGAAACTCATCTGGAAACCATGAATTCCATCGTACAACCCTGAAAGGCGAAATGACCTGTCAAAAAGTGGTGCCAGTATCATGATTTACAACTTCAGGTCTGAAAAACCTCGTGCTAGGAGATTCATTTAAATTCGCTTAAAGCAAAACCCACCCGGGACTTTCTACAGACTTCCGCTTTATTGCAATCTACATTAGACACCTTTAGAAAGCGGTGTGCTTACCAACATGCCCGGCAAATTCTTGAATATTTTCTGACAGCACGTAGGAAAAACAGACCACTACCAGGAGCCGCAAAAACATGCGAAGAATAACCTTTCGACACTGGGCTATATGGAGTACCGTATGGCCTCAACTACCCCCTGTTTAGGAAAAACAATACAAAACTAGACGCCCTTTGAAATTCCGCATTTCTACACGTTACTTCGCCCACGGAGCCCCGAGCTGGGACACCCTCAAGAACGTGACTTTTTTCTGCTTCGATTTAAAAATCGCCTGATCATTTTATCGCTTGGACAAAGTGCTTCTCGCAGAAAACTTAGCTCCGTTTTACATCGCGATTATCACTGATTGCCTCTAATACGATCTCGTTGCTTAGTTCCATGTACACTCCTCAAGCTGTGTTGAGGTTTACCGGGAACTCCTCACGACAAGCCCCTTCCAATGTCGAAGTCACATCGACCGCTATGCAGGGACATCTTAATGAATAACGAGTGGTCCAGGCTCAGTGATGTCCCCTCTTCCCTGGGCACCTTAACACGGAGAACAGGCCAAAGTAAAGCTTTGTACGCCATCGACTATAATGCCCGTTTTTGGGCCCAAAATATTCTCAGTTGTCCCGGCAACATAATATATTTTCAGTTTACCGGAGTACCTAGGCCTGTATCCAGGCGAACGCCCTCACCGTTCGCTCTTGCATTAATTTGTTCCCCATGTACATCGTATTCCGCTTTCCCATCATTCCTTAACATCTGGTGTCTCTTTCCTTCTTCCACCAGCTGTGAATTCTCATCCTCGGATGATGCTCGCTATTAATCCTGAGAACTACCTCACCTGTTTTAGGAGAGACTGTTTCTTTTCGTATTCAAAAACGTCCCCTTCAGCCTTCAAGTCAGGAGCCGTGGGCAGTATCCCACACAAGCTTGGTCGCTCTAATACGATTATCACTTTCCTGCCTGTCTGGTAATCGAAAACGTTTTTTCTGTGAAAATGAGCAAGCACCACTAAGCATCTACCTCGTCATCCTTGTGAATATTGTATTTTCCGCATTCTGGAATAACATTTGCCCTCACAATCCCATGTATGGCTGATTCCTTACTGTTGTCTGCAAATAATTCGAAGGTGAATCGTACTTGCCCGGTAAATCTTTGCCACTTCTCTTTGCTTGAGCTCTCCTCATCTTTATTCTCCTGTCGCCACACTGTGAGACCCCTGCTAAACTTTTGTGAATATTTTATCCTACTAGGTGATTTTGTACATTCTGACCGTGTTTTCTTGCGAGCTTCTCGGTCACGGTCGAGGAATACACCCTTATTGATATTATTATTAACATTGTCATTATTATTATTATTATTATTATTATTATTATTATTATTATTACTATTCTCGGAACTTGTCCACCTTACTTTAGTTGTCCCCTGCGAATAATACCGTCGCTGACGGTCACCCTCCCTCGTCAAGTCCACTGAAGATTCCTCACCTTTTACTTGGTTATTTTGCCTCCCTAACTAGAAACCGGAACTCAATGGCCCTGCATTCATATCCTTTTTATCTATCTTACTTCTGAGGTGAATCTTGTGATGAAAAATCGAGTGGCTTATGAGCCTCATTTTCCCTCCATCGAGTAACCTGGCGGAAGTACTGAACCAGGACCACATCCTCAGCTTATTCCAGCGGGTTCACCTAGATTCCCCCGCCGGTGTACAGGCCTAATGCCGGTCTGTCTCAGAAGCCCTAAAATCCTTAGGTTCCAGGCATCTCTCTACTGTCAGTCCGACCGTGGGTAACGCGTAGCCAAGATGACAAACTGCGAAGTCAGAACGGGGATTGTCCGAAATTCTACGGCACTAGACTAACAAGATGTGCTCAAGCAGACAACGTACAAAACCCCAACCGTACGGCTAGAATGATGAACACTGAGAACCAAATTCCAGCAAAACTTACGGCCAGGTACGACCTTAACGGCGGTCAGAGTTCAAACAAAAGCATGCCACGGTGTATGTGAGCGAGATATCAGCAGCTGTTCAGATGTGGTATTCGACGTGCTTCGTAGTAGTGCAAAGATCAACAGGGATAAATTGCATGAACTTATAATTGCATGTATACGAGAGTGGTCGGGGGGATTTTTACCGAGGCAATTTACACAGCCCACCGAAACCTCCAACCAAAGGTCAGTGTTCAAGGAGCAGGTGGGGATACCGATTCACCCTAACCTATCTGGGCCCCTAAATTCAGTGCTTATGTCGCTCCCCATGAGTTACCTCTACCGCCGGTTAGTCGCGGGCACATTTACACAGTTTCCCAAGAATCCACTTAGAAAACCCGGGTTTTAAATTTTTATCTGGTGATGCCAAGTTTTCTCTGGACAAACGGAAGCTCATGAGGCAGCACAGTCGGAATTCTCAGAGAGTTTAGGGAATGTGAAGGACAAAAGGCTTCCTGTCAGGTGGTAAAATACATTACCCAATAAAGAAGACGGTTTTTGATAGGGAAAAGAAGTGATTAAAAATCGCCTGAGATTTGGAAACTCCGGTTCCAGTGATGAAAACACTTTAAGAGTATGCGCTCAACAAAGAGGGTAACAAGGCAAACCCCGATTGGGTAATCGTACAGAGAGGAGGTTTCAGAAATAAAGACCTTTCTGCAAACCGCCTCCAAGTGACGGTCCCAAAGATCCCGCTACATCACGGACAGTTCAGAGTCACCTGCTTATTTGGAATTTCAACAGAATAACTGCATTGTAAACTGTGAACATCGCACTGAATTAGATGTAAACGTACCTTCAAGATCGTGTGTGGGGTCAGGTTTTTCGGGGGATACGTAAAAGATAAGCGAAATAAAAGCTGCGTCCAATGGCATCAAAATATTGACGCATGAGGGGGGCTGTAAGTGGCGACATTATTCGCCGGGGACAACTAAAGTAAGGTGGACAAGTTCCGAGAATAGTAATAATAATAATAATAATAATAATAATAATAATAATGACAATGTTAATAATAATATCAATAAGGGTGTATTCCTCGACCGTGACCGAGAAGCTCGCAAGAAAACACGGTCAGAATGTACAAAATCACCTAGTAGGATAAAATATTCACAAAAGTTTAGCAGGGGTCTCACAGTGTGGCGACAGGAGAATAAAGATGAGGAGAGCTCAAGCAAAGAGAAGTGGCAAAGATTTACCGGGCAAGTACGATTCACCTTCGAATTATTTGCAGACAACAGTAAGGAATCAGCCATACATGGGATTGTGAGGGCAAATGTTATTCCAGAATGCGGAAAATACAATATTCACAAGGATGACGAGGTAGATGCTTAGTGGTGCTTGCTCATTTTCACAGAAAAAACGTTTTCGATTACCAGACAGGCAGGAAAGTGATAATCGTATTAGAGCGACCAAGCTTGTGTGGGATACTGCCCACGGCTCCTGACTTGAAGGCTGAAGGGGACGTTTTTGAATACGAAAAGAAACAGTCTCTCCTAAAACAGGTGAGGTAGTTCTCAGGATTAATAGCGAGCATCATCCGAGGATGAGAATTCACAGCTGGTGGAAGAAGGAAAGAGACACCAGATGTTAAGGAATGATGGGAAAGCGGAATACGATGTACATGGGGAACAAATTAATGCAAGAGCGAACGGTGAGGGCGTTCGCCTGGATACAGGCCTAGGTACTCCGGTAAACTGAAAATATATTATGTTGCCGGGACAACTGAGAATATTTTGGGCCCAAAAACGGGCATTATAGTCGATGGCGTACAAAGCTTTACTTTGGCCTGTTCTCCGTGTTAAGGTGCCCAGGGAAGAGGGGACATCACTGAGCCTGGACCACTCGTTATTCATTAAGATGTCCCTGCATAGCGGTTGATGTGACTTCGACATTGGAAGGGGCTTGTCGTGAGGAGTTCCCGGTAAACCTCAACACAGCTTGAGGAGTGTACATGGAACCAAGCAACGAGATCGTATTAGAGGCAATCAGTGTTGCGCTACACCAGGTCGTTTTGCGTGCTGTTATCGATATAGTTTTCATTCATCTGTCTTAGGAAATACTAAAAATTATATTTTCTTAGAGTATTCCGTTAACCCATAGAAATTCAGGTATTTTTTTTCCTCCGTGGTAAATTCTAACTCAGCTCTATTTTCCGTTACTCTTCCACCTCATTCACAGCATCTTTTTGATATTTCAAAATGCCACGTGTAGCAAAGAAGACCTCCATTACCACCCCGTCCACTCATACCCCGGTCACTAGGAAAAATAGGCTCCTTCAAACTCCCGTGGCCTTAAAACAATGTTCGGTTGACCTCTGTGACTTTGTAGGCTTGGCGACGGAAAGAACAGCTGTTCTAGACCGAAGTATTTCAGATATAAAGTCTCAGCTTCTGAATTTGGAAGATACGATATCTAAACTCGCCCCCTTACTGTGCATCACTGAACGCATCGAAAATTCCACCTTACAAAACCTGACAGCTGCGGGCCGCTTTATCGACTCTGTTGCATCCGAAGTTCTCATAAGAGTGAGGAACTCTCGTAATGCAGTCGTGTTTAATGTCCCAGAGAGAATACCTCTGGAGCATGTCAAGCACACACTGTTGAATGCATGTGGTATGGCCCACCTTCCTTGTCAAATAACAAGGCTGCGTAAGCGCGTTCAGCGCTTCAACTGTCCAATCCTTATGCGATTTGCAGATGATCTGTCTGCCAAAGAGTTCATAAAAATGCGTTCCACTATAGCTTCTAATTCTCCTTATAAAAACATAAAAATAGCCGAAGATAAAACCCCACTTCAAAGGGAAATTACCAAATCTCCTTCGACTTTCCCCACTAGAACGACGCCTGATAGTTCTGAGCCTTCAACACAGACGGCTGGTCGCTCCACAGCTCCTTCTCGAGTCCCCACTGCTTTACCTTTACACGCGTCTCCCGCCTCTTCACAACCGCCCACTGCCTCCTCATCTGCTCCCGTACTGTACTCTTTAAAATCTAATCCCATTACTGTTGATCTTGACATTTCCGCTTCTCCCCTTTTACTGCCACCCAGTAAGAGACGCCAACTATTGCCTCGCTCTCCCACCTCATCGCCTGTTGGATACACCCAGAACTCTAACTCGCCATCTGTTCCCTCCGGTGATAAACTACTCGCCGTCCAGCGGAACAGGTCTAACAGTCTTCCCATTCTTCTCACAAGCCCCTCCCTCATTCGACTGTCTCCTCCTAAACCAACTCGCTTTAACTCACGGAATAAGGTTTCGACCTTAGAAAATACCCCTTGCTCCAATGCATCGGTGATCCCTACAAATTCACCGTGCTCACTGCCGGTCAATACCAAAATACGGCCTCCACATGCCGTCCGATCTGCCACACGTCGTACTTCTCACCCAAAAACTATCTCCACTGCTCCCGCTTCTAACTGCTCCATATTTGGTGTTCCACCCAACTTGAGTTACCCCTACCATAATGTGCAGCTTAACCTACCACCCTACACCCCTGTTCCTCACACATTTTCAACCCTGCCCTCTGCACCCCCCCTCAGCCAATACTCGTTTCCGACTGGCCGGTATTTCTCGACAGCTCCTGATCACCCCTGTCTGATATCGACCCGCCAAACCCCACAGGTTTTTCCCTTTGCTCCGATGTTTCTCCCTCCGTTGATGCCCAGTCTCTCTACCCCTCAGCAGTCCCTCTCACTGCAACATTTAATCCAGCTTGGCTGGAAGCCACCCCATCTGAACCTCCACTAGCCCCAACATCAACATATTCCCCTTTGACCCTAACCTCCGCTCCTTCCAATCGCGATAGCCTGCCTCCTTCCAAATTACACCACCCCTCTGATGTGCCTATACCACCTCCCACAAATGGTATATCTCTAGCCTTATTCAACTCACGTTCTATTCTTGACAAACTCCCGCACCTTAAAAAACTTGTCCTTACAAATAATTACGACATTATCTTAATAACGGAATCCTGGCTTTCTGAGAGCACTTCCAATGATCAAGTATCTTTGGTAGGGTACTGTCTTCTAAGGACCGATAGACCGAACCGGCGTGGTGGTGGGTGCCTAGCCTACGTCAAGGAAGCCTACACCACGACCCCTCTTTTACATACGGCACTCGATTCTATTCCCGATTCTCTCTGGTTCACTATGAACCTCCAAACCACTGTTCTTCACATTGGCTGCGTGTATCGATCACCAAATTCCCCCAGTTCATTGTTTCCACTTCTCATTAGGTCTTTCGAATACCTCTCTTTGCTTCCTTCTGGAACCAAGCTTATTGCGGGTGACTTTAATCTCCCTCACATCTGTTGGCCCACCCTCTCGGCTCCTCCCAATCTTATGGACCTGATCACTAGCATTCATCTTGGCGGCTGGACACAACATGTTGTTGAACCTACCAGAAATGGGAACATACTAGATCTGGTATTTACTCATAACATGCCTCTCATCGACGTGACCGTAACACGAAATTTCCCCGGTAGTGACCATAAAATGGTTATCTGCCATCTGCCCCTTAGTGGCCCACCTAGTCCCGCACACCCCCCCCAACAATACATTCTTATGCAGAAATTGGGCCTTGCTAGTCACGCTTCTTCGGCAGAAAGACTGGGGTGATTATTTCCTCACCCAGGACCCTCAGCATGCTGCGGATATTTTCTACTCCTTCTTTTCCGATTGTCTGGAAAAATTGTCCAATACTGCCCAGGCTGTACCTAAAAAGAGGTCGTCTGGCTCGCCACTCTATAAGAAGTACCATAAACTTCTCAAACAACTACATAATTCCAACGACTTTTCACTTTTTATTCGTCTAAACCGCCTCTCCACACTTATTCAACGACAAGATAATACGCGACTTCGTGACCAAGAAGCTAAGGCTTTGAGTCATCCCAACAAGTCGCAACTTCTTTCTATGTTGCATAAGTCTAGAAACGCTGATGTTAAGGCCGACTTCCAACTTCTAATTCTTGATAATAACTCATCTATCACCTCCCCACCTTGTATAGCCGAAGCCTTCAATGCATTCTTTGCTTCAGCCATGGCTCCAGCTACTGTCATTGCCCCGCCCCCATCTTCACCACTTACCGACTCTGTCCTTTCTACGATACCCTTTGATGCCAGGAGTATTTCCAAGCTACTATCCAATAGCAAACCCTCTCCTCGATTAGGCCCCGATGGCTTACCACCAATTGCACTCGTCAATGGTGGACCGGATCTCCCCCTGTTGTTGCTTAACCTTTTCACTCTTTCCCTTAATGGTAGCACCGTACCTGCTAATTGGAAGCGCTCGGTAATCGTTCCCATTCATAAAAAAGGACCTTTACATGAGGTATCCAATTATCGCCCTATAAACCATACCCCCATCTTATCCAGAATAATGGAAAAAATAGTTAAAGATAATATTATTAACTATTTATTAAGCCTCAGTCTTATTAATCACAACCAACATGGATTTCTCCGTTCACGGTCCTGCATGACTTGTCAGTACGATTTTCTGAATCTCGTCACCAACTCTGCTGAAAGTGGGAAATCTCTTGTTGTTCTTTATCTTGATTTATCCAAGGCATTTGATCGTGTCCCTCACCCCCACCTTTTAACAAAGCTACGGTCATTTGGCATTGTCGATCCACTTCTTTCTTGGTTCTCGTTTTACTTATCTCATCGTTCACAGGTTGTCTTAATTACCGGGCACACCTCTAATCCTAAGCCTGTTACTAGCGGTGTTATTCAGGGCAGTGTTTTGGGCCCCCTGCTTTTCCTCCTATATATAAATGATATGTTCCCGACAATACTTAATGGCACGCCGTTTTTGTTCGCGGACGACATTAAGATAGTCTACACTTTCTCGCCTGGCAACCTCAGTACTACTATCCCTAAAATCTCTGCTGATTTAGCCGCTCTTGATGAATGGTGCTCAACCTGGGCGATGAAATTCTCCGCCGACAAGTGTATTTTCCTCACTTACAAATGCCAGGTTCCTCCTGGTTCTTTATGCATGGGCGGTTCACCCATCGACAGCCAGCCTTTAGTAAGAGACCTTGGCTTAAGTTATTCTTGCTCTTTCAACTTCTCGGAACATGCTGTCCTCCAAACGGCGAAGGCCAAAAAGTGTCTTGGTCTTCTGTTCAGATCCTTTCAGCTTAGGCAGAGCATTCTCTACATGTACAAAGTACATGCCAGGCCCCTTCTCGAATATTGTCCCCTAATCTTCACTAGCATGAGAAAATCCGACAGGGTTATTATCGAATGTATTCAAAGAAGATTCACAAAACAGCTTATCGGTTGGTCGTCCAACTTAAACTACAGGGAACGATGCTTATCTCTCAAAATCGAACCACTATGGCTTCGTCGCATCAAGCTGAATTTGATATTTCTGTATAAGCTATTGACTAAGCAGTGCTATTCCTCCACCCGGTTGTCCTTCTCCCCGGATACTGGATGTTCACTCCGTAATAGACAGTATACTATTACCACACCCTCCGCGAGGACTGTTCTACGCTCTAAGTTCTTTCTCCTCGCGTACTCCAGAATCTGGAATAAACTTCCCTTGCAAATCAGATCTTCTCGGTCAAAGTATGCATTCGTGCATGCTATTGATAAATTCCTTACTGTCCCAACTGTTTTGCGCTTATTCAACGTTCACGTAACCGAACGTCAAGCTTACGAGATAGGCCTTGACTTTTAAGCCGTTGCTCTGCTTTCTCTCTTTACCTTACCTTCCAAAATATCCTCACCGCTTTAAAAATTCTGATTGCTTTGTTTGACCGCTTCTCCTAGCCTTCGCCATCGACATATGTATGCACGTCTGCGTCCACTAACTGTTTTTCCATACTAACTTATAGGATCCTGCTAATTCAACTTTGAAATAAATCCTTTCAGATGCGCTCGCATTTATAGAGACCACCGTATTACTCCCCACAGGTTGTCAATATCTCTCACTCGCTCCAGAATTTATTAACTTTATTTAGTTATATTGCGTATGCGGCCCTGAAACCAACCTCAACATTGCCATAAAAAACGCTTTAGTATCCAACCCCCGGTTGGATTTATATATATATATATATATATACTCACTACTGTCCTATAATTATTAACAAAATCATGGTGAGTAACTCAACGCTCCTCGATATCTCTTAGCTTACAATGCCTCTCTTCCGCACCAGGTCCCACCACTCATACTTCGCTCACCACCTCTGCGATTTCGAATTGGAAAATCCAGTCTGATCCATCGCACTTAGCGTGACTCACTAACTGAACTCAACACTCAGTTATGACGTTACCATTTCTGCTCCCACCCTATCCCCCAGCTAAGGTTCTTCTGTAATTTCATGCAGAACTTGGTCTTTACTCCTGCTCAATGACCACTCTAGGCGAAATACTAACTTTCCCATTGAAAGTTCTAGCCACACTTAGGCGTTTCCCCTTTAGTCTCACGCTTCATGGCCTCAATGTGCCTTTAGGATCCGCCGCACCGATGAGCCCGTGCTTAACTTTTGTTCTTCTTTCCGTTAACCGTTGATCCTCAGCTGCATCACTCTATCTCACTTTCCTTGCCATAGTCTTTTGCGTCCGGCCGCTTTCGAATGACCCGTCTGATGATCGCTCCTACGTA
The DNA here is from genome assembly GCA_948099385.1 of Fasciola hepatica. Classification (NCBI taxonomy): domain Eukaryota; kingdom Metazoa; phylum Platyhelminthes; class Trematoda; order Plagiorchiida; family Fasciolidae; genus Fasciola; species Fasciola hepatica. The sequence goes on from CANUEZ040000091.1 coordinate 1,217,709, forward strand.
TACAGCAATATATATATATTATATATACATTTATATATATATACATATATATATATATATACTCACTACTGTCCTATAATTATTAACAAAATCATGGTGAGTAACTCAACGCTCCTCGATATCTCTTAGCTTACAATGCCTCTCTTCCGCACCAGGTCCCACCACTCATACTTCGCTCACCACCTCTGCGATTTCGAATTGGAAAATCCAATCTGATTCATCGCACTTAGCGTGACTCACTAACTGAACTCAACACTCAGTTATGACGTTACCATTTCTGCTCCCACCCTATCCCCCAGCTAAGGTTCTTCTGTAATTTCATGCAGAACTTGGTCTTTACTCCTGCTCAATGACCACTCTAGGCGAAATACTAACTTTCCCATTGAAAGTTTTAGCCACACTTAGGCGTTTCCCCTTTAGTCTTACGCTTCATGGCCTCAATGTGCCTTTAGGATTCGCCGCACCGATGAGCCCGTGCTTAACTTTTGTTCTTCTTTCCGTTAACCGTTGATCCTCAGCTGCATCACTCTATCTCACTTTCCTTGCCAGTCTTTTGCGTCCGACCGCTTTCGAATGACCCGTCCGATGATCGCACCCACGTATATATATATATATATATATATATATATATATATATATATATATACCTTGGGTATGCTCCACTCACTTGTCCCCCTTCCTAACTAGATTGTGCCATTTTACTACACACAATTTGCGTATATAAATAAAACCGTTCCGTCCTTTAGCGATGAGTGCTCGCTCTCACTTAATTCTTGGCTCAGGCTATAACTCAGCCGTCCCATCCGCTTTTTTGTGCCTTTCTCGTACACTGAAGCCTTGCCACACGGATTACCATTCCTTAGTAACTAGGCTTCACTTCTCTACGCACATGCTCATGGTGAGTTAAGACCCCATTCCAACCGGAATCCGTATGCCCCTGCCGAATACCAGCACGTTTGCCCCCACATGAAAAATCCTCATTTTAACACTCAGTTTCCCCCCCCCCCTTTTTACTGTTTGCCGTCCTTTACCACAGCTGGTGAACTGACCAGACTGTTATCTTCCTATTTTCTCATTCTCCTTCCAAACCATACCATCTACCATTGTTTGATTCCTGGTTCCCAAACGGACACCCTATCCTCATCCACCTGATATAGCCCCAAATCTCTACTATCACCCAACTACCTAGAAAGCTACCAGTCTCCGTCTAGGGATCCATAATAGACCGGTCCACTAGCCAAACGATAACTAACTGTTCGGATAACAAAATGTTCATTTTCTTGCTTCCATATAAACGATAATCATAACCCACAGCTGGAACACTCTCCAGACTGCCGCACTCCTGATCTCTTCCAGATTGCACTGGTTACTTGGGTATCCATCGGCCAAATCGACGTTTATTCCGGATTACCGTAAGGACTGGACGATTTGATCAATGGTTTATACCTATACTCTCGCCTGCTGACGTTACATGGGGCACCGTACATGGATTAACAAAACCTCATGAAAGTCTCACCGGATCGCAGAGGTGATTCCTGACAGCAACCATCAACACATCCGCTCAACGTCTATTCCCAAATAATCCAACCCAACAGTTCAATTCTTCCCGCATTGCAGTACGAAACCAATGGCCGGAACCCAGCCTTCGCAGCTGTCAACTTCGTCAAACCAGCCCTATTTTACCTGCTTCCCACAACATTCTACCCGCAACCAAGGTCTTTACGGAACAGAATACCAGCCATCCGCAGCCAACTATAATTTGATTACCAATTTTCTATCAAATACAAAAAAAACATTTTACACTCTTCCAACTCCTGCCTAGCCGAACCATTGACGTTTGTCTCCACTAATCCGTTTCATTGACGGCTTTTCCTTAAAAGTCCGCCATACGTCCATACACCATTCATGCTCTTCAAAAGTTCACTGAAGTCCCTGCAAATCTTTTCGCCTTCATTTGAATTTCCATATGACACTGTAATCACCTGCACAAAAGGTCCGTTTTATTATCACCTTTGAATCACTTGCCTTTATTTCACATGCTTCCCCCACAATTAGTTACCCAATGCTGGATCAGTGTCCAATATTCCGCTGGTATCTCTGACTGCACTTTGAAAGCCCCACGCTTGCTTTACTTCTAACAATGTTCTTTGGCATCTCTTCCGCCTGGTTACTTGTTAGTGACCGTCCATTTGTCGCTTATATCAGCTATTCCACGACTGTCCAGCTATCCACACCGCCCCGAAAGTGCGGACTCGCCCCACCTGTGTTGGTGTAACGTGGAGTTTGGAATTAGGAGGATGATTCCTCGATCTCAAACTTGCTCAAAATGTTATTTATTTAGAGTTGCTAACTTTGACTTAGCAAATCAAATGTTTAAGCTGAAAATGAAACTTTTGTTTGTGTGTTTCGATGTCTGTGAGTTCATTGGTTAGTTGGCCATATAAAAGTCAGGTCGAACGCCATGTTAGCCACAAGCCCCGGGTGTGTTCTGCTGGTCGGTTTGCGTAATGGAGCGGACAGTTGTGGACAATGCTAGTGAATTTCGGCGTTTGATGCGGAGGAGTTACCCGAATTTAGAGTGTTTCAACTCTGATTTTCGCGAGTTCCAATGGACGACTTCATCAAGTTTCTACGTGTATAATTCTCGTACGGCTGAAGCGGCTCACAAACGTGGCATAGTTTTGGCGAGCAACGTGGAGTATTATTTCATCAAGTACTGCTGCGTACATCGCAGACGGAGACATTGTTCCGCTAGAAGGTAATGTTTGTTCACTTCCGAACGGAAACTTATTCATTGCTTTAGGTACCCAAACTTGGGATGCGAGGCCTTCGTCACGCTCCGTGCCGTTGGTAGTGTGTACATGGTGACGCGGTGGTCAGTGGTCCATAACCATAGTTTCCAGTGCGGTGCGGAGGGTTTGTATGTTAGGAATAGACGTTTGACACGTGATCAAGAATGTCATGTGTTTGAGTTGATGCATACCTTTCACCGTATGTCTGAGCTTAGGGATTATACGAAGAAGGCGTTCAATCGTCATCTTTGTAATGATGATTTCCGGTCCATCAGAAATAGGCTTACCACCTGGGATGGCCGGAACGAGGCGACCATGGTAGGTCAGTTATTAAAAGATAGAGGGCAATACAAGGTTTTATGTGATGGTGACGTTATCAAGTTTGTGTTGTTCGTGCCTTTTGTGGGCATGGAACTAAGCTGCAAGCTTTGCGATGTTATGCTTGCAGATGCAACTCACCAAATAAATTGTGGTGGATATGCTTTGTGGCACGTAATGATCGTTGACGAAACGGGTTTAGGGCATAGTGTGTTATATGCCATTCTTCCCAACGAGAGTGGCAACAGCTATCGTACAGCTGTGGGTTACCTGGCTGAGGCGTTGCCTCAGTCAAGAGGTTGCAAAACGATAGTGGTTGATAGGAGCTTAGCGCAGTATAATGCCTTCACAGTGCAGTACCCCGATGCGCAGATAGTGTTTTGTAGGTTTCATGTACTTCAAGACATGAAAAAGAAATGTAATCAGTTGTGTGCGTTGTCAAATATGGACAGGCTTAGACTGTTCCAGTGGATGAGTAACATGGTGTACACTGAAAGCAGAGTAAGTTTTCTTAGGTTTTTTAAAGCTATACAAGCCAGAAGCCCGGAAGCTGCCAAGTATCTCCTACATACTTGGATGCCATTTAAGGCAAACTGGGCGAGGCATATGATGCGTCATTACATGTTGTTTAACAATTTTACTACAAATAGAGTGGAAGTAGAGAACAGGCATCTGAAAGATGGCCTGTCCCGAAAGTCATCGGTTTATGACGTATTTAAAAAAGTGGTTGACCGTTCGGAGTCACTAGCTGATAAGCGAAGGCGACGACTAGCTAGGGACAAGATGGTCCAATACACAGCCCCAGACGAGCTACAGTGGATGTATTCGCTTCTAAATAAAATAACACCTTATGCACGTGAGGTCTTAGTGCAACATCTTCATAGCCAAAAAGTTTTGTGCATTACTTTATTGAATGGCTCCTATGCTGTTCGTACGTCAAGGGGTCGTGTATACCGAGTATCGCTGCTTTCAGGCCGCCCACAGTGTGACTGTTCGTTCAGTCATCAGTGGGCTTTGCCATGTCTACACATGCTTAGTGTGGTTAAGGAAACTAGGTTTCCTCTGGAACAGATACAAACCGGCCGATGGACATTGGCAAATACAAATGCACCGATGAACGTGAAAACTACACGGGTTAGCCAAATGCCGGAGCAAGTGCGGGTCACTGGCAAAAATGTAAAACTAGCCGAATGTGAAGATATCGCGAAGGACTTAGCCGTCGCATTGAGCAATCTCGGGGGTGACAACTACCGGAATTTGACAAACCAGGTTAGACACTTGACGCGCATCATTGGTCTGCATCCGAGGGCAAGAATTAGAGTGGAGGTGACTTACGATAGCCCCGTGAGGGATAAGGAGGATTCCAAGAAAATGGTACCTTCCTGTAGTTCCTCAAGTGTTTGTTCAGCAAAACCTAGCACCAGTGACGGTGTATCGAGATCTAAGCGTAAATCACCTTTGGGTGTCAGGAGTGTAGGTGAAGAGGACATCGTTGTCGTAGGGCATCCGCTGCAAGCGGTGCAGTTCCGACGGTTGCGGACCACAACCTCTGCCGAATACCGAACTACCAACAAAAGAAGACGACTGGAACCTCAGGCCTCGCCGATACGGGAGGAAGTCTGCAGTATATGCAGGATGGAGGAACCAACAGTTGACCTGGATGAAGACGTACAATGGGTTCAGTGTCAGTCATGCGGACGCTGGACGCATTTCCAGTGCGCTGGTTTTCAACGCGACGAAGACTACATCTGCGTGCACTGCCTGGCTCGATGACGGAGGATGATTCACAAGTGAACGCAAAACGGCCCCGGTGGGGCCACCACAATCTGATTACCATGAATTTTCCATGCCTTCAGTTGCTTTGCTTAGTCTTAGATAAGTGCGTTAGCGCGTGAGTCTTCTTTTCCGTGCTGAACGGGTTGGTTATAGCACACTTAGATCGCTTTACTGCTTACGTTAAAACCTTGATGGAGCGGTGAACAAGTCCTGCGATTGGTCACAAAATCTCCGTAATGTTTGCACCGTTGGTCGCCTTACGTATTATTGACAAAAATAGTTAAGTGTACAAACTCAACACTGGGCGAAGTAGGATAACGCTGAGGAGAACATTAAGTTGTATACAACTAAGTGTACCTACTGGAGGCACTTACAATCGCTGCTTGGATATATATATATATATATATATATATATATATATATATATATGCATACATATATATATATATATATATATATGTTCACTAGAATCTAATTCAAATCGTCTGGAGTGTGAATGGATACTCTTCATTGAAGAGCCCACAAATAAATCACAACTGTGATTTCTCATAGTTATTCGTGTCTGGGTCAGTGCTAACCCAACGAACAACGAGGCTGCATGTTCAAGCGCTCATATTGATAGTAACATACACATACTACTTACCATCAACATATATATATACATATATATACATTCTCTCCGAATGTTATCCACAAATGAACGGTGGAAAAGCATGGGATTTTGTCAACAAACAATAATTTCTATTCGCTTTCAGTTATTTAACGATGACTTATGAAGATCGCCTGACTCGTTGTAGCAGAATAGCTGGAAAGGAAAATGGTATTTCGATTCCACCATTGAGCTGTTTCAAGTCAGTTCGTAAGCATATTCTCCTAATGTTTTCAATTAGTAAGTACAATCGACGAAGAGCACCTTTAAAAATTCCCTAGGGGTTCTCTGGGCCTAAAAGCATCATTAAGGAGCCATCAGGCCCTGTAGCCTCAATGTCGCACACTAAAAATCTTCGACGTAAAAAATATGCAGAAAACAATGACCAAGCAACCGATTTACATTTTTATGGCATCGTACCCAATGATACGTTATATATATGTTCAGTACGTCACCGAATCCATCGATATGACACCGTGGTTGTAAAATGAGGATAATCATCCACCTTTCTAATTAGGAGAAATGCAGAAAACTGCTTGGGCTGGAAAATTTATCACATTTTTTAACATTGTCCCTGAAGCAATTTTAGACTAAATACCGCAAAGATTACCAAGGTATCAGCAAAAAAGAAGGTAGATCAATATGTCATTTTCAAATTTCGCGCCTAAAAAAATATAGGCGCCAAGCTAGGTGGGGCGACTCCGTCATACCCACCGCCCCCAGCGATTTCGAAACCGATTTGGAATTCCCGCCTCAACCATTACCACTTTTGTTTACTCAAACACTAAATGACTTTACTGGTGTATTTCAGTTGCTGTGATTTATAAATTTAGAATTTGTGAATATCTCACATTGACATGTACTGCTGTATACTCTGATCTTGCCTTGTGCATGTGTATTGACTATGGTCAAGAAATATACTATACTATACTAAATAATCGCGATGTAAAACGGAGCTAAGTTTTCTGCGAGAAGCACTTTGTCCAAGCGATAAAATGATCAGGCGATTTTTAAATCGAAGCAGAAAAAAGTCACGTTCTTGAGGGTGTCCCAGCTCGGGGCTCCGTGGGCGAAGTAACGTGTAGAAATGCGGAATTTCAAAGGGCGTCTAGTTTTGTATTGTTTTTCTTAAACAGGGGGTAGTTGAGGCCATACGGTACTCCATATAGCCCAATGTTTAAAGGTAATTCTAACCGATCTTCTCAAGTCCAACGTCACGACGATCAATTTCACTCCCGAGGCGGAGACAGCTTTTGCAGAAGCCAAAATAGCTCTCGCAGATGCCACCATTCTGCATGATCCACATTGGGATCAAAATACTGAGTTAATTCTAACGACTGATGCATCAAATACTGCGGTCGGTACGGTGCTTCACCAAATTGTGGACAATGAGTTACAGCCCTCAGCGCTCTGCTCGCAAAAACTCCAGGCGGCACAGACAAGATACAGCACGTTTTCTCGCGAACTCTTCGCTGTTTACTTGTCCATCCGTCATTTCCGTCATCTTTTGGAAGGACGACAATTTCGTATGCACGTTGACCACAAACCACTGACACACGCACTTCATTCCAAGCCTGACAGACATTCACCCAGAGATATCCGCTATTTGGATTATATTTCTCAGTTCACAACAGACATCCGCTACGTGCGTGGAGTTGATAATGTTGTGGCTGATGCTTTATCCAGAACTGACATCAACACGGTGCAGACTAAATTCGATCTTACGGAACTGGCAAACCTCCAGCGTGATGATCCACCTTTGCTCGAACTGCGCACATCCTCCACACTCCAGCTGAGGGATTCTCCCCTACCATCAGCCGATGGCACAGTCCTATGTGACTGGTCTACAGGTCACCCTCGTCCTATCGTTCCAACTTCTTGCAGGAAGATGGTTTTCGATCATTTTCGTTCTCGTTCCCATCCTGGTATCCGTGCATCTCGCAAACTCATTTCTGCCAGATTTGTTTGGCCAAGTGAGAATTCCGACATTGCATCATGGACTAAACAGTGTTTACAATGTCACAGAAACAAAGTCCACCGCCACACTTTTCTCCTCCCAGTACATTCACCGTTCCCGACGTCCATTTCACACACATTCACGTTGATCTTGTTGGTCCACTACCACCATCAAATGGGCATACCCACTTATTAACCGTTGTTGATCGTTTCACACGCTGGCCGGTGGCAGTACCCATTTCCGACACCTCGGCAGAAAATATTGCGAAAGTACTACTCCGACACTAGATTGCTACATTTGGTGTACCGTCTACCGTCACCACAGACCGTGGCAGCCAATTCCAGTCGACTTTGTTTCGTGAGTTCAATAAACTGCTGGACTTTTTGTCCAAAACAGTGGGGTGAGGGTCAGAGCCACGGTGGTTTTTGCTACTGACGTCAACGTACGTACCAGGCATGCGTGGGAGGGTACGGGGTGGTTGAAACTTATAGTGGGAGGTGGATAAACATACGTGGAGGGTCCAGTTCGCTAGTACCCCAGTCAGTCTCGTGCGTAGGATTCGAATGTATGTCAAGTGGACAAGGGCAGTTTGTGGTCTCTTCTTTCGCAGGGTCAGGTCTGAGCTGATGGGAGACATACCCGCGATTGTAGGTTGCCCATCTACTTCACAGTCCGATATTCGTGGCATTTGGGGACCAAATCGGTCCCCCGAGGTCCCTCTTTTCACTTCACTTTGGTTTTTGGCTTCCTAATGGAGGGTGATTGAGCCCACATAGGAACTTTCCATAGCTCCCCCGCCCGACCGTAATCTTCCGAGTATTGGCCACTTTCTTCGCAACTGCTGGGGATGGTCTGTTTTCCCCACGCTCGGACATAGCTATGGTGTGGGTGCCGTTAACATTAGGGATTTCGCTCACATGGGCTAGAAAAGTACAGAATGGGGTAGGCAAATACGTGGGGTAGAACAACGAGTGCTGTAACGCACGTGCCTGCACATATGTATCAGTCTCGTACAGCGCCTGACCGTGCCTGAGACTACAAGGGGCCGTTCTTGTGTGGTTGGGTTAACTGCACTACTAGGAGATGATACGGCACACACGGGGAGAGGATAGCAATCGAAGTTAGGTGATGGGTTTATAAATCATGGCGACACAGACTAGCAGTCATGACGGGAAATGCAGACAAGGAAATTGAGGTCAACAGGTATCTATTGGAAGGTGGAGGTATAAGATAGAGGATTTTAGAGCGAGATACTTGAGAAAGAAAATTTACGACTGGGCAAGATAACTGAAATGATGGAATCAAGAAGTAAACAAGTAGACGATGGGACTTATCGTCCCAGGATAGGGCACTACTGGTTTATTTGATGGTTGGAAAAAATATCCTGGCTAGAATCCATAGTTGTGTAGGCCGAATTTTGAATTAGATAAAGTGGGACTAGATGACAGTAGGTGAAAGTGGGTGTTGCTTATAGACGCGAGAATAAACAGGCTCTTAATTAGCTGTAGTTATAAGTAGCAACCGACTGTATCCCACCGCAATGTAGACTGTACGCAATATATGTGGGAAAATAGAATATATGTATATGTGCATACGTACACAGTCAACCTAGCTTCTGTCACTAGGCAAGATATGGAGGCTTTGAGATATGGTGCTATGATCCTATTACCGAGACCGTTTTCGACGGATAGAAAAAAACAGTGGGGGAGATGGGAGCTAGTGTTTTGAAGGTCATATCCTTCTTTATAGGCTTGATCCTAAGATATACTGGCGTTATTCAAAGAAAACAGATGACCAACTGTAAGTTTTGCTTTTAGGATTTGGCTAAACTGGGCTATTGACGCAAATTTGCGAATAGTTAGAGGGTTAATTACTCCAAGACCTTTGGTATCTGATAAGAGAGAAGTTAGATCTTATTGCAAGCCTCGGCTGTGGGATGGCCAGACTGAGGTGCCTGTGACGTAGAGGATAACGCGAGGGCAGGGCAATGTGTATGGAATTGGTGGGAATGAATGGAGAGCAATGAACAAGTCTATGTAGTGAAAGTAAATTAAGCCTAACTTGTTTAAGCCATAAGGGGTCAAGTTTTAGCAGAGAACATCTCTCTTCATAGCCCAATGGATAAGAGTATCCTATTGGCTTCTTGGTTAACGTAAGCTGGACTTTCTCAAGGTGTATCCTATCCGTTTGAGACATTCCGGAGAGGATAATAGGGCAGTATTCCAGATGGGGTCTTGCGTGGGATTGATGTGTAAGGACAGTACTGTGTTTCACTTAAAACGGTCCGAGAACAAGGCCTATTATCTGTCTAGAATGGGACCCTTTCCGAAGATGGTAGGTTGTTGGTCTATCGAAGCCCAAGATCCCTCACTGATGAACTTGATTCAGTGACAGGGTTCCGGGAGGAACTTGGCATCCATAAATCTTATAGAATCTTTTGCAAGTCGAGAAGCATATCTGCCATGACGTGCACCATTGACCAAGTTTTTCAAGATCACTCTATTTCAGACAGCGCTGTGTTCAAATCTTGATGGCGGAATTCATAAACGATTCTGATGTAGTCGGCGAAGAAGAAAGGAGTGCCGTGCTGAAAAACCGATAAAATGCCGTCAGTACAGAGGGAGAAAAATAGCGGACCAAGTACACCTCCTTGTGTGACTCCACTAGTGACGGGAACCGCTTTCGACAAATGACCATTAGCTCACACAATCTGGGTTCGATCCGACAGGCAGGGAGTGATCCATGATAACAGCTGACCATGGATCCCGTAGGCTCGGCTTTTTGTTAACATCCGGGAGTAAGGAACTCAGCCGAGAGCCTCGGTCATATCAAGGTTAATGACAATCATAAATTTGCCGTTGTCAGCAGCCGTGTTCAGTAGGTTGAAGAAGTTAAATGGCGTGTGATACACGGAAGTGAATTTAGAAGCCACTTTTACCGCCGTGAATGAGGTAACGAGACAGGAGATAGTCAGATATCCGTTGCTTAATTAAGCGTTTTTTTATTCTGGCAGCTAGGGGTGTGTGATTAATAGGACGATAATTTAATGGTTCTACGCTGGACCATTTTTTGGGTAACAATAATGGTTGAAATGCTTCATTGGGATGGTGAAACGCCATGCTTAAGGGATAAGTTATAGAGATCAATAAGAACAGCAGCAACATCAGTTCCACCAGGATGAAGGAGTGATGGAGGATGCGTTATAGCCAGGGCGGGGGGAGGATCTAGCCCGCCGCCGGAGATGAGCCACGTCATTCAAATCGAATTGTGTCGGAAGGAACTTGATCGGTGATGAGGGGTACGGGGGTGGGGGTGGATTTGAAACGGCTCAAGTGGCCATGGATTCTGAGAAGAAGGTTTGAGCAGCTCAGCTACTTTGGCCGCAGACTGAATTTATCCATTGTTTCCCCAAATTAAAAAGGGTATCCCAGAAAACTCTCTGATTTTTGCCCTTTACCAGTCAGGTCATTCGGCGAGATCTATCGATGGAATTCAAGGCCGAAATCCCCTACTCCTTCGTCAGCCCGTTAATCCGAAGGCCGAAGCACGTTTCTCTGCCTAAGTCGAATTATTGTCAGCTTTCTGGCGAGTTTTCCCACCACTTTGCCACCCACTTCGGTCGATTGGACTGACCGTGCGCTGGGCACTCGATCTGGAAAACACTTCGTATAATGAAAACGGGAGAAGTGCCCCGCCAGACTAGCTGCGCCCGCACATCGTTGGAGACGGCCTGCGTACCCGATGTGCGCTGGCCAAAGCGGTGGAACTGACAGAACCCCATATATTCGGGGCTGGAATAAATGATAGCTGGTGACCATGCATGGAAGCGTAGTATCAGCAACGAATGTGTATGACCCAAGTTTAGGTGGCCAGGTTGCGAGGGGCCTGCAGGAGAGAGTCAGTGGGGACTGCGCATTCCGGGTGACCGCGCAGCAGTGTTACTCATGTGTTTCTATCATGGAAGTGACCACCGCAGCCCCAGGGCGCCCGATCAACATAGAGGGTAAAATCAGCATGAGCGGAGGACAGGGGAGGAAAACATACCTGGTAAATAACTGAAATATACTGGCAACTTTATCACATGGACTGAGTGCCGATTGAAATTCGGACCGGGGCCGAGATGCTCCCAAGGCGATGAGCGACCTATTTCAGAACTGTACTGGAGACGAAAAGAAAGACTAACGGCCGCACCTCTTCTGGCCTCGGCCGCCTGGATGGCAGAATTAGGGAAAGCTAGAGCTTTTGAGGCCCAGGTCACGGATGGTAGGTCAACAAGCAATTGGAGACCAGCCTAAAGTCAAGAACCTAAGGGGAAGCGGAATGGGTAGGTTAGAACCCCGCAATTATCGAAGAAAAAACTCATCACTGAGGAGCGAAAACTACGGCAAAGTGCAGAAGGGTCTGTGGAAATTTTGCGGAGTATAGAGGTGGCAGCAACGGACTTGAATGAATAGGCTGTTTTTGTATCGTTCGCAAATAAGGACGGTGTTCCAAGGAGCACTGAATCAGGTGCGTCTTGATATACACGAAAAATAGCGGAGGATTCAGTGTGCTGCCCTATATCACGCTATTTGTAGCAGGTCTTGGGTTAGAGGTGTGGCCTCCGGTGGGGGATACTTCAGAATAACGAGTGAGTTAAGATTGCGACCAAGGAAGAAGTGGGCCGGTACGGCCAAACCAGCCCAGTTAAGCAGTGGAATGGGAGTATGGAACACGATCGAAAGCCTTGGACAGAGCACGGTAGAAAACGTCGCATGCCTGTCCGCCATCAACAGCTTCGGTGACCGGATTGAGGAAGTCGAACTGGCATGTGGCGCTTCATCGCGATTTGGGAACCCCGTCCTGCCTATCGCCAAGGGGTTTTAAAGCGAGGAGAAAGGTGGCAGTGACAACTTTTACAATTGTTTCCAGTATCCTGTAAATAACATGGGGGTGGTTGATGGGATGGTGGTTGTCAGGTTTGCTACTCCTTTTTATGCTGTGGAATGATGACCAAATGCTTCCAGTTTGATGGTGCTAAACTGAAGTTGAGTGACAACGTGAGTAAGACAAGTAATATAGGTGGTAGATCCGATCCACAGTTATTGATTGCAGCTGGAGTAACCCGGCTGGTCCGTTGTGGGCGGATGCTTTGTATTGTGGAATGAACCCGGAAACATTGTTTACATCAAAATTTAATATGAGTAAAGGAAAACCAGTGGTAGCAGGGAGATATGGGGGAGCTGGATTCTGGCAGGGTCCACTGAGGTAGCGAAGTAAATGTTGACGTCTTTAGAGACATCAGAGGAGAGCCTGACCGAAGGTTTATTCGGTAGCACAAAGTACTGAACAGCTATCCCTGCTCTTGATTTGCTAAACTATGTAGGAGTGAGAAGTTCGAAGCTTTATTGAGATATCTCAGAGCCTCAAATTCTTCATGGCTAGGCTGAATTTCTCCTAGATTATCAATAACATCGGGCGGACTTTGTACTCTGGAGAGGAGAGAAAATTCGTGGGTTCGGACGGCCTTGCATTACAAAATACCTTTGTTGCATTGAAGCGAATCTAGTGTTTCCAAGAGGGCAGCTTCAAACAGTGGGACAGAGGCTCGAGATACAGTGTTCCATGCTGAAATATGAGTAATCAGCAGCCCGTTGCGTGTCAATCGTTGAAAAACCGCTTCATTACTGGTTTTGGATGGGGCTGGGCACAGGGTTCTAACCTGAGCGGAGAGAGCTGTTGGATCGGGTTAGACAGTCCAAAGGGGAAGGATGGAACCAAAGGGTACTTTTTACTATCTTGCGGTCGCCGCCAGGGAAGGTATACGAAACAAACCAAGACCTTGGAAATCTGTGAGACAGTACAAAGTCCTAAACATTTATGTTTCTACTAGGGGTTCTAGTGTGTTGTGTGGAACCTCTTGTTAAACAGGCCTGTTCCAGACATTCTAGAAGCGAGATGAATTGATCGCGACTCTCTTGATCGCAAATCCCGAAGCAAGCTGACTCACGAATCTGGGCAGCACTTAAGTGACATTCAAATAATCCTTTATTTTACCAGTGCAGCTTCTTAATGGTCGGGGCGTAAATATGAAAAGCGGCACAAGTGCCAGCATGAAAGTCTTTTGTCCCTGGCTGATGCAAGGACAGAATCCAACGGGTAACCAAAGAGTCCAGGCCCAAACAAACGGTAGATGTTTGATGAAAATTGAATAGCACGTGCTCTATAAGAGCACACCGGAAGTAAAACCGATTGACCTCGACAGAGTAAGAACTATTGAATGAGCAAAACAAATCAAGAGTATGGAACATTGAAATCTACAAATTTTGAGGTCCTTCCACCGGATTTTAATTTCCAACGGCTAAGTTGTCACTAAGGTGCTCCAGCGGCCGAAGCTCTCCCCGGCATGAGTTCGAGAGACAAAACTTGGCAATTTTGGAGGTGTCGAGAGTTTAAACCGCGATATTTTTGGCCAAATAAAATCACCGGCCGTGAATCTCACTGCCGAGAGCAGTAAGAAAAGGCGATCAAAGACGTCGGTCAAAGGTGAGTCTGTAATGGCGGGGGGGCAACAGACACAACCAAGGAGCATGGCAATGGCTTAAAACTGAAATGTGTGCTATAGGAAATCGGGTAATGAGACAATTGTGGTGCTTCTAACAGGAGGTACAGAAGGGGCTTGCTTTACATACATTAGGCTACCACCTCCGCCCCTGTCAGTTTTACTTGCCCAGAAATTTTGTATCTTCGTAGCAGACTTCTTTAGCGAGGGTATGCCCCGTGATCCCTGTTTTAGTAATAGGGATGGTATCTGGACTTGATGGTATGACGAAACATTTTACGTGGCGAAGCTCATTTAAGATGGACCTATAAACAAATAGGGTCCATGAAAACCCATTCCTGTGGATGTGTGTATCTGCTTTGGGTGAGGTGGGGGAGTTATTGAGTGAAGTGGAGAACCGGCCGGGTGGCGACGGGCAGATTGGCGTCTGGGGTTGGCATCGACCGTGGTCAACTTAGGTGTCTGAAGATGAGCCGTGAAGTACTTCAGGGGAACCCGTTTAGAACCCGTTTAGAACAATAAACGGTGGGGGCAAGACTGATCATTCAGGTACTCCGCTAGTCACCTCTATTACCTCTGACGTGCAGGCCCCTACTCCGATATAAAAAGCCCAGTTGGTCTGGAAAGCTGATGCTCACATGTGTGTTTGCTACTTTATCCCAAACGCCTTCAGCTTCTCCAACAATAGGCGGTGGTGAACCAAATCAAAAGCCTTTGAGGGGTCTAGGTAACAAACGTCGACCACCATGCTCTCATCCAACCGGGTAGTAGCCTCATCGGGGAATGATAGAAGGTTAGAGAGGCAAGAGTTGTCCCTCAAAACCCGTTCTGTGAATACAGGTCAATTTGTGGTTCATTCAGTGTGTACATCTGTGTTCACACGCCGGTCGTTGCAAACTCTTTCAGAGAATGCACTTGAGGCTGACGGAACTGTAATTCTCCTCTTCTGACCGTTATCCTTCCTTTGAAGATAGATATAAACGTCGTTTGCTTCCAGGCCAACAGTGACACCATTTGAACAGGTGTAGCACAATGTAGACGACGGACGCGTCGGCTGATCATGGCAGCCAATGGCTGCTTGATGGCTGTAAGTTTACCATGAGGCCCGGCCGGCTTGTGTTTTGGGTCCCTTCAAAAATCTCTTTCTCATTCTCTATTATTTGCTGACTGGAATAGGCGGGAGCAAGCTTTTGCTTTTTGATGTCGATGTTTGTTGTCCCTCATCATGTCTGTATACACCCCCGAAGTGTAGGCTGAGAGCATCGGCTCGGCGTTTTTCGTCACCCCATATTTCACCTCCATCCCACAAAAAAGAAATCCCATTCAACCCCTACAAAAAGCCTTTGACTAAACGTGTTAATAGTAGATTTTTGGATTTTTTGTTCTCTCTGGCTGGTACCAGTCCAGAGGCTCCCTCTGCCTCTGGTTTGGGTCTTAAGACTGATTTTCTATCTTCTTTGTACCGTGGCCAGGCTCCTCCGCTACTAGTGGGGTGGAGGATCTGCCGGCTTCTGTCCTTCTTTTTTGCTTCACCTTTCAAACACCGGTGTCCACCAAACTAACTAGCCGTTGATTTTGCTCTCCTAAAGTGGATCAAAATAGTACGCAGCTTCAAAAGGTTTTCACGGACTCCCTGCCATTTCTCCTCTTATCCAGCTTCTACTTCACCCAGCCCTCCAGTCTACGGATGATATGATGAAGACAGTGATGGTATACTTTTGGACTATGGTCAAGGTGCACGCATGAATGCATGATCAAAGTAAACATGGCTACTACGTGGGAAAAAATATTTACAAATTTTCAAGGGAGGGGGCGCAAATCACAGTAACCGTCAAATAAATCAAGGTGGTGTTTGAGTGAATTAAACTGTCATCAAGTTGCGTGGTAAATGCCAGTTGGTTCAAAAGCTAGAAGTGAAAGTGATGAAGTGGGGAAACGGGGAACTGATGAAAGTAGTGGCTTTATAGAGAGCCGGGAGCGCATATATAAGAGATGGATGCAAACAATGATCGACGAATGCTTACCCGAGTTCACTGAGCAAAGCAGGTTGTGGTGGAGCAAGAACCCAAGGCACAGATTTCCCTAAGCAAAGGGAATCAGTTCATTCGGTTAGGGATGACGGGAAAGTTTTAAAAAGTCAAACACCAAAGAAAAGGCCTATCGTTGAAACCAGTGGAGAGATTTTGGAAAATCTATAGTCAGAGTGGTCTGTATTATTGTGGAGTGGATTCATCACTACAGATATACCAAGTTGGGGCAGACGGAAGTTCCTCTAGGTCCAGAGGGATTCATGGTACAATACGTGAAGCACTAATCAGTGATCCGTATTATGAAGTGGGCAGGGAAACGGTTCAAGTTGGATCCAGGTGGTAAGGCAGGGATATGAACCTAAACAATCAAAATCTGGAGAAGGAACGAAAAGGAAGTAACAGTCCGGCTACTGTGCTAGTTACAAGAGTTACAAGATACGATAAAGTTTTTTAAGTGAAAGCTATGGAAAAGGATATACATATACCATCTGCACAGCGAGAGTTTGTGTTTTTGTTATTCAAAATCAGTTGGTGGTTTGACGGTTGTAAAGGACATACGTGAAAGAAGTAGTGCTGTTGAATTAGGTTGGGATGAAGAGGGATGGATCGAGTTTATACGTTGCATAAGGTGAAAGAGACTATGAAAGTTATCAGTGGGTATTTATGAACCTGAAGAAGTGTAAGCCATCTCAGATGACACAGAGGAAAGTTAGTTATGCTCTACGAGGCGATATGGATCATCGATGATAACCCAGTATGAAAAAGGATGTGATCTGGTAGTTCTGGAGCCCTATTTCTGAACTTCGCCATGATTATTCTTCCCAAGTTTCTATGAATTTTCCTACGGCTTTGATCTGCCTGAGGCAGGGGAAAATTTCAATGTTGGCGTAGTCCTTTTGCCCAAAGGCGGCAGAAAATCTAGCCCGTCGATGTCATTTTCATGCCTTGTGGAAACCAGGTAATGAGTGAACGTAGCTGTCATGATCCGTACCGTGTGTTGCCTTTAATATGCTCGAACGGAGCCCTACGATGCATCTAGTCGAAAAAGTCTTATCCTGTGCGAGAAACAGCTACCTGTTTTTCAATCTCCTCCTAACGGGCTGAAGTCTCCAGCCATTAGAAGTCCGCTAGTTGGCGCCTGGAGCTACTTTGTTGCATCATTCCATCTTTTGTCCTCATCCGAGGTTGAGTTCGGACCTATATGTGCTCAAGCAACTGCTGTCTTCTAGGTTCGTACCTTACCACGGTAGCACAACTTTGAGTGCTTGCTGCTTGCTAGCGGACTTCTGATTCCGCGTGTACTAGGCTTCCTCTAACGATGAAGGCCACTCCTCCACCGGTTGCTTCATCTGTTCTGTCTTTTCGATGAACGAGATAGAGGTCTCGCTCTCCCCGCGGGGTATGATGATCTCCGGGCAGCCAGGTCTCTGAGAATGTGACATTTTCAGTATTACAGTGAGCTGCTCCAGTGGTCAGTTCTGACCTTTTGTTTTTTACGCATCAGGCAATGGCGTGGCCCTTTTGGCCAACACCGTCTTTTTCTCTTTCAGTTTGTGGCTCCCCCCTAGCAGAGTACCCCTGAGGCCTCTGTGTTTATTGCTTCTAGTGTGCCGGACGTCGTAATCTGCGGACAAGCCCCAGGTGCTGTTTGTTCCATTGGGTAGCAATTTTGTGTACGCCGCACGGGAGCCGCTTCATCAATTACTTTTGTTGTCGACCAGAGAGGTCCCACGACATGCAGCCTAGAACTTCTTTCGCCCTCCACTGAACATATATCCCATATCTCATCCTTCAACACGCCTTTCATTACAACCATCAATTGATGGACCTGCGAAGTGGGCTACTGTGGATAAAAAGCCTCATTTTTATCGCTCAACTTGTTTCCAGCTAAATCCTGTGCCACGGGGCAAAGTTTTAATAGTCTTCCTCCCAATTAGGCATTTTTCCGTGCACTCATCTTTCTTTTAGGGCGGTAAGAATTCCTCTACTGTTGCTAGCAACTGGCCCTTGATGTTCAGGTTTACGAACTCCACCAGGATTGATATCGCTGGCCCTGTTTGTACTCCCGAACGCGGTCGCCTCCGTACACCTGCCCTGTGAACCCTCATGATTCCTACCCTATCACTTCTGCCTGCAAGCCTTAGCATGTCCCCCTGCTTCTTGTTACCCGAATCCCACCTCGTTTTCGTTCCTTAGTGATTGGTCCCTTGTAATTCAATATGAGGACTTTGCAGCATCTCGTCCCACTAGATGCCCCCAGGCCCTATTTGCTGCTGTCTGCTTTTAAGTCCCTCCATTTGGTACTCCAGGCTAAATAAAGCTGGGTTTTCTGTGCACCCAGGGGAGGTAGCCATCCGAAGTCAATTACCAGCTTCAGCCTACTTTGGGGCTGCTTCTGTCGCACCGCTCGACTTTGGAGTTGAGGACGGAGGACTGGCAACTTTTAGCCCATCCATATGTCCCTTTCCTTAGTCCCTCCCACTTCACATTCCCCATCCCCGGTACAGCGGCATAGGGAAGTTTACAAGGCTGCTTGTTCTCGAAAGCTCTAAGGCTTCAGTTGATTCTCAAACAAGTATTTCTACTTTAAGTTAGTCCACGTGCATCGAGCGGATGGAAAGGATTTCTTGGCTGCAGCCTTACAATGAACGCGTACCCAATCAATCCATTTATTTTTGCGATACTTCGAGTGGATCTCCTCCGGGATTCCTGGGAACATTCACTATCCTCACTGCTGGAACACCTCACATGGTATCCCACTACGCACTGGCTTTAAACAGGTTCCAGGCAAGCGAGTATAAGTCTGCTTTGGCATGGTCTAGCGGAGATAAAAACTGCACCGACACCGACGCTCCGAAAACAAGCAGAAACTGGCGCCTTGAAGACTAGGAATTAGACAAACGTTTTGATCTTGAAGATTATTTTTCCGACAAATTTCTACAAAACGGTTTATTGGCCCAAAACTGTGGATGCCTCCGTTATACCAATAACGGCGAAAGATGAGGGGTTCAAACAGAACCCGAAAGTGCAGCAGTTGTCTACACCAGTAGGTCACTACTTCAGGTTATGAAGAGACAAGTGCTAGAATGAACACAATTATAATTTTTAACAGTGGGAAAAACGAAAAAATGTAAGACAAACTGAATTCCATCAATGTGTTCTTACTAATAATAACAGTACCTTCCACCAGACCACGGCTTTCAACATTTTAGTCCAGCCTGGTATATGAAAAATTTTCTCCGCTGGGCTTCCATCTTTCTTCGAGTTAGTGACAAGTATTAATCGTTTCGTTTAGATTTTACTTTCCTCAGGCTGGGGTGCTGGTAATGCCGGCCACGTCACCTTAGATACAACTGAGAACTCAGACCACAAATTACACGTCCGCAGATTCCTGGTGTTCTTAGGCCCCCCGAACAGAAGTTGGCCGGCGTACTGGCGGATCGCGCTTGATGCCACTGACCGGCCTTAGTTGAATCATAAGACGCAGTGGATCCGCTGGCCACCAGGGTGTCAAAACGAATGTCACTGTAGTTCACGTAATTCAGCGCTGCGGATGAATCCGTGCGGAAATTCGCTTTCTAGTCTGCTTCATTAAAGCACTTCTCAACCATGATGGGTGACCTCATGGTCAATACCGCTGCAGTCAGTTCTAGCCTTGAAAAGAACACAACACTCAGCAAAGCCACTCGCATTTGTGAATACCATGTGATAGCTCTGCCTGTCATATTCATTTTCCCAGAAGCAGTGGGCCACTTCTCAGTGGCTCTTTTCTGAAACATGTTGAGAGAAGCGGGGTCGAGCATTGCGTGCGCACCTGCATTTTGTCGGAAGTCTCTGCATCTTGATCTCTTCGAGTTGATCTAGGCTGTCCAGCGGGTTACTCCATGGCTTTTCGTCTTTCTCCTCGAAGGGCATGCGCCAGCCTACTCATCCTTGACACAGTGATTAGGACAAATATTTTCCAGGCAGTAGCCATGGTTAAACACAGCCGGAAGGGATATAAAGACTTTAGACCGATGGTGGAATTCCCCTCCATGGGGGTGGTCGTTTGGGCAGGTCGAAATGGAATATGAACTCGTTACTTTCAGCATTTCATCGAACCCCAAGCGTTCTCTGGACTGGTAACCAGGGTTCCACAACTCTCTTACTCCGCTGGTTTTTTTTCGGACTCCGCAATAACATTTATCACTTCATTTCCGATATAAGTTCATTTTGAAGGCCTGAATCATCCTGCTTCTGGAGGGGTAGCCAAATCGGCCATATCTTGAATGAGGGTGTGCGGATCATCTCAAGAAGTCATCCACATAGAAATAGTCCACCTATCTCCCTGATAGACTGTTGGTGTAAGGAGGGAAATCAGCACAGGGAAGCGAATGTACCTTTCCAAATGGATGAACTGTCTGCCTGAAGTCCCCAGGTGTCTGGTAAATATCATCTTCGGGCCATCAGAGAAGATGAAAGGCTTCCCTACCTTTAGCAGGCATAATAACTTGCAGAAACATTTCGCGCATATCTGCAGAAACGACCACTTCCCCAGCCAAAAATGGCACGGAAGTTTGACTATTGAAGTCAACCAATCTGGACCTAGTAGCACGCCGCTGTTTGGAAACACAGCATAATATTTTGCGGCACAATCGGAGGCCACTCTTGCCTTTCCCGGTTTCTTTGGATTTATGTCCGGACGACGGGCTAGAGGCCACACTGAATTTATTGACTGCTGCTGCACCTGCCCCTCCTATAAACCCATTTCTAGGTCATATAGCAAGGTTCAAGCATATTCCATCCCCAACCGAGATTCTCGAGTCAGCCTATTTTTGAGGAAGCGCAATCATTTCAGGGTGACTTCTCGGCTGTTCGGCACTGGCTTCTGACTGGATCAACAAGACATGTGAATCTCAGAACGAGCATTTTGTGCTTGGCCTTATCCACAACCGTTTACTGAGTCAATCTACCGTCTGTTGACGAAGCACCTCTGCCAATGGCCACGCTGGCAAGTTCTGCACTGCTCAGATTTTCGAATGCCGGTTCAACTTTCGCCAACTCCACAGAAATGCAGTGGATTTGGTTCCGCCCGCCGTATCTGCCATTTGTACTATCATACAATATCCAACGAAGTATCATACGTAAAGCATATTGTACTAGAACACTTCCCACCTTATGAGATTCTGGTAAATTACGACCAATTAACGGACCTATTTCCTTACTCTGCCACTCCTCCGTTGTGACTTTGTAGAGGTGTGGCCACTGACTCATATTCAACTGCACTGACCTCGGTGCTCTCGTCGGCTGATTTTTATCAGTGAATGCCTCTAGGATTTTGCCCTATCATTGTCGATCGAGGAGACTAGTTGAAAGTGCAGTCTGGTTGATTGCATGGCTTGGGTACCACCTACTGAGCTCATTGCTAATGAAGGTTGATCCCCTCCGATTTCCCGTCTTCCTGCAAATTCCTTCCTCACCAAAGCGGTACCAGAGCCAATTTCTACGAAGGCCAACACTTACTGCCCCTACTAGGGTTTCCACGCCGACTGCTATTACTCTCAGGCAAATGGGCTCATTATTAGCCCAAGGCACTGAGCGAGCTACATACTACAAGCTATTGGAAGTGGTTGAGCCAAATAAGGCAAGCCTTCACTTTCAGCCTTTTTCCAGAGTTAGTTGACGTCTACTTTTCGGGAAAGAGGGCACCGTGCCCGGCGGTGTAGCGGGCCAAATACCTCATATACCGGCGAGTTTTTATCTTTACAAGATACGGCTTGGGGTTATCTGCGTTTGACTTCTATTGGGATGGCTAGTCCAGCTTTGTGATGGCATCATAGCCCTGGGTAGCCTACCGTTTTCAAACACTGGTTGACAGAGGCGACTATTCGCCATCCGGAGACGACAACTGGTAAACTGCCTCAGGCCCTCAGAGGTGATCTGGTGTCCAAATCCGGTGGCTCTTCCGGCCTCTCCGGTTCACCTGCCCTGTAGTACCGTGGATGAATTGCGTACCATGAACATCAGTGTGTGCAGAGCATTAAGGTCCGAACGATAGTCTCGGTGGTTTGGAGCAAAGCCTCAGTTTTCTAACATCGGAAGTTTGACTAAAGAACTATACTAGAGTTTAGAAAGTCTTGCCTCTGATAGTGATCCATCGGTCTAATCCCGGGCGAACTTGAGTGTTTGCCCAAATGGGTCCTCCAGGGTTGCGCGGGCTCGGATGTGGCCTTCTTCTAGATACAGCACGGAGCGTTCTACGATCGCGGGCCAACTTGGCATTACCGCAGTTTTCGTGAAGAGGTTGACTGGAACATTTCACCTTCCATGAAGGGTGAACAAGGATTTTGTTTTGACTCGTGCCAAATGAGGCCTAACTGAAACCCCGTATAGCAACCTTGATTGCCATCAAGCCACCCGACATACAATACTTCGAATAGCTTTACAGTAGACCGATTAGCGCCTTCTGAAGCACCACCCCCCCCAGCCGCTGTGGATATCGCCACTGGTGTCTACTCAACTGACAGCCTACGCGCTACCTCTAATACACCATCCTCAAACCCCCAACAGCTTCATCCGTTATACCTGGTCTAATCCGGCCGGTTTAGCATCACCCGCCAGATGTACCATACTCACGGGATGATGCAAATTACCAATGAGGATTGCCCTCCGATGTTCCCAGATCCTTTTCGGAACACCGCGGTATTTCTTCCGGAACATGAAACACTGAAATTAGTTAGTGATAGAATTCTGATGAGCCTCCTGGACGCGGGGTCACTCATTCTCCTCATTCCTGATTCCAAATAGTGATGCTGTAACGCAGTATGACTCGACGAGAACATATAAGTCAGCGTAACACTGTTGAGGCCCGAGCACAAGTCGGGATTTTTCTCCCATATATCTATTGCAAAATTTCTCTTTTCCTTCAAACTATATACAGCTTGGAAATAAATTCTGCGCTGGTTAAGTTCCAATCCTTCCTGAACCAGTCGCACATTTTCTTCTTTTGAATGAAATTGGTTGATAATCATGATATTTAACTTAATTTCCATGAATTGCTGTTCCCTTTAACATTCATGAATATTATTTAAGTACTTTTACACGATCTCTCCTATCTACCTATTTCACAACTTACTGCGTTCGCGGAAGTCCCATTAGCCTCTATCATAGGAGGCCTACCTCCTTCTCGCATATATTGCGTCCTCAGCATTTTGTACTGCCGATATTTCGCCTTTTTATATGTTGCCACCGTCGAAGTCAAATATGAAGCTGTCTCCTGCCTGCCGCGCGAATGATCATAATTTTGATTCTTTCGAGCACTTTCTAGTTTTGTTGTTCTGTTGCTGAAATGTTTGATTCTTACTTTTAAAATTCGTGCCGATTTCAGCTTACCAAAAAGCTCTCATCTTTTTTCAGTTTGCATAGGACAGGTAACGGCAGCGGCCAATCGAGAGTTCAGAATTCCTTCGTCGGTATGCGCACTAGTTGGGTACCCTTGGCTGCGCAGTGTATTTCGTGGAATCCCCGCCGAAATGTAGGGGGTAACTGGATCTTTGTCGCAAACCAGCCGTGAGTGCATGCTTTGTGAGTGTCCACTGAGCTATTATACAGCAGATGGAAACCCGCTACAATAAACCGCATCAGAATGGACTTAGAGTTCAAGGCTGTCTTCTAATGAAATTCTCAGAGCACACCTTCAGAAATGATTCCGTTCCACCCACGATCTGTGAGTCCCTTGAAAGCCCAAACGGTTCCCATACACATTACTTCTTCCGGCCGTCTATTCCAGTAGCTTAGAGCCTTACTGCTAAAGGAGTGAGATCTGGCTATTAACCTAGACGTAGCTTTCGTAAACTTTATCCCGTAGTCCTTTTGTTTGAGTGTCCGGAGCCGTATGGAACAGACTCTGCAGTCTAAGCGCTGAAGAGTCTTTCATTACTTTGGATTTCTCTACAAGATCCAGTCGAATTCTCCCCTCCCACCCTTCATCGAGAAAAGATTAAGGTCCCAAAGCATCTGTCCATAAGCTTTATCGCACTGACATTCAGCCTTCCGCGTCACAAGAAGTTGAACTTTCACCAAGCGGGCGCCCTTTTTGTAGCAGGGTCACCAAGCTTGCATGCTACCTTCTAAGTGAGGTCGCACTACGGCCATGTAAATCCGTAAAACTATTTCCAGCTGCCGACAAGGCGGCGCTGATCGCGGTCTAAAGAGCCCACCGCAAGTCTTTGTGCGGCAGCACTGCACTGATCTGACCGTTTGACTTTGCCGTTCATGTTGACCTTGAGTTCTGTAACCCTGCTTAAAGCTCCTATGGTAAAGAGCTTCTGGTCATGAGCGACATTTGGGCTTTCTGTCGAGCCCTACAACAAGTGGCCTTTTCCAGCCTTTAGCGGTATGTCCCACTTGCATGTCCAAACCAGGACGGTTCTCGTATCCCTGCCTAAATCACTCCTAACTACAGGATCTACATCTTTCACGTTATCCGCAAACGTAAGACTTGGGCCTGGAGGCGAACGTCAGGATGTTGTTAAGTAGCAAGAAAAGACTCAGGCCTAGGACGGATCCTTGAGTTACTCCACTGGTGACGTTCATCGAACTGGATCACGTGCCTTCCTTTTGACACAAAACTTCCCGCTTGGAAGGAAGTCAGTTAGCCAGCTTTCTACTGGCCCAACTACGCCGGAGGCACCCCGTCTTGGACGGTAGCAGAAGCCAGTTGGATGAGTTGAACTCCCTATCAAAATAAGGGGAACATACTTCGACTTGATAACCTTCATCCAGGCTCAGAGTCTCTTCATCCGGGAGGCATAAGAGATTGGTCAGACAAGAACTGTTTTATAGGAATTCATGCTGGGCTGAGCTTGGCATGGAGTGCTCTAGTAGGTGCTGCTAGATATGGGCGCAAATGGCTTTCTCAAAGACTTTACATAGGATGCTATTCAGGCTTACCGGCTCGTAGTTATCCAGGGCCGACTTAGGTCTCATCTCATGTATTGCTCCGATGGCCGCGTCTTTCTAGTCTCGATGCAGCTTACAGTGGTCTAGATTAGACCCGTAGAACTTGTATAAAGCTGGAGCTATGATATCCCTCTTTGGCCTAACGATGGTTGGATGGGTGCCACCTAGGCCCGCTGACATATTTACTTCAGCAGCTTACACACGGTTCTCTCTGGAAGATGTAGCCCATTTGCCTCGGCAGGGGAACGCACCAGCGTCACTTCGACTCGCATCCGACTACTTACTATAAAGTGTTCACCCAAGACGTCTACACTGCCGTGGCCACCAGAGGCAGTAACCTGGTTCTTAGTGGATAGCGGACCTATGGCATCATTCGTTGAGCTCATAGACCATATGCACCCGTAGAATTTCTTCGGCCGTTTTCTTGCCTATTTAACTGATCTGAGCTAAAACTCTCGTTTAAAAGCTGACAGAAGGCTCGCCGCATCACTTCTAATCTTTGCGTAGTGCTTCCAGGCTGACCGACAGCTGAAAGCCTTATGGAGATTCCAGCGGCGGTCTCTACTTTTGATGGTCTCGGCTATTGAAGCTTTCCACTACACTGGTTCTTTTTCCCCGCTCCTCCGTTTCAGGAATGCAAGCTCATGGCGGGTGGCATTTAAGAAATCCCTTGCGGCCTGCCAGCGCTCCTCGACAAAATCCCCCTCTACAGTAACCCACATCAGCCCATCGCTCCACTGCGAAGCTTATCTCTGACCATACCACCAAACTTCCTGACCAGTTCTGAAGGCACCCTTGGTTCCTGCATGCTCAGAGTGATTCTGTCACAGACTCGGTCACTTCTGCTCAGCGTTGCACGCCACTGCCGTTCAGACTCTTCGTTGGGGAGGTTCGTTATTGGTAGATCAGGCCAAGATGGCACGCATCAGGGCCCATATTGGGTATGGTCCCCGATGCAACGCATTCGCATGCAGCTATGTTCACCACGATTGCACCCTTGCGCCAGAGTCTCGGCCATATTCGGAAAGTATACCATGGTTATTATAAGTGGTGTGGTACTTCTAAAAATCGCCCTCCCTGATCGGATGCTCTTTTTTTCTCGTATTGTTTGACAGAACTGCAATACGTATCATGGCTTCCATCGAACTGGAACAATTCCGCTCTAGGCAGGCCGGCTACAAGCTTTTCACTCGCAGAACTGTTTTTACTGCCCTACAGCACTGTTAGGCAGGATGGCCCCGTACTAAGTGGTTTCTGGGTTCACCACTCACACCCTTCTTTAGCGAGCCTAAACTGGCTTTCTATTTCTGATATTCTCATTATATAAGTACAAATAACCCTAAATTCTAAACCGTTGCTTGAAAAGCATGAAGTGATACTGACAGAACTAGAGATTTGGTGACATCTCACGGATCGGTTTCACCAACAACACCCCAGGGACTGGCTTAGTTGTGGTTTGGCTTTTGCTTGAAGGTGCCAGGTCGAGTACTGTGACTTTACTTCGTTATGAGTGGTGGGTGCATAACTGGTGTGAATACCATCGAAGGAATTCTAGATGCTCAATTGGCCGTGGCCATTACCTGTCCTGTGCAAACTGAGCTGAACTGAACTGAGTAAGTAGTGGCCAGAATGACTAGGTCTCAAAGTCAGGACAAGATTTTTTCAAAATTCTACGGCATCAGAATAACAAGTTGCGCTCAGGCAAACTATGTGCAAAACCCAAAATGTACGGCTAAAACGATGAACACCGGGAACCAAAGTTCGGCAAAATTTACTGCCAAGTACGACGGTGAAGGCAGTTAGAAGCCAAACCAAAAGAGAGCTGGGGTGCAAGTGCGCAAGATATAAGCGCGGGTCCAGGTGAAGCAGCCAATGTGCTTTACAGTTGAGCGAGGGTCAGCGAAAACAAACTGTGTAATCCAAGCAGTGCAAGTATATGACAGTGATTGGGGAGGATTTCTAAAAATGTAAGTTCCAATTTCCCTGTATTCTAGGTTGGTTTCCTAAGGTACCTAAGTCCTTCTCAGGGTTGGATGAAGGGCCCTTGTAGAAGCAAGCCAATGCCACCAGCCCTGAAATAATGGATGATTATTTTGTAGTTACTCGCTCCGCTACCAAATTGTCATCCCTTCGCCGCGAAAAGCTATGGCTGGTTCATATCTCCCCTGGAAACGTCTTCCTCCAGGTGGACAAAATTTCCGTCAATTCTATTTGATTCTCTCGTTGCGAAGTCCCTCTTTTCGTAATATTTAAGTAAGAGTCCACAACTTCCAATCAGCTCCACCCCGACTCAGCCGGATTGGCCACTCGACCTCAATTTCGAATTTGCCGGGCTCCACCGTAGACAGTAAATTAAACACTTTCTCCTGTGCTATATCGAGTGCAAATACCTGAATGACCCTCTTAGAATTCAGATTCTGCTTCCAGTTTTACCGTTTGATCTTTCGTTGCAGCGTGTCTCAGGGTTATCCGAAATAAACCGTTATCATTATCATTATCATTATACTTTTGTCCCCTCCATCGGCCGTACTAAACAGCGCCCTGTTTTGAAAACTGAACCGGATTACGAAAACCTCACTTCTGGAAATCTATCCCAAATCATCTACATACTAATGACGATAGGTTTTGCAAGGCTTAATTGTTTCCTCCTAGGTATGTCGTTTTTGCTCCGATTTCGTGCCACTTTCTAATTTCCTTTTTTAATTTCTGACCGGATTCTTGGTTTGTTCAGCCTTCCTGTAGTCAGTTTAGCGGACGTTTTCCTGCGCTTAAATTGACTACTACGCCTATGTTTGGTAAGATTATCATTCCCCTTATGCTTTTTTCACTTCCTGAGTAATATGAACCCCGCTATCCATCAAGGGATTGTAAACGCGATCAAGCTCTTTGTGTGTATTGAGGGAATTTTCTGAAGAATACCAGGCTTTCAAAATCTCTCGCACATACCTTGTAGTTCTTGGATTCAGAATGTAAACTTTCTCCAGACTAAAAGTTGGCTCTTTGGGCGCCCTGGGCAGATATTAATTAGGATAATTCACTTCTCTTTGTATCCATTTTGTGTTTATGTTTTCTTGCGACAACCTTGCCCCCAGCATGACTGACGTAGCATTTTTTGCATCTCTTGCATTTAGTTTTGAGCATCACAACGTTTCTGTCTTCGGGTTTCTGAAAGAGCGAATGAAAATCGACGAGGTTTTAGACAATGTGAATTCTATGATTTTTATGGAGCTTTAGAAAGAAAGGCTTAGGACCAAAATCATACAGTCAGGAAATGTATTTTGTTCAGCCGAAAATCCCTGACTCCGGTTTCCACGAGAGATCCGTCGTGACATGAGAGGTTTCTGAGGTTGAACTTTGGGAAACCACCTACTTGTGGTTCGAATACAAGCAATTACCTTCTTTAGGTACCAATAAATTAGGGCTTTTGCTTTGATCTCCACCATTTTGCACTAGTTTAGTCAGGCCGGATAGAAGTTTTCCACCGAAGAATTCGCTTCACTGGTTGCTTGGACAGGGAATGAGACAAGATAAACCACCCGAACTAGCAGCTGTTAGTAAATGGCAAAAGTATAAACAGGTCCTTGATGAAGTGATAAGAGTTGAAAGTCTGGTAAGCTACGCTTATTTTGTCGCTGAAACAATGCGCGAGATACATTTCCACTAGTCCTGCTCTGCACGTGTAGCAGGGTGCGGTGCAATGGCTCGTTTGCTTTTTACTTTCAGCAGGCTTTTATTTTGCATGTTGGAGTTGGTCCAATCTGAAGTAGCTTCGTTGGAAGCCTTTACGACTTCTCCTCTGAAATTCAAATGCTGTGTTTTCTTTTGAAATATTAGAGTTAATCTCAATAAAAATTAAAAGACTGGTGTCTGGCAATGTTCTTGGCCAATTTAGCTATAGTTTTGCATTATATAGGTGGTAAGAGTGGTTGACTACAGCAGACTATTTAGAATAAGTTTTCAAAAAATAAAGGAAGCACACCGTCCAAGACATAGCGGTATGCGAATAATGACTCACCGGCAGTGAGGCTAGGTGACCACCATAAGCCGCTCTTATTCGACGGTTTATTTGTTGGTGAGGATCTGGAAAGATTTGCTGGAAGATATTGATTGACTGCTGAATCTAGCAAGGGCACTTGAGTTAGAAGCGAGGGCGGTTAAAGGTGCACTTGATCAAGCTTCGTCCTTGTGATGTTCCGAAAATTCATCTTTGTGTTGCTTCAGAATGTTAACCTCTGTATTATCCCCGGCCAGGTATTATCAACACTTTGTAGAGCACGATCAAGTAATACGTGGACACACGGAGTTGTTATTTATTGCCCCGCTTGGTGCGCAAGTATGATCGGTTAAGCTGGATTACAATATACGTTAGACGGTCCGGCGGATTGGGGCGAAAGGTAGGCAGCTGGTTTTCAGTCTGTGGTCCATGTAAATAGTTAGGTGCAAACGGCTCACTGGTCCATGAGAGCAGGCTTTACAACTGCACTGATATGTGGGATATTTAGGCCTTTTAACTGGTTGGTGTTTAAAAGTAACCTGCCCGCGAGTTGGAATGTTGAGAACTGTAGCCTTGCAAAATGACGTGTTTTCAAAGAGGTTTTAGACACAGAAGTCATTCTGATGTTGAATACTGAGTAGCCAAATTAGCGTATTCCGCAGTGAGAGCAAAAATGGTTCGCAGACTCTACTGGACCAGGTTAAAAAGTGGTACGCATAGACATTTTGCGCAAACCGCAGTTAAAATGGAAAAGACGGCTCAGTACACAAGAGTGAATTATGAATGTGAGCTGCTTCTGTTTGAAAACCGATAAGATGGAATGGAGTAGTCTAAACAGTGCAAGTACTTGACGGTTATTAGGAAGGAGTTCTAAAAAGGTACGTTGCAGTACCCTGACATATCTTATACCAAATTAACGGCGCACATATTTGATCTTGTGTAGCTTGTTATTTTGCGGTGTTTTTTAAATGACAGCATGTTATTCCCGTGTGTTTGAGACCATTAGCCACACAAAAGTTAAGATATATTTGCAGGGGATTTTCGGGCTCATTCCAAGTAAAGATTTTTATGGCTTATACGATATTTTAGACAGGGCAAGTGACCTAGGAGTCGATTCTTGTAAATATGGTTCCCTTGGGGATCTATCTGCTCGAACAACTAGCAGTCTCATGCACCAAGATGCACGTAAGTTATGCTCGTTTGACAGTGTGAATGGTGAGAATAACTTGCCTCAGTTTTTTGTTACTGTGGACTTATATCATGGTAGATAACTTCATAACTTTCAGTAATTGTTGAAAAGAATTGCCTTTAAGTTTTATCCCTCGTTCAATTGATAAGTTTTCGTTTGTGCAATACAGCTTTTTTGGTTAGGTTGGGTTGGGAATATGACTATGCTGCTGTTATACACCTCTCATTACCCTAACAATGTGATAGGCTGGAGGACTGCTCTAATACACTTTTCGTCTTGAATGTGACACGACTCGCGTCGCCCTTCGGTGACATGCTTACAACGAATTTGAGCCTCAGTAATGCCTCCGAACAGTGTTAAGTCGGATAACCGTGATAAAATTGCTGGGTCGTTAGTGCCGTTGTCATCACTTTGGGCCTGCCTGCACTGTCACATGTGTTCCATGATTGAGGGCGGTTGTGGTGCCCTTTGATTTCTGGAGCGATAAGATTTTCTTAGCTTGACCTGTGCATTCGATCCATGTCGCGGCAGCGCTCTGGGAGTTTTCCAATGTTCACCTACCGTCGACGCCGTAGGGAGACTTCTGCAGCTGTAGGGAGCGTGTAGATCAGGTTATCACTCTCCCTCGATTGCAAGAACATTGCCGTGAATATTAACAGCCGACATCAGATAGTTTTTGAATTTACATGGCTATTTGATCATTTGGCAGACACGCTTCCTAGACCATCCTGCAGGCCGATTGCTTCACGGGAAAACTTGTCAGTCTCATGAAATCGCACCAATCAGTTACGCCTGCAAAAGCACTATTTAACAGAGGATAATCCGGCAAACTCTTCATCAACTCCGGTTTCCGAAATGGTTGTCCGTTTTTGCCAGTCCCAATTAAATGGGCCACCAACTGGATAGTGGGGCAGGTGCTCACCACTCGGCCTTGTGTATGGCTCAGTCCATGAGTTCTTCCTGCTGATTTGGACTCCGCTTTCTGTATGGTTATCCCAGGAGACAGCCCGATTGCTCTATAGCCGGTTCTGACTCGTGCGATTCTCTTCGCGAAGACCTTGTGGCCAGGACCCAGTTTATCAGATTATTATGTCAAAACTGAGATGATTTCGGAGCGTATCGAAACATCGATGAGCATTGTGGAATGATAT
This sequence comes from Fasciola hepatica, assembly GCA_948099385.1. Classification (NCBI taxonomy): domain Eukaryota; kingdom Metazoa; phylum Platyhelminthes; class Trematoda; order Plagiorchiida; family Fasciolidae; genus Fasciola; species Fasciola hepatica. The sequence continues at coordinate 1,249,046 of CANUEZ040000091.1, forward strand.
GGTAAGATGTGATTGTTTATTAACACAGCGTGGCCGAAATCGTTGGCAGTTTATCGACGTTTCGGCCACCACTGGCAGCATTCCGCAAGCCTGGACTAGGCTTATTCGGCTCCCTGAAGAATAGCACGAGATTCGCCCACTAGTTGGCCAGTGACAGATTAACCACATCGATTATCGACTGACATGCAGCCGGCTCTCTGGACTTCAACTTTGTTAAGCTCCCTGTGGGTATCATTCTCGAGAAATCGTGGGCTCTGAATGTAAATAACCGAACTAGGTGTGGCACAGGTAACACTCCATGTTTCCTACTCTTCCTCGCCAATGATGAATTATTTCGGCATTTCTGGTGCGCCACCTATCAACACTTGTTTAAGATAATCACACTCCCAGAGTGCTTGATTACTTTATGAATTGGCCTCCCCTGCTCTCGAAAACCGAAATTTGGAGGTTATTCAGGAGGATTCGTCCGATCAAGTCAATGTACTCTTTCGCCCCCAAATGAATCAGCTAACCCAAACAACAGAAAGCTACTTTCCTTAGATGACAGGCTATTTTTTTCAGAAGTCAAACTCTCCGGACAAGCAAGCGGACACTCCACAATCCCACTAGACACATTCTAGATAAAACAAACTCCTCTTCTTTGAGAGTAAAACAAAGGTCTTGCTCATGATGCGGAATACGTGAGTGCTATCCAAAACGGATGCAGAGAGAAAATCAGTGTGAGGGTAAGTGGACACCGGTGGCTGGTAGACAGCTAGGTCACGTTTACAGTCAGAGCTGGTGCAGAACTAATCTCAAGTCTTGAGGTGGCAGAATCTAGAAAGACAGGACAGCCGACTGGTGATATGAACCGGTATCCTGATAGAGGAATCCTGTCGATGGAGTTTGGGCCTTACGGCTTGTTCACCAAAGCTAGTCAGACCAGTGAATCGAGTTCAGCGACTAAGAGCATGGATCAGCATCCCAGATATTCAGTATACCTTTAGCCAGAAAGCGAGATGATTCAGGGGCAGAAAACACCTCTCGATAGGTTTACTAGGAAGGTTTTAAACAAATAAGTTCTATCGAAAGTCGGACCAGGGAGCAGTGATTGCTCCAATATTTTCCAACAAAGCGCCTTTTATTCGGTATAAGCTTCCTCTAAGGAGTACAGCTCCAAAGCTACCAGTTATAGAAGATCCTTCCGCACCACTGAATACATCCCCCAGCCAAGTGGTTAAGGAATTCAGCCCCCACACTTTGACAGTCCTCAGCTCTATCCAGAAGTCACTTCGCCCCATTACGTGGGAATATCCTTGGTCTCCTCCCTTAGTAGTGTCACTATTTCCACTTGAGCATTCACCCAAGGTTCACGTCAGCTCAACCTTTGTTTTTCTACGGACACCCTGAAAGGTCCTTATGCACCTCTTGTTCACCATTGAATATGGAGTGGGGCCTTTCCCAGAAGCCGTAGGAAATTCGTTATCGTGCCAGCCAACGAGAGGGGCAGTGTACTCTCCGCCTCCAGTTACCTGCCCATTACTCGAGTGAGCTTCATCAGGAACATTTTTCAGCGCATTCCGCAGAAGGCTGCTTTTTCCCACTTGAATACTTGTAAAATCCTCTCCCTGTCACAATGTGAGTTTCTTCCTGATAGATCTAGCATTACCGATGGACCTGCTGAGCCTGACTAAAACCTACAATGGTGGCCAAGCTTCACTAGGTATGGTTGTCGTTTTTGCTGGGGTCTTAGGCAGGGTCGCGCAGGCGTCTCTTCCTTATCGTCTGGAGATATTTGAAATTACAGGATTCAATTTAACACTTTGAGCTGCCTGCTCATTGACTGCACCTTCGCGGCTAAGGTATATGCTGTTTTTCTGAGGCTTCCCTGGTAATAACCGACATCCAGAAAAGATCTCCTTGGGACCCTTTCTATTCCCGACCCGCACAAACTAGTTTCGCACCATTCTTTCGGTGAATATCGCGAAGTGTGTGGGTGAGTTCAAGAGTAAAGAGCCTGAAAACAGCAGCTGACAGGATGGAAAGACAGACCGACGAATGGTGTCCCCCATTCACTAACGACCCTTGCGTGAACATCTAAGTCGGTACTGCAGCTGGTCAAGCTCTCCTTCATTAATCCAGCTAAGCTGCTAAGAGCTAACAGGAGCAAGGTTCTCGGTCTCTGGTTAGACCGTAGCCTATCCATTTTTTCATCGTCAAACAGCAAGATAGTCCCATTTTGAGTCCCTTGTACGATCTAAAGGCCTTCCTTACAAATTTTCATGGATGGCACTCTGCTAAGGTACGGCAGTCAGAGTACCCTATCGCTGTCCAAGATCGTAAATCTTAAAAACGGGTAGCAGGATTTCTACCGAAGCGGCGTGGGTCCTGTCCCAACTAATCTGCCCGTGTCAGTCAGCAAAAAGAGGAAAAAATAAATAACCTGAGAAGTAACCGTTTCCAGTTTGTCAGGGAGATAGGCAGCACGTTTTAGGCGCAACAAACGAGGTGACCGGTGAACGGTGCTATGCTAGAAAAAGTTAAGCAATGGAGCTGGACTGTTTGCACCTGCGTAACTGCTTATCCTTTTACCAGAATTCCCCAAGCCATTTTCAAATTCAGGAACTCCTGACCTCAGACAACCTGCTATAGGCAGCCAAGGCGAGTTCCATATTCTGCGTTCGTGCACCCCATATCATCGTGGTATCCATGGTCATCTAATCCCTTCCATTAAAAGAAATCAGTCGGCCTTCGTCTTGCTTCTAGATAGGACCAAAACATCTGGTGACGGGCCCCATGCTCATCTTTTGCCCGTAGTTCGCTCGTTCGGAGTAGTCAGTACTCCTCACTTTCGCCTTTGCTCATACCTGTCCGTTCACTTGCAGGAGGTCCTGATAGGCGACCACCTATCACCCGCTAAACCGATAACTGTGGCGCCGTCGGGGGTAGTGTCATGTGTCCCATCACATTTTTGATGTGCGCCAACGATGCTTTCTATATGATTCGCCGCTGTCTTTAATGCCAGTGAAGTCATACCTCTGTTTTCTACGCAAACATCTCCACAAAATCAGGGAGCATGCAGGACGACCAAAGTTCCCTTAGCCGGTACCGTTCCATCTGGCGCTCGAAATTTCTCTTGCAAAGAGCATTATACATCATCATAAGTGCAGCTTTCCAGCTGGCACTCTCGCCATCCATACTGACCCTATCCTCGATAACCACACTGCCAGAGGTCCAGGGTTGCACCACTCACAACTGTTGAACTTCCGAACAGCTAAAACCAGGCACGTCACAGGTTTCATACACGTATGTCTCATGCTCAGTCACAGCCGGATCCTCATGTTCACTGCAGGGGCTAGGCCTTCTTGAGTACCGTTCTCTCGATGATCCTAACAAGTCATGCTGCATAATTACCCAAAGGTCCTCTACCAAGCGGACAATAGATACATCCGTCACCTTCACACACCGATAGCGATGAGAAGTCCTTCAGCTTGTCTCACCTGGGCTGTGCCGCTCAAGTAACACTTATCTTTCTCGTACAGGCTTTTGCTTTGCTAGGTATAATCTTTTGCCCGAAACAACCCCCACACCCAAAACTCCATCTACCCTTTTAGGCTCTAAGCAAGCTTCTTGCCCGTTTCGCTTGGCAGGCTCTCCGTTAGAGCTGTGTTTCGCCGATGCATATGGCAAGATCCAGGACAAACTTCCAGATGGAATACTTGGCTCCAATCCGTAACGCCGGTTAGTGTTTTATAAATGGGAGTCTCACGGCCAGCTTTGCCCTAAAGTTAGGCGACATCACTGTTACCATCTACACCACCTTTGAAGGTGGCCCCAGGTTATAATTTTATTCATATATATAATATATATAATATATATAATAGTATATTTTTTGGCCATGGTCGAGACACACGCGCGGGCGCATGATCATGAAGTACAGCTATACTCGTTGAGATGGAATATTCACAAAATTCAGGTATAAAAGTCAAATTTCCGGCGGTAGAAAAACATGGCCAGAGATAGTTTATATGGATCACTCTAGTAATGGTTTGCGCGGCAACTTCGAACCGGTTTCGATTTCGCTCTGGGCGGTGACTCGCCACGGGGATACCGAATAGGTCGTTCAGTCATACTGCTAGAGGTGCATTATCAACGAGAATGATGCAAGCCATGAAAAACGGCGTTTTACTGGGTATTTGCGAACAGCGAAGTTTAAGTAGGAAGAAAAAGAGATTGAATGGAAATGCATTCGGGGAAATCGATGCATGTGAAGAGAATAGCAAGCCATGAAGCCGATGCTAACCCTGAATGTCGGTTCTACCGGGGTTCGGCAAAAGAAATTAGTTATGAGACAAGGAGATATGAAACCAATTTTATGAATGTACATCTGAGGGCTCCGGTGGGCGTGGAAGGAACAGAAGTTCATATGAAGGTGAGTTTAATTTCAAGACCAGTAGTCTGTATCATTCAGAAGTGCGAAAGTACAACTGGAGGGTCCTGGAAAAGTGGAGGATCAAGTTCCAGCCGGACACGGATTGAGGGAAAAGTGGACTGTTGCAAAAGATGATTAAATAGAAAATCTTCGCATTGACTTGAGAATTATTATCCAGTTTCACTGACATATATATATATATATATATATATATATATATATATATACACTGAGGCATTGGGCCTCGGTGTTATTCAGAGTCATTACTGATAATGTACAACATTCTATGGTTATGGTTCGTCTGGCGGGGTGAAGGATATGTGTCGGTCAAACAGCCAAGTGTGGCTAGATATCACGGTTTCAAATGACGACCGGTATATTAGCAGGTTGCGTGTGAATTGTGACTTGTGTTTGCTGTAATGTGGATATCCGCAGGAGAGGTTTTGCAGTAGAAAACTAATTAGGCAGTTGAGGGTATTTTCTGCCGCCTTGGTTGATTGCAGTCCCAGATGCTATGAAAGGTTCCCCTTGGGTTCCTGTCGGTACGAGTCAAAGTAGCATCTTTGGTCATCGTGTTTGGCGACTGGGATAGTGGGAGGCGACGAACCTGGACGTGGTTCCAGCTGTGGGTTAGGGTAATATATAACGACAATAGTAATAAGCTGGTTAGGTTTATGTGAATGGGGCAAAGATAAAGTTCATTCGAGCAGCCAGTGGCACCCATTCTACGTTCTGGGTGAAGTGGACTCGCCGGGGACTGAGCTATAGTGCTGCAGGCTAGCCAAGTTGAGTCCACCGGTTGGGCCATTTTGTATGCATTCTAGAGGATTAATGGTTCGCAAGTTGGTGTAGCAGTGTTGGGATACTAAGAAAAACCTAGAACCTTACGGTTGAGAGGGTCTAGAAACGGTAATCCTCGATCTCTTTCGCCTACGCAGTCTGCAGTTAAGCACCGAGGCGGCAAGGTGGGTTTGAAAAACAACGAGAGTTATTGGGACTGGTACCCTGCTAGCATTGCACTATATTTGGTACGGTCTCTTCCGGTATAGCGGTTACTCTATACTGAATGGTTCTTGAGGAGCCCTAAAGTGGAAGAAACCATGATGGTGTCGGTGATGACGCACTAAAGAAAATCGGTCTCGTGTCGAGAAATATAGCCGTAAGTTCGTCTATGCTCTTACTCGAAGGTGCTAGTGTGCTGAGATTATACTTTAATAAAAGCAAGGACATCCGATATAGTGGTGTTTGCGTGGTTACCGTGATATCTTTCACGTGGTAAGCATAGTGCAATGCAGGAAAACACCTACGTGAGTACTGGTTTGGAGAGCCGTGAGAGGTGGGAACGGGATGGGGCCAAATTTTCGTCAGCGAAGCAAACGCTCACGATCTACATTCAGTGCCCACGGTGGGCGGCACTAGGGCCTGCTTCAGTTATGGGGGTAGCACGATACATATCCATTGGCTTCCAGCTCGTGCCGCTCCGAGAGTGATCCATACATTTTAGAGGTTTTATTACTATTTTTTTTCAGATTTATCGCAGCCAGGTATCTGGCTGTCAGAGAAGGCGGAGTTGCTTTTGGTGGTTGACCACGGCTCCCACGCCCCGGCCAAAACGCGGACCGCATGTAACAAACCGCGTTGGAAATAGGGCAACCACACCAGTCCATCTGTAGCAACACTGCAGCCTGGAGACAGGGCTCCCATATGACAAGGCTGGTATGCCTGGAAGGCAAAACATTGGGGTATTTTTTCTCTCTTTTTTGTGCCAATCTCTTGCTTTTAAGGTTTCTATCTTCTCATCGGTGGCCAGCTCTGTGCAGGAAGACAATCGCAGCCAGGAAAGCCCACAGATGTGTCACGGTAACACTCGCCATATCCGTGAAGTCAAATCCCCAATGCGGTGCACATGGGACAGAAAATGCGCAGGAAGGTTGAGTCAACCACAACCTGCGATTATTTGATGGAGTTCGTGCTCACTGAAACCCTAGTAAGCACAAGGGTGGGGCACTACTTGCAGCCCTAACAGCGTGATGCCCTTGTACCTGGATATGTCATAGGCAGATACCTTGGCTTGCCGCAATGAAGGTATTTGGTGGTAAAAAGTTGAGATTGTTTTGCCGTCCTAGATCATGTGGATGAACCGCTGAATTCCCTAATTTATGCCGCGGGGAGGCCAACCATATTCGGGTCTAACTGAAACTACGTTGCTTAAAACGATAATTGGATTTATTATTACCCTATACCTACCTCAAAGGCCTGAGCCCTTGAAATATAGGGATTGTACGTCCTGGTCAGTATGTTCACCGTTGGGGCTATGCTTATTTCCTGTTTGAAAGCCACCGATGTCGGTGATAACGCCCGAATTCGTTGTGGTAGCTTATTCCACAATGAAGCGTACTTGTTAATGAAGAAGTTTGACCGAAGAGCAAGCTTCGGCAAAGGGACAGACACCAAGAACTCATTGTTACGTAAGGGATAAGTAGAAAGGGTTCTTACCTGCGGTGCTGAACTACATGATCTATTCTTCAAGATATTGTGAAAGAATAGGTTATTTCTTATGCGGCGTAGCCATAAGGGATCGATTTTCAGCCGCTCACATCGTTCCATGTAATTAGAGGGCGAAGAAAAACCTATAAGCTGTTTCGTGAATGCCCGTTGTACGTTCTCAAACGCTATGCGGTCCCTTTGTCGCATGTTGGAACGAATGATTGAGCCGTATTCCAGAAGAGGTCTAACATGGGACTTAAAAATGTTTAGTTTACTTTCTGGCAAAATAAATGTTTGATGTATTAGCCCGATCGTACGGCGTGCTTTAGCCACCTGGATGGCTGCGTGTTCCGAAAAGTCAAACGTACATGAGTAGTGTAGACCCAAGTCACGTACCTGAGAGTTATTGGGGATGAATTTGCCGTTTATAATAAATCTTCTAGTGGGGGCGTGACATTTATACGTAATAATATTACTCTTTTCGGCGGAGAAACTCATTTTCCAATCATTACTCCAGGAGCTGAGAGCGAGCAGTTCCCCTGTAATGTCGTCTGCCTTAGAGGCCAACGCGGCAGACTCAAATGTGTACACGATTTTGATATCATCTGCGAACAGGAAGGGACATCCCTGTTGGAAAATGGTAAATATATCGTTATCGCACATTAGGAACAGCAGTGGGCCGAGTACACTGCCTTGTATCACCCCACTAGTTACGGGACGGGGTTCGGCCAAACTTCCGCCTATACTTACAACCTGGTCTGCGCCTGATAAATAGGATGAAAACCAAGCGAGCATCGGATCCACGATTCCATATGTTTTGATCTTCTGTAGTAACCGGACGTGGGATACTCGGTCAAACGCCTTGGTCATGTCCAAAAAGATCACGATTGCCAATTTACCTTTATTGATGGCCTCTGTGACCAGGTTGAGGAAATCGGTCATGCATGTCGCACATGAACAGTTTTTCAGAAAGCCATGCTGACCAGCGTTGATGACATTATGGTTATTAAGGCGGCGTGTCAGCCTTTCCTTGATTACTCTCTCCATGATTCTGGACACGACCGGGGTATGGTCCACCGGCCGATAGTTAACTGGATCTAGACGTGATCTTCTTTTGTGCATAGGTATGATAGTGGAAGTTTTCCATTGAGAAGGGAAAACACTGCATCTGAGTGACAAATTAAATGTTTGTCAGTAACACTGAAATGTCTTCGCCACCTCAACTAAAAATGGCCGGTGGTAATGCGTCCGGACCTGGCCTGTAAGACGGTCTTGTTCTCGCTACCAGGGCTGAAACCTCATCAGAGTAGAACACTACCGTCGGGAAAGTTACTGATCTCACCGGATTTAGAAGGGGAATGGATGTGGCGTCATCCGTCGTTAAAAAGAAGGCAAAGTAGGTGCTGAAATCCTCCGCAATCAAAAGAGGGTCATGCAAGTAATTATTATTTTAGTTCAAATATGGGATGTCTTGATTAGGTTGCTTGTTATTGGCCCTCATTAGCCTGGCCAGTGCTTCCACCTTGTTTGGGTGGCTCAAGGCATCTAGTTCCTGCTTTTTCTTAGAAGAATCCAAAAGCAATTTATTCGTACGAGGTATACGTATTATTTGGAGATACGACGTGAAGTCCCGTGTTTTAGTGGATCTTCTTTGGAGTTTGGCTAGGTTACCTTTAAGACAATCTCGAGAGTTCAGCTGTTTGCGCATGATGGGCCCTGAGGCTGGATTGATTTTGTCGTTGCAATAATGAAGGTTAGAATACAGTTCAGCGGCCGCTATCTCTAGGTCATTGGATAAAAAGCATTCGTCCCAGTTCAGGGAACGGATAAAAGAGGGTAGACTGTTCCAGCAAGCTCTATGGTATTGCCTATTGGTGATCGAAAGATGTGTTTCGGCTGACTTTTCGGTGTGGGGCCAGGGTGCACTAAATACGCAGGATGCCATCTTATGGTCACTACCGGTGGAGCGGCTTAAGACTTGGGTATCTAAGTTCTTGATAACAAAAGTGAAGATAAGGTCTAATGTATTTCTCCCTCGAGTAGGGAATAAAACATGCTGTATCCATTTACCAACATGGATACACGAAAGGAAATCATGGAGTTTTGGGGGTGATGTCATGGGAAGCCAGCATATTTCGGGCATGGTGAAATAACCGGCTAGGATTCTGTGATTAAGGGGAGGTTAGAGACATAGATGAATGCGTTTATTATTGCTGTCAACCTGTGCCTGCCTTGGTTCGGAGGACGGTAGAGACATTCTACGAGAAGTGGTTGTTGATCTTCCGTGATAGTGGGCCAGACCGTGTCTGGAATTTTGTCCAGAATAGGATGATGGAACCTACTCGCCGTGAGTATGTGTCTGGTATAAATGATGCAGCCGCCTCCTCTTTGGTCAGATCTACTGTTGGCGGTGGATTTGTAGCCGGGTATGGATACGCAGTTTAATAGAGTGTGATCCGTGAACCACTTCTCAGTAACTAGTTAAATATCAGGGTGTAGGTCTAATAAAAACGCTCTTATCAGAGGAAATTTTGGGAGGAGAGAGCAGACGTTAAGTATTAGGAGCGACAAGCTGCTTCTGGTTAGGTTTTCAGTAGATAGAGCCGTAATTTCATTGTGATTAGGTGATGAAGGATCGCAAATAAGGTGTGCCTTACGATGGGCAGTCGGAGATCGGCCCATTTTAACAGCGTTTCAGATAAAAAGTTTGTGCCTGTGACCAACTGCACTGCTGAGCTTCCAAGATAGGCGTAATTTGAAGAGCGGTTAGGGGGTTCTAATTGAAATGGCCGAATCCTGGAGGGGATGAGTGAGGCGAGGAACGAGCTGGGGGAGATGGCGGTGGTAAGGACTCACGGACATTTGGTGCATTTGTCCGGGGTTTGATGCTATATGCGGCTTGTGGTTGAGTGAGGGATAGGGGCGAAAAAAAGAGAGCGGTCCGGGGGCGGGGTGGAAGCTGAAGCTAGTGCCAAGGTTGCGGACAGCACTGAGGTATACCTGCTAGCAGCTGGCATAATGTTCTCCATTTGTTATAATATCGACCTAACCTTTGTTGTTTGTTTCTACGTGTAAAGCATTACCCTTAAGCGAACTGATGTATTGGTGAACGCGAATCCTATTGAGTGCCCACCGAATTCGTTTCGTTCAACGTGACTCTGTATGTCATTTCTTATGCCAATAGCCTTAAAACCTTGACTTCAGGGATAAAGCTATTGTTCCAGCAATGATTCTATGGGCTTTGCCGGCTATGGTTGTATCCCTGTACGAAGTTTACCACCCGTGTGGTGAAGGCAACACCCAAAACCTGGATTGGCACAAAAAAGCGAGAAAAAACATCGTATTTTTTGTCTTCACGGCACCGCATTATCACGTGCAGTGCGCTTCTCCGGGCAGCAGAGTCGCCGCCGAAATTCTGGTGAGGTTCACCCAATTCCACTGCGGCCTTTCACATGCCACCGTTGTTTTGGTCGGGGCGCGGAACTTGTGGTCGCCCGAAAAAGCAGCTGCGCTTCCCCTGACGGCCAGGTATATGATTGTGGTGAAAAACCATAAGAAGCAATGTTCAAAAAATATGGATCGCATTTAATGCACCACCTACTGGATGCTGATAAATTTATGTCAAGCGGCTCTTAGTGTAGTCTACCATGGGCACTGAAAGTAGAAAGTAAGAGTGCGCTTTTCTGTTGAAATTTCATCCAAACCAAACTCTTACTCATCGCGGTTCCCGAATCAGGTCTCGAACCGGTGTTTTCGTGCATTTAAATATGTTATGGAAGATAAAAGTATCACGCCAACCAAGCAGTTGACAAACCATGATGACATCCAGCTGGGGTTCAAATAATGTTTTGCATTTCAGCGCCATCTCAATCAGAAGATGGTCGATGACATTTTTTCTCTGCCCGAGTCCTGAGTCACCGATGTCCTAAATAGCCAAGCCTGGCGACTGACTCCCCTATTCCATCTCCCTAGCCGGGACAACCGCAAGTTAGTGTAATCACCAGCTGCCCAAATGTATCACTCTTATTCCTACCCACTCTTCTACAGTTCATTGTGATCTAGTACTTTCTACCGAACGACACATTCCTTTATCTTCATCCCACTTCCATTGCTTACCTCCCTTAGAAGTCCATGACAACTTTCCGAGCTTTACCTCGAGTGGCCCAAATTCCCCCACGCTCATAAATATCCACGGCTATCTCTCACGGGTCTGCTTCACTCTAGTTTACGCATGCCCTCGATCCACACCTCTGCATCGCTCCCTATTCGCAGCGTAGCCGGTTCAATGCGAACCCCCTACAATAATCCAGCTAGTCATGGTTTATGAAGGCCAAACCATCCCCCGTGTCACAAGGTCAGTTCGCTATGTCGGATTTGGCGGGTTTTTGGTCGGTTTGTTTGGTCGTGCTCTTACCGAATAATAAGCTGTGATTGAGAAAACATCACCAAAATATGAAAACTGTATGAAAGTTTAATCTTAAATTGCGTTATATTTTCGCGACGCTTTTGTTTAAGTGGATCAGCCTCAGCCGTATCGTGGTCATGACTGGAAGCCGGTTGGAACAATCGTCCTGCTTCGCGTCACACGATATGAATGATATGATTATTATACCTCATCGCCGTTAAAGTTTTCCGGATTTCGCTGGAAGCAAGGAGTACTTCATACCTTGCGATTCAGTGATTGTCAATTGTACTTGGGTAATCACTTGATGCAGCTGGAAGAGGAATTTAAGCCCACGAACAATTGCGGGCAATTTGTGACATATTTTTTCATTACTACTGACGCTCTTGGTTAAAGTTCTTTTCAGATTGGCCGTAAAAACGTGGCTGACTCAACCAGAAAATTGTCGATGGGGTTTTTCTGGTGTTTTGACTATATATTGCCCTTGAGCCATCCAGCAGCTAAAATTTCCTCAGTGAAATGTCATACTTCCAGGGCCACCGAAGATGACTACAGACGCCGTGTACGCGAAGGACGCTGCCAACAACTCATTCAGCTACGGTTTGTCATTGCCAGTGACCGATGGACCTCAGGGTGAAAAAGCGAGGCGTGAGCCTCAGCTCTTTACCACCGCCCAAGTGATGAACTTCGTTGGTACTTTTGTAGCATTCATGGTACGAAACAACATTGTCCGTACATACTTGGCTCTTGTTCAACGTAAATGTTTTGTCCCATTTTCATTTCGGGTAGTATGATACCCAAGACAAGGATGCCACACATATTCCATCTTCGGTAAAACAAGCTAAGCGTCAAACGTTGTTTATGACTGATAAATGCTCCTTTATTCTATCATTATGCATACTTCACACAAGATGATTTTTGCACGCGTACATTGTTTGTTTCATGCCTCCATTTCCGTCCCTTCATCCACAGGTCAAAAATGAGTCAGCTAAAAAAGATGATGTTCTGCTCACCGCATTTAACTCTACGCGATTAATCACTTCTTCCCTTTACTTTATCATATTTGAAAACTGAACTGAACTGAACTGCGGTACACCAGCGGTGCGGTCGTCTCCCTCGGTGAGTGTAGCTGTTTTTGAAATTTTTAGAACACACAGCTCGTCCTCCTCGATTTAAGTTTATCTTTATCTGTGCTGACTGGATCCTGAATAATGTCAATGCCCCCCACCATTGATATAACCGCTTGCTCAGATGAGGCTACTTTCCCCATGAGGCAGTGCGATTCCCCCTCCGTGGTCAATGCCTCACTCCTCAATCCGGACGAAACGGTCCTTCATAATGCGCTGGCAACGGATGCACTAAAATGTGCAGTCCAAAGTCAGGCTGCAGAGATAGCCGAGCTAAGGGCCACCGTCCGCACCCTTAAGGATGAGCTGTCCAGCCTGAGGAGTTTGGTAATCAAATCCCTCCCGGTGTCCCAGGCAGCCGATCAGGTTTGTAGAGTTTCTGAGCAGCAAATTCTTGACGCCGCAAAGATTTTACAAGATACCGAGATTTGCTCCAAGCGAGTCATCCTTTGGGGCCGCTTCCTCAGTTCAGATCACCCTCATGACACCTACGCTCAGGTGTTTAACCGCCTTAAGCTCCCTCTCCCACTTAAAGGTCGGTCCACTTGGTTCGTAACCAAACGCACCAACCGGGTTCACGGTATTCTCATTGTAATGGGTTCCACAGATGCAGCCAAACGAATTGTTTCCCTGGCCGCAAAGCTCAAGGAAGAAATTAAAGGGCTCAAGGGCGTATCCATTGATAAGCCACTTCATCTGAGGCTCCGCAGTGAGAAGGCTAAGCCAAAAATTCTACAAAAAGCTGATCCTAAGCTCAGAGTGCTGCCAGTTGTCCAGGTAACTCGCCTTGAGGACCGAGCTGCATGCCCACCATCCCTCGCTTCCCTACTGACACCATTTCCCGTCGCCGAAAGTACTCCCGGTAGCAGGCCTAGTGCCACTAAACATCGGTCGCCTACGAAAAGCATCCCAGGCCCCACCATAGCCAACACGACTGTTTCAACGGACGAGACTCACTCATCCTCGAGCCCAGACATGAACCTGCAACCTGTTTCTACTGAAAGAAGCAGTGAGGAGGTTAAAGCACCAGATAATATATTTGGTGCTGTCATGAAAAATAAGCTCAACAACAAGAGAACTCAGAACGGGGCATCAAGCAGTGCGCAGAAGGGCAAACCACAAAAAGCAGCCCACCCTTTTCGGAGACCGAAGGATGTAGACCGTCCACCTGGATTGATACCCCTCAGGCTACTAGACATCAAAACCTACCGGTCCCCCCAGCAGTCTGCTTACGCTCTAGCCCCCCAATATCTTCAGCCCCCGACTCTCCCAGGACCTCCTTTCCATCCTCAAATCCCCCTCTTTCCCCCTCCTCAAACCCAAAACCAGCTGCCTCTGGCGATTCTGCAACAACTCCTGAGCATGTGCTCAAGTGTTTTTACAGCAATTGCCTGAGTGTGTTGAATAAGATCTCGGAGCTTCGGCAGCTTGCAGTAGATAAGGAGCCCCAGATCATAGCCCTCACAGAAACCTGGCTCACCCCTGACATACTTGATGCCGAAATATCCATTCCGGGATACTTCACAGTAAGGCGGGACTCCAGTAGAGGTCGTGCCGGCGGGGTCATCATATACTACGATAATTCGATCCCTCCTCCCACCTTACTGACAACACCAACCTTTTCATGTATTGATTGTCTGTGGGCCGTGTTTAACCTCTCTAGGACAGATACTTTATTGCTTGGTGTTGTCTACCGTCCTCCCGCATGCAATTCAACTGACAGCATAGGTCTCATAGACTTATTAGGCTCCCTGAAAAGCTATACAGACTTCACCCATCTGTTAGTCACTGGTGACTTCAACTCTCCCAGTACAAACTGGCAAAGAGCTGATGCCCCGGACATCACTTTCGGTAAACCCCTCCTTGATCTCGTACTGAAAAACTCATGGGTGCAGAACGTAAGAGATCCGACTAGATATCGCACAGGCCACGCCCCGTCCCTACTAGACCTGGTCATCACCAATGATCGGTTCCTAATAGATGTGGTGCATTACTTGCCGCCCCTCGGCAAAAGTGATCACATTCTCATTGGATTCGATTATATCGTGAAATGGCCTCCTCTTCCGTCAGAAACTAAAATTTTGAGATCCTTCAAAAGGACCAACTTTGACCAAGTCCGTGCATTTTTTCGCTCCCAGCTAAATTTATTTAACTCAGGTAACTCTGCGGATAAAATGGCAGAGAATCTCAGAGAGTTAATCTCCTTAGCTGATAGGCATTTTGTCCCCAGAATTCGTCGCCCATAGACCGCTAAGCGACCCCTCCCTCGCCCCATTAGGCGCATTCTAGACGAACGCGCACGCCTCTTTGCTAGATATAAAGCCACAGGCCTTGCCCGTGATGCAGAAGACTTCAGGATCACAAGGAACATATGCAAAGACAAGATTAGGTTCTATCAGAATGCAGTCCAGCGATCTGTACTTGATCGAGCACGGACCAATAAGGCATTTTTCTTTCAGTACATGCACCGTCTAAGGGGCACAGCTCCGACGCCATTAGCTCTCAAAGATAGTGCCGGATCTCCAATCACTTCCCCTAGCCAAGTAGCCGAGGCATTCAGCTCCTACTTCCGTACAATTTTTAGCTCCTTTCCCATATCATCCCACCCTACTATGCACCCGTTATCTCTGACCACTACCCTTAACCGCGTAACTATTCCCATTGGTGCAGTCGCTCAAGGCTTCCGACGGCTCAACCAATATTGCTCTATGGGTCCCGACCTAATCCACCCCCGTATCCTCAAGGAAGCCGCGGATACATTAGCTGCTCCTTATGCCTCGCTTTTTCAGCGATGTGTTGACGATGGAGTTTTCCCCCGTAACTGGAAAAAAGCAGTGATCGCACCCATCTATAAGAAGGGTAGTAGACACCTTGCTTCTAGTTACAGACCCATAAGCCTCACTAGCATCCCTAGCAAACTTTTTGAGGGAATTCTTAAGAGTGAGATTCTTTCCCATCTTCATAGAAATAAGATCCTCTCCCCGTCCCAACATGGGTTTCTTCCTGGCAGGTCATGCATCACCAATATGCTTACTGTCATGGATAGTCTAACGAAAGCCTATGATGATGGCCAGCTCTCACACGCTGTATTCATCGATTTTGCTAAGGCCTTCGATAAGGTTCCACATGCCCCTCTTCTTTATAAGCTGCAGACGTACGGGATCACAGGCTCCATGTTGGCCATCCTACGTAGCTTCCTTACCGACCGCACCTTTGTGGTTAAAGTCGGGAATGTTTTGTCCCAACCCTCCCCAGCAACAACTTGGGTCCCCCAAGGGTCGGTCTTAGGTCCTCTTCTTTTCCTGATCTATGTAAACGATCTACCGACAGCCCTTCCTGCGAACATTGCCATGTACGCAGATGATGTAACCCTCTGGAGTTCAAGCGTTGAAGACCTGCAAATTGCAGTTTATGAAACAAAACGCTGGTCCGAGGATTGGAACCTCCCAGTTAATGATGACAAATGCGTGAGCATGTCTTTCGGCAGAGAGACTGGTCACACGTTTTCCATTAATGGAGCAGCCACTCTGCCAAGGGGTGACCGACACAAGGTGCTCGGTTTCTGGTTAGATTGTAACTTATCCTTCTCTCATCATCACGAACTTGCGAGCAAGTCTGCCTTTCGAGTTCTAAACATGATTCGAAGGTCCTTCCCGCGCATATATAAGGATGATTTCCCCATAATTTTCGGCACTTATATCCGACCTCTGCTGGAGTACGGTAGTCAGATAGTGCACTCTGGTCTTGTCCGAGACCGTGAGATCCTAGAAAGGGTTCAGCGGGCCTCCACCAAGGCAGTAATTGGTCTATCCCATCTACCTTATCCCGTCCGCCTCTCACTCCTCAACCTCTATCCCCTTGACGTAAGACGCGTAAGAGGTGATTTGTTTTTGATGTTTCACCTTTTTGAAACAGGTCAAAGCGATTGCTTCTTCTCCGTCTGTCCAGCCTCCTCTCTCCGTGGTCACAGCAGAAAAGTTTTCAAACCGAGGTCACGCACTTCACTAAGGATTAACTTTTTTAGCTATAGGGCTATTACCATGTGGAATGCACTTCCGGAAGATATTGTTCTCTCGTAGAACAAAACTATCTTCAAGAAAAAGCTAGACCTCTACCTGGGTCTCTCCAAATAATTCCCTCTGTCAAAAAAAAACAACAAACAAAATAGTTGTCTTTTATCGCATATATGTTCATGAATGCCGCACCCCCACTCAGCTTTAGGCACTGTCCACAGTGGGACACTGAATGAGGTTATATGTATCTTGTTTTCGCTGCCACCCGCGCCCCCCCCCCCGCTTCTTTTTACTCTCGTTTCAGCTAGGTGAATCCGACGGAAGATCAAAGATTTCCTAAAGAACCGGGACAATTGGGCTCAAAGCCTCGAACCCGTGTAGTACTTCGAGACTTCAAGACTTCTTGCATTCCATCCTAAGTGGCTTTCTTTACGTGCCGTAAAACAGAAGTATGAAAGAGACTGTGGAAAAGAGTTAATTGTGATAACGGAGTAACAGTGTGAGTGGAAACTTTGTTTGATGGAAGAGGGAGGAAATAATATGGCATGCTCAATGTTTTACAAAAACGGTTGCCAATGGCTCTTAAACCTGCTCTAACACAGGCAGTACCAGCAGCATAAGACAAAAACCCCTCTTAAGCCGACTGGAAACGGATTGGTTTCTGAGTGGCTTTGGAGCGGTTTCGCCACATGGGAGGCAATCCCTCTGAACTAGTGATTTCCTTGTCACACTCCGTGGTATTCCGTTTCGGAAAGTGCATCGCCGTTTCCGTCTTAAATCACAGCTGCCTCAAGGACCAGCTGGCTATTTCTCCCCGTTTTCCTTCCGTATTTTACTGGTTTAGCGCCATTTCCTCGATTCGCTACGTATATCCAACTTGGACAGTCGTTAAAACAACTTCATAATACGGATCACAGAAGAAAGTTTTCTGCAAATCATGGTGATTTCCGTTCCATTCATCGAAATTCATGCCCGCTAATAACCTGCATATGCGAAATCTTGAAACCACCCCAAACTAATGCCAATCACCAAAGTGAACGATTTTCCAGAACCCATCAACCGGTATCAATAATCAATTACCTCCCTGATGTTCCACACCAAACTTTCAGTTACAGCTGCTGGAGCTCCGTAATACTTTATCAATTTTGAACACAAATTGTCTGAAAGGAATCCATCGTGAGTGACATTTACAGTTCTCTCTTTATCTTTGATCTTGTTCCATTTATCTGCTCACATGAAAACTCTCGTCGGAGTCGGTCACCACAACTTCCGGTTCCGCTCCGTTGAGCACGACGCCCATCGCCTAATTATTTCCTGTTTTTCACAACTCGGTTGAAACGGTTCTTTCGGCTATACTGGAAGACAACTCTTTACGGTTCACCCGAGATGGAACATTGTCAGGTTGGATTCGTGTGCATATTTTTCTATTCCTAACGGATCACTATAAATACCGCACAATTTGGAACGTAAGTGATTGCTCAGCCTGCGTTAAATTGGTTTTTTGCTTCGTGGATCGATTTCGATTGGGCATGGGGTATACCGAAGCTAGTTCACGCTCATGTAGACTACCAAGATGAGGAAGCCCTAACAGTATTTGACGATCGGAAAATGTCATTATCCCTGTGCACCTAATGAAAGTTGTTCAATCTGGCTTTTGAAGGTCCTTTCTGCACTGATATCCCTTTACTGGTGGCACTTCAACCCTACCGTTGTCTCCCTTGTGTTTTGTTTACGCTTGGTTTGTATCGGCATCATTTTATTTAGCCCTGTCGTTTAATGTAAATCAGCTTCATGAAGGCGATTTTGAGTACGAAACTGATAGAGAGGTATCACCTACACTCCCTTGTGTTAAGTTATCACTAGCAACGGAATCCTTATGCAGGACGGCACGTATCCCTTCTGACTATGCAGCTTCGGAGCTAAAAAGCGCAGCTGGACTTAGAAAACTTCAAAGCCATAGAGAGATTTGCAAGTCCAAGCTGTGCGCGGCAG
Organism: Fasciola hepatica; assembly: GCA_948099385.1. NCBI lineage: Eukaryota > Metazoa > Platyhelminthes > Trematoda > Plagiorchiida > Fasciolidae > Fasciola > Fasciola hepatica. Next base: position 1,267,478 of record CANUEZ040000091.1, read on the forward strand.
CGGCTTCAAGAAGAAGGGGGCGAGTAGCCCGCTGAGGACGTGTGCGGATCAACCCAGCTTCCAATATCAAGCAGGAACCTAGACGTTGGCGAGGCCTTGAATTCGGACGACAAAAGCCTTCAAAACAGAACAGGACCTCTGAGGCCCCCAGTATTTTATCTGGGTTTGACCTTTTGTCGACTAGGCCAGCGTTGTCTAGGCATGAACTTCGCGTTTTAAAATTTCCCCCGGGTGCGATGTTATACTTTTCCGTCAATTTGAAGATAACATAGGATGAGTATCCGTGACAACGGCCAGTGTCCGATAAGCATTTAGGTATTTTAGTGGAAATGCAAGTGCAACGACCCGTTGCGGAAAATCCCCCCAAAAACGCTGTGGTTCCTCTTTCCTTGACATCACTCGCTCGTACACAATATTTGCTTGTTTTACCCACTGTATGTCTTTGTGAACCAAAGTTTGTTTGTTCGCGTTCAACGCGCTACTCTGTCATATCCTGTTTTGGACCTGCTTGAGGCAACTGCTCATTCCACGCACGACGCAATTAGGTTCTCTTTTCCTGAGTCCCTATGATCGCGCAATTGAGGTCCTTATTTGTTTTAAGTCGTTGTTCATTTATGAATCTAGCATCGTAGAATTCCATGGATAATTGAGTTTCGATTTCGGGATCCGTTTCGAATTTGGCTGCTTATCGCTGGAGGGCGTCCTACAGCGAGGGTTGTAATGAAGGGTTGTTTGTCATACCGCAAAGAAAGAAACAAAAGAGCTAGAAAGGCGCTGAGAGAACTGCCTAAGAGAGCTCTTTCAGACGCAGGTGAGAATCATGACCCTATCCCTTGATATACTGAACAGATACCGAAGTGGGGTATTGACAATAACTATAATCATGAAAGTAATGGTATTTTCTGGGTACGCTAGACTCATGCCCCATTGTATGTTCAAGTGGTACAAATGACAAAGGAGTCAGATTTTAAAATAGGATAAAATAAGTGCACTCAGAGAGTCACGGCAGAATGCTGAAACGTACTGAAATAATAATACGGCCAATCAAAATAAAAACCGATGAGGTTATCAGAGCTCAGTTGTTTGCTTCCAAGATAATTGCTCGTCGGAATAAACTTCCCGAGGCCACGGCGAAAAAGAACGCTGTGGTAATGTTCAAGAGAAAGCTGAAGGCTGTGCGGAAACATGCATCTTTAGACTACCTGTGAGATAGTGAATGAAAAGAAGTTGTGGCTTTCCAGCAGGCCCCAGAGTCCTTCATCTTCCTCAATTACCTCTACTTCTTCCCCTTCCGCTTCTTTGCTCCTTACCAGCCTGTCTAGGTACCTCTCCTAAAAACGTCTTGGCTTGTCCAGAGCCTTTTTCCCTGCTGTTTCAAGAGAGCTGATAGTTAGACGTCTTGGCTCTCGCAATAAGAGCGAACCAACTGTTTGCCGACGGCTACTTGATCAAATGTCACTCTTCGCTACTCGCTCGAGGGCCATCCCGATGTGTCGCACTCCCAGTTCCTGAAAGGCAGACGATACCAGGAAGTCGAAGCAGGTTGAGACCAGGGGACTCGCCGGTGCAAAAAACTGGACCAAAATTAGCATTGGCTGACAGTTCTGTGTCCTGATTTCATCAGATGGTCTATAAGGTTATCCTTGATTGAGACTGGTTGGAAGTTTGGAGTACACAAACGAGCTGTACCGGAAATGATTACAGCTGTCCGAAATTGAAAGCTATTCGAGGGGTTTGTTGCTCACCTTTTTAAGAAGAGGAATTTATCAAATGAAATTTAAATAGTCTCTTGTAAGCCGCAGAATTTGAAGGACAAATGGATAGAAAACTAGTCGATTCACCAAAGAAACCAGTTGGGTAAATTGTCTGCTTTAAAATAGATATGCCAATAGGTATCAACATGGAAATATATTAGTCGGCGGAGAGGGCTGTTTAGAGTGGTGGCCGGATACCAACGATATCAGGCACATGGCCTAACTGTTGACGCTTCTAGAGGGGGAATAAGACCAGCTTGATGGCGGTGAAGGAGATGGGCCAAGGGAAAATGGGTAGGCAAAAGGCGAACAATCAGTTGTGCATAGGGCTCGTCAGGAAGTATCAAAGTGGAAATGGAAGAAAAACCTAAAATGGGCTGCGTGGTTATAGCGATTTCATGAGCGTGCAGATTTTGCAAAGGAGTTGGTAAAAAAGGCGGCAGGCAGGCGTACGTCGGCGGATGGAGGCTGCCTGGGGTGTACCATGCGGAAAGGAAATATGTATAAAGCATCGTGAGCCATAGAGAAATATGTGGAAAAGGGCCATAAGCTATGCAACAAAATGCATCAGCCTGCTATAACTGTGGCAGAGTTCAGGGGATGGACAGGAAGTCACTCTGAATAATACAATGTACTAATGGCAAACCAGGAGGCAGGGTGAAACTGCGAGATCATGGACGCATAAAACGAGAAGGCATAGTTCGTTGACGGTAGAAGTAGTGCCTCTGGTGGTCAGTTAGACAATTGTGAAATGTGATGAAGACTGAGCGGCGAAGCTGCGTGCAGAATAATTCGGATACGCTAAAACATGGAAAAAAATGTCAGCAGCAAAATTGTGATAAATCAATGGGAAAATATTGCAGAGGAAATCGGATGAAACGACTTAGAGTGCAGATAAACACTTATCACCTCAACGACTACTGGAGGATCACGAAAGGACATCTCAGTGCAGGACATTGTTTGGTGGTTGGTGGAGGAACGAACGTGTAAACAAATGTGCCAATGGTCGAATAGCGTTGTTAATTTTTAACTCAGGAATGGACGTGATTGGGAATGGAGCCGGAGGGTAGACAGACTTGCGGCCAAGGGAAGGTAGGCAATGATGCAACTGCCAAGACCGGTGAGTATTTGTATAGGCAACCACCGTTGCAAGGGAAAAGATGGATGATGGAAGGAGGCTAAAGCCATTTACTTCTCAGTACATAGATGGCGATAAATTGCGCCGAGCGTGAAACTGATAAAATACAACGTCGATATGGAGGGCAAGCTTGGAAGGGAACCGATGATGACTGTAGAGAACTAGAGCGAAAAATAAGTTTGCAGCAGCAGTGCGAGCATAAAAATGAAACGTTTGCAATCTGCTAGCGGTGCTGGTGGGTGGGACTGACCGTTCACTGGACACTCGACCTGAAGACCGTTTCTGGAGGCATGAGGTACAAAACGTCAATCTGATTGCGTCCGCACATTGTTTCGGACATCCTGCACGCCCGATGTGCGCCCGCTGGAGCGGTAGACCTGACCGCGTCCCGCATCGTTGGAATGAGACTGAGTTGTATAAATACGGTGAGGTTGAGTAGTCTAGGTCCTAGTGACCATATTATGGGAGCCCTGGGGAAAGCGGTCATGTGACGGACGAGAAGCAAGTTGTACGGAAATTTTCTTTGCCCCATCCATCGGGAAAAGTTCGAAGTTGTTATTCACGGGATGGTGCAGGCGGCAGTCGTCCTTGAAGGGCACTTTCTAGAAACAAAACTGAAGAAACTGCCTCTTGGCAGTTCTACCAGCTGTGGGTTCAGAGAGAATCACTGGCAAATGGCGTCACGCCAGGGAATTAGCATTAAAGGAACTGGGCCGTCGTAAAGTTCAGCGCTAGTTTTTAGGATTAAGTGGCAGACGGAAAGTAAACTTCAACGGTTCTGGCGACAAACTATTGCGGGGCTTGATGTGAATTACCGGTAAGGCAAAGAGGTGAGCATGAGCAAAACCTGAGGCTAATAAGTTTGTGTATTTCGTGGGTGGTGGATGGAAAACCACGTGAATTGTGGCGGTTTGTTCATCAGAGCAAGGCTTGCAATCTCCTATGGCGAAATGGGGTATCAACGACTAAATAGTTTTCGCATGAATAAGACTGGTGCCTCGAAGACACAATACCATATATGTTGCGTATTTTCTAGCACTAGCTACACTCTGATACTTGATAGTGGCTGATGAAAAATGATCTTCCGATCACGGTAACAACACATAGCACGAAGCAATGAACCAACAAAGCAACGTTGACCAGTAGGTGGTCATGGTCAGCAGCGTTGAAAATAAGGAGTGATAAGAAGACACACGAAAAGTGTTGACAGCCACAGGGTATGGGTCTGACTACTTCTTTCTGACTACTACAATATCAGTGGGTCCGCGTACTCCTGAGGGTTCATTGGCGATTACTGCCTACCGCACAGAAGTTGGTAGTTTACTCGCTATTGTCCCAGACAAGGTTCGCAAGCTCGAGCAATAGACATGTATGGATCATGCATTGGTGTGGGTTGTGTGCAGTCAAATGTCCAGTCATTTATTTATTGACTATTAAGGAGGCTGTAGATAGCGACCCAATTTGCCTTGAAGGCTTGTTCCGAAGGGAGAAACATTTGATGATAAAGAAATCAGACCACGTTGCAGTCCTCAATACTGTGATGGGGGCATGGAGTCCCAATGTCGCAAGAGATAGTTGGAGAGGGCTTTGACCTGAGGGGCTGGGTTGCAAGACCTACGTTTTGTGATATTTCGGAAGCGAAACAGACTCATTCGTAAACGGCTCAGCCATAAGGGCTCTAGATGCAGCATTTCACACCTTTCGATATAATTTATTGGTAAAGAATATCCTAGTGAAATTTTGGTGAATCTACGTTGTACATTCCCAGTTGCACATGTTAGAAAAGATGACAGTACAATATTCCAAAAAGTGGTCTGACATGGGTTCTGAAGTGCTTACTCTGCTCTTCGGAAGGCTGAGGGTTCCATACATCAGACCAATCAGCCATCTTTTTTTATCAAACTCCAAGGCCGACTGTTTGACTTAATTAACTGAAGGCGAGGACTGTAATCCCATGGTCCCTATTTCCGGACAGATGGTTATGAGCTGATCATTAGTTCAACTTTTTTCGCGGGAACCTGGACTTTATATATTAGGATACAACTTTTTGCAGCTGAAAATTCTATCAACTACCGTCTGCTCCAAGAACTTGATTATAGCAGATAGCTTGTTGTGCTGGCGATGGTAGTGGCCAAATCGCAAGGCCCAAGGAAGTACACAATTTCGCCATCGTCACCAAGAAGTACTGGAGCACCTTGTTAAATGACGTTGAAAGTGTCATTAAAGTATACAAAGAAAGGTAAAGGACCTATTGCTCCGCTCGGAATAACTCTATAGCCCGTGGTCCTCGGTATGTGACACGATAGCGAATATACTCGGCAGCGCGCAAAGCAGAACTCAAAACGCTGGAGCGGGACAACGTGTGTATTGGAGGAGCGCAACGGCGTGCAGACGACGTACACAGGCGGAGCAAGTGGCGCCACCAAAAACGGTCATTGTTCAAATAAACAAATTTGTTAGTCTTCTTCGTCGAGGGCTTCATTGGTAGCACTACAGGGGTCTCCCCCTAGAAGGCCGACGCAGTTGGGCTTCGACCCGTGATGGGTACGTCGGATTCGGTGGCGAGAGACGTTTTCCATGCCTCCCGCCGCGGTCGAACACAACAGCGAAGCCAGCACAAGCCGTTCTCCTTGACTCACACTGGTCGCTGTGCGTCGATCGCAAAATTGCGTTCTCCTCAAAATGTTATCCGACCGGGGTAAATCCTGTTCGTGACCTGGCAGTGGTGGTTGTGTTGTAAGGTTTGTCGTTGTCGGCATATCCCAAAGTTCCGTGTCCCTGTGGTTGTCATTGACTTCGTAAGCGAGCCAGCGTCCGGCGCCAAATGAGTCCAGTCGCGATCCAGTGAGCCTTGTGTTGGAGCCATGCGAGATCCTGGAATTCCATCTGGTTCTGTCTGACGGGACGAGCTGGAAGGAAAGAAACACAAGGAAGCTGCGCCTCGAGGCGCGATCGGATATTCGACTGAGGGGGACATACCGGCGCAATACAGGCTGCCGCCACTCTTGTCGTGATCACCACGTGGTCGTGCATTCATGTATAATAGGACTATGTACAAGTTGAATATAAAGAGTAAACTTAAATATATACAACTGTTACATATTCAGAAAACCTCGTTGGCTGTCGCAGCTCGCGGCCGCGTCAATTTCTCCTGTTGATCGGTGCAGCTGTGTCTTTCGTGGAGTTTGGTGTTGCAACAGGTAACGAGGGGTCGTTAGTGGGAGTAACAGGGGCCGACTCGTGACGACTAACCGAAGGTTGTGAGCAGGTAGGGACACTGAGAGGGTTGTTCGAGGTGGGTTCTGCCTCGATGAAGGCTGGTTTGAGGCGGTCTATGCTGATGGTCTCCTTCCTGCCCTCGACGTCCACCACGTATTTCTTTTCCTTTCGCTGGACGACGCGGAACGGGCCAGAGTAAGCCGCTTGTAGTGGTGATCGCACTGCATCTACTCGAATAAACACATGGCTGGTGGTAGCTAGAGCGGTAGGTATGTAGTTGATCAGGGTTTGTTCTCGTGGTGGGGTGGGCTTTATCACCCGCATTTGGTGCGACAGCCGTTTTGCGTAATCCCCGTAATTAAAACTCATAGGTGGTAATGGAGAAACCAACTCACCTGGAAGTCGTAGTGTGCAACCATAAACCAGTTCAGCCGCCGTAACACCCATGTCGGCTTTAACGGTGTTACGCAGTCCTAAGAGAACGATCGGCAAAACTTCACTCCATAATGGATTATCACGAGCACGAAGGGCAGCTTTCAGCTGGCGATGGAATCGCTCCACCATGCCATTGGCCTGAGGATGATAGGCCGTCGTCTTGTTGTGTCGACAACCGAATGCGTTTAGTAGCTCGTGGAAGGCGCCGTCGAAATGAGAACCGCGATCAGTGGTCACGATAGCAGGGCAACCGAACTGACTCACCCAACCGGTTAGAAATGCTTTTGCAGCTTCCTCTGAGGTTGAGCGAGGAATAGGTATGGCCTGTGGCCAGCGAGTGAAACGATCTACGCAAGTGAGGATGTAGACGCAGCCATTGGATGGCGGAAGTGGCCCCACGAGATCCACATGCACATGATGAAAGCGTGCGTCCGGTTCGCAGAATGTGCCTAAAGTAGATTTGGTGTGACGATGTATCTTAACTCGTTGGCACTGGAGACAAGCACGAGCCCAAAGACGTACGTCACGTTTGACGCAAGGCCAGACGAATCGCTTGGTGACTAGTTTCACTGAGGCGGTTACCCCAGGGTGCGATAAGTTGTGGAGGCTGGTAAAAACTCGTCGGCGAAAACTGGCAGGAACTAATGGTCGGGGTTGACCTTGTGACACATCGCAAATGATAGTTACGTCCGAAGTTGGAAGGGCCACTGCCACTAGGTGCAGGGAGCTGTTGTGTCTGAGTTGCTCTACCTCAGGATCTGTCGTTTGGGCTGCGGCGATTGCTTCTAGGTCTATGCCCATGGGTAGTGGGTAGTCGATATTGTGGACGCGTGAGAGTGCGTCTGCTACGGGATTGTGTGCCCCAGAGACGTGTCGAATGTCCGTAGTAAACTGCGAAACATAGTCAAAGTGGCGAATCTCGCGTGGCGAATATTGGTCAGAAGCTGACTGGAGGGCGTACACTAGTGGTTTATGATCTGTAAACACTGTGAACAATTGGCCCTCGAGTGTGTGCCGGAAGTGTCGGATACCCAAATAGATTGCCAGCAGTTCTCTGCTGAACGTACTATATCGGGATTCCGCAGGCTGGAGACGTTTGGAGAAGAAAGCTATTGGTTGCCATGAATTGTTGACGAATTGCTGCAACACTGCTCCAACAGCCGTGTCCGAAGCATCTGTTCCTAATGCCAGGGGAGAGGAAGGATCGGGATGTGCAAGGAGTGCTATGTTGGCGATAGCATCCTTGATCAAATAAGAAGCTGCCTGCGCCGTGTCGGGAAAAATGAATTTCCGCTTACCTCCACGTAAAAGGTCTGTTAGAGGCTGCATTATTTCGGCGCAGTGTGGGATAAAGCGGCGATAAAAGTTAACCAAGCCAGACAATTGGCGCAACTGTCGGTCAGAGTGAGGCTCAGGATAGTCGCGAATTGCCGCCACCTTGTCAGGCAGGGGCTGTATGCCTGAGGCTGAGATTTCGTGACCCAGGAACGTGATGGTCGTCCTATCTAATTCGCACTTAGCAGGGTTAATGGTTACACCGTGTTGTCTAAGGCGCTCAAAAAGAGCACGCAGGTGCGTCATATGCTCTTCTTTTGAAGAACTTGCCACCAAAATATCGTCTAAGTACACGTAGATATTCTTCAAACCGCGTGTTGCCTCATGCATAAACCTTTGAAAGGTTTGGGCTGCATTGCTGAGCCCAAAAGGCATGCGCAAAAACTCGAATAGTCCGAGTGGAGTTGTGACAGCGGTTTTAGGGATGTCAGCCTCTGCTACTGGGATTTGGTGGTAGGCTCTGACGAGGTCGATTCTGCTGGAAACAGAACAACCAGACAGGGTAGAAGTAAGATCTTGAATATGTGGAATGGGGTACCTGTCCGGGACAGTAGCCTGGTTGAGGGCCCTATAGTCACCGCAGGGGCGCCAATCGCCATTAGGTTTAGGAACCATGTGAAGGGGCGAGGCCCAAGGGCTACTGGACGGGCGTATTATGCCTAATTCTATCATGTGTTCAAACTCAGCCTGTGCTACGCGGAGCTTGTCTAAGGTCAAGCGACGTGGTCGGCTAAATGCTGGGGGTCCTTTAGTGACAATATGGTGGGTAACGTTAGTGGTCACCGCGGGAAGGGGGCCAGATTGTCTTAGCATTGCCGGGTAAGCTGAAAGTAGGTCTGCGTACGGGTGTTCGGCCTGCGGTTCGATGTATAGGGGCGTGATGTGATTCACGGAGGAATACGGCCCGGTTACGGAAAGAGAAGTCTGCCGGTCGACAACTCTCCGGCCTCGTGCATCGATCAGGAGGTCGAACTGGTCTAGGAAATCGATGCCTAGTATGGGATAAGGGACGTCTGCTACTATGAACACCCAGCGGAAGTTGCGACGTAGTCCTAAGTTGAGTGTGAATGACTTACGGCCGTAAGTAGCAATGGGAGCGCCATTGGCAGCACGGAGTTGTTGGACTGACGGGTTCGTTGCATCACCTGCCTCCTTTGGAATGACACTTACTGCTGCACCGGTGTCAATTAGGAACAGGCTATTGGAAACTAAATCTCGGACATGCAACAGACGACTGCTATTATGGCTGCCGACTGCGTTAGTCGTCGGAACGCGTCGGGATATTAGTTTCCCTGTTTGGCACCTGGGAAGGTGCAACCGGCTTCGCAGCGCCGAGCCTTCTCCCCAAACCGTTTGTGGTATCGACAGTACGTTGATCGAGATGGGTTAACCAGGCGGTCAGGGAAAGGGCTTCTGAGACGTTCACGTCGGTCAGAGTTGTGATAGGATATATGGTTTCTACAGTGAGAACAACCAGGAGAGGAAAAACGTCTGAAAGCCCGCTCGAAAGCAGCTATCAGAGTGTCCTCGGAGTGTGTTCCTACGGTGGGAGCTGTGGTCTGGGGGCTGCTCGAGTTTGTTACGGCGGTAATTTGTGGATGGTACCGGTCCATAATACCGTCCGCTAGTTTAGCCGCTTCTGTGAGCTTAAGGTGGCTAGAAACCTCGAGCAGTGCTTGAATGTTGGGTGGTAGTCGCTGTACCCACAACTCTTTAAGGACGTTTTCCTCTAAAAGTTGCCCTGCCAGCTGCTGCATTTCTCTCAGTAATGCAGAGGGCTTCTTGCTACCTAACTCTGTCCCTTGGGTCAGCCGTTTTAGTCTGGACGATTCTGACGGTAAAAGACAAGAGATTACCGCGTCTTTCACGGCTGTGTAAGAACTGTTATTAAATATTACGTCGCGTATCTGAGTAGCAACGTCACGGGGAAGGCGACCGATAGTCCACAAGTAACGGGTTCGTTCGCTTGTAATTCTATGTGATTCAAACTCTGCCTCCAACATATGAAACCAGAGTTGAGGGTCATCAATAAAAAACTGAGGGACGGCTAGGGTCAGGTTTACGGTCGTTGCTAGCCATAGTTGCAATGGTATATCAAATGTAAAGTGATATAAAGAGGTCAGTGCAGCAAAAGTGAAACACTTATAATATGGATATAAGAAAATATATATAAGAGATATGGTAACTGATATCCGGAATTTACCGTTTATATATCGGAAAAGTGTATATGTAAACGAATAAATGTGATTGAGGGACTTACGAATGTCCTTCGAGAATTAATTTGTTGTTCGGCCTCACCAGTTTAGGATTTATCTCAGTTAAGTCAGGACCTGCTCCCGTATAGTCTATAGCCCGCGGTCCTCGGTATGTGACACGATAGCGAATATACTCGGCAGCGCGCAAAGCAGAACTCAAAACGCTGGAGCGGGACAACGTGTGTATTGGAGGAGCGCAACGGCGTGCAGACGACGTACACAAGCGGAGCAAGTGGCGCCACCAAAAACGGTCATTGTTCAAATAAACAAATTTGTTAGTCTTCGTCATCGAGTGCTTTATTGGTAGCACTACAACTCCACCGTTTACTTTTCGAGGTAATGAAAAACCGCCGACAACGTCCACTTGTTTTCGTTATGTTAGATTTGACGAAAACCACTTGAGGGCTGAGTTAACAGTTGCGTGGGCTTTTATCTTATCCATTAGCCTATTTTAAGATACCCAAACAGAAGTCTTAGTCATGCCAGGAAGAATTACGATCACAGAGCTGCCACTGTTGGTAGCCATGGTCATGGTCCAAGGGGTCACTCACCCTGGCCGCACACGATATTTCTTCAAGACAGCCGTGCTGTTCAGGTTATCGTTCAGTAGATGAGCCGTTGGCTTATTTTTTCCAGTCTCTTGATAATTCAGGAAAATGTAGGTTTTTGGTTCGCTGATCAACAATTGGCTGGGACTTGTCGTGAACCTTCCTTGGGAATTGGGCTGACAAATGATGTTTCCCGAGGAGAAGAGAAAGTGCTATTGCCCGCAAATAAATTGAAAACTTTGACAACGAAACTGTAATATCAAGTCCGACGAAATCGAAGGTAACCAATGGTATGGCATCTGACTCGTGCGGTGTAACCGTTCAGTTTTAGTCAGCTTGGCTGTCAAGTCCTCTGGGTGGAGTGCTATGGCCCAGGACTGTTCAGACTTTTGTGGCTGAGAGTGATTTAGGCATGAGGAGTCGTCAGTGGTTCGAGTAGAAGCAAAATAGATACCCAAAGCTTCTGAGGTCTCCTAAAAATCCACTAAATAATTGTTATATATGATAGGTGAGGAATGAGAGTTTTACTGACCGTTTCTCAGTTTCATCAGCCTTGGTAAACCTTTGGTCCTGTTGGGATGACTCAGGGCCCCCAGGTACTGCATTTTATTGAGGGATGTTTCAACTGACTGTATAGTATAAGATAAGCGATCCATTTGTGGGAACCACGGGGAACCTCTCGCCCTAGGGAACTTGCTTTGTGGTATAGAATGCATCTTTCTAATCGACAAACACTGGTTTATCACGTTCAGGTAGTCCTTGGTTTGGGGTAATTGGGTCAAGACATGCATTCAAATTGGAGTAAATTTGATTGTTAGCCAAAGGGAAAGCGTCTCAGTTCCGGGAGCAAATAATTGAGAGCAAATGGTTTTGGATAGCATAGTAAAACGCGCTTTGGCGGTAGGTATGTGGATGGTTCTCGTCGGCATCGAAAACTCACGTCCTACCGGTAGATGGTCGCACTTAAGAACGTTGTTCCCGGCCGGTGTGTGCACAAGAGATAAACCCACCCTAAAAATGAAGTCGAAAATGTTACTGTCTCAAGCTGGGCGCAATAAATTTTGAGCCCATCCTTCTGAGCGGGTGCTAGTCAAGAAGTGATGTGGGTGATGTGGAGCATTCAACGTAAGCTAACGGATGCCTGGTGTGCAAAAGTCGTCAGCGACCAGGATAAAGCCATACATAATAGTAACGACGTTTAACGCGTCCATGATAGACAGGAAGTCATTTTGATTAGCAGGAGGAGGGTGGTATATGCAACTGGTTAATGAAGTCAGGACATCCCCTCGTGACCTTTAGCCAAACTGAATCCGGTAAGTTGTCCAGTACGGGATGCTGATATACTTTCGCTCATATGGTTTGCCCTAAGCACATAGTACAGCCTCTTTCATGCTGGGTCTGTCTTTCCTCCCCAAAGGCCTGTTACCCGTTGACAGTGACATCCTCGTTTGGATTCTCGTCCGTCAATAAGCTTTTGAAGGCTAAAATAACATCGTAATCAGACGTGAAAAGTAATATACGCAGCATTCGCATCCTATCTACTGCGGAGCTTGTATTCAGCATAAACAGTTAGAGCCGTTTGGAGGGGTCAGGAAATTTAGGAGCTTTAGGAACTTTATAGGTCTTCGACGTAGCCTTCGCTGAGGTCTGACTGGATAACACTATCAGTGTTGCTTGAGGCTGAGTAGTCGGCATGGTGGATGGAGAATACGACCCCTCATGGATGGTGGAACAAGCCGAGTAGGTACGTCTGGAGAGGCAGTCAGCTCGGCTGATGGGTTGGACCGAGTATCGCTAGTACTGATTAGGGCCGTCAGACTGGAGGAAGATCGGCAGTTTGTAAGTCTATTTTGGGTGGGACAACGCCATGAAATGTCCCTAACGAGAGCCTTGCTGCCAGAAGATACTGGTGACTGAGGCATAGAAGTATGAGAAGCCGGGTCCAGGTAGTCTTTATTCAGGAGAGGAAAATTAAGTGGAGTAGCATCAACTACATTGGCACCTGCCTTAATACGGGCAGTTTCAGTGGTGCCCTTTTTACATCACTAAGTAGATGGGCTGTAACCTGGAAGGGAGAAGGCATTAGAAGTGGAATTTAAGGATGCTGGTTAGGTCAGAAACTGGAAGGCCGCGGGCACTGTTGCAAGTGGCCGGCGGTGGTAAGGGGATTCAGGTTGGTCGAGATATATGAATGATATGAAGCGGGCTGTTCATGGGGCAAGTGTTACTCTGGTTGAGATATAGATTACGTAAAACACCATAGTGATCGTTTGGCACAGAGAGTGGTGGCAATGGAAATGCAGGGGGGCCAGTTGTAGCGGTTTGATAAAATGGGTAATCGGAAGGTGCAGAAAAATATGGCGAGGTGTTAAGCATGGTGCAATCAGCGGAAGGTGGCTTTGAGCGTGAACAGAGGTCATGGAGAACGTTCACTCGTCCACCGTTTCGTCCTGTAGTGCTTCAAATGGGATGTCTAGAAGGGGGGGCTGTGGCTTGATGAATGAGTTGGATCTGACTGTAGAGTCCACAATGTGCGTGCAACCTAGCATAAACATTTTCACTGGGCTGTGAGATCGCCTAGACAAAGCTAATTTGTGCCCAGCAATCTATCAGTTGGGGACTGGAGTCGAACAACGAGATGGACTGGAAGAATATAGGATACCTCGACCGACGGATTGCAAGTTTCCGGGTTCGTTTGATAGGCTGATCGATGGGGTCATACCGTAGTCCTTTGTGGCTAGGGTTTCAGAGACAGTCTATGGCGGATTCCTCCACGAAGGCCCAAGGGGGAACAGATTGCCAGTGGTGAACTCTGTTTCCTGGTTCTTTGGGTATTGTTTGGTGAGTTAAGGTTGAAAAGGACATGTCTAAGTCAACGTCGAACATCTGAGATCGACATCTGCGTGAGCGTGGTGTCGAACCGGTATCGCATGTGCGTTGAGATTCACCAGACGGTAAAGAAGGAGAGAGCTGAGGGCGGCCAATTCTTGGTGAGGCTGAATCAAAGCTAGCGGGTTTTGCAAATTCTCTTTGCGGTGAGGTTTTGTGTGCATCGATCCTTGGGTTTTTGAACAAGGTTCTCAAGGCCTTTGTAAATTGGTTCTTAATTATTTCGTCGGCAAATTTCTCATCAAGAAATTTAAACAACAGCCGGCAGGATTTGCGTCGAATGCGCTCGCGTAGCCGAATGCACTGGCCGGGGTGCTGCGTCACGTGAATAGCACTTAAAAATATGTTGTACATTTTCAACAGAGATTCTGTCGAGCTCACTGAATACAACAGATTTTAATGAGCTGCTGGTCCTTCGCACAGGCAATGGCACCAAAAAAGTCCAGTCGTGGCCAGATCTTGGGTTGACGGATTTGTTGGGGGATCAGAGATGTACGTGAGCGGAATCGCCTTGGTCAGAGTCTTATTAGCTGATGACAGCTGACTTTTGAGATCAAGCAGGTTTCTCAGTTATCTCAGCCCTTTTATTTGCCCAACCAGAATCATTAGTCAGGCTGACAGCGCTCGGACCAGATGAAAGTTCCGAAACTTTCGACTTAAGGAGAACTATTTATCGAGTGTTGGTACGACAAACCAGTCCAGGCGTAGTTTGTTTGGTTGGAGGTTTAGGCCTTGCAATACTGGCAAAGATCGCACTCGAGTGCGGAATATATAGAATAGTGTTGCTTTCCACAATGCCAAGGTTTTCTGGAGGAATGACGTGGAATGCTGCGGTTTTGGAGCAAAAGGCATGACGCAGTGGAATTGCTTACAGTGCGATTTTTAAACTGAGCGATGATGTCTAGATGGTTCCCGAAGAGATTGTCGCCAATATTGTGTATATATATATTAGTGCATGATCCGGTGACATCAGCAACTTTCCCGACGGTAGTGTTCTACCCTGATGAGGTTTCAGTCCATGTTGCAAGAACAAGACCGTCCTGCAGGCCAGGTGCATATGCATTACCACCGGCCATTTTTAGTCGAGGTGGCGAAGATGTTCCAACGTTGCTGACAAACATATTCAATTTGTCATTCAGGTGCAGTGTTTTCCCTTCTCAATGGAAAACTTCAACTATCATACCGATGCACAAAAAAGGATCACGTCTAGATCCAGTTAACTATCGGCCGGTGAACCACACCCCGGCCGTGTCCAGAATCATGGAGAGAATGATCAAGGAAAGGCTGACACGTCACCTCCTTAACAATAATCTAATCAACGCTGGTCAGCATGGTTTTCTGAAAAACTGTTCATGTGCGACATGCATGACCGATTTCCTCAATCTGATCACAGAAGCTGTCGATATTGGTAAATCGGCAATCGTGATCTTTTTGGACATGACCAAGGCTTTTGACAGAGTATCCCACGTCCGGTTACTACAGAAGATCAAAACATATGGAATCGTGGACCCAATGCTCGCTTGGTTTGCGTCCTATTTAACATCCCGAGACCAGGTTGTAAGTATAGGTGGAAATTTGTCCGAACCCCGTCCCGTAACCAGTGGGGTGATACAAGGTAGTGTACTGGGCCCATTACTGTTCTCATGTACGTTAACGATATGTTTACCATTTTCCAACGGGGAGTTCCCTTCCTGTTCGCAGATGATATCAAAATCGTGTACACTTTTGAGCTCGCGGCGTTAGCCTCTACCGTAGATGACATTATAAGGGAACTGCTCGCTCTCAGCTCCTGGAGTAATGATTGGAAAATGAGTTTTTCCGCCGAAAAAAGTAATATTATTACGTATAAATGTCACGCCCCCACTGGGAAATTTAGTATAAACGGCAAATTCATCCCCAATAACTCTCAGGTACGTGACTTGGGTCTACACTACTCATGTACGTTTGACTTTTCGGAACACGCAGCCTTCCAGGTGGCTAAAGCACGCCGTACGATCGGGCTAATACATCAAACATTTATTTTGCCAGAAAGTAAACTAAACATTTTTAAGTCCCATGTTAGACCTCTTCTGGAATACGGCTCAATCATTCGTTCCAACATGCGACAAAGGGACCGCATAGCGTTTGAGAACGTACAACGGGCATTCACGAAACAGCTTATAGGTTTTTCTTCGCCCTCTAATTACATGGAACGATGTGAGCGGCTGAAAATCGATCCCTAATGGCTACGCCGCATAAGAAATAACCTATTCTTTCACAATATCTTGAAGAATAGATCATGTAGTTCAGCACCGCAGGTAAGAACCCTTTCTACTTATCCCTTACGTAACAATGAGTTCTTGGTGTCTGTCCCTTTGCCGAAGCTTGCTCTTCGGTCAAACTTCTTCATTAACAAGTACGCTTCATTGTGGAATAAGCTACCACAACGAATTCGGGCGTTATCACCGACATCGGTGGCTTTCAAACAGGAAATAAGCATAGCCCTAACGGTGGACACGCTGACTAGGTTATACAGTCCGTATATTTCAAGGGCTCAGGCCTTTGAGGTAGGAATAGGGTACTAATAAATCGAATAACCGCTCTGAGCAACCTATACCCAATTAGACCCGCATAGGGTTGGCCCCACGGCTGCAGCAATTACGGAACTCAGCGGTTCATTCATACTATCTAGGACAGCAAAACAATCCCAACTTTTTACCATCAACTTCTTCCTCCTGAAATATGCAACTCTGTGGAATAAACTCCCAGCTGAACTCCGTTCCGTAGATTCCCTAATTATGTTTAAGTCTGGACTACACGTAGCTCTGGACATCCAAAAACTGATCGCTCTTACGAATCCTTATATGTCTTTTGATAGATCTTATGAGGAAAACGCTGGATACTAACCCGAACCCTTGATAATCTAGGAGGTGCCACACCATACGCCGCAGGTGCCATCACCTAAGCGTAAACCTACCAGTTTACAATGCCTAAACAGGATAACTCTCGTGACTGAGGCCAGTGCTTCAGCAGTCGTATTTGATTATATGAAATACCACTGGAAGCATGAAAGATAGTCTTTGAACAATTTCAGTACCGATTATTATTAGGTTTTTGCCTCTATCTCTAACCCAAGACGCAGCACCTGTCACACTTTTCAACCTCCATCCAGTAGTCACCATTAGGCATTCACAGCTCAAGTTCTGTCCCTATCACAGAACTCTAGCATCCTCCACGATTGGCCTATACAACATTTGATACTTAGCCAGCAAAACTACTAACCATCTGTGGATCGTACCGACGAATCACGTTGTTAGTGCTGCAAGTTGTACCCCATCTTTGTGCAGACTGGCGTTGTGTTGAACACAAACCCCATCAAATAATCGCAGGCCGTGGTTGACTCTACCTCCCCCTGCATTTTTTGTCCCATGTAAACGGCCTGGGTGTTCTGACTTCACGGATAAGGCGAGTGTTAGCGCGGCACTTCTGCAAACATTCCTGGCCGTGAAGGTCTCCCTGCACAGAGTTGACCACCAATAAGACATGAACACCGAAATGTAAGAGATTGGCACAAAAAAGTGAGAAAAAATACCCCAATGTTTTGCCTTCCAGGCATACCAGCCTTGTCATATGGGAGCCCTGTCTCCAGGCTGCAGTGTTGCTACAGATGGACTGGTGTGGTTGCCCTATTTCCAACGCGGTTTGTTACATGCGGTCCGCGTTTTGGCCGGGGCGTGGGAGCCGTGGTCAACCACCAAAAGCAACTCCGCCTTCTCTGATAGCCATATACCTGACTGTGATAAAACCATTAAAAAAAACAATAATAATAATAAGAACGTCTAAAAAAGTGTGGATCATTCTTGGAGCGCCACGTGCTGGATGCCAGTAGTTGTGTATCGTGCTACCTCCCTACCTGAAGCAGGCCCTTGTGCCGCCTACCATGAGCACCGAATGTAGACCGTTAGAGTTTGCTTCCATGACGAAAATTCGGACCCACCTCACACGGTTCCCCAAACCAGTCCTCACATCGGTGTAGTCCTGCCTTGCAAAATGATAACAACGGAAAAAGATACCACGGTAACCATGCAATCATATCCACATCAGATTTCCTTGCTCACATTGGAGCCTAATCCCAGTACGATAGCACTATCGAGGAAGAGCATAGATGAACTCACTTCAATGTTCCAAGACAAGTGACCAATTACCTCTAATCTATTACCACTGTCACCCCAATAGTTCCTTCTACTTTGACTCCTCAGAAACTACTCAGTATAGAACAACCACTATACCGAAAGAGACAGTAACAGCGTAGCGCCACGCAAACAGTATGATAGTCTCACTCGCTCTGTCTGTTATTTCAAACCTATCTTATCGCCTCGTGCCAAACTGCGTTCTGCGTAAGCAAACGGTATTGAGAGTTATCATTACTAACCACGGGCAAATCATAAATCCTATGAAATGCATACAGTTACCAAGCCTGTGTACGCAACTTCGTCAGCCTGCAGCAGTATAGCTCAAATCCACTGCGAGCCTATTTTACCCATGCCCCACTCACATAGACCTAACCAATCCATTGTTTATTGTCTTCATATATTATCATAACCCACAGCTGGAACCACGTCCAGACTGCAATCTCCTTTTATTTTAGGTCGTTGTCTCCCACTATCTCAGTCGCCAAATTGGCTAACCAAGGAGGCCGCTTTGACTTGTACAGACAAAGACTCAAGTGGAACCTACCATGGCAACTGGGACCGAAATCCAATCACACAACAGGAGATACCCCTAATTGCTTATCAGATCGTTCAGCATTTTCTAACGTAACCAACAAGAATTCCAGCTCACGCGCATGCCGCTAACATACAGCCACACTCGGCTGATTGACTGACACATACCTTGCCCTGCCAGACGAAACTTACGCATTCGATGTCGTACGTTACCAGAATAACACTGAAGGCAAATGCATCATCACATACATATATATATTTATCATTGAAGCAGCATAACGCTGAAGTCCATGCGAAGATTTTCCCACTTTATTATCCGTTAACACAGGTTATCTTTCCTCCGAACCGTAGCCGGCTGGAATTCGACTCTCCACTTCTCGAGGACCCTCCAGTTGCGCCTTCTCATTTCTGAATAGTACATGTTACTGGCCTTGAATCTAAACTCATCTTTTTATGGACTGCTGTTTCTCCCACATCCACCGGTGTTCACTTTCAAGAAACTGGCCTCATGTCCCCCTGCTTCAAATCTCATTCCGTTTACAGAACTCCGGTAAATCCGTCATTCAGGGTATGCATTGTCTTCATGGATCGCTATCCTCTTCGCATGCGTCGATTTTCCACCCTTTTTCTTCTTGTTCAAAATTTATTCCATCTGCAGAACCTAAGTTGGCCTCTGGTTTCCTGGGCTTGCATCATTCTTGTTAATAATGCCTCCTTAGCACTGCGTTAACGATTTTCTCGATATCTCCACCGCGCACCACTGCCTGATCCGGATTCGAAACTGGTTTAAAACTGCCGCGCAAACCATTGTCAGAATGATCCATTCAAACTTTTCCTGTCATTGTTTTTTCATCTCTAATACTCTCAACTTTCATACTTAGAATACGTGAACGTTTCATCTTATTGAGTAACGTGTACACCATGATCATGCTTTAGCGCGTGCGTCTCGACCATGGCCGAGAAATATACCAATATTTATTGTGGTGTCAAATGTGAAACAAGCCGTTGGAATAGCGTTGAGTCTGATGGTAGACTACAGGTACAACTCCTAACGGTGGGGTGAAATTTTATTTTCTAGACAGATGTTTCCCTCCGTTTGTATCCTAGGAGGCAGTTCAAAAATTACTTACCCAAGAATTTTTAGATCAGTGGGTTAGGTCAGAAGTTTGCGCCCGCAGAAAGTTCCTGAAATTTTTGCGAGCCATGGAAATGCATCGGGAAGTTTTAATTTTCAGTATAACCCCAGACAGCTTAGTAAAACTAGGCGGACTACAGCATGGTAAACGACGTGATGTGGTCGTTCACTTAATGCTGTGGTCTGGCCAAGAATCGATAGTTCTTCTACAGATAGAGTCGCAAAGGACAATTTCAGGTAGGCTTGAGCCTAAATTTCCTATAGATAGCTTGTGTTGACATTTTGCGATGCCAACTTAAGATCTCATCGGAGGGTGACGCGGTTAATAAATCTGACAATGAAAGCTTCTGTATAAGTAGCTATTACTGTTAGGAATGACACAAAAGTGAGTTTAAACGATGCGAAATGCTAAAACTGAGACAACCTGATTTAAGCTTTACGGAGACAAGTTGGTAAGTTGGGCGGACGCGCTGGGGCAGTTAGATCATTTGGATGCTCCGGATCCAGTTACTGTCACAGAACGGGTTCTCAGAGGGTTCTCGCGTTTCGTTTCTCTGGATTAGGTTAAAGTGTCCCAAAAATATATGATACTGATAGTGAACCGAACCCTCGCGACCTATGTAATTTTGCCAGCTCTCAGGCTCAGCTGCAACGAAACCACTGCAGCTACCTGCCTCGAACCCACAAGGCGTTACCGAACCCTCAGTCCGGAGACGGTACATGTGGTAAAAGAGCTTGTGCATTGATCGCCGATGACAGAATTCGCCCCAGATACAAAAGTGAATATAGTCTCACGGGCTGTTTAGATTTTCTCAGCGCGACCGTCAAGGAGGGGTAAGAAGTCGAAACTAGGCTAAAGGCTTGTATCTTGTTTTTGCCTGATCCATCGCACGAAGGGCTAACCAGTCGAGCAACATCCCAACTAAGTGAACTGCAAGCAATGGCGTCATCGCCTGCTACACGACACAAACGGGAAGCCGGTCTTATCAATTGTTCTCAAGCGGTCATGTAATTAGGCCAGAATTTGTACCTTCTATCATCAAGGGAAAGAAGGGATCTGTCGTGGTTAATGTGCTGCTTGAAACGGGAGCTGACACTCTTCCTGCTCGGACCGCTTTGGCTCGTGGGTTGGGTTTCGTTGGCAAGGAATGAAGGGTGCATTTGGACATCCGTAGGCAGCACAGTTGGACAGTGTGTCATGATTCCATTTCTTTCAAAATCTATTAGTGATGAGAACGTAACGGAAGTTTAGAGGGTGTATACAGCGCCACTGTTTTCGAGGTACCAGCAGAGACTCCAGACCCAGAAATCCTTTCAAGATGGAATCACCTAGGGGGTCTTGACTTTACTGTCATTCCTAAATCGACTGTTGGTGTCTTGGTAGGCCTCTACGCCCTGAGGCACACTGGACGTTTGGAAGGCGAAGAGGTCACAAAGAGTACCCGTGCGCTCATTGTCATTCTTTGGGTTGAGTCTTCCGAGGACCACCAGGCAACATTCACAGGGGCAGTGCAAAAGCACTTCCGTTTCACACAAGACCGTGTGAGATAGGGCACAATCTTACAGGACCATATATCCAGGATTACAAGAAAAACGCCTCGGCTGAAACTGCCCTATACGTGGAAGACAAACGTGTGGTGCTCAAGGCAGAAAGATCATTGAAACTTGAAGATGGACATTTTCGTATAATACTACCATGGAAGAATGACACATTGAAGACTTACGGTAACCGAAAGGCGGCGTTGCGTAGCCTGCTTATGACTGGTAGGAAGCTAAAGAAGGGTCCAGGATAATCTTCCGTTTTGAACAATATTGGGAAATGGGTTATTCCATTAGGGCACTCAGTGAGAACAAGGAAGCACTGGAGTGTAGCCTCGCAGATTGTTAAAAGAAGATGGCTAATTGGCCTGATGTATGGAACCCTCAGCCTTCCGAAGAGCAGAGTAAGCACTTCAGAACCCATGTCAGACCACTTTTTGGAATATTGTACTGTCATCTTTTCTAACATGTGCAACTGGGAATGTACAACGTAGATTCACCAAAATTTCACTAGGATATTCTTCACCAATAAATTATATCGAAAGGTGTGAAATGCTGCATCTAGAGCCCTTATGGCTGAGCCGTTTACGAATGAGTCTGTTTTGCTTCCGAAATATCACAAGACGTAGGTCTTGCAACCCAGCCCCTCAGGTCAAAGCCCTCTCCAACTATCTCTTGCGACATTGGGACTCCATGCCCCCATCACAGTATTGAGGACTGCGACGTGGTCTGATTTCTTTATCATCAAATGTTTCTCCTTTCGGAACAAGCCTTCAAGGCAAATTGGGTCGCTATCTACAGCCTCCTTAATAGTCAATAAATAAATGACTGGACATTTGACTGCACACAACCCACACCAATGCATGATCCATACATGTCTATTGCTCGAGCTTGCGAACCTTGTCTGGGACAATAGCGAGTAAACTACCAACTTCTGTGCGGTAGGCAGTAATCGCCAATGAACCCTCAGGAGTACGCGGACCCACTGATATTGTAGTAGTCAGAAAGAAGTAGTCAGACCCATACCCTGTGGCTGTCAACACTTTTCGTGTGTCTTCTTATCACTCCTTATTTTCAACGCTGCTGACCAAGACCACCTACTGGTCAACGTTGCTTTGTTGGTTCATTGCTTCGTGCTATGTGTTGTTACCGTGATCGGAAGATCATTTTTCATCAGCCACTATCAAGTATCAGAGTGTAGCTAGTGCTAGAAAATACGCAACATATATGGTATTGTGTCTTCGAGGCACCAGTCTTATTCATGCGAAAACTATTTAGTCGTTGATACCCCATTTCGCCATAGGAGATTGCAAGCCTTGCTCTGATGAACAAACCGCCACAATTCACGTGGTTTTCCATCCACCACCCACGAAATACACAAACTTATTAGCCTCAGGTTTTGCTCATGCTCACCTCTTTGCCTTACCGGTAATTCACATCAAGCCCCGCAATAGTTTGTCGCCAGAACCGTTGAAGTTTACTTTCCGTCTGCCACTTAATCCTAAAAACTAGCGCTGAACTTTACGACGGCCCAGTTCCTTTAATGCTAATTCCCTGGCGTGACGCCATTTGCCAGTGATTCTCTCTGAACCCACAGCTGGTAGAACTGCCAAGAGGCAGTTTCTTCAGTTTTGTTTCTAGAAAGTGCCCTTCAAGGACGACTGCCGCCTGCACCATCCCGTGAATAACAACTTCGAACTTTTCCCGATGGATGGGGCAAAGAAAATTTCCGTACAACTTGCTTCTCGTCCGTCACATGACCGCTTTCCCCAGGGCTCCCATAATATGGTCACTAGGACCTAGACTACTCAACCTCACCGTATTTATACAACTCAGTCTCATTCCAACGATGCGGGACGCGGTCAGGTCTACCGCTCCAGCCGGCGCACATCGGGCGTGCAGGATGTCCGAAACAATGTGCGGACGCAATCAGATTGACGTTTTGTACCTCATGCCTCCAGAAACGGTCTTCAGGTCGAGTGTCCAGTGAACGGTCAGTCCCACCCACCAGCACCGCTAGCAGATTGCAAACGTTTCATTTTTATGCTCGCACTGCTGCTGCAAACTTATTTTTCGCTCTAGTTCTCTACAGTCATCATCGGTTCCCTTCCAAGCTTGCCCTCCATATCGACGTTGTATTTTATCAGTTTCACGCTCGGCGCAATTTATCGCCATCTATGTACTGAGAAGTAAATGGCTTTAGCCTCCTTCCATCATCCATCTTTTCCCTTGCAACGGTGGTTGCCTATACAAATACTCACCGGTCTTGGCAGTTGCATCATTGCCTACCTTCCCTTGGCCGCAAGTCTGTCTACCCTCCGGCTCCATTCCCAATCACGTCCATTCCTGAGTTAAAAATTTACAACGCTATTCGACCATTGGCACATTTATTTACACGTTCGTTCCTCCACCAACCACCAAACAATGTCCTGCACTGAGATGTCTTTTCGTGACCCTCCAGTAGTCGTTGAGGTGATTAGTGTTTATCTGCGCGCTTAGTCAGTACTTCAGAACACCTACTGCCGAATTTTTCCGAGTCGTGGACAGATAATATGGTTGGATTTATTCGACGTTGCTAAGCATCCCGTCACTCTGCCGAGCAAGCATCTTGTACTGCATTCCATCATTAGACGGTGAGTTTATCTGCAGGTCCACACTGGTTATACACACGAGCTTGCTGAGATTCGCCAAATGTTTTTGATTTTACATGGCAAAACGGTAGTTCGTCGGGTATTTATTAAATGCTGGACTTGATGGAGGTAGTCGGCTCCAGCATTTTGCCAAAAAACGATCCCTTGGCCGTCGTAGCTTGCCGGGTTCTCTGATCATGCATTTGCTAGTATTGGTGTGGACTGCTTTGGAGCTTATCACCGCTAGAGTTGGAAAGTGAAAGATAGAACTGGTGGTACCCTGTTGCGTACCTGAAAATCAGGGCGGATCTCGTCGACGTAAATAATTCCCCTATTGTGTATTTCTTCATCCAGAAGTTAGTTAGGTTTGCAGCTAGGAAAAAGCAGCCAAAGATAAAACGCAGTTATGATGGTTGCAATTTAAAAGCAGCGCAGGCTGAACTACTTCTCTGTGGTCGCGACATACCACCGACTATGTTTAGTAAGTTCTGTTGAAACGCGAGGTAGAGTGGCTTTTTGGCCCCCCCTGATGAATGTCATTGGAGCGACTTTCGGGTGAGGTTGATAATATCGGTTAGGAGAATATTGCGAACAATAACCTGCAGTCAGCGGATGAAGGGCTAGACCACTTCTGTGTTTCCGGCCAAAATCTAAAGAACAATTACCGATCGACCATTGCCTCCTTTAACGGATGATGCTGAGGATTTAGCGGTGTTGACGCCCAATTAGACTCTGTTCCCCGGGGTAAATGGAACGTTGACGGATGGCATGGTTTTTCTCAGTCGCATGTGAGTCTGTGGCGGAGGGTTTGCTTCTAGGCAGAACAGTTGGGAAGAATAATTTGAATAATAATTATAATGATGGCATATTTTGGATAAGCTCAAGGCATGCGGGAGTGCACTATAAGATGATTCAACAGATGAGACGATCGGAGTTTTCAAAGGGGTAAAACATGTGTTCGCAGGAAAATAACAAGGGTGGTAAAAAAGATCAAAACAATAATAATGCCCGGCGAGTTGGAAGTTCAGTCCAGTTCAGTTCAGTTTAGGTTGCACAGGACAGGTAATGGCCACGGCCAATCGAGCGTCCAGAATTCCTTCGATGGTATACACACCAGTTATGCACCCACCATTGCCGAGTGTATTTCGTCGAATCCCCTCTAAAAATGAGAGGAAAACGGAAAACCTCACCGCACGTCAACTGCGAGAGACATTGTGCATCGTGAGCGTTCACTGAGACAGTATGCAATGAGGGGAAAAGTCTGTTAAAACATACGCCAGAAGGACCACAGTGCTACCCGTCATCCATCTAGTTGATGTACTCAAGGCTCACTACAAGGAAAGATCTCGTACCACTTGCGATCTAGGGCATCCCTCAAGGATTGGACGGTGTGCAGATCTACCATTCCACCAGGCAGACCGTTCCAACTGCTCACAACCCCGTTGCTGAAGAAGTGCGATCTATCCATCAACCTAGATCGGGCTTTTATCAACTTCTTTTCATGTCCCCTTGTTCTGGAGTCTACGGCCACTTGGAATAGACTATCTGGTCTAAGGCCAGAAAAGCCCTTCATTACCTTGAATGTTTCTATGAGATCTCCTCGACGTCTCCTCCTTTCCAGCGAGAAAAGATTCAGGTCACAGAGTCGCTGCTCGTAAGTCTTACCCCTCTGCCCTTCAACCATTCGCGTGGCGAGACGTTGGACTTTCTCGAGGCAGGCGACGTCCTTTTTGTAGGAGGGTGACCAAGCCTGCACGCTACTTTCTATGTGAGGTCATACTATAGCCATGTAAATAGGTACGAATACCTCCGGCTTCCGGCAAGACAAAGCTGATCGCAGTCTAAAGAGCTCCCCACGAGCCTTATGCGCAGCAGCGTTGCACTGCTCTGACCGTTTGAAGTCAATGTTCACGATGACCTCCAGGTCATTAACCCTACTGGCTGCCTCTACGGTGAACAGCCCTTGATCATGAGCGACAGTTAGGCTCTCTGTTGTCCTTGACAATAAATGGCTTTTTTCAGCGTTCAGGGGTAAGTCCCATTTGTATACCCAGTTCAGGACGGTACATATTTCTCTGCCCAAGTCCACCCTACCCTCAGATCCAACAATCTTCATATCATCCCCAAAAATAAAGCTGGGCGATTGAAGAGTGGATGCTGGGTCATTAATAAATAACAAGAATAAGACAGGGCCTAGGACGGATCCCTGAGGTACACCACTAGTGACATTCGCCAAACTGGAGCACCTGTCCCCCACTTTGACGTAAAGCGTCCTGTGGGAGAGGAAGTCCTCCAGCCACCTATATACTGGCCCATCTATACCGAAAGTCTCCATCTTGCGTAGCAAAAGACGATGATTAACGGAGTCGAACGCCTTGCTAAAGCCGGGGTAGCATACCTCAACTTGCTTACCTTCGTCCAGTCGTCGAGTTACTTCATCTAAGAAGCACAGGAGGTTGGTCAGTCAAGATCTATTTTTCAGGAATCCATGCTGCGCCTGACTTAGCATGGAGTGCTGCAGTAAGTGCTGGCAGATATGGGCCCGGATGATCTTCTCCAGGACTTTACATAGAGTGCTACTTAGGCTTACCGGCCTGTAGTTCTGCACATCCGACTTAGGCCCACTCTTATGTATTGCCACGACTGCCGCGACTTTTCAGTCCTGAGGTAGCTTACCCTGGTCCAACGTGAATCTGTACAGTCTGCATACCGATGGAGCCATTATATCCGCCAACGGCTTGATGATAGCTGGATGAATGCCATCTGGGCCCGCTGACTTACAGCTGTTTAACTCCTGTAGGTACTTACGCACGCATTCCTCTGAGAAATCTAGCTCGTTTAACTGAGGAGGATGCACCAGAGCCAGATCTACTCGTACCCTACTATCTGTCCTATGTACACTACCAAAGTATTCCCCCAGGGCGCCTGCTTTGCCCTGGTTATCAGTGACAATACCATAGTCTCTAGTGGATAGCGGACCTACGGCGTTTCTTGTTGGGCCTTTAGACTGTACATAGCTGTAGAACTTCTTCGGCTGTTGGCTTACAAACTGGGCCAACTTGAGCTTAAATTCCCGCTTGGAGGTTCTCAAAAGGCTTACAGCCTCGTTTCTCAGCTTCGTATAGCGGTTCCAGGCTAGCTGACTGCCGGAAGCTTTGTACTGGTTCCAAGAGCGGTTTCTACGTCTGATGGCCTTGGCTATTGCAGCCTTCCATTACATGGGTTTGCCCTCCCCACTCCTTTGTTTCAAGGTTGCGAACTCTTCCTGTAGGACAGTCAGGGATCCCTTTATGGCCTGCCAGCGCTCCTCGACAGTGGCCTCCTCTGGCGTGTCCCAGGTCAAACCCATTGCCCTATTACGAAGCCTATCTATGTCCATACTACCGAAATTCCTAATCAGCCTCGAGGGTACCTTCGGTTGCCGCATGCATAGGACTATTTGAACACACACGTGGTCACTCTTTCCCAGCGGTGCACAACAACGCAGTCCAGCCACATCGTTGGGGAAGTTCGTTATAGCTAGATCCAGCAAAGATGGAACGCATCCAGTCCTATATCTGGTATTCTCCCTAATATGCCGATGCAACGCATTATGATGCAGCCATTCTAAGTAGGTTTGCTCCTCCGACACCGACACGCAGACCTCAGCCACCCAGTCGATGTGCGGGAGGTTGAAGTCACACACCATGAGGGTCTTTTGTGTGTCCTTAACTGGTTCAGTCAAAGTCCGCAGCAAACAAAAGTCCTCTTCGTGGTTAGTGCTTGGTGCCTTGTAGACACAGACGACGTTAACCCTTCTGCCTGGAAGGATGATCGTAAAGGCGCATAGCTGGATATTGCGGGTGCACATCTTGGTCCGGGACTCAAGGTGGTTTGTACCTGACCTAACGAGGATGGCTACTCCACCACCAAGGCGATCCTGTTCCCGATCCTGCCTGTAGACTGCAAAACCGTTACTTATTAGGCCTGGCACATGGTCTTCTCCAGAAAGCCACGTTTCCGTGACGGCAACTATTGACGCTTTCTGCTCGTCAGCGGCTTTGGCGAGTTCCGCCCATTTGTTTCCAATACTACACGCGTTAGTATATAACACCGCCGCGTTTGCTCCGTCGCCTATTATAGTATAGTATAGTATATTTCTTGACCATGGTCAATACACATGCACAAGGCAAGATCAGAGTATACAGCAGTACATGTCAATGTGAGATATTCACAAATTCTAAATTTATAAATCACAGCAACTGAAATACACCAGTAAAGTCATTTAGTGTTTGAGTAAACAAAAGTGGTAATGGTTGAGGCGGGAATTCCAAATCGGTTTCGAAATCGCTGGGGGCGGTGTGGATAGCTGGACAGTCGTGGAATAGCTGATATAAGCGACAAATGGACGGTCACTAACAAGTAACCAGGCGGAAGAGATGCCAAAGAACATTGTTAGAAGTAAAGCAAGCGTGGGGCTTTCAAAGTGCAGTCAGAGATACCAGCGGAATATTGGACACTGATCCAGCATTGGGTAACTAATTGTGGGGGAAGCATGTGAAATAAAGGCAAGTGATTCAAAGATGATAATAAAACGGACCTTTTGTGCAGGTGATTACAGTGTCATATGGAAATTCAAATGAAGGCGAAAAGATTTGCAGGGACTTCAGTGAACTTTTGAAGAGCATGAATGGTGTATGGACATATAACGGACTATTAAAGAAAAGAAAAGCCGTCAATGAAACGGCTTAGTGGAGACAAACGTCAATGGTTCGGCTAGGCAGGAGTTGGAAGAGTGTAAAATGTTTTTTTTGTATTTGATAGAAAATTGGTAATCAAATTATGGTTGGCTGCGGATGGCTGGTATTCTGTTCCGTAAAGACCTTGGTTGCGGGTAGAATGTTGTGGGAAGCAGGTAAAATAGGGCTGGTTTGACGAAGTTGACAGCTGCGAAGGCTGGGTTCCGGCCATTGGTTTCGTACTGCAACGCGAGAAGAATTGAACTGTTGGGTTGGATTATTTGGGAATAGACGTTGAGCGGATGTGTTGATGGTTGCTGTCAGGAATCACCTCTGCGATCCGGTGAGACTTTCATGAGGTTTTGTTAATCCATGTACGGTGCCCCATGTAACGTCAGCAGGCGAGAGTATAGGCATAAACCATTGATCAAATCGTCCAGTCCTTACGGTAATCCGGAATAAACGTCGATTTGGCCGATGGATACCCAAGTAACCAATGCAATCTGGAAGAGATCAGGAGTGCGGCAGTCTGGAGAGTGTTCCAGCTGTGGGTTATGATTATCGTTTATATGGAAGCAAGAAAATGAACATTTTGTTATCCGAACAGTTAGTTATCGTTTGGCTAGTGGACAGGTCTATTAGAGATCCCTAGACGGAGACTGGTAGCTTTCTAGGGTAGTTGGGTGATAGTAGAGATTTGGGGCTATATCAGGTGGATGAGGATAGGGTGTCCGTTTGGGAACCAGGAATCAAACAATGGTAGATGGTATGGTCTGGAAGAAGAATGAGAAAATAGAAAGATAACAGTCTGGTCAGTTCACCAGCTGTGGTAAAGGACGGCAAACAGTAAAAAGGGGGGGGAACTGAGTGTTAAAATGAAGATTTTTCATGTGGGGGCAAACGTGCTGGTATTCGGCAGGGGCATACGGATTCCGGTTGGAATGGGGTCTTAACTTACCATGAGCATGTGCGTAAAGAAGTGAAGCCTAGTTACTAAGGAATGGTAATCCGTGTGGCAAGGCTTCAGTGTACGAGAAAGGCACAAAAAAGCGGATGGGACGGCTGAGTTATAGCCTGAGCCAAGAATTAAGTGAGAGCGAGCACTCATTGCTAAAGGACGGAACGGTTTTATTTATATATACGCAAATTGTGTGTAGTAAAATGGCACAATCTAGTTAGGAAGGGGGACAAGTGAGTGGAGCATACCCAAGGTATATATATATATATATATATATATATATATATACGTGGGTGCGATCATCGGACGGGTCATTCGAAAGCGGTCGGACGCAAAAGACTGGCAAGGAAAGTGAGATGGTGTGATGCAGCTGAGAATCAACGGTTAACGGAAAGAAAAACAAACGTTAAGCACGGGCTCATCGGTGCGGCGAATCCTAAAGGCACATTGAGGCCATGAAGCGTAAGACTAAAGGGGAAACGCCTACGTGTGGCTAAAACTTTCAATGGGAAAGTTAGTATTTCGCCTAGAGTGGTCATTGAGCAGGATTAAAGACCATGTTCTGCATGAAATTGCAGAAGAACCTTAGCTGGGGGATAGGGTGGGAGCAGAAATGGTAACGTCATAACTGAGTGTTGAGTTCAGTTAGTGAGTCACGCTAAGTGCGATGAATCAGACTGGATTTTCCAATTCGAAATCGCAGAGGTGGTGAGCGAAGTATGAGTGGTGGGACCTGGTGCGGAAGAGAGGCATTGTAAGCTAAGGGATATCGAGGAGCGTTGAGTTACTCACCATGATTTTGTTAATAATTATAGGACAGTAGTGAGTATATATATATATATATATATATATATATATATATATATATTGTATATAAACATGTTACACATTTACACATATATATGTATATATATATGAATAGGTATATGCATATATATATATATGTATATATATATATATATAAATACGCATATATATGTATATATATATATGAACAGGTGTATATATATATATGTATATATATAAATGTATATATAATATATATATATTGCTGTATACGTGGGGGCGATCATTAGACGGGTCATTCGAAAGCGGCCGGACGCAAAAGACTATGGCAAGGAAAGTGAGATAGAGTGATGCAGCTGAGGATCAACGGTTAACGGAAAGAAGAACAAAAGTTAAGCACGGGCTCATCGGTGCGGCGGATCCTAAAGGCACATTGAGGCCATGAAGCGTGAGACTAAAGGGGAAACGCCTAAGTGTGGCTAAAACTTTCAATGGGAAAGTTAGTATTTCGCCTAGAGTGGTCATTGAGCAGGAGTAAAGACCATGTTCTGCATGAAATTGCAGAACCTTAGCTGGGGGATAGGGTGGGAGCAGAAATGGTAACGTCATAACTGAGTGTTGAGTTCAGTTAGTGAGTCACGCTAAGTGCGATGAATCAGACTGGATTTTCCAATTCGAAATCGCAGAGGTGGTGAGCGAAGTATGAGTGGTGGGACCTGGTGCGGAAGAGAGGCATTGTAAGCTAAGGGATATCGAGGAGCGTTGAGTTACTCACCATGATTTTGTTAATAATTATAGGACAGTAATGAGTATATATATATATATATATATAAGTATATATTTATATATACATGTACATATATATTTGTATATGCCTAGGTGACTCTTGCTATTCACTCCTGTCTGTTTCTCAGGCGCAGCGCCTGAGATGATGACACGTTTTTTGCTTCGGATGTCCCCACTGGGGTGCATGAAGCCGGCTGGTGGTCCGAAATTTCCGACGACTCCCAATCGATCTCTATAGGAGTGGCCACAACATCCAGACTGGCAGGGATCGCGCTGTCATCTATCTTCGGACAGTACTGCCAATTCTCGTCTTCCAGTGCATCTTCAATAACAACTATTTGCGACCCCGCACGTGGCTTCTTTACTATTGTCGGGGTCGAGGCCTGAGAGCCGAGTACGACATTCCGCTGAACTTTTAGGTCTCTCACCAGCGCCCTGGCTGGTCGAGCAAGGTTACCTCCCGGAGCTAGACCACCAGGGCTTACATTATGCTCGTCCGGCACAATCTGGCATCTGCCCTTGGTAATCCGAGCCACTATTGCTGCCCTCGCCAGTAGTCTATCCCGGGTAGCCTCATCAGCGAACTCCACTAGGATTGGTCTCGCACGAAGGTCGCCTTTGTTCCTCAGTGGTGACTTCCATGTCCCCGCTCTGTGCACCCTTCTTAGAGTAGGAGGGTACGGAACACCTGCGATTCTCAGTATGTCGCAGACCCTCCTCCTGTCTATTTCCCTCCTGGCTTTTGATTCCCTTATAAAGGGTTCTTCCTGGTTTAGGATCAGGAGCCTGTGGCTTGAGACCCTGCCATCGACAAGATCTGCCTCTGCAGGTCCTTCACCTTGTTTTCCAATACCACAAGAGCAGGGCCATCCACCCTAGCCAACCCATCTTTCGCTCTATTACAGTCGACCTTCTTATTTGACCTGCCTTGCCCTTCCCGACTTCTGCTCCGTCCACTGGCCCTCGTCGGTCTGCTTCAAAGGAGTTGAGGCAACGACCGCCTGGCAAGCTCTCTGAACTGGTCCATTCGCTCTGATGATTGCCCTCTCGGGTGTTGACACTACTTCCGCGAACGACTTACTACAACCTGCTTGCGGTGGTTTGGGGCTTACAACTGAGGTACTACTTGGTGGGCGTTGGTCCCGCCCTTGGGCCTGCAGTTTGAAGGCCAGACTGGCCGCCTCCTTGCAACGGGCACAGACTCATCCAGCCCATGGGTTCTGTTTATAAAGGGCATAGATGTCCTTTGCTATCCCTGAACACCTTGGGTGAGCCCATCTGTTACATATCTCGCACTCTATTCCATTTACCACATGTTTTTCGCACTTGGGTGCTAGACACGGGTCGGAAACGCGTGTCATACCGAAAAAACGAGGGCGAAAACAACTCAAGTGATATTCACCCAAAAACAAAATACGCACTCTGACACTAGCAGGTAATTCCCGCTAACACAAAAAACAAAAACAAGAAGAAAGACCAGAAGCGAGGGAAGATCGCCTCAGAAAACACCGAACACTACTCGGCAATACTACAAGGAGAATAAAAATATTCTCCGGATAAGGCGCACCTTAAATGCAATTATAATACGCTCAGTATTGTGAATTAAATTAGGTTAATTCACAAAACTACTCAAAAACTCAATTTAAAGACGAGAGCACTATGAATTCAAACCACGCGGCACCTACACTCGGGATTGGTCAAAGTCAAGTGGCCGATTAGTCTCGTGGTGGTTGGTGTCAATTTAAAGTGGTATTATATGCATGAACAATAACGTAAGACCCCGAGACATTAGAAAGTCCAGCAAAAACAAGGGATATTTGGTGAGCTCCTCTGAAAAAAAGAGCTTAAAAAGGGGAATCCGAAGAGTCATTTGCACGCTACAGGGTGTGAAAAGTATATGGATAGAAAACTCGACGATGTAAAAAGGATACTCAGAGGTAATATGCTGTGACTCAGCGGCCAGTGTGGTGGTAAAATTTGACGGCGAGACGCCGACGCAGTCAATTACAGGGAAGGATACCAACAAATCCGATGGATAGAGGGGGAGATATCAAGAGCAGAGATAGAAGAAATAGCCAGAGGTAAGCCGGTAATGTTTGGCATTAATGACGGGGCTGCGTGATAAACATATTTGAAACGCACAAACTTGGAGGAGATTTGGTGCTCCGCAAGATCAGAATAAAGCAATGAAAGAACACTATGGAAAAACAGGTGGGCTGGTGGAAAGAGTAAATAATCATTAGTCGCATTGCTGACCGATGGAAAACTGCGTGATATATTTCATCGAAGAACATGGTTTGGCGAATGTGGTGTGGAAACAAACGGCGACAACCAATGTGCCAGTGAACTGGTAGTAGCAGTGAGTTCTGGCACGGGAAATAGACGGGATTACGGGAGGTAGATGAAAATAGTCAGAAGTGAAAAGCCGGGTGCGTAGGCTTTGAGGGTCGGTGAGTATTTGTAAAGGCAATTATAGTATGCCGTAAAAAGGAGAAGTTGGCAAGTCGGGGCGGAAACTACATGTAATTTGGTGCACAAACAGAATCATAGACGGATTTACCTTGTAAGGAAAAGGAAATCTCGCCCACGCGCGTGGGGATTATTACAGCACAACTTATATTGATCGAGTTTGCCGGCCAGCCTTCCAGAGGCTTGCCACCAGCTAGAAAAGCGTTGGTAGTCTACCGCATCAAGGGTGGGCGTCGAGTTACGCAAGCAGAGAACGTTGCAAAGCCATTTGGTTTGCCCATTAGTGGAAACGAAACCAAACCCGCCGAAGGCCTGAGGAGGGCCCCCTCAATATCAGAATTCCCTATCCAGAGCTAGCTTCAGTCAACCTATAGCTTCAAGTGAGCAGTCTGGGTCCTCTGAAACTATGACACACAGAAAGAAATTACCAGTGCTGCCTGATGTAGGCCAACACGACCTGCGCCGCCTTTGGTGTCAAGATAGCCCCCAAATTGGTGGGTTGGGAGTGTTTGGTAGTTCTAGTTCCCCAGTAACGGACATCACCGCGCGAAACTTGCCACCACCCGGGGCGCTGTTCTTGATGCTCATGCAGGAGTTGATATGAACAGACACCTAGGCATTGAAGCAAACGTGGTGCAGCGGGTCAAATCACGCCGCATTAGGAACAAATGTATGAGGTGGTCATAGCTGCTGGCGAGCACAGTGAGCCAACCGTTGTTGTAAGTGTGCTCAAGAAACCCTGTTAAGTTCAACAACATTCATAATAAAAACAACACTACTTCATATGTGTGAATTATTTTCACCGGAATTCCGATTGCTTTTTTATTGCACCAAGTCTTCGTCACAAATTGTGCCCCCACCGTTGCCTCGGGCCTGCGTCTCTCAGCCTGAACTTTTCTATGACTCTATTCGGTGGTTTCATCTTCTGGGCTTATTCTTTCGCTGCAGTTCGGCTACAGCTTCCTATTTACTGTTTTGTTTTGAGCGTAGGAAGACAGAAGGAGCAATATTTCGGTTTTGTTACAGTAAAGTTGCTTAGCTTGTTGTGCATGGTACCCTCGCCGTTTGGAACCGATTTTGTTTTGTTTTATGTCGAAGTTGGTTGCTACGCGTCGCTCAAGCTTTTCCCCGGCCAGACTTACCGGTTGCCTTTGGGGAGCACCGCTGTCTCAAATCTCCACGTACCAGGAAAGGCACGGAAAAGGCTTGCTATTTTTAGACGGAACAGGGAGAACGGCGTTTAGAGAGGACGGGGATGTAGCTGTACTCATTAGGTCAGGTTCGGACCATCCACTATCGCAGTCCAAGATGTGCGCTCGAAAACCCGGCCATACAAGGTTGAGCTCACACTTCCTAGCAGAAGACTGAACGTTTCCTTTTATAAAGGGTCCGGAGTACAGATCATTACCTGACCTTGAATTTCAAACTCACCGGGCGTCCATTCAAATCCGCCCTTGAGCTCATTTAAACTCCACGCAATCTCTAGGGTGTGCACACGTTTATACTATTTTCATCCTACCTTATTCCCCCCTCTGAGCCTTTTTATCCAATATTTCCATGAGAGTCTCCATATTTCCATGAATTATATCTGTCCATTCCATCACCTGTATCTACATGATCATGCACATGGCACGCCTCGGGCGCTTCCGAAATAAACCATTATTATTATTATTATTAATAGTTCAAGGGTACTGACAAAGAACCAACAATTAGCATGTTGGCCTGGGCCTCCTACGGGACTATTGTAGTTAGGCATTTCGACCTACTCCAAGTAGAATGGATGGTTGATATATGCACTTTGAGGACACATGAGGAGGGCTAAGTACAGCGGCCACAATAAATTTTCCTCTTCCAACACCTTGGGGAGGATACCAGATATGGAACATGATACGCTCCGTCGTTTCTGGGCCTTACGATAACGAACTATGGGCAAACAACACAGTAAGTGTAGGCCTAACCTTCGTTGGTAACTAACTACCATGTAGGTGTAAAAGTCACGGTTTGCGAGCGTCGGCTCAAAGTCGTTTCAAATTGGTTAGAGGTTTTTCGGGTTTTGAACAAAGCTGGTCTGCGCATCAGAGAGGAAGATCAACTATGGGATCGAGAAAAGGATGATAGTTCGGAGGGTCGCCGGCGGGTAGTTAAAGGACTTCTGATCACCCTCAAGAATGAGTTTACTCCTTCAAAGGTGGCGGAGGCTTGAGAGCGGATCAGCTTGATAGAGGGCCTCATTAGGCAGGACCACCCATGGTTGAAACGTTGTTGGGCTCTGTTTCAGACCTCCGGGTGTCATCAAGCTTGGGCTCGCTAGACGAAGTATAGAAAGGAGGCGCCGAATCTGCTGTGACCTGCTAGGTCTAACCAAGGAATAGGGTTGTCGAGGTCTGCCAAAAGGCACCCAAAGCAAGGGGAACGAAAGAGAAGCACGCGATCTCAGATTGTTTTAGTGTACACAGTAGATAGGTAACGGAAAATAGATTTTGAGGCGGCGGCTCCCGCTTCCGCCATTGCCCATCCAAATCTAACAGAAAATGGTGCTCATTCATTCAGGAGGATTAGGAATCCACAAGTTTTCTGGGCCAGACTATTCCCACCTTGCCATCATTAGGCTTCCCGCGGATATTTTATCTTTGCCATTTTACAAGTTAAACAATGCCTCGCTCAATCAGGGAAGGTTGCCACTTGACTGGCAAAAGCAGCCGTGGTGGCTTTGGATGAATAGGAGTTCTGCTCGACAGTGGGAAACTATAGACCAATTAGCTTACGGAGCTTTCCGTGCCAAGCCCTGGAGAATTTCATCCAAGCACTTGTCTACCAGCCTCTACTACAGAATTCCATGCATTGCTGTGTTCAGCATGGATTACTTAGAAAAGGCCTAGCCCAACCAAACTGTTTTTATTTATGGATGAAGTTGCTCGTGGAGTGGATGAAGATGACTGGACAGGCGCGTGCTATCTTGGCTCAGGCATGGCACCAGATTCGACGAAAGGTCGGCTTTAACTAACCAAACGAGGGCTGTTTGGTATAATTGGGCAGATTCAGAAGTGGCTAACAAATTTGCCTTCCCCTAGAACATTCTTCTTAAGCGGAAGTGACAAGAGTTCTGAGATGAAAAAAATTCGCCGGAGGAGTGCCGCAGGGGTTCACATTAGGGCGGCTACAGCTTCCGCTTATAATCCATTTAGACTCAGTCCTTTAATTAGCTGCCCTTATTTTGCAAGGGATGCAGAGTAAGTAGGTGTTAAGGTTAAATACGCCCCGAGCAGAGTCTTAGCTGCCTTTCTGAACCAGGCAAGCAAGTGAGAATAATTCCTCATTTCTGGGAAAGTCCTTTTGTTGTTGGGGGCAGCGATAGGCCCGGCTATTGTTCTCGACCGGGGCTCATCCACCTCAGATGCCGTAAACAGGGTTAAAGCATTTTGGCCTTGCTACATATGACTAGGGGTTTATGGATCAATGTGCGGCAGCTGCACAACAGACAGGCTATGAACTCTTCAGAATTCAGCCAGCACTGCCCTGTCGAATACCAGAGTTTTACATACCCTTGTACATGAATGTAGCTAGACCTTCTTCAGAACATTGTGCAGACGTGGTTCCACCTCTGCAGAAAGGACCGCATCAGCTTGGAGGTAAGCTCGTTGCAAAGTGAATCACTAAGGGCTGGAGGGGCAAGACTTACGGGGAGGGAGTCCAGTACCTGGGAAATTTTCCATGAAGAGTAGTAGATTGTGGAGAGTTCTAATAGTGGCCTTTGAGGCGATGAAAGACTCTTCTGGTCTCGTACCGGACAGCCAATTTCATACGGCATCTGTTTCCTGGAACGGAAGTCACCGGAGGAAGCCGATGAAAGTTTGATGTACGTTGACAGTTAAATCTCACCCCTTTACCAACTGGTCGATAAAATATTCGAACTAGGAGCAGCCATGTTTTAAAAGGGGCTTTGGATCGGAAGCGGAAATAGGTCTTCTTTAGCTCCAAGCTCTGATCAAGTCCTTGTAAGGATCGATAAGATCCATAGAGTTCATCTGAGGTGTTTTACCCCTGAACATTTTTGATTGTCGCTTGCTGACTCAGTGAACACCCACAATGCCTAGTGTCCGTCGCTGTTCGAGTACCGTAAAGTTTTACTTTTCTCCCTTCTTTTGAGCAATGATTTGAATAAATACACTGAGCGCCCGTAAGTGAGGTCAAGGGAACCTCGGAGGCTCGACTGGCGGTAGCTATTTCCTGTTCTATGCAAATGGAACTGCCCCGGGCCAGCCCACTCTACCACCATTCCAAAAAAATCCTCACTTCTGTTTGTCTCACTTTACGTTATATTCCTCTTTATTTTTACAACTAATTCGCACCGTGGATTTTAAACTATCGGAGACTGGAGGGATTCATCCGAGCTTCACTGAAGCAAGAAACTGTATTTATCCTCTGGGCTGAAGCCCCAAATTTATTGCAATCGGGAAATAGTGTAGTTAGAATGAGTAAATTCTTGACCAAATTTATTTTAGACAAATATAACTAGGTGGCCGTCAGCTCTAGGTGGTTGGTTTTGTTCGACGTCACAGGACGGTCCATTGTAGGTCTGTTTGCTGTAGGGGCAACTGGCTTCCACCAGCTAAAAACACTTTTGATCTCCCAGCATGCGGACAGTCGAATCTTTAGCTCTCTTAGCTAGTATTTTGTCCAGAGTAGCTCTTTCTCGTAAACGTGATTGATATTGTTCCAATACAAACCGTCCACTGCTTACCGCCCTAATTTTTATCGTCTTTTGGCAGTTGTCGAAAATTTTGACTTGCTTCTTGTTCCCGAGACCATTCTTGAGATCTTGTTAGTACCCGGTTTTCGGAGCATTAAAGATCCTGTGTCCTGACCTCTCCTGACCTTGTAAGTTACTGCTTGGTTCGAACATTTTAGGAGCTCCATTCTGCTGAACCTATAAGCCTTGGAAGTAGAATAGCAGCAGCAATTTTGTGGTAACAACGGAGCGCACCATTTACCGTAGTCTGCTTTTTATTCGTGGAATATTTTAATCTGGCTGGTTGGTTTTTGGTAACTTACTGTCATTTCCACGAGGCATTCTTGTCTTTCACTAGGTAATTTTGTGGTTTAACACAAGTATCATGAACGCCTTGGCTTACTAGGCTCGAATGTCCCTGCATAGATATGAAAACCGCTTTCTGATGTACCCCTTGTGGTTTAACTGATTGTCTGACGAGTATTCGCAACGGGAATTCATGTACGTTTAATGAATGCGACGCGTAGTCTGAATATGATGTACGGTACGGTGAATGTAACGGATGACACCGTCAGCGCCGTTCTGATTTGAACACGTGAAATGGAAGTGTGCCTTTTTGCCCTGGCGGAGGAATGTTCCCATTTGCTACAAGAATCAATAAACGGTGAAAGAGCCATCACAGGAAGTTTGTTAAGTGTTACTAAAGAGCCCAGCACTAGCTATAAGCATGGTTGGTAAGTTAAAAGAATAGCTTGTGAGAAGAGCAAATTGGGTATCAAAAAGACACATAAAAAGATCAGATAAACTGCAAATCTGAGGGCACTGATACAGAGAGCGGGATAACCAAAATATGAACTCAAAAGAACGGGGATTAGTACCATAGGATCCGCCGGAAAAAGCAAGCGATCTGTCCTAATTGAGCAGAATCAGTGATAAGTGAGGCAAGGGTCATAAGGGAGGCAAACCGCTGCGTGCTGCATGAAAGGGGGTTCCTCTCTTACCAAAGGTGAGCAAATTTCCGTAGGGTGGGGATTCGGAGAGAAACGTACGAGCTTAGTCGGCGGTCCCCGCTAATCATCTTTGCGTGCACATTTGAAGGGGACCTGCTGATGGGCTAGACATTAAGGATTGGGCGCACCACGGAAGGATTCATAGGAACCGCCCTGGACACCCCTCTTGTTCAAGGGTTACCGAGAAATGAAAACCTCGGCATTCATCAACAACGGAATTCATGCTGCCCGTTCCAGTGATACTGAGATCAGATGACGTCCCTATCGGCAATTCTACCCAAAAGAAAGCACTTAATACCGGTAACCAAGTTGGACAGCTGAAGCTAGGTGTACCGGCCAAGAAGAACAGTGCAGGTTGCGCAGAATACAAAAATGTACACGAGTTGTGTGCAGCGTACAACCATTCGGAGAGTGCGCATCTTCAACTGTAGGAGAGTGACTGGAACGGAGATAAAAGTGACGGCTACGCCATCCGTCCAGTCCGAGTGTCAGCGGCGAAGATCAAAGTTGATTGTGTAAAGAGCAGATTTCTGACCCCATCGGGAGACAACGGACAGTGAATTCAGGGGGCAAGAGGAGTTTAAGATATCTTTATACAGCTTTAAATTTACTGTGCATGATGCTGCTTTGGGGGTTCAGGAAACTACCGGCCAACTGACTGCCAGTGCAAAGGTTAGGTTGTCTCCTCCGGAATTTCTCCCAAGGCTACAACCGCCCTAATAAGTAAACAATAGAGATGTCACTAACAGCTATGGTATATTTCTCAACCGTGGTTAAGAGACACGTACAAACACATGGTAAAAGTGTACGAAATCATTCCCCACTATAGAATATTCATAAGTATTAGAGGAGGAACAGCACATTTTGTCAGCCGTGCAATGACGCTGGGTAGAGGTTCGATGAAATAAAACGACATCAGGTTGCCCGGCAAATAGGAATCTGTTTCTAATTCAGATGCAGGAAAGTAATTAAAGGTTGGCGAAGCATGAAATTGTTGAAAGATGCCTCAGCATAGGATGCGGAAGATACGTATATATGAGGATGATGCGGACCTTGATTGACGAATGCTTACCCGGGGTTCATTTAGCGAAGCTAGTTGTGGTGTCGCAGACAGACGTGAAATAATGCATGCAATTTCCCAAATATATTGAATGGGCATGAGAATGCTCCTCATCACATAAATGCAGGGTGACTACGAGGATTATTAAATATTTTCAACCGGAGGTTGAGAAGTAGTTCACATTTGCATGACTGGAGTTATCAGAGACAGTATCGTGGCCTGCTGATCATGGTGGCCTACATGTGCGCAAACGAGCTTCAGCATACCCCATGCCCAATCGAAATCGATCCACGAAGCAAAAAACCAATTTAACGCAGGCTGAGCAATCACTTACGTTCCAAATTGTGCGGTATTTATAGTGATCCGTCAGGAATAGAAAAATATGCACACGAATCCAACCTGACAATGTTCCATCTCGGGTGAACCGTAAAGAATTGTCTTCCAGTATAGCCGAAAGAACCGTT
Organism: Fasciola hepatica; assembly: GCA_948099385.1. Taxonomy (NCBI): domain Eukaryota; kingdom Metazoa; phylum Platyhelminthes; class Trematoda; order Plagiorchiida; family Fasciolidae; genus Fasciola; species Fasciola hepatica. The sequence goes on from CANUEZ040000091.1 coordinate 1,308,038, forward strand.
TCAACCGAGTCGTGAAAAACAGGAAGTAATTAGGCGATGGGCGTCGTGCTCAACGGAGCGGAACCGGAATTTGTGGTGACCGACTCCGACGAGAGTTTTCATGTGAGCAGATAAATGGAACAAGATCAAAGATAAAGAGAGAACTGTAATTGTCACTCACGATGGATTCCTCTCAGACAATTTGTGTCCAAATTGATAAATTATTGCGGCGCTCCAGCAGCTGTAACACACCTGGGCGGTGAGCACGTGTGCTTACCTAAAATCGCCCCGTACACCGTTCGTAGATGTAATACCAATAGTTGCTCACAGATAGTGAACACTTCAATCGGAAGAGTCGCACCAAACATTGTCATACTGTGCGACGTCAATGTCTGAATTAAAGTCCCTTTTCTCATCAGTTACTTATTGATGTCAAGCAGCAAGGCTGCCAAGAGCCAGTGGTTAAGCACCACAGAACGTTCACTTTCTTCAGGCACGTGTTACTCCCAGGTTTCTCAAATTCCGTTTTCACTCTGGTTCACGTGGTTAACCACGTTACATGAGCGAGAAAAACCATCCGAAATCGCGACCGACCCCGGATCTCTTGTGGTGGCGGCACTGAGTTGTTTACTACACCTGTCTACAAGTAAGATCACAGTTGGACTGAGACAAGGACATCAAGTAACAGCACAGATTGGGCTGATAGACAATAGCACCTTCGTGACTTCCGGTGGTCTCACTTCCCTAGAACCGCACACAACCAAATGTGATCGCAAATATTAAACAGGTCCATCATTTCGTCACCTTGGAGCCAGACACCCTACTCGTGCTAGTTAAAACACCGACTTGAGTGGGAACTGGAATCGCGCCGTACACAAATCAACCATGAAAATCAAATTCACCTCATAAATGTTGTCGATTCAATTGCTAACCCAGCGATAATAAAATCACCGCCAACTTCGAACCGCAGGCAGCTCATCTGCCTTAGATGAATGAAATGGCACAAATTATAAAATATTCACTTAATCTTAGGAATGATTCGTGCGTACTGAACTTATATACACAAGCTGAACGTGTTTTATTTCTGACAAACCACTCCGTCTAACAAATACATTTTGCGAACTTCCTGTCTCACATTTCCGTGTGGGGTGTGTAGGAATGCCTCCTTTATCAGGTTATCGCCGTCAGGATAAACATTGCTGACAAATCCCGTTGGCCAGTGATTTCCGTGGAAACCATTCATAAATACCAAAACCAAATCACCTTTCTCCACGCTTTTTCAGACAGTGGACAGGCTGCGTCTTTCTCGTGAGGATGAAACGGAAAACATTTTCTGTCCACTGAGGTCAAGGCCATCCCGAAATCAAAATCATCTTGTCCCGTTATTTTGGCTCTAATTCCGTCGTCCAGGCGTGGTATTATTTGCACTTCTGTAAATAATGTCCCTTAACTGATTACGGTGGCCTACCAGTGCATACGAATGCGCCGCATCACACCAAAATCGTTATTTACTAGAGCAAATTGTAGTTTTGCCTATCTTGGTAGCTTTCACCCCTGCGCCTATGCTCATGGTAAGTTAAGACCCCATTCCAACCGGAATCCATATACCTCTGATTTCTCTTGACCCTGCGGAATACCAGCACGTTTGCTCCCACATGAAAAATCCACACCTTAACACCCAGTGTTTTCCTTCCTTTTCACTGTTTGCCGTCCTCGACCACAGCTGGTGAACTGACCAGACTGTTATCTTCCAATTTTCTCATTCTTCTTCCAGACCATACCCCCTACTATTGTTTTATTCCTGGTTCCAAAACGGACGCCCTCTCCTCATCCACGACCTGCCTGATATCGCCCTAAATCTCTACTATCACCCAACTACCCTAGAAAGCTACCAGTCTCCGTCTAGGGATCTCTAATAGACCTGTCCACTAGCCAAACGATAACTAACTGTTCGGATAACAAAATGTTCATTTTCTTGCTTCCATATAAACGATAATCATAACCCACAGCTGGAACACTCTCCAGACTGCCGCACTCCTGATCTCTTCCAGATTGCATTGGTTACTTGGGTATCCATCGGCCAAATCGACGTTTATTCCGGATTACCGTAAGGACTGGACGACTTGATCAATGGTTTAAACCTAAACTCTCACTTGCTGACGTTACATGGGGCACCGTACACGGATTAACAAAACCTCATAAAAGTCTCACCGGATCGCAGAGGTGATTCCTAACACCAACCATCAACACATCCGCTCAACGTTTATTCCGAATAATCCAACCCAACTGTTCAATTCCTTCCGCGTTGCAGTACGAAACCAATGACCGGAACCCAGCCCTCGCCGCTGTTCACTTCGTCAAATCAGCTCTTTTTTACCTGCTACCCTCAACATTCTACCTGCCACCACCTGCAACCAAGGCCTCTATGGAACAGAATACCAGCCATCTGCAGCCAACCAGAATTTGGCTAAAAATTTTCTATCACACAAAATATTTACACTCTTCCAACTTCTGCCTAGCCGAACCATTAGCGTTTGTCTCCACTAAGCCGTTTCATTGACGGCTCTTCTTTAAAAGTCCGTTATACGTCCATACACCATTCATGCTCTTCAAAAGTTCACTGAAATGCCTGCGAAGCTTTTCGCCGTCATGTGAATTTCCATATGACACTGTAATCACCCGCACAAAACGTCCGTTTTATTATCACCTTCGACTCACTTACCTTTATTTCACATGCTTCCTCCACAATTAGTTGCCCAACGCTGGACCAGTGCCCAATATTCCGCTGGTATCTCTGACTGCACGTTGAAAGCCCCATACGGACTTTACTTTCAGTCTTGTTCTTTGGCATCTCCTCCGCCCGGTTACTCGTTAGTGACCGTCCAATTGTCGCTTATGTCAGCAATCCTACGGTTGCCCAGCTCTCCAGACCGCCCCCAGCGATTTCGAAACCGATTCTCAATTCCCGCTTCAACCATTGCCACTTTAGTTCACTCAAACACCACATGACTTTACTGGTGTAGTTCGGTTGCTGTGTGATTTATAAATTTAGAATTTATGAATAACTCACATTGACATGTACTGCTGTATACTCTGACCTTGCCCTTTGCATGTGTACTGAACACGGTCAAGAAATATACTATACTATACTATACTATACTATACTATACTATACTAAACATATTAAAAATATCTCCAGCCACGAACTGTACTAAATTTTCCCAGTTTTCCATCCAGGTTCCACCTAATAAGTGGCCATCTTTAACCATACATTTGATACCCCACTTATCATTTCGTATTCGATTACTTGTGGTTGACTGACTCACCTCAGCACATCCGCCTCTAATTTTGCCTTACCTCCTGCTGTATCATGCGACTGCGGACCTCAACTAGCGCTCAGAATACCCGAAATGCCAAAGTTAGAAAACCTAGGCCTGCCAAACTCCACCCGGGAACAGATTCCTGCTCGGTCTCCCTCGTCAGTATAGCCAGTGTCATCTATTAAATCTAATCATCTGGGAAAGAGCATTGCAGAAATTTAAAAATACGCCACAACTGGTGGATGAAACCCTACTCAAGGTTCCCTTCTGTTAACTTTCTTCCAACCTGGGGCAATCTTGCCCTCCAACAGACTGGTGTCAGCGGGGAACTTTCTTGACTCTACCGTAACCAAAGCCTACCACCGCATTTCCAATCCCAAAAAGGCCGTGGTCTTCAAAGTCCCTAACCGCCTATCCCCAACTCTGGTCAAACAAATCCTAGTGGCGAATGGGTTTCCAGCTGGATCCGGACCGGTTCTGGTAGCTTGCCAGTAACCTTCCGGTAACCTGCTGGGCTCCTTACGGAAAAGAGTAGGTAGGTTGCCGGTAGTGTGCCGGCCCTATTACCCGTGGGTGCCGGCACCGGAAGGGCAAGCCGGAATCAATCCAAAATGGGAGTACGATTTCGATCCACTTTTAAATTTAAACTCAACTTTCGAAATCGCGCGCGCATCTCCAACAATCGTGTAATTGTAGCTTGTCCGAAGTTCACTCAAATACGTAGGCAATCAACTGATCGATCAGGTCACCAACGTGGACAACCTTATCTCTGCATACTTTGCAAAAGCATTTTTATATTTGGTTGCTACTGCATTCCAAAAGCATGTTCAAGCTCCACCCTACTAATAGATTTCCAGAACAATGCCCAATTAAGGATGGCATGATTTAGCGCTTTGCAAAGGCCAGCTCAACCAAAATACGACTTATTTCAAAATACTCATTCGTCGACATTTGAAAATGAACGAGTTGTAGGAAATATAATTTTTATAAAGTGGGTATATTTACTATCTTAATTTTGTGCACAAACTGCTTCTAACCAAATTGCTTCTCGCCGAACTCTGCAGAGGAAAACAGAAGTGTGGCTCGTGGAATTATGATTATTGGTGGAAAGAAAAAACGCATATGTATATATGTAAGCACATATCTTTATATACATGTGTATATGTAGTAGATGTGGTGGATTTTGTGGCATCTGTAAATAAATAATAGTTCCTTTACAATAGACTGACCAATGACGGCATTAGGAAATTTTGAAACTTCCTAATGAAATTTTTCCATTTGTTCCTGCCCAAATGCAAGTGGGAGCCAGAATCTTTCCGAGCAAAGACGGAAGCATTCTGGGCCCGAGATCGGTGCACATATGTGACGCTTGAGTGCGTCAATCCTAAATTATGATGCAGGACTATTCTGTCACTTACAATGCCCGTGAAGTTTTCCGGTACTGTAAGATCTTCCAGTTTGAGAATATCTCTGATATTGTTTGCGTGCGCTGGGTATGTTATATTATGCTCAGTGCGTGCTGTATGGCTTATCATGGATGCCTCAGCACCAGGCTGTACAAAATTCCCCGGCGTCTTAACTGTCTAGTACCATTTCAATTTACGGACGACCTGATAGCCAGAGAGTTCATCAACAATAAACTGATGATTTCCGCCTGTCTGCCCTACGAGTAACTTAAGACCTTTCCCCATAAAACACCTCTTCAAAGGAAAAATATTTCAATCGCTCAAACGTAATACCGCTTTGCCTACTTGTAATGGTCCAACTGGCCCTGGTGCGAAATCCGCCTGGAACCTAATAGGCACGACGCCGCCAGCGGATTACGCACGCTTAGCCGTCTACCCCCGCACCCTTGACCTAGATTCGACGAACCTCTGCCATCGGCTCCACCTCTGCGCAAAAGCCCCTATATCGCATCCCTGCCAGTAGTTTCCACCTCCGGCTGCTTAAGCCCCCCGATCACTCGTTCTAAACTACGCCTTACTCCAGCTTCGACTTCACACTCCCCCATTGTAGCCCCGAAGCCAAACATTGACACTGGATGAACCCCCAAACTTTGCCGCATTTATCCTTTCTTGTCCTTCCCACCTTTACTACGGGGTACTAACCTCCGCTCCCTCCCTAACAACTTTGTCCACTACCCACTCGGTATGCATTCTGGTCTGCCACTTCTCAGAGCCCCGTGCCAAGCCTCCTCAAAACCTCCTCTTAGAACGCCAGAACCTCTAACTAGATCCGCTACGGGCCATCTACTCACCTCGCCCATTCATCTTCGCTTCCCACTGAAGCTCTCTGAAGTCCCATCCTCAGCACTCAGGGGAGATAGGCAGTTACTCCATCCTACAATTTAACCTGACGCCACCTAACCGGACCGCCTTAATGGCCGTCCCAGCTGCTCTCCCGCCACTAAACCTTCCTATTCCCTTTCCTTACCCTCGCTTGCTCTCTCCTCGTCTGAAAATGCGACATCTAAACCCCCCATATATCTTGCCAACAATTCCCTTCTTTTCCACCTGACCATAACCCTTATTTATCAGTCTCAGTATGCCCCAGTCGCCTCCCCCAACTTTTAGCCATTCCTCTCCCTTACCGAATAGCCCTATGGGTATCCCACCGATAGTTCCAGGCCGAAACTCTATCCCATCTCCCCAGGACTCGCACGCCTTCACCTCACATATAGGCCCCAATACCCCTCATGAGCCTCCGGCCCTTTCCACACATGGCCACTCATATCTTAGCCCTAACTTTTGTCATTTTTACTTAGCCCGCCTACATCCCTTAAACCATAGACCCCCCTACCATTCCAATGCTAGCCCTGCCCAATTGGTGCATAACCCGTTCTGCTACAACCATTAATTTCCTGACCAAATTCCACCACATCCATGGCCCTTTAGCTCACCACCCTCCACGTAAATGATTGCTTGCATACCAATATTATCGGTCACCCACGTCGACCAGTTGAGACTTATGCAGATGATTCGCCCATCTGTGGTCCTCCTCGGAATTCGCCTACCTCCCAACTGCTGATGATGCTTCATCCCCATTGGGACCTAGTTCCTATCGCCATAGTAATCCCAGCAGTCATGCACCTGGGGCCAGCGTGTTGCTTACCCCGACACGGACTACTTTTCTACTAGTCTTGATAAACTCTCAACCACTAGTTAGGAGAATATCGCATCTGCCATCCCTGGCTCTTGTTTCAAATCCTGACAAAATATCAGTAACTAAATCCTGGCTGTCCGAAGGCACCTCACTCGATCTTGTTCGCATAGATTGGCATCAGTGCTTCTCAAACATTCGTTGGACTAGGGTTGGTGGCGGCTGGTTTTGATATTTCTCAAATGCTCCATCCACGCTGGCGTTATTGATTAAACCCCTCAGATGCTTCCTGAAAATTCACTTTGGCTACCTACTGAGACCCCCGGCCAAATACTCCCCCCCGGCTGCATCTACGTACCTCCGGGCCTGAAGCTCCCTGAAATGGACTCTGTCGTGGGTGTCTTTATTGCCGCACTTGACTATCCTGCCAGAGCAAAAATTATCGCCGGTGACTTACACGTTCCTTTATTCTGCTGGTCCTCTTTCACTAGCCCTCTGCCCTCTCCACCTTCCTTGGTGGGTGGTCCAAACACGTCTCCACCCTTACAAGGGGGACAACTTCCTGGACCTGGCACTCTCCACCGGCTTTCCTGATATCACTACCTAGGTCACTGACCACTTCCTGTATAGCGTCGAGTAAATTCCCTTGCTTCAGTTGTTCCTATCCCAATCAGTTTCCTCCCTGTGCTCCTACGTCCTACGGTTCATGTGACCGGCCTCTCGCACCAACTATAACCGCTCCTTCACCTGGGGCCCCAATTTCCTTTCCTCTGAACATCTCGTTTTAGTGAACCCTCTCTACTCCAACTCCTTACTCTGCCTGAATACCGCTGACCCATGTGTCGATCCAAGCCCCAAGTGCTGCACCCCCCCCCCCGTCACTTTCAGAGCGTGAACTGGCTAAGCTTCATCCCACATTCGCTGGATCACTAGACTTCAAAATTCCTTTGCGCATGAACCAGTTGCAACTGAAGCTGTGTTGTATGACCGAATGGCATTTAGGAAGACAAGAGGTCACCGCCTTGGCCCATCCAATAAAATCGGCTACCTGTCCTATATGCTTAGTAAAAGAAGCAGCTTCTCCACTTCCTCCTCGCCCAAGTGCCTCGTCTGCTGCCCATCCATCGTTATTACCCTAGAGTCTATTTATGAGGCCTTCAATGATCACTTCTCTTCCTCTCTTATCACTTATCATGGCGTCCCTCTTCCTCCCATCTATACCAGCGCCTCAGACTGTGCATTATCGGTTCCCTTCACCCATCTAGAGGTTGAAAAATTAGTCCATTCTAGGAAGCCTCTCCCGGAACTGGGCCTAAATGGTCTTCCACCGGTCCTTCTCCGTCTTGGCGGTCTTAACCCTCCTTTGTTATTGCTTGATGCATGCGCGAACTTTGTATACCACGGCTTCGTCCCCGTTCAATGGAAAGCCTCTGCAATCACTCCGTGCCCCGAAAAGGGTGCGCAACACAACCCGAATAACTGTCGGCTCAATAACCACACCCCACTGGTCTGCAAAATCATGGAGAGGATTATAGAAACACGCTGTTAGTAATAATAATAATAATGGTCTATTTCTGGACCGTGGTCGGGAGACACCCATGTAAGCATGGTCGGAGTGTACGACATCACTGAATGAGGTGGGAAATTACCAAATTTCAAAGAAGGATTCGCACATCGCTGAAACAATGGACTAAAGCTGAGGAGAGTTTAAATGAAGCAAAGCGACAAGATAATACAGAGCGAGTACGAGTTGATTTCGAGTCAACCGTGGCGATAGTAGTGAATCGGCTGGATGCAAGAGTGTTCAGACGGACACTAGTTTAGGATGCAGGAAATAAAATATTCACAAGAGTGATGCGAGAAAATGGTCAGTAATGCACCCCCATGTTCACTTAAAAGGGTAATTGGCGTTGGGACAAAGGAGGCAAGGAAGAATATCATGAAGGTTTGCAGGAAAATACCAGTTTGTATAGATTTATGGGCATGAAAAGGAATGGTATCCCCTGAAAATGTGAGACAATTTCCATGAGAAGCAGTGTGTATCACCTGGTGTAGGCAGATCGCAGCTAATGGAAGATCGGTGAAGTTACAGGAAGGAACTATCAGCAATCGGAATGCCGTGTGCACGAGGAAAAAATGAGGCAAGAAGAGGGCGAAAACCATTGCAGTAGGTCAGGCTATGCTGGTAAACTGGCGAGTACATCATTCTGTTGAGATTCTTGTGGCTTTTCTGTGTCCGTGTTTGGCTTTTTGGGCAAGGGTTGGCTGCGGTTTTTGTTCGCTGTTTCATCATGGAAAGGAGGAGTGCCTCGCCAAACATGGACTAATCACTATTTAATTAGGAGTCCTCGCATAGTGGCGTCGACATCGGGGGGGGGGTTGCGGTGGGGATTCCTCAGTAAGCCTCAGATAGGGCATATACAGCAATGCCAGGACTTCTTTTGGATGAAACCCGGTGGCTAGATCGTATTCGCGGAAGCCGGCCTTTGGTGCTGTTGTGGACGGACAGAGGAAAAGATAAGCTGTCTGCGCGATATACTACAACCAGGCAACGTGATGGCCTAGTGGTTCTGAAACTAAAAGAAGAGGATCGCAGTCTGGGGGATGTTCCAGCTGAGGGTAGAGTGAACAAATAACAGATAAAAGTACGGAGGTTGGAAATGAGGCACAATGGTCTTAGTGAAATGAGGGGTCGTTGGTATTGTGATTCGGTGTTCTTGAGGGCCAACTGCGCTTGCACTACTAGGCAAAGTTATTGATTACTGATTCGGCCATTCGCCGAGAAGTCTCATCTTTCGGGGTTAATGAAGTCGTGGAGGTGCTTTTGGACTATAGGGTCTGAGGGTTACGTGGGAAGGCAGCCGGGCATCACAAAGAAACTGAATGGTAAGTTTGCATAATAGGTTCATGGGATATATGACAAATCCCACAGTAGAGTTTAACTTGTTACAAGGAAGCGGCTGGGTCACACTAAGAAACCAAATGGCAAGTTTATATGATAGATCCAGAAGACATATGACAAATCCTATCGTAAGGTATATACAGGTGTAATACTGAAGGTTGCTGTTAGGTAGGGCTGTAAACTGGAATGTGCTGGCTTTTAGGACAGGAGGAAAGCCGCTTTCTTACGAAAAGAAGGAAACATAGAGGTGGGCGAAAAGTATGGGCCCTTTTCTCTACCTTCTTATATGTATGTTTATATATACAATGATATCTACATGTATATAATTAGTGCTTTGATGAGACGCGTCTCTCGCCTGACTCATCGACTTGTTATCCAGAGCCAAGGTGGTTTTGCAGCTGACGTCAATAAACATGTCAGGCATGCGTGGGAGGGTACATGAAGGTTGAAAATTGGAGCTGGAGGTAGGTAAGCTTATGTGAATGGACTAGTTCGCTATCACCCCAGTCAGTCTCGTGCATAGGAACCAAAAGCATGTCAAGCAGACAACGGCTGTGTGGGGTCTTACCTTTCGCAGAGTCAGGTCTGAGTTGAAGAGAGACACCCATGATTGGAGGATGCCCATTTCATTCACAGCCCGATTATAATGGTATTCATAAATCAAACTGATTCCACTAGACCCTTTTCGTTTTCCACTTTTCTTTTTAGCTTTTTTTCTAACAGAGGGGTGGTTGAGCCCATATAGGAACTTTCCATAGCCCCTCCGCCCGACCGTATTTTTCCGCGTATTTGTCATTATTTTGCAAATGCTGGGGTTGGTCCGTTTTTCTCACGTCCGAAAGCAGCTACGGTGTAGGTGCTGTTGACATCAGGGGTTTCGCTTGCATGGGCTGAGAAAATACAGAGCTGGGCTGAGCAAACATTTGAGGTGGGACAACGAGTGTTGTATGTACTCGCCTGCGTATATGTATCAGTCTCGTACAAAGCCTGACCGCGCCTAACACTGCCAGAGGCCATTTTGGTGTCACTGGGTTAGGCTGCGCCAGTAGGAGATGTTATTGCACACACGGAGAAAGAATATCAGCCTAAGTTAGGTGTCAGATTCAGAAATCATTTTGATGCAGACTAGCGTTCATGTTGGGAAATTGAGGCCAACAGGTAGCTATTGGAAGATGGACGTATGGAATGAAAGATTTTCAACCGGGAATATTAAGGAAAGCGAAATACGGCCGGGCAAGGAAGCTGAGAGGAGCGGAAGCCAGAATAAATAAGGGAAGAGTTGAAGGATCAAGAAGTGAAGTAGTGAGCAGTGGAACTTGATGTCCTAAGATCTAGCACCACTGAACCACTTGACGCTAGAGGAAAACATCAATGGCTAAAAACCTTGGGCTACAGTAAAGTTGCTTTATATGGCTGCTCTAGTATTTTATAGTGAGGGAGGCAGTGATAGTCTAGACATAGTTGTGAAGACCGACTAGTGAATTTGATAAGGCAGGGTCGTATAGGGGTTAGGTGATAGTAGGTGAACGTGGGTGAGTAGTGAGAACCGGCGGGCATGTAACCAGTTATAGTTGTAAACGGTAAAACTGTATACTACTGCAATGTTGGTTGTGTGCGGAATACGTAAAATAGTGATAATAAATGGTAAGCCTAGCGTTTGTCGTTAGGCAGGAAAAGGTAGGTTTTGTATATGGTGCCATGATCCCAGTGATGGAACCCGTTTTCTAAGGCCAGCTCGACGGATAGCGGACAGCATGAGGGCAGGCGGAAGCTAGGGTTCTTTAGTTCGATGTCCTCCTCATAGGCTCGATCCTGAGATATGCTGGTGTTATACAAGAAAAAAGTGACTAACGGCAAGTTGTGATTTTGGGACATGGCTCACATTTGCAAATAGTCAGGGGTAGCTTATCCAAAATCTTTGAGTAATCAGTGAGAAAGAAGTTGGATCTGATTGCTAGTTTCGACTGTGCGGTGGTCAGACTGAAGTCTCTGTGGCGTAGGGGGTAAAAGGAGGGCAGCAAAAGCTGTACAGAATTGGTAGAAGTGAACGCAGAGCGATGAATAAGTCTATATAGAAAACACAAGTTAAGCCTAACACGTCCAAGCCATACGGGCTCAAGTTCTAGTAGAGCGCATCACTCTTTATAGCTCAGTGGAGAAGAGTATCCCATGAGCTTCGTGATGAAGGTAGGCTGGAATTTCTGAAGGCGTATTCTATCCGATTTAGACTTCCCAGGGAAAATTACAGGACAACATTCGAGGTGGGGTCTAGCATGGGATTGGTACGTAAGAAGAATACTATGTTTCACTTTAAATGATCTGAAAACTAGGCCTGTTATCTGTCTGGCCCTGGCCGCCTGAAATGAGACATGTTCCGAGAATTGTAGGTTGTTATTGCATCGAAGCCCAAGATCTTTCACTGATGAGCTTGGGACTATGGGCACTTGGTTCATTGGCAGAGTTCCAGGAGGGAATTGACATCTGTAGGTTTCGTAGAGGCTTCTGGATGTCAGGAAGCACATCTGCCATGAAGTGCACCATTGACCAAGTTTCTCAAGATCACTATCTATTTCAGACAGCGCTGTGTTCAAATCTTGATGGCGGAATTTATAGAAGGTTCTGATGTAGTCGGCGAAGAGGAAAGGAGTGCCGTGCTGCACAATCGAAAAAATGTCGTCAATATAGAGTGAGAAAAATAGCGGACCAAGTACACCTCCCTGTATGACTCCATTAGTGGCAGGCATCGGTTGCGATAGATGACCTCTAGCATACAAAACCTGGGTTTGGTCCGACAGGTAGGAAGTGATCCATGATAAAAGTGGGTCATGAATACCGTAAGCTCGGAGGTTTGTTACCAACCGGGAGTGAGGGACTCGGTCAAATGCCTTGGTCCTATCGAGGTAGATGATAATCATAGATTTTCCGTCGTCAGCAGCCGTGGTCAGTAGGTTGAAGGAATCAAACCGGCATGTGGCAAAAGAACGTGACTTTAGGAAGCGGTGTTGACCGCTGTGAATGAGGTTATGGGAACGAAGATAATAGAACACCCGCCGTTTCATTCATCTCTCCCCAAATTCAACGCACTTCTTCCTCAAACAATCTTTGTAACTCTTCTGAAAACCATTTACTCACTCTCCGGGGAAACCGTATTATTGGTGCAAAAGTGTATTTTTCTTCATCAAGATTATTGCTCACTGTTTGAAGGTTCTACTGCAGCTTCCTCTTGTCCAGACACTCATATGACAGCTAGCTAAGGCTCTGAACCTGTCCCTTTGTGGGGTCATGAGGTTGAACTGAACTGCTCTTCCCGTGCCGAAACCAGCTTTTATCCCTGGCGCATGACTTAAAGGGAATAACCAAATTGTACGGGATACATGAAAGTAACATGGCAACGTACCCTTCGAAGACTTAAACCCAGGGAAGTGAGCGTTTATCGGATAAAGCCCGTTGACTTGAAGTGACCCGACCGAAGACAGGTATGCGGGGTTTTCGACCGGACCTTAATGGAATTTCTAGTGGCCAACACCAATGTTGCAACTATGGGTAAAAAAGGGCCACAGCTCAAAGCTAGGATACACGGATCAGGTGTGATAGCAGCCACTGAAACGTGCCTATGGTCAGGCAAAAGCAATGGGCTGGTCCCAAGCTTCTATTCAGTCTTCAAGGTGGACAGGATGGACGGTCAAATTCGAGGTGGTTTAACGGTACTACTAACAGAGCAGTATGACGGCCAAGAGGAAGTCAACCTGTTACGCGAATGAACTAGCGGCAAAGGTTGTAGTAGCTGCGGGCGGACCGAAAGCGTCGGTCGTTTGCACGTGTCGAGGCCCAGGAGATGAAAGTGCTGAGGATTGTGATCTGCTTGACTTCGTCATCACGGTTGCCAACGCAGGACGGAAGTTACTTATTATGGGTGATTTCAACGCTCCAGAAGTAGAGTGAGCCTCAGAAACAGCTCCAGAAAGCACATTCAGAGAGAGGCTGCCCCACCTAATCCGCGGGAAGGTCCCTGTCGTATGTAACAATCGAGTGACAAAATGGCAGTTTGGTCGGCCACGGTCAATTCGTGACCTGGTAGTGACCAGGGCCTTGGATGACCTAGAATACCCAGGAGTCGGGAAACCCATAAGTAAAAGTGATCATGGCGTACTCTAGTTTAGGCTAAACTTTCAGGGAATAATTACGCCCAACAAGTTCAGAAGGATCTTCTCAAAAATGAACTAGAACAGCTTTGCAGAACTGGGCTTCCGGATGGATTTGGAGATGGTGAGTGAAGACTGCAGCGTAGAACACCTATAGAGTTGGGTTGGGGGCAGACTGTTGGCAACATCAGGAGCCGTCGCACCACTTGGAAGAGTCAAGCGAAACGGATTGTCACCGTGGTGGGGGAGCCGAGTGAGAGGGGCTCTAAAACAGAAGCAAAGAGTGCTCAGAAAGTACAAAGCACCAGCGGCTACCGGGCCTTCCTACAGTTCAAAGCATCGGGAGCTAGACCGTCTCTGATTGAGAAACAGCGCAGGGACAATTACGAAGAAGGTGTTGAGCGGAAAGCCAAAAGCAATCCGAAAGCATACTCCAACTACATTCAATCTAAGGCAGCACCGAGGAAAGCCGTAAGCGGAGTCAGGAACTCACAGGGAGTGCGGGCAATAAACAGGTAGGAAAAGGCAGAGGTCCTGTTGGAATTCTTTCGGCAGGTATATAGGGAGGACCAGGGTGGTCGGGAGCTACATGCTGCCGCAGGCGGTAAAGTCTCGGAAACGGAAGACGAAGAAATCAACGCAGGAGAGCTGCTGAACAGCCCGAAGCAGCTAGATGTATCCAAGGCTGCGGGGTCGGATGACGTCCGCCCAGCAATACTGAAGCCACTGGGGCCCGTTCCGGCCCTCAGCACTTCACTAGACGACAGCGTACTACCCAAAAACTGGTTTGTATCGATCATCACACCCGTTTGTAAAGTTGGGGGCCGAAGCACATGTACCAGTCACGGGTCGATTAGCTTGACTTCAGCGGTGCTAGAAACTCTCGATAGAATAATTCGAGATAGAATAGTGAGGCATTTAAGGAGGAAGAAGCTGGTTACTGTCAAGTGGCACGGGTTCTGGCAAGGGCGCTTCTGTCTATCCAACCTAATAAGTTATTTGGATGGGGTAGCCAGTCAAATGGAGAGACGGGAACGGGTGGAAATCTGCTATCTGGATTTCCAAAAGGCCATCGATTTGACTAAAAGCAGACAGCACGAGGCAAACGTGGAATCGTTCCAATTTAGGGCCGAAATACAGAAGTAGATTGTACGAAGCCTAGAGGAGAGAGTTTTCCGAGTGAGAGTAAAAGGCTACTTGTCGGACAATGGGAGACTGCATAGTAGCGTTCCTCAAGGGTCAGTCCTGGCAACCCTGTTTTTCCTGATGTGCATTACCGATCTTGCAGAGGAGGTCGGGAAACCCTTGATTCCTGTTCGCGGACGACTTGAAGGTGGTAGAAGCACCTGATGACGCGGCTGCCCAGCGTGATCCAGGCAGGGTATGCCACTGGCCGGTGCTGTGGGATCTTCCCCTCAACCTGAGAAAGTGCCAACATTTCATCAAAGAGGAAGGACCACAGCCCATCCGATATGTGGGTTCACCGGACTATTGGGAGGCGCTAACTCAGACCATAGAAGCCTGGGACCTAGGGGTGACGGTGCGCGCTGACCTTAAGCCAGGTAGTCAGTACCAGAAAGTAATGCAGAAGGCAAGTAGGGCCATGCACAAGTTGAGGAGGACGGTCATTTCTAGGAAACTGAGGGTCTTATTGCCGTTATACAGAGCTTTTGTGAGATCCCACCTAGAAAACTGTGTCCAAGCTTGGAGGCCATATTTGCTGAGGGGCATCGACGCTCTCGAGCAGCCACAATGGCGATTCACGCGGTGGTTCGCAGAAAGCAGACACTTGTGCTACGAACAGTTGTTGGAGAAGCCAGGGTTAATTTCTCCAGGAAGAAGAAGAAGAAGAAGAAGAGAGGTAACCCGTAGTGGCTCGACATACTAGAAGGATTCACGGGAGCACGAGGTCACAAAGGGGCCTTATTTGAGCCGAGATGGAATGGCTACCTAAGAAATCACACACCGACACCCAAGAAAGAGAGAACTTTGACTCGGATCAGATGTCAGTCTTTTGCAGTGGGGGCGCCAATGACTGGAATAGGTTGCCAGGGGACAAGATAAGCTCAAGCACGGTGGCTGAGTTCAAAAGGAGAATGAATAACGTGTACATGACTGCATCTGGAGAAATATGACAAGGAGTCTTCAATCGTTTTTGTAAACAACTGACAAGTTCCCTTCGCTTCGACCCTCGTGGAACCCTCACCTAGTGCCAACTACCCTCTACTATACTATTCTTACAACCGGGGAGGTCGACCGTGGGGTGTGTGGGACTAACGGCGGTGAGCCTTAAAGTCCTTGAAGAGAAAGGGGATTGAAGGTCTATCATGAACCCTCCCTGATTATAGCCGTGTATTGAAGAGTTGTCCCTTCCAACTGTCGAAGCACCAGGAAGTTCGATGGGCTCATCGGTGCAAGAATCCGGGCATCAGGATATCAGGCCTTCAGGTCATGAAACCGGAATTGGATTGAAAATCGAAGTTGTTTAAATATATCAATTGACTACTTCACAGGTGCGCAGGTTCAAGAGTTCGGCCCATTCTCGCGGCTTTGTTTTCGCGGCGGGTGTCTCGTCTTTCTATTCATGAAAAATTTACGGTTGGAAAGCTGGAATAACTCAACCTAGGTGCTCACAGAAATGGCTTCATTGCCAACAGAGGAAGAAACCTCTTTCCTGAGAACGGTAATAATTATTTTTCATGAAAAGTATTCACTGATGTCACCTACCATAAATATAGGAAGACTTTATTTGTCTGAGTTGCCTCTCACAAGGTGCTTCAGAAAGATTATGCCTGGCCGCGGAGGGTTTCGGAAATCGGATGTGCTCAGTGGAGAATATTTCACAAGAGGTATTTGCAAATTTTAAGAGCGCGCTCATGGTAGTTTTTTATTTAAATACATTTTTGTGATTCGTGATGACCCCTCAGGAGATTACTGTGCATAATTGAAAGTCCGACAAACAATGTTCGAGCTTCCACGATTGTTCCGGAATTTTTCGAACTGTTCATTCCATTGTAGCAAAATCGGCTCAAAACCGCTCTGAAACCGATCGTATTTTCGAGCGGTTTTTACTAATAAACCGAACGGCTTTCGATCGTTTTTTCGGTCGGTTTGTTTAGTAGCCATTTTACACGGATCAAAGTTGAACTTATACGGGGGAAATTGATGACCGAATTAATGTGCAATGCTTGGTTGACGTTTTATTTTAATGTATTGCTTTATTTCATCGAAATGTCCCCAAAATATCGGTATAGATTGCTCTATTTTATTCCCTTGAAATGGGCAGAATAAGGACAAATAATTTTAAAATCATAAATTAGGAGATAGAAATGAGCATTGTGATACGTAATTTGGGTTAGTGAAAGAAATTACCGAAGCTCATCACGTATTCCAAACGACTGACATGAACTGCTCAGAAATCGTTCAGGAAACCGGTCTGGAACCACTCAGAAATTGCTCGGAAACCGATCGGCGTTATAGTGAAAACCGCTCGAAAACCGGCCGAAAACCGATCGGTTTCGGAGCGGTTTTTAGCCGGTTTCTGAGCGGTTTGTGCTAGTCCTTTGAAATACGTGATGAGCTTCGGTAATTTTTATTCACTAACCCAAACTACGTATCACAATGCTCATTTCTATTTCCTAACTTATGAATTTTCAATTATTTGTCATTTTTTGCCCTTTTCGAGGGAATAAAATAGAGCAATCTGTACCGATATTTTGGTGATATTTCGATGAAATAAAGCGATACATTAAAATAAGACGTCAACCAAGCATTGCACATTACTTCGGTCATCAATTTCCCCCGTATAAGTTCAATTTTGATCCGTGTATAATGGCTACTAAACAAACCGACCGAAAACCGATCAAAAACCGATGTTACGAACGGGCTGGGTGCTACAAGGGTTATAATGAACAGTATGTCATTATATATATATATATATATATATATATATATATATATATATATCCCCGAAAATTTCTCGGTACGGTCCGAGTACTCCCCGTTGCCAAATATCCCGATAAACAGCATTTTGGAATGAAACAGAAATTTACTCCTACGTTGCGGATCATATTTAAAGTGACAGACGCAATTCTTCTAGTTATACTGTGTGATTAAAATGATCCAAACCCTCCTCCTTCCTCTAGGGACGTTTCAGGACAATACTGTCTCCTTGCGCCCATTGGGCTGATGAACTAGCGTTCTTGGTACAGTCAAATTACTTTTCCATCATGCAGACGTTTAGAAGTTTCGTGAAGTGACCAAAAAGTTTACTCAATAAACATGATAAGAAACAGTCCTACACGGGATGTTTTGGGTACTGAAAATTAACCACTGGGCTAACTTGGTATGTTTGATTAATATTTACGCGTTTCTTATAAAAAAAATTATATATTTACACGTTGATAATTATTTGTACCTGGTAAATGGATCTCACTGGGAAGTAAATTATGACCATTCGCCTTAGAAAGCACACCTAACGCGTTCACATTTGGGATTGGATTGGGATACCCCCATCAGAGCGTACAGATAAATTACCGAGGAGAGCTAACAGACCCCAACTGGGATGGGGTCAGGTGCGCCCAGTGCGTTGATAAGACGCAGAATGGGTGCTTACTTTTTGTTACTCACTTGTTAACCATTTACCTGCATAATCGTCTCCATTTTTTTGGGCCTAACAGCTAAGTGGCCCGTGTTTGGAAAAAAATCGTTAGTATTTAAAAACAAAATAGAAATAACTTTATTGCATAAAAATGTTTCACTGAATAATCCCGTTTCATCATACACAGAAACCCGAATAGCAAACGAGCTCGTTTTTGATAAATCAGCCTTGTGGTGAATAGTCACATGTATAGGTTACAAATGCATAACTTCCAAACAGCGTTTGTGTTAAGGTGTGACTGGGTTGTCAACAAAATTGGTTTTGCGTAGTTAAGAAAGATAGAATAGAAAATGTTGTTGGGAAAAGGATCAACGAAACAATGAACATGGATTTACATGTACAACGTAGGTTTCTTCCCACAACAGTCTAACTTGTGCATCAGAAGTGCGAGTGAATGATCATGTTAGAAGATCCCACTGCGGAGTCACAATAGTGTTAGTTCTGTGTGGGTTAGATGCAACAAACCTCGAATTTCTTATCCATGACTCCGACCAGTCTTTTTGTTCAGAATGTTTTTGGTCTTCTTACATTATATTCAAAAGATTTTTACAGGTAAAGTGTGCGTATTTCAGCGCGTCATATGAAGTGGAAATGTTAATTTGGCAAGTAATGTTTGTAGTGTGTAATATAAAAATCTGACTATCCAGTATTGGCTCCACGGATATAATTTTACTGGTATATTTTTAATATAAGTATACGACGAGAGCTGAGGAACAAGGCGAAAATGGCTGAAAATGTCACTGTGATAACAGTGGGGGAAATATATATGGAAGTTTTATAGATTCACAAACATTTTTGATATCTTGTGTGCTATTAGAATTGTACCTGAGGCAACACTTTGAGAAGTAAAAATTTTGCGAATAACGGGAATGTAACTGAAGACGCACAAAGTTTACACACCCGCGCATACATCTTGACTTGCCACCATCCAAAGCGTTGGTGAATCAACGTGTGTTTCTGTGTGAGAGATATGGTTTTTTCTGCAAAGCGTTCAGTTTTTTGAATAGCCGCTGATGTTCGTAAATGAATTTGTTGACGTGATACGCTTTCAAATGATGCTCGTGGGGGTAAAAATCGTATGACCTAAGATAATCTCATTAGGTTGAATTAGATAATTAAATTCCAATAAGTTACCCAAACATCTTACTTTGGGATGAGAAAGTTGGTGCTCCCAAAGTGATCTCGCCACAAAAAAGGCACCGTATGACACTGGGCGCTTTCTGCACCGTCCGATATCTCTGCCACCTGCATATACTAGTCGATATATTATACAGATGACACGACCATGTATCAAGTAGACAGCAACCAAAAAGAATAACTTTTGGAAGTACTTGCGTCAGTAAGGTAATAATTTCTACAGGAAGTGTTGCTTGCTGGTTCAATAATCAAGTCAACCAAAAAGGTTGACGTTTATTTACAAAGAAAGTATTTCTTGACACTGAAACGTTTAAGCGTAAGTAAATAAATTTAGGCAAAACGGTACAAGCCTGCCACAATAGTGTAGCCATGATACAGACTTTTACTGCAGAAGGACCCTAAAGGCCCACCTAACAGCAGAGAACACAGCAAACCAACATGACTTCGTATCTTCACAAGGGCAACCAGCAACACAAATTGATAAGAATGTGATGTAATTCTACCTCAAACATTAACATAAAGCTTGTATTAAGGGTGGTTTGGAAATTCTGTGACGATTAGTGCTATCTTTTTCTAAAGATATTTCTGATGTAGGCCATCGCAAAGTTCTTTTGGGAAGCATCCAACAGCTTTGAGAATTAGGCTACCTGGGAATAACTTATTTCAAGTGATTGTGGTTTATGTCCATTGTGCTGAAGTGTTCTTGGGAAAAATGTCGTAGATACTGCTTCAAAAAACGGTAATTCCTAAATATGTTACTTGTTGTTATCACCGTCACGGTGTTATCGTACTGTTATTGTTTCCTGCATCCAGCAAATAAAAAATGATACGAGAATCATCAAGTCATTGGAGGTCCTACAAAATTACAATTAATTTACGACGGAGGTTTAAAAATGTGCTGTCCCCAACAGTGACTCATGCTGATCACCACAGAATCGAGGAATGGAATCACAATTTTTATATGGCAATAATTCAGCAGAAAGAAAACCAGTCGACCTGCTTGGATGTTAGGCTTTACTATCAGAGAACTGTTCGACCGGAATGATGTGAAATGTCTAAGAGTTGTTCTGAAGAATTGGCATTGTGACATATCATTGGTTTTGGATGACGTGTAAAAAAGTAACGTATTGCAGTGATTCAATGTCCAGTTGAATAAAGTTTTGAATATTTTCGAATAATGACATTATACTGTTGAAAGGCAGTACTGTTTTGGTGAATTACACGGCTGTTCGATGATTAGAAATGTTAATCTCTGAATTATCTTTTAGCCAAATTTGAAAATATCTAATTCAACGCGGGGACAACGTGATTTGCATGAATTATTGTTTTGGTTTTTAGTCACATTTATGAATCAATCTTGTGGGGAAAATGTCCCCTCTAGAATTGCAATAGAACTAGTACGACTGGATAAATGCCCGTCATTGGAAGTTTCGTCCACAAAAGGGTGACTTATTAAACGTCTTTATAAATGTGGTTGAAGTAAGCTTTATTCTCTTGTAAGATTGATGCTGTTTTTTCCAATGTGATAGAGCTATACAAACGCAATCAAAAAACTGAAGCGTAAGTACTATTCTAGTTGATACCATCATAAGATACTGAAAGTCATATATTCGTAACAGAACTATCCTGTCTATTAGCTTATTTTTGATTTTTACTTGCATGGATGATTGCCGTGAAGAAATAAAATCCAAGTTCTTCCTTTACTGGAGGATACCTTGGACACAAAATTCACAGTATTTAGAAATCTGCACCTAAATCAATTACACATATGCATATTGTGATTTTTTATCCATTATTTACATGTTCAATGTTTTGAAAAATTTGTATATATTTTCACAAAAAGAGAATTTCTACCCTTGATTTTTAAGACACCGCCACCAAACATGTCACCCTGCGTGTTCCTTCTGGAACAAGCACTTTCAGTTCGTGCACTCCAAGAAATGCTCTTTGTTCAACCTCAGGGATCTGATGTAAGTTATTCAGATGAAGAATGTTTTAAAGTTACAATTTCACCGTAAGTATTTTTGAGTAGATCGTAAACTCTCACTACAGTTGGTTATGATGCGTCAAAGAAAATCCTAAACACACTAATTTGTATTCCACATTTTTCAATTATTTTTAGCAAAGTACTGGACAGTCGGGACACAAAACTCTCTTGTACGGTCACGCCATACGATTAAAGCACAGAGAGAGCAATATGGTAAGGTTTGAAGTTAAGCAGTTTGTTATACGTAAATGTACGTTAAGTATGGTTGTGGTGGCTGATAGTAAAGAAATTTCTATCTCTGTCGATGCTCGAAGTCTGCATGACGTGCACTCCGGTCAAATCAATAAAGTATTTATGCTCTAGCAATAAAAAAGTGGCACAAAGTCTGCTTATTCGGGTGATTTCACGTGATATATAGTGTTTGAAAGTTAGTTGAATGGATGCACGAATCTATATTCGTTTTATGCACTACCATAATTTCAGTGACTAATTATGGCCTCCTAGCTATGCCGACCAGATGTGCAGTTGCAGCAGCTAGGTCTATTATTGTCGCACAAAACAATAAATAAATTAATAATCCCTAATTTAGCATAAAAGGTACATTTCATATTCATTACTAATCTGATATGGTTAAAACCTTTGTATCAAACTCGGTAATCTACTTCCTATCCGCTGTTCTTGAGGTTTACTGCCGTACTTTCTAGGAGATAGATGCCAGTCAAGAGAGGGTCTCTTTAGAAGACGAAATTTGTATTGAAGCAATATTGGAGTAAATGTAAAACGATTTCGTTCCTTAGGCAAACCACCAAATTAAATGCCATCTGTATGGTTTCTTTGAATGGACTTCCAGTGTGTACATATAAGCCTTAGAGCTGCGGTGGGAGTTTAATGGCCTAACTTATATTGGTAAAATTTTCTTCCACTGAACATGCTGGCTTGATATTTGTTTACACCTTTGGTCAGGGTAGTTATTGTGTAGCGTTAAGGTATGAAAACTTAACGAGTAAACTTGGCCCTTTAGGGCGTGCTAGACTTGATAAATTGTGTTCAGCAGACCTCTCAGTCAGTGATTACCTACATTGAGGGATGTGACTCGGTGTCGCTTTGGTGGCGTTCCTGTTTTCGCAGACTTTTTTATCATCTTGATACTATTAGTTTTGCTTATTACTCTTGTCATACACGATTTTCTTCATTATTTCTGGTTGTGGTTGCCGCTGAGAGATTGCAACCAAAGCCACCACACCCAGTCTATGGCAATGATTGTTTGAACTGAAACAAATCGAACACTTGTTTTCAAGGAAATAATCCCACTCATATTGCTCTTTTTCCATTAAATGTATCGTTCATTCTACTGTCTTTGCCCAGTTTGTTTTTATTAATGTTTATTTTCAGTCTTTACATCTTTAGAAGAGAAAAAAGTAATAATGGAGCTCATAACTTTGTATAAAAACCACTAATCACTTAGATTTAAAAAGTATTTACATTTACTTGTCCTTCATGTGAGAGTAAAGCTGCCTTCTTTGTCTCTTGGCAGTTGACCACGGGTTACAATAGGCGGTTGGATCGTCCCGCGAGGAATTTAACGGACAAAGACATACTAAGTGCTTCTATTT
Source organism: Fasciola hepatica (assembly GCA_948099385.1). Lineage (NCBI taxonomy): Eukaryota > Metazoa > Platyhelminthes > Trematoda > Plagiorchiida > Fasciolidae > Fasciola > Fasciola hepatica. The sequence goes on from CANUEZ040000091.1 coordinate 1,330,877, forward strand.
CCCATGTTTAGCTTGGTTTCTATTTTTGGCGGACAGATCGGGTAGCAGCGCTAACATGGAAAAGCTTCGGGGTAAAATATCTTGTCAGTCCTGATCCTAGTCACCGGCAATCTTGTACAAAAATAACAATTTCAAAAAGAAAGGTTTAAAATGGTTTCAGTGTAGCTCGAATTTTCATAACAATTAGTATTTTTAATTCAGGTTTTGACAACTTCCACAGAGGATTATTTTACCCTGTGTATCATATCACTATCGATCAACAATGATTTGAGTAAAGCAAAGAAGTCTCTTGCTGTGGTACCAATACTAATTTGGATTTTTGGTCTGCCCATTGGCTGTTCAGTCAAGCTTAGGGGTTAACGGCCGGGTCACAGTATTCTGACACTGGATGTATTTGTTTACTCATCCGAGGATATCGGATTTACAAAATTCGATGGGATTGTCAAATAGTGGCTATTTTTGAATGACGTTTATAGACCCTAGAGATGGACGTGTAATCTTTTCCCTATTGAAGAAACATCGGTACCGGCTTAGCATAGGGTAACATGTGCACGTAATCTATATTCAGTCCGTTCACGTCCACGTTCCTTGATTGTAAACCATAAAACATTTTACCTAGCATGATTTAAGTTTGACGAACAAAGTAGATTGTTGCTCGTCTCTGTATTATACTAAAGCTGTAGGTTGAGTAAAATGTCATATTTTTTGAACTTTTTCAGTACCTGGCCTGTTTGTCAACCAGTACGTCACAAGACAAATTAGCGTTCGATGTGGGTTTACAGTCAAAAGCAGACAGTAAGTTTCAATTAGCTAGGCCACTGCAAAACGTTTGCTTTTTTGGCTGCGTGTGGTCATACTTGTTTATATTGGATTCAAGAGTTATCTGTGAAGACCGCTTTACCTTTTGAGTTTGTGGTTGCTGTAGCTTATATTGGTGGTTTCCGTCATAAACTCGAATTATGGTGAGATTATCTTGAATACAACAAAAAGATCAGCGAAAAGCCCCTTGAATTACCTGTTTCGTGTATACCATTGGAAAGTACTTAGTTCAAGTAATTACTGATAAATGAAAAATCTACAAGATTTTCACAAAACGTGAATGCATTTCATGTTAATTTTCACTTAAACTACTTTTACAGTCACTGTCTTGTAACTTCTGGTATAGTCCTGTTCTGCATTTCACATTTGGTGCAACTGGTGGTCATTTATGTTCCAAACGTGGATTAGGGACTTCAGAAAACCGTACTGTTTTGTCCCAAACTGGATGAATCCTGTGTAGAACGTTTTAACTCTTGCTGACCGTCTTAGTTGTACCGTAATTCCTCAAATACAGGTATATCAATCAATTTATTTTTGCAATTAACTAGATGTATTCTATATATTTGCTTGTTTTACCAGGACATGTAAGCATTACGCTTATTGTTTTCGACCGCGAACGTAAAACCATATATAAATTGGCATGCTCTATGTTTGTGATCGGAAAAAGTAAAGAAAATGCTGGATCCTCGTGGCATATTGTAACAAAAAGACAAGGCTGGTGAAGCACAACTGTATTTTGCCAGCCAGACAAGTCCAGTTGGTAAAACGTACAACCATTTATAGTTCTTTTTCCAGACTGCGCTGTAGCAGCATCAATCCTTCGGCCGCCTGAGCATTTCAGCTCAATTCTGGCTGGGTGCCAGCGGCAATCAGGCTGATTATTTTGTACACTATTTATGCTTCATTGTTCCGATTGCTCCGGTTGACGACCTGATAGATAGCTCCGTGCGTGGGCTATCTTACTTATTTCTTGAGATCCCGCTGAGTCCCATCTACAAGCCTGCAAGGATTTTTTTATCTGTCGCTTGGTGCTCCCGACATGTTTATTATCTCTTCTTTGATCCGTGGCTCTCGACAGGTTGACCCTGTTGGTTGATACTTGCCTCGTTCTGTTGCTACCGCATCCCGTGCTACAATGTCTTCTTCCTGTCGTGATGAATTGGGTAAAGGAGACTCGGGGCTTTGAGTTTTTTTCAATTCTTGATAACTTGAAAAACCAAATACGCTGAGTCTAGAAATCAATACTTTTTTGTTTGTTTGCTAAACAGAACATCTTAAGCCACTACAATCTAGTGTGAATTACTGAAAACTGGCTACAAACAGCAGACTATTTCGGGGGACCAAATACTTATCGTTATCCGACTGTTATGTTTGTCTCAGGTTGTGTAGTATTTTACTGTCATATAGATTGTGTACGGGCAAATATACTTTCAGTTTATTTCATATGTCGTTTTGCTTCTTCGTCTTCCTTAATTTTCCGCTTTCAAAAGCCGAAGCATGCTGGTGGACAATTCATCCAGCATCCAAACAACGTTCAGTTGGTGAGAAAGTACGCATCGGTGACGATTTGATCATTGTCAGCGTTTCTTCAGAACGATATTTGGTAAGTGTATGATTGTGTAACTCTCTGCGCTTGTCAGTTGCTCACACTGCGTCCAGATGGATACGCTGGTAGATTGTACATATGGAGGAAGTACTGCGTGTGAATTGCCAAAGAATAAAGGTTCTGTAACAATCTCCTTCTACCGGACACTAGTAGCATTGCGAACTGTTTCAGCTGCAACAGCTGTTGAGAATGAAAACCTAGTGATTCATTCTTCTGAGGAATAAAACCGAGGGTGCTGGTTTATTCGCCGACTCTGTGGTGTTGCATCCAGTTTTCATTAAACGCTTGTGCACGATTACAGCAGAGGGATACTCACCCCATAACCTCAAAAGCCCGCTGCACTATTACCCGTGTACCACCAGTTTTGGGATTCGAACCCATGACCTCCAAGGGAGTAACGAAACGCTCTAAATCACTTAACCACCCCTTGACGGTGACAGGTGGGCACTTGGCTGCACCAGAGTTAATGTGGGATGCAACAATGAAGGCCAGAACGAGCGACTTAAAGAGCGTAACGTATGAGGACTTTGAGCCTCACAGTGCAGCGGGTTCATTGTATGAGCAGCTCGTTGCATATCTAATACTTATTTTTATCCAGTTTTCTTTACTGCAATTAGTGAATATCAGTGCGCTTAGTGATACGGATTGGTAAGTATTTAGCTTCAGCGGGTGTTTAAGTCAGCGGCCGGATGTAAAGAATGATTTTGTACTTCTTGTGCTTTAAGACCACTCCGTTGAGGCTTGATTATTCCGCTGAACGATCCTTTTGAATACCGGATTAGCTGGCATGTACATGTCGTGTTTTCAAGTTATTTTATAGTCTAAGTTTCCTTCGGTATGATTTGTTCAGAAATCTAATGAAACCCGCCTGCTGAGAATTCAGTCCAGGTTGTGTTGACAATTTCAACATGATCCTGACTAGGAAATTTTTAAATCTATTTGGTGAAGTGATTATTTATATGTAAACCAAGCAAAAAGCTTACAGAATTCTCGTGAACCAAATATAAACCGCACTGTGTGATCTCACAGCTCAGTGAACTTGGACAGGCAGAGTGTGAGACAGTACCACATCATCCACCAACTGAATGTTTGGTACATCACAGTAAATATTGTATCCAATGGCGTTCTAGTAGTCACACTATTCTTCACCTTCCGATTTATTCACTTGTAATTATCTTCTTACTATTTATGTTGTGAAGCCTATTTCTACATCCGAGGTTTTGACCAGAAAGATCCACTGATGCTTTATTACTGCTTATTCATACCGATCTAAGATGGTAGGATGCAAGCAGCGCTACACCGTGGATTGCATCCAGTTTTGAAATTGCATGTCAGATCAAGTCGAGAATGCTTTATACTCGGCTTTTCCAGTCTTTGTAGCACCGTGTTGATAAGCTTTTCATCACAGCTTTCATGTGATGATGAAAGAGATTTAGAACCACTAAAAACTTTGTGTTGACATTATTCCAGTCGTTGAAGATAAATCCAGTAGGCCAATGGTATGCATTCTGAATTCCCTTTTCGAACGCCCCTAAAAGTACAGTTTGCTGAATGTGCACATTACTGCAAGTGGCAAGCAAAACGTTAGAATTGGATGAGAATGTATTCCTGTTAGTTTATGTCTTTAATACAGGTAACACTAAGTTCATCTTGAAGACTGGCTTTTGGTTCAATATATCTCCACCGTTTGGGTTTTTACCGACCGCTACCACCAATGGCTCACGTGAAACCCCTCATTTGGCTCTCAAGATGAAAAAGATTTGTAGATCAGTTTTCTTTTTTTCGTGATTGCATCTTCACTCTAATTGCTCTAGTATGATCCGTAGTCAACACAAGTGGCGTCAAAAATCTTACTACTGATCACCGTATAATCAAAAATCGAAATTCTGATAATTGTGACTCAGTTGACTACCGTCCATTTGCACTTAATATTCCATCACTACGTATTCCGTTTAATTAACGAAATTGGTAAAGAATGAAATTTTTACTTCCTACGATATAGTACCGTAGTTTGTACACCGTGAACATTCTGCACAGGGGAGTAGATGTATTTTTCTCGAAATACGAACTAAGCACTTTTCAGACAAAACCGAAAGTATCATTTCTAACGAATACCGAAGTAAAATGACTCCGGTTTCTTTAGTAGGAGTCGAACGAAGGATATGGTACTCAGCATATTTAGTTAAGAGCTGTATCTGGTCTACGCATTTAGTGCAATATTTTTCTAAAGCCGGTTGAGATTTCCGCATACCATATCAGATAGGGCACGGATAAAATGTCACTCCGAACACTGATCTGAGTGCACCTCTTGATTCAGTTGGATGATACAAGTATTCGTATCTACTTTTTCCAGTGCAAAATGTTTCGTTTCGAAGTTCAACGTGGAGGCTTCGTTGAAAGTTTTGGCGCAGCCCGTTTTCTTTTTGCTCACTGCCTTAGCGTCCACTCTTTTCAGTGCATTGTTTGCTGCGATCTTCGGTCATATGTTGCACTCTGTTCCCCATGCTATACCCAGCCACGCGCCCACACCGACAGAAGGGCAAATCGTCGGTGGGAGAAAACAGCGTAGCTAGAGCGTGCGATCGGTCGATACCGCCCCCGGTCGCAAGGCTTAAGCAACATTGGCACACAGCATGGTCACATTTACAGTAAGACATGCGTAGGCGTGCACCCAGGGGCACGCATGCTTGTTCAGTGAAAAATCGGATCAGGACGGTAAAAAACGATATCGACGTTTGGGCTGTATAGTCCTGCCTCGTTTACTTCCTATCTTCCACATTGGGCCAATCACCACGTATAAAATTTGGCATACAACAGGAAAATGGATGCAAAAGAAAATCAATCGGTCTTGATCGACCTCAAAAGTCGATCAGACAGAGAGGCAGCACTTGAGGAAGGGGATCGCAAAACGAGATGTATACTTCATTTTTTTGCGCTTGTGGTGATGTAGATGTTCTGAATGGAATCAGATTTGCGGTTCGAGTTTTAATTCTGAATTGAAAATTTATCCAATCACTTACCAACTTTTTTTCAATTTTAGATTCCAAATCAGATACAGTTTTTCATACAACGGGAATTAAAAAATGATGATGATAAAATGACACTTTCACTTTACCGAGGGATATTTTGTTGGGCTATCGGATTGCTAGGCTAGTTGTAGGCAGTAAAAAACTAGTACAGTTGGTTCAACATGTGTTGCTGCACTTCAGTCTGCATTAGTAAGTAAATACTTTTTTATTTGGGCATTCAGTCAAATCATTGTGAACCCAAAATAGTACTGTTCTGTCACACATGGGAATGCTATGGGCACTGTATTTAGTCTGTCATCCTATCAAACCAGCTACTTTAGATTAATTGAGTAATTGATGTTTAAATACAACCTTCATTCATGAACATTCATCATTCTTATTGGTAAGTCTTCTACTCTTCATCCACTTCGCATTACGAAGTTCACCTCAGTTTCGAGATATTTGTTTATGAACATACATTCAAATTCGTGGAAAGAATCTTGTGTACGTACTATTCCACTGACCTGCTTTAATATCCAAACGAAAGAATGTGAGCAAATTGAAATCGGCGTTTTGTCACAATTTGTCTATATAGCGTCACTCCAGAATTTACTTGGCTTATTGCAGACTAGCGACATCTATTTGAGATCATCTAAACGTCAGTCGCTCAGTCAATTATTAAGTCGTTAGGTCATTATTAAGTCATAAAATCACTAATTATTTTGTATTTTTAAGAAAAAGCTGTATGCACGACGTTTACTTGGGCCTACATTAGGCTGTTTTTTACCGGAGTTTTCTTTTGCCTACGCGAGTCAAATGTTTTTTCTAGTTATTTTCTCTTGTCTGTTGGTTTGCGCAAATTGAAGATAGACGTATGCCTTCTGTTAGTGTTCTACTGTATTGGGGACCTCGAAAAGTTAACAAACTCACAGTTCACTTAAAAGGAGGGAAAACTGATCATTGTCACCTTGAAATAAATATAAAAATAAATACTGCAGAAAAAAAACTGGTTCAGCCACCGAGGTTCATGCGAAGTTCCTTTGTGATTTTCATCTTGCCAACCAAAACACGTTCTAAGCGATGCACTATAGAGGGGGGATGAGTCTAAATTCGGAACGTGTGAATGGATGCGGACGGCATGCAGATAAGTCATGGTACAGGGGATAGGTGGGTTCCGCAAGAGTATTCCGGGCTATAATGTGTAAATCTCGAGTTTTGTTAGCATCATCGTGAATCATTGCTTCGTTTTAGGGTTGTTGTCTTCGGTACTTGAAGGCTCCTTTGTATTTTCACTTCTATCTGCTCACCTAAGCATGTCTACGGTGAGACGTATGCGGGACACGGAGTGATTGCCAGCTTCCAGCAAACGCTATGGACGGTAATCCCCGTCTCAAGCGGAGCGATTCGTCAAAAATCAATGAGTAAGTTCATACCTGACATTTTGTGAGAAAATTTGACAAAATCTCATTAAGAGTTATATTCGTGATCTACCTATACAACTAGGAAGATTCCCTTCTTTTGCTGTAAAACTTTCCAGCTTACACCAATTTCTGCGTTGTAAGAAGTGAACTGACTGCATTTTGCCCCCGTCTATGATTGTTCTGTCTTTGGTAGGTGATTATTTTGTTTAACAGTGTCCAAATCGTGGGGTTATTTTGACAGGCTTATGTATGCTGTTCTCATAGTTTCGGAGTTCTATCCGGACTGATATATTAAATAAGATGAGGATTATTCCAAATAACAGATCCTCTAAATGGGTTTGGTGTCGAAAATAATACTTAATTTTCCGAACTGTTTTTCTCCCCAATAGTATGTAATTACTGTAATTCTGAAGGTTGTTCACAGGCTAAACTTTACTGAGTTGCCGTTTAGCCAACCTTATATAGTTTGAAAAACAGCTCATTTTTCGTATGACAGAAAGTGAACGATAGGGAATGATGTCGGGGAGATTGGGGCTCGTGTATTGAGGAACAGTAAATTTCAGTTTTGTGGTGCTCTCGACTAGACGCTGCTGCGAGATGGCAACCAAAACCAGAGCAAAGATGTACGAGGTTGATGGTTTGACGGTATGAATTGAATTCACTTAGAAATGGATAAAGTCCATATCCGCTACGATCTGCTACTCCATCGGGGCTGGTGGGCTGGTAATCTTGGCCAAAAAACGAAAGGTGCAGTAACATGAATTGCAAATATGTCAGACACGACAGTGGGTCCACTGACAGCCGAACTACTGATCAAAATAGTGTGTTCGCCCAGCAATTTGTTTCTGCTTTTATAGTAATTTTGACATCTTCCCGCATTTTAGATTCAACTGACGAAAATAACATCGAAGTTTAGAGTTATACCATCAACAAATCGGTCATTTTAAGACGCCGCTTGCGTACCTTTCGGTAGGATAATCTGGTCAGCATCTGTCGAATTATTCTGGCAGATTATTAAGCGCCCTGTAAGAAATCAATGATTCTGCATCTTTAATCATAACATGGGTAAATAACGTGAGACGAATATTTTGTCTCCTCAGTCATTTATTGTTACTGCGACACAATTCACGGAATGCTACTCATCAAACAATACCGTTCAGTTTGCTTTTGGCCGAAGCAAAGTAGAAGGTAGATTCAACCAGTGCCTTGTGTTTTGATTCGAAGGACTGATTAACTCATGACGGAGTGAAGGCTGTCATTTTCACGTGGTTTCCAGTTTGAAATGTAAAGATTCTTTTTCATAAGAGAAAAAACAAAGCTCCTTGCTCTAGTCTTACGCGTCTTTTCCCCCCACTGATAATGAATCTGCCCGATGTCGTTCATGCGTGATTATATGCCACCAGATAAAAACAAGCCGAATTTCAGGTCCTAATATGCACCGAAGGCACAATGAAGGTTCAACCATATAATGATAGTTTTGATGCCGTCAATCCACGTCTTCAGCTGACCCTTGAGGCGCCAGCCGTAACTTGAACGAGAGACTGATAATAGATATAATTTTAGCCCATTTGCTCCAATCTCTCTGGAAAAGTGGTCAAAACTACTGAAAGTAAATAAGCCTTAGGGACAGAGTTACACTTTTATGCCGCGGGGACACTCTCGTACGTTGAAGTTTTAGTTTGTGCCATGTATTACAGACGAAACTGACTAAAATTCTGCTCATTATTCACATCTTCAGTTATCAGCATTCATTTCTTTCAGGCATATGCTAGTACCGACCAAACAGCGTCATAATAAACATCCAGTTTAGTCTGAAGAATTGTACCCGAATGGGTCTACGGTGGTTGGCAGGGACTTCAGAGAATTTTGGTCCACCTTTCAGTTTAAACGAATCCCCTGTCACTTGACCGAATCAATTTATTTGAATATTCCACCGGTTATCCTTTGGTTCGAACGGACCTTGATGGATCCGCAGTTGTTAAAGAAAGTTGTTTACCTACTGACTTTTAACCCGACAGCTCTGGCATTCAGATAAGAGTTACTAAGTTGCAGTTATGGGTTTCATGATACGTTCCCTTTGATACTATGTATCGGTCACCGGGCAGTCTTTGAATGTCAGCAATTGTTAGCAGTACATGGTTTATGGTTGCTCAAACTGAACTGAATTTCTAGTTATTGTCCAACAGAAGTAGCATTCCGAGTTGGCATCAGTTTTCCTATTTGTCTCTTCTCTCGTCCCCGGTCACAATCCAGATATGGTATTCGGTGGTGATGTGGTTCGCTTGCTTCACGGTGATGAATGTTTCACCGTAAGTGCTCCGGACTCGGAGGATGTGAACGCAATCACGGGCTCACCTCACAACGGCGGTGCCCCTGGAAGTCCACCGAATACGCTGCCGCGATTGAGCGCACCGAATGTGAATGCACACGCAGCCCACGCAGATGCACCTACGGGGTAAGTAACGTGAAAAAATACGTTCACTGCCATCTTCGTCGTGCACCTACAGCATGATAGGCCTCAAAATATTCGGGGTGTCTCGATATTGGAAAACTCAAACGGCGGAATCACCTCAAATAAACATATTGAAGTCACTGATTTTTCTGAGAGCGAAAGAAAGATCAGCACACTTACGTTTATTTTCTAATTTCGGAAACCATTACTAACAGGCTTCAATCTGAAGACTGTGAACAAACATTTTCATAGTCTGAGTACTTAATGAGAAGAAAACCATTTACGGCCCAGAAGTGATATTCTAAAGTGTGTGGGATATTTTCGTGACTACGTGACTGACGTTTTCCCGACACTTTCCAGAATACGCCAGCCAGTGATGTACGAGATCGGTGCAGTGTCCACAAGCGCACGATCGTTGTGGCGGATCGAACACAAGAAAACTAAATGGAGTGCCGGTTTCTTCTCTTGGGCAAGCGAAGTTCGATTGCGTCACGTGACTACCGGTCGATATCTGGGTGTGGATCCAAACGAAGCTCAAGGTACTGGCCACTGTGAGGTGTTCACTCTCGCGCCACATGAGGCCTCAGAAGCTGCCACAATATTTCTGCTTCGTCCAAGCAAGGTAATAGTTTGCGATCAGAACCACACCATCAGTATGTGCTTTCGTAGGGTCATTATGATAACTGTCCAGTCAGCTAGCGATATTGTTCAGTCTTCCCCATTCAGACATATCATGGTAAACAGGTACAAACCTCGATGTTTGTTCAGTAACCGTATTTGCATCAGTTTATCTGGCAGTTTTAAGGTATAAAACCAGATATTATTGACTGCTGATCTTAATACTAAGTCCATTCTGTACAACAAGGTTCTCTTAGATTGTACTAGCTAGGAAGTAGTTTTTATTCTAAAGTCTGTCACAACCTTGTCATAAGACATCAGCTGTAGAACGCACTCACTGAATCACTCTTTGTGAGATTCAAACCCGATATATCCCGTGCGGTTAACCAAAGCCAATCTGTTTACTACCATTCCAAATAGCCTGGTAGTTAGCGTGAAGGATTCACGATCCTTTAGCTCATGTTCGAGTCCCATCTGGTAAGCGGGGGGTGTAGACTAGAGCAAACAGTTTCCAACAAGTCAGAGGAAGCTGTAAGGTGCCTCTTCAGTTCAGTTCATTTTGATAACTATTAACCGAACACTTGGTGTGGCGGTTCAGATTGTCGTCTCAGCGGTAATCTCAGTCGAAAATCATATCAATCAAGGGTATGAAAAATGTAGTACGCCAGCTTAATATAGAAGGCGAGTGAATACAAGTGTCATTGGCCACGACACTTAAACACATTCCCCAAATTTGATAGTCACTAATTGGGAATGTCTACTGAACCTCACCCATGAAACCTAAAGCGCCCTGCATGGCTTGGGATAATGACCAGGCTTTTCATACCTTCCTTCTATTTCATGGGTTGATCATCCTTGCTCATTTTCCAACAAACGGCTGGCTCACCGAACATTGCACGCCGAGGAATCCTATCCGGCGACATGCGCAACACACGTATCGATCACCACAACCTGGTTAGCTTTCATGTTTCGTCTGGCGATTTCTTTCGTATGCCGAATACTCTTAACCTAACCTCAGTAATGCTGAGGCGGTGTTCCCACCAGATTCAAGCAAGACTATGAAGAAGTCGATGTTCAAATATCGATAATCTTTGCGTACCTTCCATTCGCACAAGAACATATTTCTGAATTGTAAAGAGCAGCTGATGCAACTACTGCAGCAAACAGTCGATCTTTGCTGTGCAAGAGAATTTCACGTTGATGCCACAGATGACTGAGTTTGGCAAAATATTGTTAGTACTGTATGTTGATTCACTGTCAAAACAATCCGAGCTTCCTGGTGCTGAAACTTATCAACATCTTATAGTCAAAATCCTGACACATTTCGCTACGTAAGCCCTCAACAGTCTGCTTCATATACGTTTGACGGAAGCTGACATCATACGGACACAACAGTCAACAATTGTTTTATGAATGCTGCAGGTTATAGGTGATAAGCTTACGTACTTATCTTGCGAGAAGAACGAGAAACGGGAAATCCCTTCATCTTATTCACAAAATGAAGCACTTACGCTTGTATCGTACAAACATCACTTTTAAGTTCTCCTAGATAAATAATAAAAAAAACTCTTGCGTAAAAGTGTGCAACCTATTCCTACTAGTATACTGATTTATTGATTAATGCATTATGTTATTCCCTTATACAGGATGACAAAAAGCGAATGGAAGAACACGGGGATGAGGGAATGGGTGAACCAGATCTAAGGCTCGGAGAAACGCTCACATATTTGCAACACGCTGAATCTGGTCGATGGCTGTCTTATGAAGCTTATGAAACTCGGAAACGTGGTGTGGGCCGAGTAGAAGAAAAGAAAGCAGTTCTACTGGTTGAGGGTCACATGGATGATTTATTCAGTCTGGTTCGAGCCCAAGATGAGGAGATCAAGTCAGCCAGTGCGATTCGCCGCTGCACTTCCGTGTTCAGTCTCTTCGTGAACACCCTGCGGTTGATCAGCACGCCACACTACTCGACATCGCACACCCCAGTGACCGCACAAACACAAATCCCGGCAACCCAGTCCCCGGCGGTGCTTCGTCTATCTAATGGAACACTTCTTGGTGAGGTGACACAGTGTTTGGAAGATCTGATCGAATTCTTCGCACAGCCTAATCCACATGAAGAGCACGAAGTGCGACAGGCCAAATTGGCCGCGTTGCGTAATCGGCAAAATTTATTCCAGGTAAGATTCACCTGAACGCACGATCTGAGGATAATCCCATGCCCGTTATATTACGTCGGCTTTTTGTGACAACTTTACTTGTTTGATTCCTGCCCGTTTATTCCTCACAGAATGAGGGTATGATTGGTTGCGTTCTGAACACCATTGAACGGTTCACGGGAACATTTCAAACTCGACGTGATTTTTCCCAAGTGGTTGGCGAAGACAAATCGGATCGGTTTGATCGATTGGGGAATTATCTCTATTTGCTTTTGGCCGCTCTTATCCGAGGCAATCGAGAGAATTGTGCTCAATTCGCCACACCCAGTCGATTGGATTGGCTGTTTAACAGGCTGGAGCTGCAACAAGGTTTTGCCGAGGGCGTGCTTGATGCACTTCACTGTGTACTCACAGACAGTGATGAGGCGTTGTATTTGATTACAGAAAGACACATTTGCACCTTGATTGGACTTTTGGACAAACAAGGCCGTGATCCCCGGGTAAGATTTATGTCCGTTCAAAATATTGTGTTATTGAATTGTTTCCGTTGCTGTAAGTCAGTTTTTTCCAGCAGTATGTTGTCCCCTTACATCGGTCTTGTTTGGAAGACCCATGAAGTGGGTTTTATACCAATGGATACTCAGAACATTGAAAAAGGTATCCAGTGCTAAGTTCACATCAACGTCGTGGCTGACTATTACCACGGTGGTCTTGCTGGTAAGTTTTTGGAATTGGCTGTGCGCCTTTCTGGTCAACACATCTGAAATAACCACTCGTATGCTGACTTTTCACTTCACCATAATATTGATCTTCTCAGCAATGGTTGATCTCTGGGGTGCTATTTATGGAGTAAACACACTGATGGTTCACGATGACTATTTGTTTTTCTGCTTATTTCAGTTTTTTATCGCTATTTAAATTTGGATAGTGCCGGTTGCTGCGTTAAACAGATGCCTCGAAATAGAAAATAAAAATAAATACAAGCAAAATAAGCTACGGATATTTTGTATTGTACGAACTTGATCTCAATTTCCTATCTGACGTTCTCATCACGAATATATCCGGGCGAGTTAAAAATGGAACACGAATGTACACAAAGTTGTAAGTCCATTAAAAATCAAACACGGTCAGATTAGTGTACAGTGTTAAACTCAAACACGTTTTCCGATTGATTTAAATCAACTTAAAGTCTAAGCTGTTGGGGTATCGTTTCTGAGCCATTCTAGAGTGTGTATGCTTGAATGTGTGGCATTTTAACTTTTGGACGTAAGATCATACCTTATGGAATATCTAAGGTGAGGGCATTTTTCAGGGTGACTACTACGACTCCCGAACACGAACTCTCCCAAGAGTGTTATCCAGTCATTTTACTGAACTAACTCATAAATGAGAACATCAGTTATCAGCATAACTATCGTTATCGTCGTGACTCCATACGAACAACATCAAGTACTATGCACACAAACCTCAAGTGGCTGTGAAAAACTCCCATGTCCACAAACCAATCCGGTTGTAGTCATACACAACTTAGGTACTCACGCCGAACCGGGCATCTAAACGTGTAAGCGCACAACATTTCGGTTCAGCTCACGGAAAAAATCGATCCCAGAACGCTGGAAATCAAAGACTTACCCTTCAGCCTGCCTGTAGAGGAATATTGGGTCAATAGTCGAGTGCCCCAAGTCACGGACAACAACACGGAATATATGTGAAAAAATTTACAGTGTGCCACAACATTTATGTGGCCGTCTTAAGTCCGACTTGGGTGACCTTGTCAATATGCGTGGACGATGGAAAAATTGATGTAAGAGAAATAGAAGAAGATCAAATCGGGTAATTAATAACTGTCAGTGAAGAGGAAAAATCAATTCCAACTTAATACTGATTTCGTGCTCCTGTTCACTGCCCTGTAGATAAAAAACTCTCGAGAGGGTTCCCTGTGAGGTCCCCATAGGTTATGCCCTATTTTGATTTATTCCACCAAGTGAAAAAACGATCCTCAGTCCACAAACATAACAAACTCAAGATGCGATTATTTATCCCCATGTTTTGTTTATGTATTGATCACGTCTTTCTTTTTGTTGACTTAAAACGTAAAGAATTTGTGAATGCTGCTATGATCGTACCGTTCGATCGCGTCTTTTGGTCTTACCAGATAAGGGGCCCACCCTGGAAATTCAATCCGCTCTAACTTGAGTTCACATCCATCGGTCATGAACATTACCATTCTTCATAATTTATCAGCAAGTCCTAACTAGTGACATAATCGACGCCGGCCAATAATAAACATCTTGATACACAATCAGCTTCGATAGATCATCGCCGTGGTAAACTCCAGTATCAATTACTCCTCCCCAAACTCCCGGAAAATGTTACTTCTGTCCGAACTGTCGTTTCTTTGTACTGTTTGTGAAGTATTTAACGCAATGATCGTCAAATCAGTTTTTTCAGCTATTGCATTTTCCGAACTTCATTTGTTTCTCTCTCATCACACTCCTTATTAGGTCCTACAAGCTTTGTGCTCATTGTGCCTAGGGCGTCAGGGTGGCGCGGTGCGGTTGAATCAAGATCTCATTTATAGCACGTTGTTACCCCAACGTGATCTGCTACTACAAACCAAATTGGTGGATCAGTGCGGATCAGTGCGCCCAAACATCTTTGTCGGCATCAAAGAAGTGAGTCACAAATTCCTAAGAACTATTGGTTTGCACGAAGTTCATTTTGGGGGTAGATTACTTGTATCAGGTAACATCAACGCCTAAATCGGTCTTGCTAAACAATGTGGGGATCATCAAGTTGTTTCATTCTTGTCATGAATCAACAGCAACGCAGATCCAACGCGGCATCTCAGGGGAAATCGAATCCTCCGTTTCATATACCCGGTAGAATTTGTGAGCCAGAAAAGTATCATAGTTACGGAAAAGATTTAATGTGTGACCCCTACCCTTTTATCCAATCCGAGTGTCTCCGGTGATCCTTGACTTTTCAGTCAATTTTATCTACCCATTTGTATGCTTTTATCTGTGTCCTCTTTAAATTATCCAGTTTTCATTCTTATTGAATTGAACTTCCTACAAAACCATGTAAAAAATTGAAAAATTCCCTCAAATGGCTTAAATTAGCCTGTGATTTTCATGCTTCCTAATTGTCTCTTTATTCCTGTTTTGTGATGTGATAGTTCAACACATGTATTATTAACCACTGGATGAGAGATTCGCGTATTTCTTCCCAAGAATTTGGTGTTTTATCCTTGTTATCTTTTTTCGCAAAAGTATGTAGGAAGAGGCCCATAGTGGAGGATCATATGTGCCCCCTCCGCACCCCTCGTTAGTCAGTCGTGGCATCGATTCGGGAGGCAGTAAATTGCTATATGTGTACCACCAAAGCTGATCTTGGTGCATGTGGGACTCGAATTTCATACCTCAGACGTGATAGTAAGAGGGACCGATATCGTTCGACTACCACCGGTGTAGTTTCGTTCCCAGAGCCAGTATTTGTATTTGTATTTAAATCTCTACGTGCTTCTTCTAACGCAAAACTAGCTACACTACTCAAATGCAAAAACAAATAAACTACTTAAGACTCT
This sequence comes from Fasciola hepatica, assembly GCA_948099385.1. NCBI lineage: Eukaryota > Metazoa > Platyhelminthes > Trematoda > Plagiorchiida > Fasciolidae > Fasciola > Fasciola hepatica. The sequence continues at coordinate 1,346,546 of CANUEZ040000091.1, forward strand.
TACGCTCTGAACTGATTTTTGTTTTGGACTGTTGAATTCCCTAACTACGCGACACGGAAAGTTTTTAACTTTATTCTTGGCGAAACAAATGTTACCGTTTAGTTGTGAGTGTTTGCCAGGAAACTTCCAGTGGGAAGTGTATTTTGTTTAAAACCTCTTTTGGATTTGGATTTCTCTCAACAACACCAGACGTGATAGGAAAAACGATAACTATAATTTTTCTCTTTTTACATAAAGGGTGGTTCCATGTACCCGAAGTGGTACTTTGAAGTGATCATTGATTCACTGGAGACTGTCACACATCAATCGGCGCAAATTCGTGTCGGCTGGGGTAACACGGAAGGCTACGATGCACAACCCGGTGGCGGTGCTGGTTGGGGTGCAGCCAGTCTCGGAGACGATTTGTTCAGCTACGCTTTCGATGGACGATGTTTGTGGGCCGGTGGAAAATCCAAACAGGCCAGCATTGGAACTGACGATTCTGTTCCGGAGGAACCTGCGAATGGTCTTCCCCTAAAGAGTGGTGATATTATTGGATGCTTGTTGGATCTAACCGGACCAGTTATTCAGTTCAATGTGAACGGCCGCTTAGTTCGAGGATACTTTCAAGTGAGTTTGATTGGTTCCTCTATGATTCCCATGGGCTTCTCTGGGCCCTTGTTGAATTCTTTTCACCGTGCGCCGTGTGGATAGTCACCTTGTTGGAGATAAAAGGACACTGCTGGTGAACTGGAGAAAGCAACTGATCTGTGATGTGAGCAAAACTTGGGTTACAAAATTTGAGTCATGCTTAACCAACTTCACTGGGACATAAGTGTGGTAAAGAATAAAGATGTTTTTTGAAATCAAGTTCTCAAGTTTCTTCCCGTCTTTCTTAGAAAAATCCTAACAAAGCACCGTGGTAAATATATTCGTATTTTCTCACTGATGCAGTGCTACGGAGCAATGAGGAGAAATCTCGTTTGGGATGGAATAAATCAGTCATATAACTTACACTGGCCATTTTCAAGTAGCTTCAAAGAGCGATTCCTCCTGGCAAGTCTGATCAGAGAAGTCGGAATCAAATGCTTGCACGAGTAATGTCCAAGACTGCTTTCGCAACATCTCAACACGGTGCATGTCAAAGACCAAGTTGGCTGCACAGTTTATATGTGGACAAGTGGATAGCAACAGAAATTACTGTGTATTTATCACTGCAGTGAACACAATGTCTCAAGTAGTACTTTTGATCTTCATGGGAATGGCTTTCATCGCCGGATTGCCGGCCAGTCTAAACATCGTAGCTATGTCTGGACTTGTTTGTTTTTCAGTTGCACAAAAAACACTCACCCTACTGTTGCCTCATCGGAATGTGTTGGCAAAGATGATTTATATTATTATTATTATTATTATTATTATTATTATTATTATTATTATTATTATTATTACCATTATTATTAATATTATTATTAAACACTGATCTTGGATTCAAGCATGACACTAACACCACGAATAAAGAAGTGGGTAATAAAGTTCAGTTCAATTCATCCAAGCATAAACCTTGCACTTCTGGGCTCTGGTTTTGATTGGTATTTCGTAGCATCATCGAGTCGAGGGCAGAATGGATAGAAGCACAAAGTAAAAAGAGCCGAAAACAAAGTAATGAGCGGGAATCATGAAGACAAAGAAAGAGTTGGAGTGTAATTACGCCACTGGTCGCGACACCTAGCCATGTCACTTAATGTCCCCAGCCATCTGATAGTCGGGTTTTTCGGACTTCAATTCGGATGTCGAACATGTTCTACTTGGTCAAGTTCACTGGTTAGGGTTTTCATACCTTTCTGCCACGTACTGGACTGACCATCTCGATTTACCTTCCGACCACTATCTGCCTCAGAGAACAACCTGCACCGAGGAAGTCTGTTGGTGGGCATGCGTAACACGTGGCAGCCACTTAATCCGTTTAGATTCAGCGCGTGTTCCAATAAAAAAGAGGGGAAAGGGAGTAAAACCGAAGTGTTTTTTCGTTACTTCACCTCACGGATTTTTGTAACATTTTGAAAATGGTGTTCCGCTTGCCCGCCGGTGGTTGCTAACTGGTATCATTGAGTCAGCTTTTGAAGCTGTTTTTAACCTCACTTGGGATGTGTTCAGAAACGCCATCACCTAATTACCTTCCTGTTCGATTTGTGCAGCTTATTCCGCATCCATATAAGAACTGGAAACAGACTTCGGCCCCATGTAAACTTTTCAATCCCGAAAAATATGGCTCGGACTGTTTGGTTTTACCGAAGGCATTCTTCAACTAATCGGTATTTGCCGAATGTTTTTTAGCTGGAAAATCGTGACACGGCTTTGAGCTGGTTTTCACACTTCCGTAATTTTACGAAATGTTTTGTACGCTTCGATATCGCCAAAATTTCGAGCCATATTATCATCCTGAAAAATCCGATGTTATCTCGTCTGTTCATATAGTGTTTATGATCTTAACAACAAACCCAGTGATCAGGGACTTGAAAGCCATCCAACTGCAATACTAACATCATCATTATTAAAAGTTTCCACACGTCACTTGTTATTTTTAGGACATGCTTGTGTTCACTATATGAACAGCAAGCTTTTCGTTCACTGTAAGTAATTTTCCTTCAAATCCCGTTCTCCCAACCAAATCAGGATTTCAACGTCACCGGTTTGTTCTTTCCGTGCATCAGCATGAATGCTAAAGCCAGCGCTCGCTTTCTGTTGGGCGCGAATCAGGGTCGTTTGCGTCACGGACCACCACCAGGATACGCGGCCATCTGTGAAGCCCGACAACCGGGTCAGCGATTACGTCTAGAACCGGTATTCAGCTTCGGCCAGTTGGAAAAATCCGTCTTTACCGGACCGTTGGCATCGCCTACACCACAGCAGTCGGTATTTGTTCCACAAACTGTACTAACTGCACATGTAAGTCTTTCGTTACCGAAACTTTATCATAATTTATTTTTCATTTGTAACAAATTCTATATTTCCACCTGGTCGGCATGTTAGTTTGATGTCCATTCCGGTTATCTTGGTTTACAGGTGACACTAATTAGCAAATAATTGCGGTAAGTTAAATTTGCATATTCTGCGCAGCACGACTGAGTGTTTAAAGGGGACGCAGAATGATCGTTGGTCTCTCTGATCTCATTTGTCTTTGGTGTATGGTTTTCAGTCTTGCTCGAATAATTATATCGGTACAATCGAACATTAAAATAAGGTTACCAAGTGTGACCTCCTTAACCAGGAGTGTCACGTTAACGGGTCATTTTGTTTGTTAGTTTTTGTGATTTCAGAGAAAGTTATGGAATGTCGGAGCAGTGGATTTGGTCGTAAAGAGCCAGCTAGACTTTGTGAATTGGGGTCCAGAAAATTCATCTACTAATGGATTTGAGATATTAAGGATATGGTTGTTTATCTCCGACACTGGCGTTTCTATTTCCACACAAATTGGTTTTCTGCTTTCCACTGCTCACATACCTTTGATCTTTTGATATCGAATTGAGGTTCTTGCGGGTAGAAGCACCGGAACTGTTACACGCAGTGCATGGTTAACAGATTTTTCCAAACTAAACTAAGGTGAAAAGTTCCTTTTGCTATATATATATATATATATATATATATATATATGTATATATATATATATATATATATATATATATATATATATTATAGCGGTTTGAAAACAAGCATGGTGTCAACGCAACAAAAGCAGTTACAAACATAGGAGATTAGAGTGGAACACGAGATAGAACAATTAGTAAAAAGACAACACGAAATGGTTTTCTTTCTTCACCGTACACTTTTTGATGTTTTTCTTGTCGTCTTGTTCGTCTTAATGATATTTCTTGTGATTATGGGGCACGAAAGTTCACCAGACAGACCACATTTGCGCCACTGACGTCTACTCTGAGCCGTGTCCTTCAATGTCTCTAACCACCGACAATCCCTGTCTCATAGTCCCAAACCAGAGGGGCGTGAAGCATCAACCGAAGCCAATGATGATGCTAGTTTCTTCACACCTCAACGCCAAGTCAAGGTTTGACGGCCGTGTCGCTTCTCCCAGCCTTGTCTAATATGTGCTAATAGAGAACGGAGAAGTTGACAATAGGCAGGCATTTGCAAAACATAACCGAGCCACCAGAGGTGGCGTAAAATGACCACTTCGGTCATAGGGCGGCTATCCGTGCCTAATTGACCACGATGCACCTCGTCATTATTCACTCGATTTTCCCACCAGACGTGAGCAGTGCTTCGGAGACATTGGTTGTCGAACACAAAAAGACGCCGAGCATCCTCAGCGTGGAATGGTCAAGTCTCGCAAAGGTAAAGTAATACGAACTATGGCAACGTACACCGGTCTGTTAAGAGATAGACAGATGTCACAGCAACGTTACATGTGTCGCTGGTTTTTGGGAGGTGCTCTGGCTTTTGCTGTTCGTGAACTGATCTCCTCCCTAACACCACCTCCAGCTGTTATCAAGCTCCCAAGATACTTAAAGTTGTCAGCACACTCAGGCTGATCACCACAAATAGTGAATACAGGCACCGGCTCCTGCCAACCTTGCAAGAGTATTTCGCACTTGGAAGGTGCAAAGTGCATACCATATCTGGGCACATCAATCGCCAAGCGGTTCAAGGCGTGTTGTATTATCTGTGCGTTATCATTCACCAAGGTGACCTCATCAGTATATTTTAGGTCGAAAACTCTGCTCTCTGAGAGGTGTTCAAGTTTACCGTTTGGGTGATCAAACAAGACATTCAGTAGAACATCCACTGTTGAAAAGTTGGGAAGGAATGGTGATATAGGTCCGCGTGAACGTGTGGGAACACGATAATCGTTGGTCTTTGGAAGGTGTGACGGTGCTCTAACAGCTGTTGGAGGGTGAAGATTTGATGAATACGCCCACGATGGGCACGAGACCCAGCCTGCTCCTCGCGAGTTTGCTCTTTGCGCGTTTGTTACAACCTGACAGATACAAGCAGCTTTGACGCTGTTGGGATAAGGCTTAGAGCAGTCGCTACACGAGCGCTTCTGAAAGACGCAGACAACGATCCGTCCCCTCCCCTCAAGAAAAGGACCTGCTCAGAATCCCAAACATTTGAGAACAAAACATGAAATTCTCTAACGAGCTTTATTCTACTATCTTTCGGAAGGGCTGAGGAAGGCCACCAAAGTCCGGTGCTTTGGGACGTCCTGAGGACTGGATTTCCCTCGGATCTCCGCCTCAGTAAGTGGACCTGTCGGAACGGACCACTAGACGCATGCCCGAAGAGTTATGGGAGAGGCTGACACCGAGGGCCAACTAAACTGCCTGAAAGGGCTCCACGCAGCGTTCGAGACGCCGCTGTTGATTGTGAAATGGCGGACCGTCAGCTTCACAGATTGTTTCACTCACACCTAGTGGCTTCCTACGAAGACTCGCGTTAAGCGCACGTCTCATTACGAATCGCGCTTCGTTATACTCGCTTCCAGTCGGGCTCGACTGGCGTGCGCCGAGGAGGCACAGAGAAACAGCAGAAATCTAGAGTCTTGCGGCACGACGAGACAGACCACAGCTTACTAGACCAGCGGAATGCAGAGAATTCCTAATAAGCAACCAGCGCTGGTTTCAGCAAACGCATTTTGGAAGACGGACGGGCGAGACGGATCAGAGAGTTTATCACAATCTAAACGTCGTTGCAGCATGCGTTTGGAGCACCCACCGAAGCGCACAGACAATTCAGTGCAAACTAATGCGTGATCAAAATCAAGGGGGGAGGATGATCCACTACGAGCGACAGTCTTGTATGCAACCGCACCATTTGTAGCTTACGGTGATGTGGTCGATCTGGGTCCACTGTTGACACGAAGATGGCGGGCACCAAGAGGTTTACCGCCAATAAGAGCGTATGAAATTTGTACTGGATAAGACTAGGCGGTTGTCTAAGCACAAGGCAAAAACCGTTTCCCGTTTTTTGAGAGATGGGAATTTAGCCCAAAGGGACTTCTTAAATGCCCCTATTTCGGTGACAGCAGACCAACTCCTGCCAAAAGCACGATATCTGCCCGGCATTTTTTAAGCAGGAGGTCGTAGAGCTTTGGTAAAAGGTATCTTTGATTGCATGGGGCTGCAATCGGTGGTTATATGCATATACCAAAACGATAAACGTCTAATGAAACGGAGACTGTTCACTTTGCATGAAACTCGGGGTCTCGCTGCGTATAAATGACAGTCGACTGGGATCCAGTCAAGCAGCACCGCCTCGGATCATTCATTGAAAGCAGTGCCAACGCCGTCAAGACCAGAAGCTGCAGCCTCAGTGTCTCCATAAAGACATAAGCGAAACTTCACGGATGGACTTGATGTAGATATCAATCGAATGGTGGGACTAGAGTCTTGAATGCGAGTTTCTTGAATGCAACGTATACTGATGGCAAGGGGCTCAAACGTACGAGCTAAACCCGCCTGTTGTCCTATGCGCATCAGGGTTCACACTTTAAACGTGTCTAATTTGAATGGCCATCGAGGACGAAAGAGGACATCAGTCGGAGGTAGCGGTTTGGTGAGACTCGGAAGCTAGTTGAAGAGGGATGAAAAAGAACATATCCAGGGTCTGCACCAGTAGCATTACAGCTGGCACGGTCGACCGAAGATCCCGCTAGATCTGACGAGGGAAAAGAATGAGGAAGGGGAATGAAAATGGGAAAGTAATTTGTTATGTACGGTGTAAGAGAGCGTTCAGGTGTGCGTGTGGAAAGACCGTCAATCATTGAATAGGTGTCACCTTCTGTAAGGGTATTTTCTGACCCATCGACAGACGGCCCAGTTTCTCCTACTAACTGCACGTATTCGCCTGTCCAAAATCGGTGGCAAATCTCAGGCCAGCGAAGCGGGTCGATGTTTCAGTCAGTCCGTGTCGAAACAAAGCAAAGCCACCCAATCAGCCGTGAACAGTCACCCTTACCGAGCTTAGCGGAGTCACCGAATCAACGGCAGACGTTGTTTTAAGGGGGGGGGCGCATCGGATTGAACCAATCAGCGACCAAGAGGTTTCTTAATTGAACGGAACGGAAAGCAACCAATCACCAGCCAGCAGTTGTTCTAACCAATCTCAAAGAACTCAGCCAACCGGAGACTTGTGCAACATAGCCATTCAGGAAACCCGGTTCGGGGAAGAGCTCTGTACCAATGAGTTTCGTACAGTGACTTTGATTCTGATCACCTTGTGATCTATAAAAACGGTTTGTTTTATGCACAATAAATGAGATGGTTCGAAGGCAGAAGAGTTTTCTCACTAGAGCTAGTGGGACGGAACAAAACATCTTCCATGTTTTTGCCTAATGGGCTGTTATACTGCTAGGTTGCCCGGTCCAGAGCAGGCTTTTTTATTCGAGGATGCACCTCTAACCTTTTGCACAGCCAAGCGCGTTCTGCAGGGCAGCAGTGTTGGTCCAGATGATCCAGTGGTCAGTTTTAGGGTTCATTCGCCACTTCATGGAATCGCTGGGAGCCGGTGACAGGCTTCTCAGTTCATTTGCCCTTCGGATGAGGCTAGAAATCGTGGGTGCCCAGTACACCCCTCCGCCACAGGTGCCGGTGAGCTTAGCGTTGTATGCCTCATACGCTACCTATGGTTGGTTTGAAATCAGGGTGTAGCCATCTCTCACAGACTGACTATTAGTCATCCACCCCGGTGGAAAGCCCCGGGCATTCGCTTTCGTCCTCTCACTTTAGTGGGAACACCGCCACGAAAAAACAGTGAATAGGTCTTCCTCAGAAGAGGCTGTAGCAGACACGAACATTTAGAAGCATTTAGAGAGGAATTCAGGACGAGTGGCCGTCTTGGATCGTGAGACATCCATGCCAGACCATGCTGAGACACTGGAGGTTTCTTCTTCTCTCAGGTAAACCTATTCACTTTGTTCAGTCCACTGGAATAAGTAGTGACTGGCAGTTTGGATTTGAATGACCATATGAATGACGTATGAGGAGTCTAATGAACTTTGACAGGTCAACGTAGGAGTGTAGTACGGTTTGTACCCATGACTGAAATTCGGGATACCCACCCATCAGATTATATATATATATATATATATATATATATATATATATATGTATATATATTATATATATATACCCACCATATCAGCAGACTTGTGATGTTCCATACTGTCGAACGCTAGCTTAGCGAAAATTCCACTACATACTCGAGCGATGCCGCTAATCGTCCGCGACCCTTTATTTGGTCAACCACGAGAGCAGCTGTTCTCCTATCCGCGTCCTAAGGACGCGCCCGTTGGCACATAGCTCTGCTATGTCCAAACTGTCCAACCTATCAGATGGTCAGAGATTGCCTGGCACAGAGAAGGGGATGTAAAAGTCAGTTTCATCACATTCGCACAACTTTTTAAGTATTATATAGAGATTCCATCTATATTTACACGCACTTCTTTAGTGCAGTTACCTTGTTTTCTGAAGTAGCGACTAAAACTCCCCTGACCTAAGGGAATTATTTGGAAGTCATACTAACGGATTTCATTCCACTGTTATTCGGTTTCTTGTCCGATAGATTCAACTGCCAAATAACGTGGAAATAGTTCGAGACCGTTTAGCCGAAAATCTGCATGAAATGTGGTCTATGCGAAAAATTGATCAAGGCTGGAAATACGGTGAGGTAAGTGATGTTTTGATCCCTCATGCCTCTTTCAAATTAGTAATATTTGGGTTTTGATTGTAAAGTTAAATTGTAATGTGTAACATTTAGATCCCGTGATGAATTTGAGTAAGCAATTCAGAAGAGGAATACTACCAGAAGAATTCCTTTCGTATACTCTCATCGATCGCGTACGTATAGAATCAAGCAAGATAAATAGCTACAATATGAAACGAAGTGGTTAGTTAACGCAGTTTTACGGGATTCAAAGTCATTTTTGCCTATGTGTGTGACCGCATGTGGTTGGCTAAAGCCATGGTAGGTTAAGGGTGAAGGTCTTATGCTTTTGGACACAAAGGACGGATTTGGTGTGTGTTGTGTCCACAATCGGTAGCAGAACACGTAATGGTGGCGTTGCATTTATTTATGCCATTGTGAACACAAAACCCGGCCGTAGCCGGCGACTAAGCGGCAAACAAGCAAGTGAGTTGGCATAAAGAAATAAACTACTTGTGCCGTCACGCGCAGCAGAGGAAGACCAATCAGTACACAGCAAAATCGATAGGTCAACACTGCTGGCGCTAAAGCATGGTTAACGATCAAGGCAAATTGAGAGTATGTCCATTCATGAGAGGAATAATGATCGGTTGTCCGCGTAGTGTGCGAGACCCTAACCAGACACAACATCACCTCTCCTTCCCCCAAGGAAAAAGATCCAAGGCTTGCAACGGATGAAAGTATTTGTAGTATTACCAGCGACGGTTGTATCAGTAGTACCTTCATTAGAAGCAGTTGTCGTGGTAGTATCCAAAGCAGTAGTATCATCAACAACATTGTTCGAAGTCGTAGTAACAGGAACTATGTTCACAGCAGTAGCAGTGTCCGCAGTAGAAGTAGTAGTATTTGTAACAGTAGTTCTTCATAGCAGCATTCGTATTAGTAATTGTATCAGTAGCAGTAGTAGTAACAGGAACCGTATTCGCAGTAGAATTCACAGAAACTCTGGTCACAGCATTAGTTACTATAGCAGCAGAAGTTGTCGTTGTACGCATGTGACGATACAAAACACTGAATAAACCAGCGCCACTATAACTGAGGAAGCACATAGGACATACTCGAGTATGTACAAATCCACGACACGGGTTCAATGCCCGCGACGCCAAATGTTGTGTCCACAATCGGTAGCAGAACACGTAATGGTGGCGTTGCATTTATTTATGCCATTGTGAACACAAAAGTGTGCGTGATCGATAATACCTTCAGTTTTCTCAGTCGGTTATGCATTTTTTGCTTCTTAAACTGAAGTAAGAAATTCATCGTCTTCAGCGGTTGTTTTCATCAAAGCCTGTATGCGCGTTTTTGCAGACAAATACCCCCTGTTTGAAGTACGCTCAGTTTTTGGAGATTGCAAAACACTGGTGTATTTATCTGTCTTTCTGATACCATAAAAAAGAGGGAACCTTGCGTTTTTACCGGAAGTCAAACTGGTTTGACCATTTTCTCTGAACGTTTTCTCACATACTTTGATTTGTAACATCAATATAACGAACAGATTCTCAACTTATACATATTTCACAAACGAAGTATGAAACATGTTTCGTCTGTAACTGAGGGTCTTTTATTCTTCTTCTTTTATCCCACCCGCCCCCACCCCATTGCCCCCGATTTTCAGCGACGTGATGATCAGAATGGTTTGCATCCGTGTTTAACCACCTTCGGTAAGCTGCCGGGACCGGATCGTCAATATAATGTGACTTTGGCCTACGAAACTCTACGCACCATTGTTGCCTTGGGCTATAATATTACCTACGAACCGTTGCCCGAAGGCACACGAATGAAAACGATCAAACTTCCCAATAGGTAGGCAAACTGTTCGGACTGGAAAACTTTCCCAACATCAGTCTAGTTTCAATTACCATCTAAATCTTTTGTCAACATTTGATCACTGTAAACATGGTATGTACTGCATGAGTTTTGGTCTAATGTGTGCGTCCAGGGTGATCGGTGGTTTTGTCATTGGTTGGCTACCTTAGCTACAAAGACGCTTTTCTATATAAACATACTACATACATTCGTTTGACACAAACTTAGAGAAGACGCTTAGCAGTATTACTATTAGGGGTTCAACTTTTTTTCATTATTCATACATAATTGATGCAACATATAAGGAAGGGACTTGCTGTCAGTCAGAAGTTGCCGAAAGAGGAGTGACCGGCAGCAGCTGGATCCGAACCCGGGACCCCCGAATTTGAGGCTCGTTTTGAGGACCGTTTCACCACCGCAGGGGTTTTCCTATATGATGGTAAGATATCCGGGTAGTTTTTTCCTCGCAAGGCTCCATTCCCCCAAACGAAATTCGTTTTACCGATCCCGAAGAACAACCATGACAGTAAATCAGTGGCGGACTGTGAATAACCAAAAGGTAACCTATCATTCTGTGAGGAAATCCAATTTTCTCCCACATTATTTCCACAAGCCGCTTTGATAAGCCTCGGGGAAATACTAAAAGAGTTTGTTTCATCCTACACATCAGTCTCTTTTCTTCGCACTACAGCTTCACTCAAGTGAATGGGTACAAACCACAACCGCTGGACTTGTCTCAAATTCGTTTGTCTCCTCGGCTGGAATCGTTGGTGGATCAGTTGGCCGAAAACACGCATAACATGTGGGCTCGAGATCGTATCAGTCTGGGCTGGACTTACGGCTTCACAGAAGTGAGTAGCATGCGCATGCGAACACGGTTAAGAAATCGTGCGCTTTCTGGATGATGATTGAGCCCCGGTAATTTTTCTGGTTCCTCAAAATTGCATCGAAAGGTCCCTATCCGCCACCCTCGAGCCTATGGTCTGTCTTTTATATAATGTGTAGTACACCACATTTCGTATCTGATGTGCTACTGATCAACTATCCTCAAGAATGGCAGCTATATAAGGATAGGTACGCGAGTGCCCAGACCGACTCATAATAGTAAAGCTGTTAGGTCTGGTTGCCGAGTTCAACACTGTTGTTTTGTACGGTTTGAATGTTATAACCGGTTCGAGTGAATTTATAATAAAGCAAGTCCTAGAATTTGTTACAGAATTAGCAAATGATTTGAAGTTTGACAAAAAGGAATATTGCAAAATAACAAGATAACATGGCCAAAGCACCCGAGGGTTTGTGTTCGTCACAGACCATGAATTTCGATAATGTTTTCTCTGTCACGCCCGCCCATTCGATTTCTGTACGGTTTATTGTCTCTACAGGTCTTTGGAAGGAAAAGGCTGTCAAGATTTTCTGCTTTTCTTTGTGTTTCATTTGAGCAGATATGGTTTTAGAACCCGTCTCCTTTACGACAGTCGTGCTTTGGGTTGAAAACACTATTCTATGGAGGAACATGCGAGGGCAGCACTGACGAAATCTGTCAAGGGGAAAGAGACCAAACCGAAGAATAACAATAGCTTTCATGATTATGCTCACCGATAATCCGAGGCCGGTAAACGACCACCGAAATTTGTAGTTTTTGGCTCGTCTTCGGTGTACTGTGTTCAGGCTTGCGTAGGCACGTGTGTGCATTTATGTATGCTAGTTTGTGTTCAGCACGCACAAACGCTATCTACCAGGCAAGGAAGATGAATTTAAGGATACTACACGTTATCCGTCTCCTCACCTGGGCAAATCTACACCGTTTAGAACAGTTTCACACCATGAAACAAACCTTCAAATGGTGCTAACTTTGCTTCTTTGGTTGTACCAACCAAACTCTTACTTTGTGATAATGAGACACTTGACAAATTGGTCTTGTTTTTGTACGAGCATTGCGTGTTGGTGCTAAATCTAGGAACACCAGCTGTTGGTTTCAGCCAGTTACTTTATTAAACTATAAGTACAACTATTGCTGTAAAACGTTCAAAGTATCCCTACTACTCACATGATAGAATCCGCGAATTACTCTCCGCTTTTTGGAAGTTGACCAACTTTGTTGATTTCATCCACACTTATCTACAGTTTACGGCAGTCGACCTGTTGTTTATGCACATTCACGTACTCCCATTCAGTGATGATCGACGGTTTTGGTGTTGGCCTGTAGACAAAATTCAACATCCAGATGAGCGACGTTTTTCGGAACGCTACAGGGCACCCAGTTACAAAACTTTAAGATTCTCAGTGAATTTTTTGTGTTTCTATAGTTGGGTCATTTGCATAGTACAAGCATTTTTTTACATATGAAGTAGCAGAAAGGTTTAGATCCAAGCAGGAAACATTTTAAGCTCTGTCTGAGGATCAGTTGCTTACTCTGTTGAATATAATTCCTTTTGAGGATGTGGTTATATGAAATATACGTTGCATGAAGTTTTTTTTCATCTTGAAAATGATTCACCTAACAATACGCTGAGTTTTTGTTTAGACCGACTATAGACCTGTTCTGAATTTGTGTCAGCCGGGTTTTGTGTCATTCAAATACACGAGGTTTTTGATGTGGGAATAATTTGACTTTAAGATCAAAAGTTAAATCATTTACATCAGTTTACACTCATAAGGTAAGTGGATCGTCAGTTTTCAGGTCCGATAGAGGCGAACTTTCTCCTCTACAACTATGTTTGTTGTTCTTTGCAAATACTAACTCTGACATTGGTTTCAGATTAGACATAATCTACTGGAACAAGAAATTTTATTCACGCAGACTGACGTATCTTAGAATACGGTCATTCAAGATTTGCTTTCAAAATCTCTCCGTTTTCTGATCTCATGGGACTAGTTCACTTTTGCTTCATGTGCACAGTGCCGATAGGATATAAACAAGGTTGTTGGAAACAATTTCTTTCATTCTGTTCTTTCTCATAGTCTGTTCTTTCAGATAATTTCGTAATTATGCCGCCTATCTTCACCGTTGATTCCCTTTCCGTGTTTCAGTTTTTTCATTTCCAACTAGGTGATATCATGCCGTAGTTACGAAAATCAGACCACTCTTGTTCCCCCTTGTTCATCGAACCACAACAGAAATCGTCCCCGTTTTACTAAACTTCGCATTTTTCCCTCTTCTGCCACTCGAATTCACAGGATCAAGCCCAAAAACGCAGTCCACATTTGGTTCCGTTTCGCGAAGTGGACCCAGTCATCAAGCGTTCCAACCGGTAATTTAGTGACTTCCTTATGAATTTCACGAAATATCAATTTCTGATATCCAAAGATCCGGTCAGAAATGTGCGTGTTCGTTCATTTATTATCAGGTCTTGGTCTGGTGTAATGTTAAACGAACGTGAAGATATTTTCGATATGAGTAGTATGGCATTGTATGTGGATGACAGGACAAAATTTCCCAGGAAGGACACGACCGGTCTCGCGGTTACTGCCGCTCATCAGGTATGCGTACCCGGCACTCTTGGGTCCAACCATCCTTATATTTGAGCACTCGACAATTGGTTTACAGCTGCAATCTCATTTGAATCGAATGGAGCGTGCATGGACGGGGAGTCCCTTTTTAGAATCACACGGTAATTCTTTCAAAGTTGATTTGGCGGTGAACACGGCAAACCTTCAGAACGAGGACACACGGTCTCAAGTATGGATTTTTGATATGATTAGTATGGCATTGTATCTGGATGCCAGGACAAATGAGATTACAGCTGTAAACCAACCGTGGAGTGCTCAAATATAAGGATGATTGGACCGAAGAGTACCGGGTAAGCATACCTGATGAGCGGCAATAACCGCGAAACCGGTCGTGTGCTTCCGGGGGAATTTCGCCCTGTCATCCACATACAATGCCATACTATTCATATCAAAAATCCCTACTTAAGACCATGTGTCCTCGTTCTGAAGGTTAGCCGTGTTCACTGACAAATTAACTTTGGAAGAATCACAGTGTGATTCTAAAAATGGACTCCCTGTCCATGCACGCTCCATTCGATTCAAATGAGATTACAGCTGTGAATATGAAGATATGATATTCAAAGTTGGTTGTCAATATGTAAACGGTTTAATGATCATGCAAATCAAACACGGAACATTTCCTTCATGTTGCAGTCATTTTATTCAAACGTGTGTTGTTTCTTTACGAATGTCAGGCAACACAACCCATCTATGTTTTGCTGTTCACTATGATTTGTAACCAGTTCACTTTGATTGATAATAGTCTTATGCTTGATTCACTTGAGACAATCTTGTAGGAAACCAACGTTGTAAAAATGGAAAACTTCTTCCACCTCGGATGAAATGTGCTTCTAAACTGTCCTATCAACTTTCCGTTCACTGCAAGCTTGACTTGTTAGGGCTTTCATTAATTTGCACTACAAGTTTCACGATCAGGATCATTAATTTTACTTGGATGAATAATAAACAATAACCGGTATACGGTCCACCTCTTTGACTGTGATCATAGATCAGCGTGGATTGAAAACTATCCCAGGAAAATCAGTCAACACAACGACAATATTCGCAAACTCACTTTCCTTATAGTTATCAAAATGCATGATTTGAACCAACCTCATAATAACCAGTTATTTGGAGAAATGTCAATGAACCCGAGTCCATTTTGCTTTTGTTACTTTACAGTGAAACTGCCATTGAAACGGTCAAGACACTTTTGGCCTATGGTTATTCGTTGGATTTGGGAAGTACCGACTCGTCTGAAGCAGGTGAGAATCCTTCCCTCCAAACAGTAGTCGATCAAGCCCCGAGTAGGAAACTGTGATTCGAATATCTGTTTTTGATCGAACGTGTATTTGTTTATTTAACAAACTGATCCGATGATCTCAATTTTATAGCTCGCGGTAGCGCGACAGGAGATTTTACAGGCCCGACAAGGACTTATCGTGGCCAAGTTACACGGGTTGTTACTCGTGGAAAGTGGTGAGTACACTCTCACTCTCGAATCGACATAATTCACGCATGTCGTTCTCCGAGAGCAGCATGTGGCATGAGTCCTCCTCCTCCGTGAGCACTGACGAACAACACTTTTGTTTGACGCATTTTCCGTTACTGTACTCCTTTCTTTTCCGCAAATTCTCCCAGGTATTATGAAGTGGAAGTGCTGACCTCGGGATTTGTACGAGTTGGTTGGGCTCGAAAATCTGCACCTCCAGATGTTATCATTGGTTGCACAAGTGACTCGTACGCATTTGCTGCTCACCAGGTAAACGGGCTGATTTAAACTACCACCTGTCATCGTTAATTTGAAACTACCACAAAATTCGTGTATTTATTATTTTGTGCCGAAACATGAGTGCACTAGAAGACACGTACATTCCACGGCATTTAAAGACTGTTTGTCAATCGATAAAGAACAGGTAATCGGATCCCACAGATTTGCAGTGGAGAACCAGATAAGGCCCTAATAGGTCAGATATGGTCATGACCCGAGAGACACAGCAAAGTGCTGTCTGCCAGCGCAGTTGACCGTGGATCACGGGTTTTAATCTAACATCTGAAAATTAAAAGACTCATATCACTTTCTTTCCTCTTCCAAGCCGTTCAAAGCTGAATTCAGCTCAATGCAATGAAAGTTCAGGGTTGCAGTTCGTTGTTTATCGCTGCCGATCTGGACTGAAAAATGTTTTATCTCGATGTTATTAAAGGTGTATAACTGGATTCTAACAGTTTTTTGTCAGTTTTGTCGAATCACCTACCGTGGTAGGGGTTCTTTGGTAGAAACAGGAAGGTGTGGGTATATTGTTGTCCATGAAATTCAGGAAACAAATAGTATGGTTGCAGCACGTCTCAAGGTGGATCAAAGCACTAGATGTGTGGAAATATTTTAGAAACAAATATATCACTGATTGTTATACTTTACCACCTAAAGATTACATAATTCCTCCAGAGGAATCTCTCGGGTCCTACCTAGAAAAGCACTAGGCATCAGTAGTAACTCACTGTTCTTGTTTAACACCTTAAACTTCGATTTCTCTATCCGTCTCCAGTCACAGTGATCCGATAGCTATCAGGGTCAAACAGTTTTTCTATAACAATAATGCTCTGATTTTGACAGTTCTCAGCTTCTCGAATCATGAGAGAAAAATAACTTTGTTATTAAACCATGCACCCGAACCCTGGGAAGTTAACGGATATCGTGCCCATACTAAAGTAGCTCACTTTGATGAAATCCACTTCTATTCATTGCATGATAAAGGACCGTTTGATAGGTAACCATGACACAGCTTGTCTGTGTTTGGTTAGGCAGAACGCGGGCATTGAGTCCTGCGTTGGATTGGTCTAGTTTTGGGCAGCTGTATCTTGTTTGTGAGAGGCGTTAAACCTACCTATGACTTTTCAGGTCAGGTTATCTGTTTCGCAGACACGGATTATCATCTGACCTCACATTAGGAAACTGTGAACAATTTCTTTGTTTTCCAGGCTCGTAAATGGCATCGTGTGGGAACCGCGTACGGAAGTGTGTGTCAACCGGGAGACGTCATTGGTTGCATGTTGGATCTGGTAGATAATACCATAGGTATGCTACGGTCGAGTATGCGTCTGCATGCTTTCAAAAAGACCAATTCATCTTTTCAAATTCCATTTTCGAGTCGTTTTGTACTGGTTTCCTATTGCGGCTATGGAAATTGACAGTTAACACAGCTGTTTAGATTGTTGAACATCGGTCTTGAGATGAAGTTGATCGACAGAGGTACCACGACCTTTTTTGGCTCGAGTTTCCTAACTTTAGTGGTATTTTGTGCTCAGGTATAAGAAACATGCGTCACATGATTCTCCCTGTCTCAGTAAGGACTTGAAGCCAGCCGCCGGACGCCAACCCGATAAGCCCGCTGGAACCGTGACAGTCTCATTCCTGCAGAATGAGCATAAGTCTCAGTTGTGACTCGATTGGAATGAACTACCAGCGGTCTTATACAGGTTTAAGTAACATCTGTAGATTGTTTCCAATGTTCTTTAAGATGAGCGGAAGTTTGGTATTTCATAAAGAATCGGGCGTGTTGAAGTTGGACTCATCAATGTCATCACAGCACATAGCAAGCAGGTTTGCATCATTCAAGATGCCTCAGAAATTGATATCATTGTTAAAAAAGTGCTCCCACAGCGCTGTTAAGGACCCTTGTTAACGATCATTGTTTGTGATGATCAAACTGAACCAGCAGATAATTCGAATTACCTCAGGAGCTGCATTACGAATGGAGATGGTGTTAAACAATAGTTCACAGCGTGAGTAGCAAAGGTTGAAACGACTTTCGTCAACATTCAACAAATACGACCCCACTACGAAGTTAAACTACCGTTGAAGTAACGGGTTTTCAATAGGATGATGCGTAGTGTTTTGTTACGCGGTTGACACCTGGCTATTCCGTGCTGGTAATATTTGCTAGCTTTCCGTGTAGAATACCGACGACCCCAATCCGGTATCTTTTTTGTGTGAACATCGATTGGGCAACACTGAGGTTCGTCGCAGCCCCTTACCGAGGTATTCAGTCCTAACAGCCTCTAGTGGCTCTTACATTTTCACTGAACGCCGCTTATCGTATTATTTTTGTTGCTCTACTTGAACTCTGGACAAGGCTGCAAGAGGAAGCGCGACTGTCAGACCATGGTCTGTCGTAACCGTCTGAGAAATCTTGGCACGGGTTCTGGCTGGCCTTTTATAACTTTCTGGTTGAGCACCACGTGACAAGGATAATCATCGGCTTAGGACACCAAATAATATAACTCATCTGAAATCAGTGACTCGGAGCCGAGGCGCACGCCTGGTGAACTTCTGAATAAAAGTACCGTAAGAAGGGTACTTCAAAATGAGTTGTTTGTGTTTTGACTCCACTTTGTTCTCAAAATGTGGGTGTCCACATGATACCTGTCTCCTGGTTGATGTGAATGCATACTTTTATATTTGTTATTTTTACTTTCCTAGGCAATTGTGTAACATTATGCTTTCATTACGTCGGCAACGGACGTATTTCCTGGGATCAGCAGTGTACGTCGTTTGAAAACACCAATGATACCGGACACTGATTGTACTAACCATAAACAATGACATCTGTGCTGTTACTTCAACTGACGGCTTTTAGGCCTACGTGGGCATCCGTTGCTCAGAAAATTTTCACAACTTGTGGGCTGAGGCGGCCGGTTGAATTGCACCGAGGATATTTTGTGTTACCAGCACATCAGCAGATAAGATTTCATCTTTATGAGTTCGCGTAATTGAACTAGGCTGTGTGACTCAGTTGCTTCACCAAATATGTAACAATAAATTGTAGTAAATTCCTTAGGGTAGTCGTAGTGACATACAAAAATGCGATCATGAATCATGCTCACTGAATATTTGTCTAAAATATATCAATTACGTGCTAAACCGGAACATGGGGTGCGCGTAAATAAAATTCAGTCTACTTTTGTCCCTAATTTCGCCATGTAAGTGAGACCAAAATTTATCCTAATAGGAAAGTGGCAGATTATACGATCATTCTTTCCTGGCTGGATCGAATAGAATTTGCGTATACAGAATACATGTTCAGACTTTGCGAATCTTTCATCTCCGATTAAACTTGAATGTGACTTGAAATGACTCCGAATTCGAAAATGATTATTATTATGATTTATCATCTTAATTTGACCCTCTGAAACGTGTAAATCATCCATCTGGGTTTACGTGCATGAGATATCAACTGATATATCTGTTTATCGCTTTCCGGATTATTTCTCATCTACTTGTTTCTCTCTATTCTTTGATCCATGCTGTACCTAACTGATTTGAATTGAGAAACGACACCAAAAGCCGGAGCACCTAAGAGCCATATTATTGATTTACATAACAAGGCTCAGTCGTTCCAAATTATCCCCTTGCTGTTTGACAATGCAACACCTAAGCGATCATTTTATCCTTGATATTCGCGGATAAACAGCATGCTCACTATTCTTCTGGAGGTAGCTGAAACCCGATATTCAGGAGTGCCTTAACACCGCAATGACTGCTTCTCAATGGTTTGCATTGTGCAAATACCCTGCACATTTGAGAACATCGTGAGTGACTGTCTCCATCTAGAAACACATACACAGTCATGGTATGATTGATGCATAGAAGTGCAAGGTTAATGGTTGAAAGAACTGAACGAAAGTGAATTGGCAGTGAAACCTCTTGCACACTTTCTTCGTTTATTTTCAGCTTTCTCACTGAATGGCGAACTAATGATGGACCCGTTAGGACTAGAAACCGCGTTCAAAGGTATCAAAATTGGCGGAGGTCAGTAGTTTGATGGTTATCCTTTTCTGAGTTTTCCCGTGTACAGCAAGCAGACAACGCCAAATCCATCGTTGGTTCTTTTCTTAGGGGAACATAAAATGGTTGCTTTTATCCGCTTGACCCTAATATGTAAGAACGGTGATTTTCAAGAGTAGATTGGTATGAAACAGTGTGAAGTTGGCAAATTTCCAGCCTCAGAAAACGCAAACAACATCTGCTGTGGCAGCAATTTCCCAAAAAAACACAATACTGGAGCCTTCAATGTTTTTCTGCCGTACCTGAGAACGCGACAGCTCGTTCATATCCAAATTTGGTTAGTCCAGTTGTGGTGTTGTTGTGTAGCCAGTCGGTCAGATAAGATCATGTACAGTATTACGAGCCACAATGGCAACACATCTTCAACATAGAAACAAAGATTTTACTACACCACACTCAGTAGCCACAGTATGTCAAATCTTGCATACAAAAATTACGATTCATTTTATAGTCACATATGGTTAGCGCATATACCACCACATTGGTATCCATTGAAACAAGTAGTGTTATTTGTCTGAAAAGACGAATGCCATTGAAGTTTTTCGAAACACAAGTTTGTTATTTGAACCGCAGTACTGTTCCAGTCACAATAAACTTGGGAATCGGATTCATCCACACGGGTTTTAAGGAATAGACATGTCAGTTGTTCTTAAAACGTTTCTGACAAACGGTGGTACACCTCATCCGAAACAGTAGCATTTGCTGGCACAATGAAATCGTGGTTGGTCTTTTGCTCAAAGTTCCCGTCCTCTGTGTCGTTGCTAACAGAATAAAATCTTGATAACGTCAAAAATAAATCGAATCAGCATCAAGATTATGTCGGCGTTCGTTTATTTTGTAAGCCATCGCGTCCATCAAAAATGAAATAAATAAAATCGGGATGGTACAACGACAATCGTCTTTCATTCGAAAACAACATAGTATGACACTTGGCTACTCACTTTTATTTCAGTAGGTTCTCCTCAGGTGGAAAGTCTAGAAGTTTATACTAATTTACTGTTCGCACTGGACAAATATTCCATATGAGGTTGTTTCACGCCCTCGAGAACGTGAACAATAATAATTACACCAAACAACAAAGGTAAGGGACAGTTCAAAAAAGAGATTCTCAAATAGTTTAAATCCAAAACCAATCGTAGGCTAAACCATCTTGATGACAACAATGAATTTGCGAACTGGCCTGGTAGAACATTGCGTTTTGCAGTGACAAAACTTAAACAGGTTAGATAATCATGCACATGCTGCAAAAGCTGCATCAGACGGCGTATGGTCGGAAGTAGCTCCACTTTCTAAAGTGACTTCATTGACAGCACACACAATCTTTTAGATGGGCACAATGTGGAACAGCGAATCGGTTAAAACAAAAATATGGCCTCCATGGGTAGCAGCGGTGTGGCTAATTGATTGTGAGGGCCCGACTCTTGACCCGGTCTTGGTTACACAGTAGACCATTCGTGGGTATGCTAAGGCTTTTTCCTCGTTGTGGTGAAATCTCGTTCATCTTAAGCATACGTATCTCAGAGAAAGATGATTACGGCCGGCGGAAATTTGAAGTACATTTTTATATCCTGGATGATCAGATTTGCCTCGCTCATGATCCGCTACTCTCCAAAACGTACAAATAATAGTAAAAACCTCACCACGAAGTTTTAGATTCTAACATAAGCAGAAACAAACAGCCGATCAACTATATTATTTACTGGAGAAACTCGAAAACACTCAACGAACAACAAAAATTTTAAACGAAAACTAATAACCAATGTTGACACAAATGTAGACAAACGGAAATGACTCTTTGTATGGAACTTATTTCCCTCCCGATATCTGAAGAACTTTACCAAGTGCACTCAGAAGCATACTGATTTATATATATATATATATATATATATATATATATATATATATATATATATATATATATATATATATATATATATATATATATATATATATATATATATCTGCACTATCACGACGAGACTGCACCTTGACCTGGTGTGATGACTTACGAGCCTCCATGACCCAAAGAGCTGTAGAGGATGGCTACTTGAGCCGGATATTCAATCATGCCTGAAAGGTCAATGAGTAGAGGCCAGACAAGGTCCAGTCTCCTGATCCTGCCGGTTGCGGATCGATCTGAACTGGCAGCACAGTCAGTAAAATCAGTAGAAGAACAACTGATCCAAGCAAATGGCCTTCCAACAAACCTGCCCCACTGCCTTACGGACTGGTTCTTGTTAGAACCAAAGGCTTTGGTTGAGAACATTATTCGTCCTCCTGCTTTACAGCTGAACACCGTGTCAGTAACCGTCCAACATCTCACATGAACTGCACAAATACAGAGAACTCCATACTGCATCCCTCGTCACACAGGATAATCAGGACCGCGCTGCCCATTGTATCGAGCGAGGTGGGTAGTGACGAGTGGTTTACTGGTCAGAGTTCCCTCTCATCTAACCAACATTTGTCCTCTGTCCCCAACCACCTCTCTTTACCCCCACTATCCACCCATAATGCTCCCACTGATAACACGCACGATACTCACAACGGTTCATTGTCAAGTAATTTCGGAAATAATCCTCTATCTTGTGACCCACATTTTCTCAAGCCTCGTCAGCCTCTGAACCTCGGCTCCTTTAACGTACGTACTCTCATGCAGGCCGGTCAGCAGGCGTGTCTAGCACTCACAATGGACTCTCTGAAGATTGATATCTGCTGCGTAAGTGAAATGCGTATCCAGAATTCGAGCAGTGTGATTCAACTAACTGTTCCTGGTATCTCATCTAGGTATTCCCTGTACACTTCATGAGACGAAACAGCTCAAGCTGCGGGTCAACGTGGTGTAGGAATAGTCTTGACTGACAGGGCTGAGGTTTCCCTCTTAGACTGGATCCCTGTTAACAGTCGTTTATGTGATGTGAGTCTCCAGGGTTCAGTTGGCGTTCGAAAGGATAGTTGTGTTAAGCGCAGTTTTGTTTGTAATTTTTGCATACGCCCTAACAAACTGCAGCTTTGACACGTATGAGGGTGATTTCTACGATGAACTCACTACTCTCGTTTGCAGGAGCAAAGTCTCTGACATTGTAGTGCGAGCTGGTGATTTCAATGCACAAGTTGGCAAACTTAGTGGGCCAAAAGCCGGTTCAGGTGGTTGTTGTGCATTACTGGCTCAGCGCACAGATAACGGGGATGGGCTTCTCCAGTTTTGTGCAAACAATCGGTTATTGCCGTCTGGTACAGAGTTCTAACACAGTGACATTGCGCTCTAACTGTACAAATACTCTGACCCGAATCCTTCATATCGTAATTAACTATTGATGGTGCAGTTCTGTTCAGAACTGTAGATCCTACTGGTCCGCGGATGATGTATTAGTTTCAATGCGATTATCTCTCCAGCTCCATGGTCATCGACGCAGACCACAAATTGGTGGGCCAAGGCAGCCGAAGAAATGGAAAAAGCAGCTGCTTCAGGTACCAGTCAAAGACTGTTCAATCTTATTCGCGACCCCGATGGACGGCGAGTCCTGGTTAGTGAAATGAAATGCGACAGATATTGAGAACTCATTCATGGCAAACGGAAAAGGCTCGAGCGTTGGGCCGAATACCTCAAGAAATAGTTTAGCTAGAAGCGCGCTAGTGTAATTACTTCTGTGTTAACAATTGCGAATCCTTAGGTGGTATCACTTCAGCCGTATCGGAAGTGGAAGTGGAGTCATGTATTCGATTACTAAAGCATGAGAAAGCGGCTGGTCTCGATCAACGTCGTCCAGTTCTTTTCATACCAGCTGATGGCGCCTTGATGAAATCACTCTCCAGCTTGATCCGTGACATTTGGAACGCGAAGCGTATTCCGTAATTATGATGTGTCACTGACTGTATTCATCTTCAAGAAAGGACTACGCGATGACTGAATTAACCATAATGAGATTCTTGATAGTCACCAAGGTAATAGCCTCGCTTTTGCTGCACCATCTTACACCGGCTCGCGAAAGGAATGCGCCGCGAACAGTAGGCAGGATTCCGCCCAGGTCGAGGATGAATCGACCAGATTTTTACTCCTCGTCAAATACTTGAGGCGCGTCACACACACCGTCGGCCGACAATAATGATTTTCCTTGACTTGAAAGGCATCTTCGATTCAGTTGACTGAACGTGGCTATTCGGTACTTTTCACCACAAATGCATGCTTGAGTAGTTTGTGAATCTACTGAGATCATTGTATTCTCATGCTTCTGGCCGTGTAAGAGTTTACGGTGAACTATCCAGTTGGTTCGAAACGACCAGCGGTGTTCGACAAGGATGTCCCATTTCTCTATCCCTGTTTAACTTCGTAATAGACGAAATGATTGAGAGAGGTCCTCAGGATGTGGGCGTCAACCTAGGAAATCGTGAAAAGCTGTGTGACCTAGATTACGCGGACGACCTTGTCTGCTTGTTCGAATCCACTGAACATGCTCAACGTTCACTGGATAGACTCTCAAGAGCTGTAGCTCCATTCGGCATGCGCTTCGCACCTTCGAAATTTAAAGCGATGTTGCAATACTGGCCATTATGGGTTCCGAGCTTGATGGTCGATGGGGAGGTGTTGGCAGTTGTCGACAGCTTCACTTACTTCGGCAGCAGAGTGACGATGGATGGGAGCACGCGCATATCCAAAGCTCGAGCGGCATACGCTGGACTGAAGCATTTGTGGTGCCGACCTGGTATTTCGCTGATGTTGAAAGATCTCGTGCAGTGTGCCACGGTGCATTCAGTTTTGTTGTATAGTTGCGATACTTGGGTTCTGCGTGCAGAAGATATTCGTCTTCTTCAGGTTTTCGACCATTGATGTTTGCGTAGTACCACTAAGATTGGAGGGAATGACCGAGTAAGCAATACTGAGGTCGGAAATCGAGTGTTGGGTATCAGTTCAGGGAGTTTTCTATCACAGCCCATCCAGATTAGTAGACTTCGTTGGTTGGGGCACGTGTTACGTATGGCAGACACGTTTACCAGACCGTGCCCCGTTTCCCGTTCCTCCAAGGGAATGGAAGAAGCCACGTGGAGGTCAACAGATGACTTGTCAACGGGGGATGAGAAAATGTACAGCGAACTCAGGAAAAGTAGGTGCCTCACATCTTCATGGTTGGGGCCCAAAAGTTCCCTCAACCAGTTGGCTCGAGACACTGAAGGATATGGCAGCAAACCTTGAACAGAGGCGATCGTGTTGTTACTTTCCATCTAATCAGAATGAATGGTCAGTGTGCGTCGGTATCGTCAGACTGTGTATTCCGTGTGCTGGCTAGTAGGGCTGTCGTTCACAACTAATCCATCTTGTCCTTTTCGTCATTCTCGAGAAGAAACAATTAATTTTCAGCAAACCTGATAGATTTGTTTTGCTTACATATCTCCTCATTGTCTCAGGTTACGTTCCAGCTTACACGCTTGGATCAGGGCAACAAGTCAAAGTCAACTACGGAAACGATGTTCAGACGCTGAAATTTTTCACATATTGCGGATTGCAAGAGGGTTACAAGCCAATTTGTGTGTAAGTTCACCATTGTCACCCAAATTCATAAAAAATCCTTAGTTGAGAATACTCTATCCACAAATTTACCCATCTTTCGTATTTCTGCGTTATTCATTCCAAGTGTGAATAATGAATAGACATCACTCTTCCTCAGAACATTCTTTCTCTAATATTCCACTGCCGAAATGATGTTCTGCACTTGAAGCAGATGCATTCTAATTATCTTGCTGAAAAGGTGGCTTATTGGCTAGTTAATCAAATAAAGCTGATCTCCTATGATTTAGTTCAACTGCCACACTTCAGTTGTTCTATTCTCTTGTTTTCCTGTACATTTACGGTTTTTTTTTGCAATCATAGGACAAAACGTTCCTTTGAGTAATGCCTCTGTTTTGTTCTTCATTTTCATCCGGTCTCGATGGGTGGGTTGAAAAAACAGTAGTCTTTTGACGATGAAATAAGTGATAGTCGGAATTCACTAGAACAGAAAACGAACAAAGATTGCCGGATGCAAATATTAGTTAGTTTTCTTCATCACAAGACAAAATACAAGCCATGCTATCTACAATAAAGTACGTGGAATGTAAACTGGTATATCCACTATTCCACCCATATGCACCATGCACTGCACTAATTACGAACTATCCTATTTGCTCTCCTAGCCAGGATGATCGAAACATAATGTTTGCGTTTTAAAATCCTTTTTTTCCGCTCTTATGAAACAGATGAAGAGAAATTGATGCTTTAATGTAACTGACATTTTTAAATTTGAAGAAATTTCCCGTTCCAATTTTTATTTTCGGTAGCATAGCGCGATAATCAGAATGAAGTGGACAGTAAAACATTTTTTGCAGTTTTAATTCAACTAAAAACAGGTCACCGACTCAAATTTAAATCAAAGTTCAAATAATCATTTGCATCTATGCACTGTGTATTTGTTTTGGAAGATATTGCACTCTATTTTGTTCGGAATCTACTGACAATCAATATATGAACATTTCTATATAATATGATTCATCATACAGCTTTAACGGTCAACTCACCATTGAAAACCATGGAAGCACTGTACAGCTGTTTCATCCTTGTTGGGAATCATCAGCAGTGCACATCCACCGAGCCCCCACGGGGACTCGAACCCGGAGTGAACGATTGTGAATCGAACACCTTAACCACAAGGCTATTCGGGCTGGCTCTCAACGGTTTGTTGAACATCTACACTACATGATATAGCACCCTTCCGTCACTGGCTTTTGAACGGTAACAACCCGCTTCCCACACAGCGATCGACTCCTATGATGGATGACTTCTCTGTACAACGAAGGCATTCCGTTATGAACAACCTACAGAGCTTGGTTATTATTTGCAAATGAGTAGTAGGAGATTAGACTTATATATAATATGATTCATCATGCGGCTTGAACGCTCAACTTACCATTGAAAACCATGGAAGCACTGTACAGCTGTTTCATCCTTGTTGGGAATCATCAGCAGTGCACATCCACCGAGCCCCCACGGCCCCTACAGAGAAGTCATCCATCATAGGAGTCGATCGCTGTGTGGGAAGCGGGTTGTTACCGTTCAAAAGCCAGTGACGCAAGGGTGCTATATCATGTAGTGTAGATGTTCAACAAACCGTTGAGAGCCAGCCCGGATAGCCTTGTGGTTAAGGTGTTCGATTCATAATCGTTCACTCCGGGTTCGAGTCCCCGGGGGGCTCGGTGGATGTGCACTGCTGATGATTCCCAACAAGGATGAAACAGCTGTACAGTGCTTCCATGGTTTTCAATGATGAGTTGACCGTTCAAGCTGCATGATGAATCATATTATATACAAATCTAATCTCCTACTACTCATTTGCAAATGTAAAACATTTCCTTCATTTAACTAACATCTTATTTCGTCCACACTTTTTTAAGAGGATGTCATGGTTTATTTTGTGATATAATTCAAGAAATTATGTATTTCTGTTAGGAATATGTGTCGACCCATGCCTATGTGGTATGTGCGGGATGACGCATCCCTGTTCGCGGACATTACGTCAAAACACCCAACACTAGAGGTGACCATGTCCAGTGGCGCGTAAGTTATTTGTTCTGTCTGATTTATCGTCTACTAAAAACACGAGTGTAGCACTGTCTACAGCACATATTAAAAAAATAGTTCTACAGTATTCCTGTCATGCTAAAACCCTATTGGGCTTGTTTATCAGAACAGATAGAAGACAAATTGCGGGGTGCAAGCGTTGTTTCGATTTTCTCAATCGTGTTATTGAAACATGCAAATTCGTGTGTAAGACTTTTCGTGTTATTCCTTTTTCTGTGTTTCCACTACCAAAGAATAGTCAGGCTTTATGTTCGGACTTCTCTCGTTCTTTGATCATATTAGTCTGTTCTTCTGATCTCTGTTCTGACTGGTCGGCCAACTTGAATTTGGTCGCCTTTTCACTCGGACCACCAACTGACGATGTTTCCCGATTAAGACCCCCGGTAGTTCAACTTGATATTTGGGTTGCATCCGTTATCTATTATTCTCGTTGATTACGACGTCGCATTATTATATTTTATTATCACAAAACCACACTATTTTACCGAGAATTTGACTGTATCCTCGCATTGTATTACCTCGGTTGCGCTTATTCAGGTGACAAGCCAACGTAGACAGCGAACAAGGGGACATAGAGCAGTACAATAAGAACAAACGGTGTCAAAAATGTTGGGAAACGGTCCGGTTCGACACAGTTTTCCTATTGCCTTGCTTTGTGTCCCGTTCTAAAACGAACTCGCGTGTTCTAAGTACGCAACTGAGAAGAATGGAAGAAATGCTTGCATCTTGCGATTTATGTTACCGCCTTTCTCTGACAAACTGGATCAAGCAGACCTAGTGATTCTAATGGACTTTGTTTCATCATATGCATTATACTTTTCTCGGAATTATTCATCATCTGGATGAAAAGCATTATCATAGCTGCAATATAGATCAGCCAAACATTGCATTTATCATTACAGTTTCAATTAGCCTCCTTGTGGTCAGTACGCTTACTTGTTAGTCTGATTTGAGGCCATCTATAATCAACCCATTTCGCTTCCAGCCACACACCCACCAAAAAAGAATGCGACACACAAGAGCTTAATAAAAATAATTGACTGTTAGCTTGCTAATCTGTTTCATTTATGAACCCTTTGAGCAAAATGCTTGCAATTTATCGAACTTTATATATACATATATATGTTCACTAGAATCTAATTTGAATCGTCTGGAGTGTGAATGGATAATCTTCATTGAAGAGCCCACAAATGAATCACAACTGTGATATCTCATAGTTATTCGTGTCTGGGTCACTGCTAACCCAACGAACAACGAGGCTGCATGTGCAAGCGCTCATCTCATATTGATAGTAAGTAGTATGCAAACGTGTGGGCAAAATCTGCTCGGAGTACCGGGTACGCATACCTGATGAGCGGCAACAGCCGCGAAACCGGTCGTGTGCTTCCGAGCATATTTTGTCCACAAGTTTACATACTACTTACTATCAATATATATATAACTATATATTGATAGTAAGTAGTATGTAACCGTGTGGACAAAATCTGCCCGGAAGCACACGACCGGTTTCGCGGTTGTTGCCGGACCCTAAATCAGACACGATGCAAAAGCAACAAAAACAAGGGCAATGATGAGGGAAGGAAGTACAATGAAGTACGAGAAGTAATTAGCAAAAAACATGCGACATTTCTCCTTTTTGGCCGTAGACTTTCAGACGCGTCTTTGTCATTTTGTTCGTCTAGATGACATTTTTTTGTATAACGGGTAGTACGGTTAAACAGACAGACCGCAAATAATTCACACTACCATCTTCTATTCTCAGCCACATCTCTTAATGCACCTAACCAAGGAAGCACTTAACGAAGCCGATACCGATGCCATACCCTTACGTCAAGTTGTGATCTAACCACCACATCATTTCTACGAGCCTAACTCAACACGTTCTAATAGAGCCCGGAAAAGTATACGATGAGCAGGCATGCGTAAAATGTGTTCGAGCCATCGGAAGTGGTGTGGAGCGATCATTCCGATCAGAGTACGGCTATCAGCGCCCAACATACGACGACGCAATTCGTCATTACTCACCCTATGTTCCCACCAGACGCCAGCAGTGTTTTGGCGACATCGGTGGGCAGATACGGAAAGCACCCAGACATTCCTGACGCGGATTTGCCGGGTCTTTTAACCGTAAAGCAAAACAATACGAACCCAGATGTTATGCACCCGTCTCTTAATGGAGAATGGGGTATCATGACGGGACCACAAGTGTCGTGGATTGATGAACGCTGCTCCACTTCTCACCATTCGTGATAATATTTCCTCTCCAACATTATCATCAGTTGTAGTCAAGCTCCCGAGGTACTTAAAGTTACCAACTACCTCCAGCTGATCACTACTAAGAGTGAGTGCAAGCACAGGCTCCTGTCAGTCTTATAAAAGCACTTTTCACTTGGAAGGTGCAAAACGCAATGCATGCCTGGAGAAGTTATTCACTAAGCGATTCAAAACTTGTTACATTGCCTGATCATTATCAATTAGTAAGGCACTATCATCGGCGTATTCTAAGTCAAAAACTCTGTTTTCTCATAGAGCTTAACCCCACCGTTTTGTAGACCAGACAAGACATTCCGTAAAACATCTACTACGGCAGCGTAGTAAAGAAATGGGAATATAGGGCAACCTTGTCGCACTCCACTGGATAGGAAAAGGCGGCGAAAGCTGGCTATGAACACCAACCGGACCTGATTTGTGACTATACAACTCTCCAATGGTTCATACATACTTCTTAGGTAGTTCATTTCTCAACAAACACTCCCACAGTGCGATCTAATCGATAGGGTCTAGGGCCGTTCGAATGTGTAGGAAAATGGTAATAGTTGATCTTTGGGAGGTGTGACGATACTCTGGGAGCTGTCGGAGGGTGGAGATTTGATCGAAAGATGCGCGAACGGCACGAAAACTATCCTGTTCCTCCGAATTCTGCTCATCCCGCGATTTTTTACAACCCGCGAAGTGTGGCAGACGCAAGCAGCTTCAGCACCATTGTATTAGGGTTTTTACCCTTATAGTTTGCTCAGTCACTACGTGAACCCCTTTCTCAGAGCAATGCAGAAAGTTCTCTATTAGGCCCTACTCCACCATCTTGAATAATGGTTAGGGGAAAACCATCGGAACCTGACATTCTGTGATATCCTGAGGCCTGGATTTCCCTGCATTGTCTTGTTAAGTGAATCGGTCAAAACAGATCATGGGATATAGGCCTGAAGAGCTATTTGAGGGGATGACACAGAAGCTCAGCTATGCTGTATGTAAGTTTTCCACCTAACGTTCAGCTTCGCAGATCGTTTCACTCACATGTAGTAGCTTCCTACCGGCGATTTACTGGTCTTAAAACTGATTGATGGAGATGGAAGTTTTTGTGCTGTGCCAGATTTCAAGCAAACCAATTAAGCATCTTGTGAAAGAAAGTTTGTTGAAGTATTGCAAAAGACCGGCACTTCCCATTTTTTGATGGTAACTGTTTCACATCGTGAAATATTCCTGTGGTTGGTTTCTTGGAAAACGGTGTGGCAAACAAAGATCTGCAAATATAGTGTCCATGAGTTACTACTGGTGTTCACCGAGTCGCATCCGAATCTAAAATTCAAAATAGAACTAGAAGAGAATGAATTGCTGCTTTTCCTTGATGTTCTTCTTGAAAGATTCTTGGATTGGTCGATTGAGCGGAATATCCACTACAAACTAATCAGGCAGGGGCAGCATACTCACTTTCATAGTTTCTTACCCACGCAGTAGAAACAAAATTTAGTGTGATGTTTTATGTACAAAGTGTGTCAGGTATGCTCTAAGAACAGACCCTCCAAAATGACAGGAACGATCCGCAATACATTGTGAGAAAACGGGTATTCAGAGAATTTCCTCCGACAACATACGGACATTCTCTTCCAGCTCAATATCCAAACGTCTCGGAAAAGCCTGTCTACATGAAAATGGAATTTGAAGGAGACATGGCGTCTGAAACGCTGAGCCGTAGACTATCACGTGTGCCAGCAAATACATTTAATGCTGCAAAATCTAGGATCTCTTTCAACACCAGTCCGTACTTTTGATTGAGACTCAAAGACAGACTACCGAGCCGTTTGACCTCATTTTATGATTACTCTTATTCGTTTTCCTGTGGATCAGAATACGTGGGAAGAACAACCAGGCGTGTCTCTGAGCGAGTTTAAGAGCGTTTCCCTAGCTGGCAGGTGAAAGGAATCCACAAAACTGTAACCAGTGCGATCCTGGCTCATGCGATCAATACGGGGCACCAGCTAACGCAAGACGGAGCGTTCAAGGTCATATATCGAGTGTCACAAAGGCGCTCCGAAGGAGCCAGACAACGAATCCTATCCACAACCGAGGTGATTGCGATTAGGCTGCATCGACCAATCTTGTGTTTGCAAAAACTGCCAAGGCAATGCTTCTTCCTTAGCCAGAGGTCGGCGATGTAACGAGACAGACACTCGCAATCTGCGAAAACAGTGGCAGAATTATCCACGCAAATGTATTACTGTCAGCCTGACCTGTTAACTAATCTTACTATTTTTACAAAACTCCTTACGTATGCTGTGTTGACCTGATGTGAAGTAGGTGTTTCCTTTAATTTAGTTGGTAATTCACGAATTGTCCGTCTACGAAAATGCAAGGCTTCACTACTTTAATAAAGTAAAAATTCGAAGAATTGGAAACTTCTTATTCTCTGGTCACAAACTTATTTTTAATGATTAGTAGAAGGCAATCTGTAAAGACTCAGCAGTTCAGTCAACGGTTAAGAGGCATGAAATCAAAAAGCGACTATATTATTTGTTTTGGAGAAGCATCGGCTTTCCTTCGTCGGTCCCTCACAGCATCATAGCTGAGAGCCTGGAGGTCAACAGCACGCAGATTATTACTGTTGTTTTACACCATACGTGTAACTAGGCATGGTGCCAAAACTATACGTAGATAAAAGGGATTAAAATGTCAACAAATTACTGTTGTTTTTTTTTAAAACCCGGCTGGATTTCTTAAGGTCGTAGTCAGGGGCTGTTTTCTTGAAGAACGTTGTTTCAGTTCGTGATAGACTTTTCCTTTTTTCATATTTTTAGTTCATGTTTCGCGTAGCCCCGCGTCCATATTTTTTGTAGTAGGTTATTGGTAGATATTCAGGCACATATTTCTGTATTGCATATCCAGCAATTCCCCCTTGTGGGTAACCCGAACAGAATATCAGATTCATAGATTCCATCCGTCTGTCCTTGCATCTTCGAGTGTGAAAGCCAGTGATTTCTGGTGAGAAGAATAATTTTACAGCGATTCAAAGGATCTGTAGCGTTAACCGGAACGTTCATGTTTTACTATAAATTATTCTGATACAGAAAAACTGTTTCCCTCAGTGTGGTTAGTAGCATGGTCACTTAAATT
Source organism: Fasciola hepatica (assembly GCA_948099385.1). Classification (NCBI taxonomy): domain Eukaryota; kingdom Metazoa; phylum Platyhelminthes; class Trematoda; order Plagiorchiida; family Fasciolidae; genus Fasciola; species Fasciola hepatica. The sequence continues at coordinate 1,379,377 of CANUEZ040000091.1, forward strand.
TACTTTGGAACTTCACAAATTGTTGAGTTCTACAGGGCGACTGTTTTGTCCCTTGCTTAAGTTTTCTATCTCAACCGTATATTCAATTAAGATTTTGCCATTGTCCATGTGTTTACTTTTGACGAAACGTTACACTTTTGGCAATCTGCACTTACTCACTTTTAGCACCCCATGCTTTAAAGTGATTGGCAAACAAGCAGATCATACCGCCTCAGAAGAAACGCATTTTCTACGTCTCAGTCTGTCCACAAAGTGCAAGGAGCAGTTCACTACAAAGTAAGAAGTAGAATTGTGTTTCTCGCTTGCCAAAGCCTCCGCACTGAAACATAGCGACGCGTGTCCCGTGAACGTTTTCGATGATCACACAGGTCATCTCGATAGTGAATGTCTCATTGATTATCGTAACGAGGTCGTCCGCTTCGCTTTTCTGATAAGTTTGCTTGCGATTCTCTCGCACTATATTCGCACTTTGGTACCTGGTTTTCTACTTGTTCTTCAGAAAGATGGTAATGGGAGACACAACTCCTGACGCTTGGATTTTAGTTGTTCCAACTGGAAGTAGACTGAGTCCGGAGAGTATTATTATTATTATTAGTATTATTATTGCCCTTATTATTTTTATAATTATCGTCATCATCATCATAATCATCAGAAACACTGCCACCATTATCATCGTTAGTGCCTGTCGTTTACTGGTAATTTACCTAGTTCGATAAGCATCTATTTATTCATTTTTATCAGTTCGAACCACAAAATCTACCACTTTTTGTACTTCCTAGTTTGTTCTACCCTTCCGCATTCATCTGCTGCCTCACTGTCACTACCAGATTGTCTGACCTCTTAAAGTATTTTAGTAGTCGGTTGGGTATTCGCTATGCAGTCCAACTGATTTGGTTCACAAGAGTTCAATAAATAAGCCAGTGCTTTGAGGCCAATGTTACTGAGTAGTTTCAGTGCCAAAAAATTTCTCCGATCACCTACTACTTATCTACTGCTTAAAAATTGTATCTACAATCACTGAAATATTGTAAAAAGCTATCTTTATTTTTTGTTACCCTATGGCGCCACTTTTATTCTACCACTGCCCATTCGCTCCCGATTTCAGAACACTAAAAGAACGTCACGCGTACCTGGACTCATTACGTCGTCACGTGGAACCGGAAGTAACGCAGAATGGCCCACATTCAATGCCTGGTGATCCCACAAATTTGAACCTGATGGGTCATGTATGTTCATCGGGGATAATTTTCTTATTACGCTTACATTTGCCATCTTCTATCTTATTGATCCCCTATAACTTTTCTTGTAGATTCCCATTCAATCGCGAATCCGTCTCATGTCAGCCCCTCGTTTTCCCCAAACTTCTTCTGTTGTGGAAAACAAGAAAAATTCGCTCTTCAAATGGTTCAACGGCGTTTAACCACAATGGTTAGATTAGTCTGTTATACCCACGGTGGTTTTATCCGCTGCAGTTTCTGCTGGTTTGTTGAAAAAAATCAACCCTCTTTATCCACCCCTAACCAAAATTATGGTGCCCAAAATCCTAGTCACAGAGCTCCAAAGTCGAACAAGTTAACTTCATGCGAATTGGATGCTGATGAACACACGAACGTCAGAGCCACATGACATAGTTTTTGTAAAACAGCTATCTACTCCTCACAGTTCTGCCCAGTTGATCACGAGAATTACTGGACACCTATGTGACTGATTGGAATCCTACGGATCTGGTCAGTTATTTCACAGCAACTTTTGCCAGCGAGAACTGTACAAGAATCAGATCAATGAAATCACCCTGCCTAATGACACCCTCTGCGACTTTTTCAATAAATTGCCTGCTAACAAACATGAAAGTAGCATGTTTGAATTTTCGGCTTCCCCAGGATATCTACGAACTTAATGAACATAGTGGTGAATTTTTATGCAGGGAAACACCAAGAAAGCAAAAAACCGAAGGAAATTAGGGCCTTGAAATTGGGAATCAGACCCGGAGCATTTATGTCATAGGCATGCTTGTTGACCACTTTATTTCTGTTGTATTATTGTATTTTATGCACCATCTATACATGTCTCTGAATCCTGCCGTTTGTATCCTATGACCAACGTTTTCACGGTACCTGAAGAGGAAAAACACTATGGCTTAGTTAGTTCAATTCAACTTGGTTAAAGTTAACCACCCCCCCCCCCCAATGCATCTAAATACTTCGAGGTAGAATACTTTCCTGCGCTCTGATAAAGGCTGAAATTACTTGCTAGAAACCAAGAGAAAATGTAACAGAAACAGAAAAAAAGAAGCTGACAGTGAAAAAGTAACTAAGGCTGCAGTTCCGGTGTAGCAGTATTACCGACCAGCTTCAATTTATCTCGCTTTTGACAGGACGATGTTGTAGCACCTTGCACAACAGTGCAAGGTTAATTGTTGAAAAACCTGAGTTGATTATCCGAGATCACCCAGTAGTTTGGTCTAGTGAGACCGCTCCATAAGGCGAACTACGTCCTAAGGAGCTCTGTGTGCTTGCCTACGATCCTAGAGCTTCCCATCACGTCACCAGTCGTTCAACTCTATCCAGTCACATTTCCCAACGGTCTGATCATAGTGATACGTGGCTGTTCTTTGTTGTGTTGCTGGTTCTCAAACATATTGGTTGGCAGAGTGCAACAGCCTTATCTAGAGGGTATTCGTGTTTTTGTTGGTTTAATGCCAGTTTGTCGACTAGGTGGGATTCATACGTGGACACCAAAACTTCGTCCTTTTAGTCATTTTTTGCACTTTGAAATCTTATCTCATTCTTGTAGTAATGAATTATTTGACTAAAGTAACCTGCAAGTACAGGTTAGGCAAGCGTGCGTTCCCGAAGGAAAACGATTGGGTCACTCGTCTTGGCCGCATGATGAACAGTCCACAATACAATTCGATGATGGTATGCGTCTCTTCCATTTGATAGGATTTTACTTCCTCCAATTTGGAAATCCGAGATCGCAGGGTAAAGAAGACCCGACTGGGCAATATGTTCAAGAAAGGAAAGTCGAGAGATGCTAGTCCAGATGTTGGATCTACACTCGGTGGTGGGGGTGAGTTTCCGGAATGTTGGTTTGCTTTTTCTTACCGATTTCAATCCAGCTACTTGAAACTTTTTTTTTATTTTCTTTCCTAATGATTGACGTTTGATATCTCTTTTAAACCACTTCTAACACTATCGTTTTGTTTTGTACCTATCTCGAAGTCGATTAAATTGGATTCTTCTCTTTATAATTAGTCGGGATTTTGAAACAAACCTTCGGAAAATGTTCTCCTTCATTTTAAACTAAGTGCTTCAGTGCGGAACATCAGGCTTTCTTAGAGTTAAATGTCAACAACAACAAACGCGATCTGAAACCCTTCATAGTCTGGATGAGATACTGCGTACACTGTGACATATACTGCTGAGTTGAGTTTGGCGTTTTATCAAAAATAACTTAGTTGTTTTATCCCCATCCTTTACCGTTCAAGCGGGTGGTTCTACAGCCAGTGGTGGCGGGAGCAGTCTTGTAAATTTGGGTGGTGGTAAACGCGGGACACATACCCAAAGTGTCGTATCACCTGGTCAAACCGGTCAGGGTAGTGCCGGCTCGGGCAGCCTGAACTCCGGTACAGCTGGCGGATTTTCTGGTGCACAAGGAAGTCTGATAAGTGGTGGAACTGCAGGTATGCCGTCCGGCGTCTTCACTCCAGATTCTATGGGTCTCGGCAGCCCAAACACGCCTGGGGCCACACAGCTGCTATCACCGAGTCAGTTTGGAACGCCTGCTACCCCATTGCTCACAGGCGGGTCTAGTATAACGTTTGGACAAGACGATTTGGATGGATTAGTTGTACGTTTCCGGAGTTACCACCGCGTCAGATTTGCTGATTCAGTCGTTTATTCTTGTGTTGTCTGTACATACCGGTTGCTGCTAGGTTTTTTTTCCTTTCTCGCTTATTTGTTTCTCAGTTTTCTTTGCAAACCACAAAGTTATTACTAACGGTCATTCGACGAATGTTATGATCGTTTCACCAGCCTTACCCTGTTGGACATATGACCTTGTAAAGGTGCTCCCTATGGAAATTTATAAAATAAGCAGCTCACAAACGAAGTAGTTTTTTGGTCTGTAATGTGAACGGTAACACAATTTGGAGAGGTGAATGATAATTTCACCTCAAGATCTGTGTCCACTTACCATACCTCATGCTTACTATGACATAAAAAACAAACAATAACCTTGTTATTAGTGGAAACCAGATTTCCGTTAATTAGTCGGTTCACCCGAAGTTCACGTACCGCTGGAATCTGGGTGGATCGCCGTGTCAGAAGTGCTGATATTAGACGTAGAGTATTGTGTATATGAACGAAATCACGAACTCACACAGTAAAACTCACTAAGTTATGACGGTTGAGGCATGTTTTACCTTCCCTTTGACAGACCTCCCCAGCGTACACCGTCCCATGAGGTGGGTAACGGTTGGAGGATAAGTCAGAGTAGCCAGTTCATGATAAGAGAAAATGGAATGAAAATCGCAGCCAGTGAAGTTGGTCGTCCAATTCCTGTTTCGATTCTTGATTGAACGATCAGAATAATCCACCTGATCAATGGTCTGTGGAATAGGGAGATAGAGCAGTATGTGACAGATAAAGGTCCTCTTGTATTCTGTTTTTTAGTGTTCCCTAATATTATCAGCAGCATTTCTTCCTCTCTTTAACGTTTCCATATTTTTAATATGTTGGTTTCCGATAGAGATTTATTCACTCATAGATAACAATCAAACCCACTGCATTCAATATACGGCTAATGAGTAGTTCAAATCAAGCTGAACTGTACAGTTTATATTTGCCAAGTACTATGGTTTTATAAATTTGGAAACTTGAACAAAATTGTTCTGATTACTTCAAAACCACCTGAGCTAAATGGTCTTGGTATTTTTTATTGATCATCCCTCCCTCAGCGCATTTTTCCTTCTTTTTATAAAAACGTATGAACTTCGTATTCAATGTTGTTAGTTTACAATGCTTACGACATAATCAAGTTCAGTCACCCTCAGTTTCCGGGTTTCTCTATCGGATATCTTAATCGCGATCCCAATGCGCCGTTAGATTTTCATCAGACCCTCCGGTTCAACCAGTCTGAAGTCGACAGCGTAAACTTACGACTAGCCCCATCCTGATCTGTAGACAAAACCCTTTTATTCGCACTCTACATAAGCTTGACACCTGAGTGAACGCACCGGAGGTCAATAGGATGTCAAAAGGCAACCAAATTCTCGGTAAATAGTGGTTCTGTTATAATAAAATAATAAGATCAGTGATGCATAGCGCAATAAACAAGAAAAAAAATGGATAACAAGAGCGAAACCTACATCCGAGGTGAATTAGCAGCGTTCTCAAGTAGAAAATACCATCTCTCGGTGGTCCAAGCGTAAAAAAGACCAAATTCGAGATGACCGAGCAGTCAGAACAAAGATCGGAGGAATTGACCAAGAAAACGCGTGTTCCAGTCATAGAGGCTGACTACTGTAATAATAATCGGTAGCGAAACGTGAAAAACGGAATAACACGAACAGGGGGTTACACTCCCCTCGGGGTCGGGGCTCCCGACAGTCAGTCAGTCTCGTTGTACTTCGAGCAGAGTAAGTTCGCCTTCCGATGGGCAGATCTGACGTACGTTTCTTTGACTACGCCCATTTGCTGTTCTGATGGTGACTTCTCTTACCAAAGCATCAGATCCTGGGTATGCATCCTTCATAATTGTTTTTTTTTCGGTGGCCCCGCGGTTTGTCGATCTCCAGTGACAAAACTAACTGACCGATCTTGGGGCTCGGTTGATACGTGAACCATTTCTGACACATGGCCAAAGCTGAAAAGTATGATCGCAGCCCATTTTTTTCAGAAGGTGCTTGACAATAACTGAGCTCGTCACCATCTGCTGAACTGATTTGGCATTACCGTGTCTAGGACTGGCTCGGAGGAGCTACCTTTTAACAGGAGCAGCTTACTTGGGGTCAATACACGATCATCTTTCGGATAGCCGTTTTGCTTCACCAGAGGTTTGTAGTTTAATATACGTTCCATTCCTGCTAATGTAGTGTGTATATTATTTCGTCCGTCAGACGTTGTCCGTCCAGCATGGCCAGAAGAATCCACTTCACCGTCCAAAGCATCCTTTCCCATAGACCTCCTCTGTGACTTGTCTTCAAACGGCTGAAGATCCAGTCACATTCGCAGACCAGCGACGAGCTCGCAGTCTTATCTCAATTTCAGGATTGCAACGAACGTTTATCTCCTTTTCGGCACCTTTGAAATTACTCCCGGTAATACTGCATAAATGTTGCGGAAATCCTCTTGGAGCAACTAACCGATTGAAAGCACACAGAAATAAATCGGTATCTAACGAGTGAGTTGCTTCCAAATGTACTGCTCGTAAACTGAAACAAGTAAACAAACATCCGTATCGCTCCCCTAAGGTGATTCTTATCCGCACGAACATGGGTCCGAAGTAATCAGCTCCCGAGACAGTAAGGGGATCACAGAGCTGAAGGTTTCTGTCAACTAGAAGCGGAGCCATCGTTTGTCTGTACGGTTGAGAAAACCATTTCTTACATCTGAAGCAGTCTCGTAGTACCGATGGATTGTTCTGTTTGTCTTCAGTATCCAGTAGCGTGACTTCATGGCGGCGAAAAGGTAGGTTAAACCCATGTGGCCATTCATTGCATGGTAGTGACGTATCAAAAGGCGCATGACGAAATGTTTTGACGGCAAAATAATTGGTTGTTTCGTTTTGAATGACAAACATGAATTCTGGAGTCTACCTCCCACGCGTAACACACCACTCACGAAAATTAGCTTAAGATTCCTCAGCGGGCTGGCAACTTTACTGGAGGTTCTTTTCTTGCAGTTCTTTCGTTCAAGTTCGTTAGCCCGACCATTGTAATTGTGGATAAGTTTTATTTCATGAGGGAACGCCTCTGCTTTTACGAGCTTTATCATTTCAGTGGTTGCTGCTTTCATCTCTATCAGCTTCAGACTTCCCTTGAGGACCAAATTTGGTTCCTTTATATATGACTTGTAGCGAAGGATCCAAGCTACGTTTCTTTGGAACTTGTTCCATGTGGACAAATATGAATAGCGCGATATCAACGTTGTTATCGTCCCGGACTTGGGGCTATCAGCAGCACATAGTGAAGATAGTGTTTTAGTAAAGGAACACTGATGTGTCGATGGCTGTTTTGTCGGTGTATGCGAGAAGTTCGGGCCGTCTCTCCAGCGTTGCAACTTTGATATTTCGTTAGCAAATGTTCTTCGAGATAATATTTCAGCCAGACTTTTCTTTGGTTCGATATAGCTCCACTCGTCCAGAGATAGTCCATGTATCAACATGATACGCTTGGCAAAGAAGGTGGGAAATCGCTTAGATGTGTTGCAGATGCTTTGCAATATAAGCAAGGAATCTGTCCAAAACAGCACTGCAGAAATTTTGACGACTATTTATTTTCGAATCCACTAAGCTATTTATACGGCAGTCATAACTGCTATCAACTGTAGACACCCGGTACTCACAGATCGGATCGGAGCGACTCTGGCCTTTACAAACACTAGTTGGCATTTTTTACCTCCTCACCCTACTTCGTCACTGAATAAGCTACTGCTTCGTATGCCATCTCAGAGGCGTCACAGAAGTTACAAAGATGAAATTCCGAGCTTGTTAACTTCAAAAGAGCGAATACATCGTCAAACGGAGAAGAGCTTCAGTTCTGATAATTGCTCCAACCACTTATTCAACAGCATCAAATCTTCTGCGATTTCTTTGTCCCAACCTACCTGTCGCCCACACAGATTCTGTAGAACTACTTTCTCGAGTATTGTGACTGGAGCGATATTGCCCAAAGGATCAAAAATGGATGACACGTAAGAAAATATGTTCCCTCTAGTGAATGTTTTTCGCTATCGCGTGAATGTGGAAACGAAAATGGTCGTTATTCACTTCCCATTTTACACCTAGTGCTAGCTGAATAGATCCAATATGACAAGGTAGTTGCGTTGCAGATTCCGGTGTTGATCGCATGGAATCAGTTTTGTCAAGTTGAAACCCCCTTTGCTCAACATCGGTTTTACCTGTCTTGTGAATCGAATGGTACTTTCACCTTTGACGCTGATGAGACAGTCATCCACAAAGAAACATCGTTTTACCACCTCGACGACGTCTGGGTCGTAGCTGTCAGCATTATTTTCGATGGCCCGATTGAGTTCAAGATTAGCGCAGCTTGGAGAAGATGTCGCTCCGAACAGATGCAGTCATTCGATATTCCTTTGGGCTGCGCGTAAGGTCCCCATCTGTCCATCACAAAAATGATAGAACGTCGCGGTCTTTTTCCGGAAAGCGCACTACGATTCAATACCAGCCATAACGGCAACCTTCTCTCGTCGGAATCTCAATATTACTCCCACTAAGGAATTCTTCAAATCCGGTTCTAACAAGATTAGTTCGTTTAAAGAATGCCCACCAAATTTGTCTGTCCAGTCGAGCATCATTCGCGCTTTATGTTGTTTGGCCGAATGAACGACAGGATGTTGAGGGGGGTACCAACAATGGTTCGTTTCCTCGGTCGGCGCTTCTTCAGCATGCCCTCGTTCTAAATATTCGTTTATCGCTATAGTACATTTTCTCCAAGTGTCTTCCGAGCTGCGAAGAAGTTTACCGAGCTTTACTTGCACATATTCTTGCCTCTTCCTTACCCGCGGTTTGCATCACAGCCGGATGCTTCCGGTCACATGATCCCAATGGCCAACCTGGTTGATGAATTCTCATTCACAGTGCTCGTTCTACCGGGTCAAGACCCGGGCCTTGTTCACATTGGTTGGGTGACCAACTATTTCAAATTGGCGAAACCTGCCGGTCCGGACTGTTCCTCACTATCGCTTATACAAAACTTACAACATCCGGCATTTGATACGGTGACTGGTCAGCCGTATAATCCGTCAGCAAGTAGTCAGTTACAAGGAATCAATTGTGTCGAGCTATTCACCGTGCGCCAAGCGGCAGTGTGTCTGCTGGAGTCTGATCTGACACTGAAAGTGAGTCTTCTGGGGTTATTTCAAACGTGGTTTCAACTCGTCACTGAAAACAGCATCACCAACAACACTGCTTCTATTTCCCCTTTTTCGCTTGCTTGCACTGATCTCCATCATTTCATGATTTCAGTCTGCAGTGGCCGAACGAGCCTCATTTATGGTAAATTTGGGACAATTACTCAATCAGATGGCTACCCCAGAAGATATGGGTAAACGAATGAGTCAGGGACTGTCCTTGACTTGTTGGGTTGATGTCGCTTCTGGCACACTTGGGTTTGATTTAAACGGCCGCGACACCGGAATTCGGTTCCAGGTAAGCTTTCTCTTGCCATTTTTGATAGACAAGAATGCTTTTGCGATTTTTATTTTGTTTCTAACTTTTCACATGATTTATTTATTGATCGACTGAAATCACGTGTTGAGGGATTAGTAAATCAACCCCAGTCGAGGTGTTTTAGTGGATCTGAGCAACTGCAGAAATCTCAACCTTTTCTCATATGCATAGAATGCATGTTATTTGCTAGTGCGTGCAGTATCTCTGCGTGTACCAGTTTTAGCTCAGATGAATCAGCTTAACCATTTCATTCTCTATATTTATGCAGGTCGAACCGTCGACAAGATTGTTTGGTGCTGTATTCTACCGTCCAACTGTACGAGAGGCTATCAACTTTGAGTTCAGTCGACGCAATCGCTACACATTACCAGTCACTGTGAGCATGTTACGGCCACCGAGGCAACCAGTAAGCGTGCCACCAAATCGACTCAAGGTGCAAGCGCTCCAGGTGAGTCGTGATCCTATTTTTGCAACAGCGCTCGGATTTGATAAGATTCTGTACGTTCACTGTGGTGGATCCTATGTAATATGGGTAGGTAAATAGTATGATCTATTTAAAAACTGCCCGAGACCCTTCGGTGTAGCCTTGTAGCTCAGCTTGTGGAGCACACGCCGCATTTAAGCGTGGGTGGTCTCCATGCATCGTTTGACTCCCGCTAGGGTCAACAACTTTCGACATTTGGATCAATATAACGTTTGATGAGATAGCCTATTTCACGGTGAACGGAAGTGAGCAGTGAAGTATGCGGCAGAAACATTGTTTTATTTTGCTTTTAGTCCTACGCTCAGTGCACGATTGTCTACTTTTCAGACTGAAACTGTGAATTCGTCACCCCCAGTGTGCATCATGTCTTCCATGTGAATGGTTCAAAAACTGGGAAAAACAAACCGATTCAACTATTTTCCCATATTAGTTCTGCGGGATAGCAATCAGTCATCAAAAATGTTCCGAATGGCCATGATAGCAACCAGTGTTATCCAATGTTGGAGGACACATATTAAACCTGATTTAGTCAAGTGTGAACGACTATCTTAGAAAATGCGTTCTGTATCTTATCTGATAGTCATATATCGGATGGAGTGTGATCGTGTATGCAAAAGGTGCGTTTGGGGTTTTCCAATGTGTTACTCAATGTTTGTCTGTACAGCGTGGCTCTAAAGTCTGCTGTCCAATGCGGATCAGAAATAGGACCATTATAGTTAATGAAAATAAGCAATCTGTAGGTACTCGATCATCGATTTCATTTTCTGAATATGGTGAAAATACCTTATCAAAAATTATTTGGTAAGACGTTAAGTTGTGTGTACTAGCGGTCAATCTATTGACCAAGCGTTTAGGCGAAACCGGTTCACATGCCCAGTTATAGACTTCCTCGATGTGAATGGTTCTCCGAGGCAGGAGGCGGCTGGAGAACAGTTAGAAGAATGGTCAGTATCAAAACGGAAATTAATTTTATTCGAAACACAATCTATCGATGCTCCAGATCACGAACTCTGGCAAACGGACGGTATACCACGTTTGGGCAACTGAACACAATCAAGAAGTTGCAAGAGCCAGCATAATACTCCCCAGAGTGTAAAAATCAGCAATTCCCTTACTATGAATGTGAAAATGACAGAAATAATCAACCTGAAGTTGATTCGTTGCATCGGTGCGGATTTGGGTGCCAGTCTGTCAGGAAAGACAGAGGACAGTCAGTCAGCAATGGGGGGGGGGGCGCAACCGATGAGGGTATGTGAAATTTGAGTGGTGCCACATACACTTGGGTGTGTACGAACATGTGGGAAACACGCCAGAACATCCGACTCGGCGTGTATAGATCTGCGGGAGACACGACTCAAAATGCAGTCCTGAGATCATCCACTCTCACTGGTAGTTATTCCGGCAAATTTATTGTGTCAAAAGAAACCTATGCATCTTAGCAGGCTGTCCTTCTGGTACTATCGTGAGCTTGTCTTCGTGCTATTCCAAAGAAACTTTTACCGAACTTTTAAAATGGCTAGAAGCCTCCTCCACAGGGTTGAGATATGAACTATGCGGATGAGTAAACCGGAAGGAATGTATAATGGCCAAACGAGCTTCAGATGCCCGTCGATGCATAGAAGCATTCTAAAAATGAACACTACCTCAGTATTGAGCTGTTCAGCGCCCACCCCCGAGAATCTATTGAAAAATTAGTTGCTTATTTTTTGCGTGGCATAATGTATCAACCCAAGGGTTGAAATACAGGCAATGATGTTCTCTTCGTTCTGCGTTATTCGTTTTACGAATGACGCAGTTGCGTATCCTCACTCAGTTGTTAGATTGTAACTGATCGGATTTTCAAGAGCCGCCCAAAACCTGTCGTCGGTCGTCATGGCATCGTGTGTCATTCGGTGATGCAGACATCGCATCATCTGAGCTAATCTCTTCGTTCCCACCAAGCCCACTTGATCGCGCTGCCCGCCGAGTAGGTGAGACCATGTTTCTAGACTTCCCACATCGAAAATCGACGATGACGTCACAGTGAATAAAAGCTTGGATACACGCATGCTGCATCATTGACTTTGCCGTCTTCTCAGGCCCCAAGGTGCTATCATGTTGGTATTGGTCCGAAAATCTTGTTTACGTCAGTTTCTAGAATTCAGACCCACAGTGAAAGTATCTGGTTAGTTGTGTGAGTAAAAATATCCGATATCCCTGTTTACGTAAGGTGGGGATAGTCAGCTCAAGTGATGCTGATGCACGCATGGCATCTAAGCCACGGTGCATGACTGTGGATGGTTGGAAAATTTGACATGATTAACTCACGAGGTCAATCACTTAACTGCATTCAAACCTTCTTCGTGTGATTTTCATTTGATCTTTCTTCATTTCCGACTAGATGATACTGTCAGACAGAAGACGAAACTAAGCTGCTGAAGTTACAGCTTAACTGTTGGCTAAAATAAACAAAGCATACAGCGTACTGCCCTCAATGGTTCAGCAACACACCGTCTAACATTCTCTACTGACTTTTTTCCGACTTGATGACAGCGTTGGCATTGGGCTCGTGTCCCTCCTAGGACGTTGAAGCAGTACAGCATGAAAATCAGTGACCAACGTGGCTGGAGCACAATTCTTGAGAATCCCGTTTCCGAGTTGGCCGTACAGTTACCGGAATCAGGTCGTTGTGTAACTGCTTTGGAACTGGAAGAAATGCCTCAACTGCTCAAGTAGGTTACGTCAAACAACTATCTCCACTGTTCACCAGTGTTCTTTTCCTTTGTGTGCACAGTATAGTTGTGAAGACTTTCCGATTAACTTGGGAGTTGGACCATTGGAAACGCAATACTCTGAAACATTAACTCTCATGGACAATCACTTTCCCTGACAGTTACGGTTGCAGTCCTTTAGGCACAAAAGACAATAGATCTCTAATGTCGAAATTCTAAACACCGAAGCGAAATGTCCTAGATTAATTATCTTTCCAAAGATTAAATTGTTCATGAAAATGAAACTTTGTGCTGTGCTTTTTTTTCGTTTTTCCTCACCAGTTTTACACAATGGAAAATCCAGTTGCATTTTTAACATCCAAAAGTCCAACGCCAACTGGCTCAGTTGGTAGAGCATCTGCCCGGTAGGCTGAATGTCACCGGTTCGATCCCGGCCCGCGGCGTTGGACTGCTGGGTGTAAAAATGAAAGTGGGTTCCCCATTATATATGATTCAGGCTCCTCGTGGCAATAACGTATTCTTTGAGTATAATTCTCATCTCTTATTGTCACGGTGATTTATTTTAACCCCAGGTTTCATTCACATACGTTGGAATTGTACCAGGCTTTGTGTTGTCATGCTAACCACAATGTGGCCCAAAGCCTCACAAATCACGTGGATGCACACCAGCTACTCCATGTCGTAACTGCTTCTGGTACGTTTTAATTCTTTTTGATTGGTTAATAACACCATACCAACTCTCAACCCTCAATCGCTCCAATTTTAACTTCACACAAATGAACTACCATCAGATGTGCACCGAGTGTCACACTGGGAACAATAGTGAACTTTTGCACAAGCACATTAAACTTAAATTTCAGATCTTTACATCTGGTTCTCAACAGCCCTGTCTTTGGAGCCAATCAGAGTATGTTTTCATCGATAAAAGTTGATGTCGTTACTTGCCTCAGACAGGCCCACAAATGAAGCCGTTCAACGTGAACCAAAAGCCATAATCTTTCTAGAACGATGATCAATTTAACTCATGTTCAATGCTTTGGGAGTGGATTTCGGTTTCCGGTGTATTGCTAATCTTGTCATAATGTTCCGCAATCCTTTGAGTTATTCTGAATAATTAGCACGTAAACTCGTATTTCAGTCAAATAATCATGCATCCTCGAGAACTGTCGGCCACAAAACTTTTCCCGGTAATTTTGTTTGCTTTGGGGGAAGAAACTGCAGAATTCCATTAGACATATGACGTTCCAGACTTGAACCGTGTGTATCACCATGTGGGAAAAGAATGAAATCTACACCAGGCTGAGTTGGTTGCACATGCCCCTGTAGAGACCTCCTAGGTGTGCAGTGTTCGTGAATGCGAGTAATGGTTGGGATATGAACGAGAGTAAGCAGCCCACAAAGTAAAAGAAAGGCGTGAAAAACGTGACCTATGAACTTGGCCACGTACGGCTTGTTAGACTTACTGGGCGGGATTAAAGAGATCAACCCAATCAGTGATTTGATATGCACAATCCATATTCGGAGGACACCAGTGTTCCTTGATCAAGTATAACATGGAATGGAACTTGAGAGTTGTTTCAAAGAAGCCCTCCATTTTGCAAATGGTTGATAAAAAATGACAGACCATCTTTTTCATCGTACACATTTGATATTTTTTATCCGTCCATTTGTCCATTTTGAAGGATTTATTTATTTACAGGGTGAGGAAGCTCAACAGACGAGCCGTACAGCGTTCGCGCCACTGACTTCTATTCTCAGCTTTGTCCCTCAAAGTCTCTAACCACCGAAAATCCCCTTCTCATGGGCTCCAACTAAGTAGGCATGGAACACTACCTTTAGCCATCACTGATGCCAGCGTCTTAAATCCCCTATGTCAAGTCATGATCTGACCACCACATCATTTCTACGAGCCTAACTCAACACGTTCTAATAGAGCCCGGAAAAGTATACGATGAGCAGGCATGCGTAAAATGTGTTCGAGCCATCGGAAGTGGTGTGGGGCGATCATTCCGATCAAAGTACGGCTATCAGCGCCCAACATACGACGACGCAAATCGTCATTACTCACCCTATGTTCCCACCAGACGCCAGCAGTGTTTTGGAGACATCGGTGAGCAGATACGGAAAGCACCCGAACATTCCTGACACGGATTTGCCGGGTCTCGTAACCGCAAAGCAAAACAATACGAACCCAGACGTTATTCACCCGTCTCTTAATGGAGAATGGGGTATCATGACGGGACCACAAATGTCGTGGATTGATGAACGCTGCTCCACTTCTCACCATTCGTGATAATATTTCCTCTACAACATTATCATCAGTTGTAGTCAAGCTCCCGAGGTACTTAAAGTTACCAACTACCTCCAGCTGATCACTACTAAGAGTGAGTGCAAGCACAGGCTCCTGTCAGTCTTATAAAAGCTTTTTTCACTTGGAAGGTGCAAAACGCAATGCATGCCTGGAGAAGTTATTCACTAAGCGGTTCAAAACTTGTTACATTGCCTGATCATTATCAATTAGTAAGGCAATATCATCGGCGTATTCTAAGTCAAAAACTCTGTTTTCTCATAGAGCTTAACCCCACCGTTTTGTAGACCAGACAAGACATTCCGTAGAACATCTACTACGGCAACGTAGAAAAGAAATGGGAATATAGGGCAACTTTGTCGCACTCCGCTGGATAGGAAAAGGCGGCGAAAGCTGGCTATGAACACCAACCGGACCTGATTTGTGACGATACAACTCTTCAATGATTCATACATACTTCTTAGGTAGTTCATTTCTCAACAAACACTCCCACAGTGCGATCTAATCGATAGGGTCTAGGGCCGTTCGAATGTGTAGGAAAATGGTAATAGTTGGTCTTTGGGAGGTGTGACGACACTCTGAGAGCTGTCGGAGGGTGGAGATTTGATCGAAAGATGCGCGAACGGCACTAAACCCATCCTGTTCCTCCGAATTCTGCCCCTCCCGCGTTTTCTTGCAACCTGCGAAGTTTGGCTGACGCAAGCAGCTTCAGCACCATTGTATTAGGGTTTTTACCCTTATAGTTTGCGCAGTCACTACGTGAACCCTTTTTCAGAACGGTACAGGAAGTTCTCTATTAGGCCTTATTCCACCATCTTGAACAATGTTTAAGGGAAAACCATCGGAACCCGACATTCTGTGACATCCTGAGGCTTGGATTTCCCTGCATTGTCTTGTCAAGTGAATCGGTCAAAACAGATCATGGGACGTAGGCCGGAATAGCTATTTGAGAGGATGACACAGAAGCCCAGCTAAGCTGTATGGAAGTTTTCCCCCCAACTTTCAGCTTCGCAGATCGTTTCACTCACATGTAGTATCTTCCTACCGGCGATTTACTTGTCTTAATACTGATTGATGGAGATAGAAGTTTTTGTGCTATGCCAGATTTCCACCAAACCAATTAAGCATCTTGTGAAAGAAAGTTTGTTGAAGTATTGAAAAAGACCGGCACTTCCCTTTTTTTGATGGTAACTGTTTCAAATCGTGAAATATTCCTGTGGTTGGTTTCTTGGAAAACGGTGTGGCAAACAAAGATCTGCGAATATAGTGTGCATGAGTTACTACGGGCGTTCATCGAGTCGCATCCGAATCTAAAATTCAGAATAGAACTAGAAGAGAATGAATTGCTGCTTTTCCTTGATGTTCTTCTTAAAAGATTCTCGGATGGGTCGATTGAGCGGAATATCCACTACAAGCTAATCAGGCAGGGGCAGCATACTCACTTTCCTAGTTTCTTACCCACACAGTAGAAACGAAATTTAGTGTGATGTTTTATGTACAAAGTGTGTCAGTAGTTCATTTCTCAACAAACACTCCCACAGTGCGATCTAATCGATAGGGTCTAGGGCCGTTCGAATGTGTAGGAAAATGGTAATAGTTGATCTTTGGGAGGTGTGACGATACTCTGGGAGCTGTCGGAGGGTGGAGACTTGATCGAAAGATGCGCGAACGGCACAAAACCCAACCTGCTGCTCTCAGGTCTGTTCTTCAGACGTAAGGTACTGCTTGCAAAGTGTGACACACGCTAGCATTTTCGACCCATACAACTGACATACTTATTGCTCATAAAGATCCTTACTTACAATACGCGTTCATAAAACTAGCTCCCAAGATTAGAGGGCTGCTAGATTTATTCGGGGCATTTGGGTAGCTCAGCATCAAGGTGGTTGACGGTGGAATGGAAAACGTGTGTTAGAGGACACCAACCGATCCGCTATGTAGTGGGTTGAGCAAAACGTTCCGTTAGAACAGCCTTAGGTAAGCACATGGCCTACAACTTAGACACAAATATGATTCGCGTGAGATTGCAGCTTGCCTCTTTCTGGCATCATAAATATGACTGCATTCAATTTAAGCACATTAGTTTCCTCAAGTACGTCAGGCGCGTGCTTATCGACTGTCAGAACTTGATAATTCAGATGGAAAGTGTGTATTTATACATTAAATTGACGTGAACAACATCATTCTATTCACGCCTCGAGATTAGCTGCGTTATAAACATTTGCAGATTTATCACTGGATAAAGTCTCAGAAACCCAGAGAAGTCAAAAAACGTCAGAAATTAGCTAACCGTTAAATGGCAAATGGTAAAATGCCAGCTACTTTAGAAGAACGGAAATAAGTGGTCAAGGTAACTATCTTAGTTTCATAAATTATTTCTGTCGACGTAGTTGAAAAAATAGTCAGTTACGCTGATTACTTAAGGAATCATTAGGTACCGATAATGATTTAAAAGTATCATTTTTTCACCAAACCATATAAACATATGACTGTTCACGGTGCTTTGCGAAGAAAATGCCATGGTAGCAAACGACAGTTCTACTACTAATACCGCTAAAGGGAAGATTAAAGACGAATTTGAACGAGTTGGATCATTTTAAAATGATTCAGTTCATCATACTGTGGCTTGTATTGTCTGTGTACCGGATGAAGCAAAGACGTTTTGGTGAAACCGCTAATGAATCTTCATCCTACCTGAGTACAGACCAAAGAAATGTTCGGGCGCACTCGATAGCCCTTGATAAAGCCTGAATTTCAGTACTGTTCATTCAGGCGCCAGTTCTCGTATTTTTCCGTTCACAAACAGTACGACCGGTACTTCGTCAGCAGCAGTTTTTTCTTTCTCTTAACCCAACATTTTCAGATATGCCCGGTCCGCTACGTACTGGGTTTGTTGAACTCATGCTCACTATGCATGTGAGTAGCCATGTGAAATTAAAGCAAGTAACTGGACGCGAGTTCATCGTGCCATTGAGTGTGCTGGGGAGTACCAACAACCGCCAGTCGCTTGACTTTGGCGTTTCAGATCTGAATGACTTGGATGAGGAGAATGATGAAGAATGTGATATGGATAGAATTCCAGCCGTTTCGGAACATGTGAGTATCCGGCCCGCCCTAAAAACGGATCCGCATCTGCTCATGTAAGTGAAGTAGGACTGATTTTCGTTTTCGGCACAGCTTATCCCATGTTGATTTACGAATGCTACGTTCTGGGATTGAGCCAATCTTATTTTTCTGTCATTCAAGTTGTTAGACGATTACTTCCATGCGTCATGCAATATCGGTGCTCTACTCATTAACGAAAAGCCTTGGAAACACGGTATCGCTGTTTTAAATGGCTTGCTGTCGTTCTAGCAGTACGTCAGCGAGCTTTTGGCTAGCTATTTAGCACCACGGCAGATGCATTGCGCATCTAATTACTGAGTGGTGCTTGTATCTCATCTAGAATGGGTCTGTCACGATCTAAGCGGTTCCAAAATGTGGAGTTAACTTACTGTACGCATACAGGTATGAGCGCAAGCGGCCAAACGAGCACAACCACCAGCACTGAATGTAAGTATGGAGCGGCCACATTTCAACGTAGGTTCAAATGCATCTCAAGATCATTGATCGTGTGATGGTTTGGCACGCGCGGGCACATGTGTGTGCGCATAGTCATGCCTGTGGACTTGAATAATCGGGTGTGTGTGTGTGTGTGTGTGTGTGTGTGTGTGTGTGTGTGTGTGTGTGGTGTTAGAACCACTGTGCTATCAGCCACGCCGTGTTGGGGCCTATATCGGATCAAACTCCGACTCCTCGAATGGTATTTCTGCTGTAATCTACCTGTTAGTAGGCTGCCTCCACCCCATAAGTTGCACTGAAATTCAAAAATAAGAATTTATTAGTTTAATGTGTACTTAATTGAATGGTTCTGCAGCCCGTATTCATTCGACACCTGAAAAAGCACCTGGTCGAATAAACCAAGACTGGTAAAGACGTGACGAGAGAAGAGGATGTTTGATTGTGATACATCTAATTCACGTGTAAGCTTTTGTCTTGCTATACAGTTTGATGAACCAGGGGAATACTATCGAATGATAATTCTCTGCATACTTCCTTCGTTTTATGATCAATGTTATTGTTGTGATTTTCAAATTGATGCAGTCCCGGTGCCGATGGTACTGGCAATATTCCGCTGCCGACACCACAGGAAATGGGCAAAGAAAACACCGCACGATCTGCAGCTATGTCTGCTGCTGGTCCAGGTGGCCTGCTGAAGCTTGCCGATTGCCCCGAATTTCCGATCACTCAGTTGAGGGATCTCTGCCTCAGTTGTTTGGTTGACTGCGTTAATAAAGGAGGAAATATTCGTGATCCTGCCGGAGGCACTTTCGAACACTTACTTTTGTGAGTGAAATCTGATTCTTTCGAGCATTTGTTTCGGGACCATGTCCTTGTAGTTAAATATTCACCACTTTTCTTAAGATTGGTACGACTTCCTTTATCTTGAGAAAAAGCTGACTATATATATATATATATATATATATATATATATATATATATATATATATATATTGCTTATATTGAGCTGCTCATCAGTCAACGGGTCCTTTGGCATGAAGTATAGGATGAAGAAGGGCTCTCTAAACCACTGCGAAACCTAAACATTATAATATTTTTTACTAGTCTCAGATAGGACGTGTTTTCTTGTGCACTTTTCACGTTTTACCCCTCACTGAAGACCTTGGAAGCTTTTCACAGCTGTCTGTCAGATATATCAAGAGGCAACAGGAATGCCTGATCACTTACTTTGTGGATATTTGGACATATACTGAGATCATCTGTTCTACACATCACATCTAGGCTCTCCGGATCGTTTTGATTCCTAGAGGCTTCTTCCGAGTGGGGTGTATATGCACTAAGCATCCTGTGTCGTTCAAGGTTTAGCATTTGATGATCAACTTGCACCGCTGGAATGCTGTCGGTTTTTTCGTCCCATGTTTTTAAATGAGTCTAGTGGAGGTACACCACTACCGTAGGACCTCGTTGCTCTATTGCAGAAAACCGGAAACTGACCCTAAGACCCCAATCGATAGGGAGTTACAGAAGACCCACAACATGTCATGTGTGGTGACGGTCGGTGCGACAATTAAGGGCTATCTACCATGAGAGGCGGACGATAGTGCCGGAGTTCGAACCACTTACCTCATATTTAATGGTCAGAGATTCATACCACTCGATTACCATCGGTCAGTTTGCAGTTGCCCGTCCGTGCTACTGAGAAACTCTCTCCCCAGGCACTTCAAACCGTTTAAGCTCTCTACAGTGTTATTAGTAATGTTTGGCTACGTGTTTTCCTTATGAAGAGAAACTGGTAATAATTTCCACTTTGATAAAATTTCATTCACAGGCCGCTGCTAAGGTCCATCAACAGTTTGCTGATCATGGGCACCTTGGATTCCGTACATCTCACCACGCTTTTGGCCATTCTAGAACCTCAAACGGTGAAGGATACACGCAACTTGAGTGGTAAGTGCAACTGAAGGTTGAATTGCAATCGATCGGTTATCAATTACTGGATAATAGTAACAATATTAAGGGAGGGAGAAAAAGGAATCGGAGCCGTCACGCATCATAGACTCAGTCTAGCAGGTTTACGAACCCACGCTCACCATTATTCACTAATTAGTTGTCGCCTAAACTTGATGAACCGAAGATAATAAGTTCTCTCACTTGCTACTACAAAGAATGAAACTTGAAATATCTGGATGACTGTAAGAATGTGTAGTCATAACTATCATAGGAAGCACATGCATTATAAATAGTGCTTTAAGGCAAAACTACCGCAGTAAAAGCCATTTATTTTTCCTTACAAAATGTCTTTCTGGTACGCTCACGAAATGACCATTGTTCTCTTCTAGCACAAGTTTCACCAAACTTATCAATAGATTGAATACCTCCTCATTTGGGTTCATAGGTTGACTTTGAGCGGGAAGAAAACAAAATGGTTTTCCACTTCACAAAATAGCTTCAGGCGCATCTCAATACATTAGAGCATTGTCAGAGATAAACACGTCACTTGATTACCTCATCACATGAAAAGTCATTTGTATGACGTTGAATCCCTAAACGTTGTCCTTGGCATTTTTAATCTTCAACTTGCGAATGCCTGCCCATCACCAACTCTTTTGTGCTCTATTCGCACGTGCTGGACAAGGCTGGAAAGGGCGATCAGGCCATCACTTGGCGTAGAAGTACGAAGAAGCTAGCGTCAGCATTGGCTTCGGTTGGCGCTTCCAGCCTTTCTGGTTGGTTGTGGATCAGAAACGTCAAGGGACATAGCCGAGGATAGAAGTCCGTGGCGCGAATATTGTACGGTCTGTCTGTTAAACTTCCGTGCCCCATGATCACAAAATGACACTCAGGCGAACAAAATGACAAAACTATAGTGTACTATGAAAAAGCAGAAAAAATCACATCGTTATCCTTTTACTAACTGTGCTTCATTGTTTATCTTATTCTTCTCTTCCCTCCCTATCTCCTATTTTTTGTAACTGTTGTTGCTGCGTTGGCATCTTGCTTCATTTCGAGCCGGTGCACCACGCGGCAACGGTGAAGGCGGGCTGAAATTCGGACACATTCTCTCCGTTGTAACCGCACCACAGTTCTCGTTTCCCATTATTACCCTCGAAGTCAGTCTGTGACCGCAGTGTGATTTCACCTGTGTTGTTCACTTAGCTCACTTGGGACGCGTAAATCCTACTGAGAGGCTTGTCTCTGCCTACTGGTCTTGTTAATGATTGCCTCTCAATCGGCTAGTTGGTCACATGAAAGTTACTGAGCTTCTTAACTCTGGCGTCGACACGGTCGAGTTCACGTGCGTGACTGTGGTCGCTCATTATGATGCGATGCGCAGACGACGAGTACACAGTGAGGCCACCTACGCGAGATGTGTAAGGGCGATTCATATGCCGGTCTTCAGACCAATCAGGAGGAAATCTCAAACAGCCAATTGGGTGGCACTTCCGAATAATTTTGACCTCATTCCGAAACAACGCGGGAAGTGGTGAAGTTTTGTCGGGATACTTGCGCATACAATCTACTTTTGAAATTTTTGTTGCACCAGCCGTCCGCAAGACTGGTTCGGCACAGCTTGGGAAAGAAGTGTTGGTTTGCGATTAGATAACAGTCGGAGTATCCAGAAATCCTCACTCTGGCTTCTAGTCATTTTGAGTCTTTGTCCGGTAGATGGGGTTACCAAGATGCCGGCCAACCTGACTGATCTGTTTTTGCCTGACATCCTGGACTTTCCAAGCACGCACAATCGTACGTTGGACCTGAGGGGCAACGTTTGGTGCTGAGGTGGATCCGTTGGGTGATCCGGCGCTTGACACCTTCGTGCTTACCGGTGTCTCAGTTTCAGAGAGGCTTTGCCGACCCATTTGCTGCCAACTATTATCTCCAGTCTACAATTAGGTGGATATTGAGTCACAAGCAGGGGGTTGAATATGGTTGAGTCCAGTAGTCAAGTTGTACTTCTGTTATTTTTCAGTAGCATACATAGAAATTCGACGCTCCAGGGGTGGATCCACTTCCATTGAACACACTGTGTATATCCTCCGCCATGTCTTAGATTGGCCATTTAGATCAAGCAATAATTATACATGTTTCGGTGAAAAGGCTATCGAATACATTTTGATTGAACCGAAATTGACGTTGTCTATCGTATCCGACTCTGACTTGCCTTTGGTGGCCCAGTACAATACTGTAAGCTCGTGCTTGTCTGTAAAAGTAAGTTATGTATTAAATAGATCAAATTTAGTGGTAGACCGAGACTCTTATTCTTCAGTATAGACAGCAGAATTTCTAGAATCACAAGCTTAAATCTTTTTATTTTAGAAAAATACCTGACCATGACAGTTTTAATCTTTCTGAACCTTTTCAGCAATTCACCGGCTAAATTGTTCATCTCTATCCATGTTATTTTTTACCTATATATAATGTATTCCAGGATCAGGAGCACAAGATTATGCCATAATTAAATGTTTCAGATGCACACCAACCGTACTGCATCAACTGTGCTAGCCTCTAACTTCGCTTCATGTATCGCACATAAGATTCCGAATTCACCTACTCACTCAAATCTCATTCTATTTGACCCCGTCCAGTATCAATCAGTGGAAGTCTGCTCGAATTTCCATTGCCCGAGAGTGTAAAATTGGAAATCTGCCGTCTGTTGCACAGCCTGTGTGATCTGCAGCTTCGAAACCGTGTGGAACAAGTGGTGAAATTCGCCAGTACGTTCGTAAAGAGTTTGCAATCGGTAAGTCATCACTATACGGCCATGCCATACTCTGTTTAAATTTCCGTGTCTACCGAGAGCGTCATTCATTCATTTTATTTTCTGCCCACAATTATCAGGATCAGTTTTCTCGATATATGGAAATTAAATTATCCAATCTTCCTTCGTCTGTGGCTGCCAAACGTACACGCGAGTTTCGTTGCCCTGCAGTCACCCAAATGGCCAGTTTGCTTCGAATGCCTGGTCCGGGTGGTCCAACTGGTCGCCTGGAAGAAAGGTCAAATGCTCCTACATCGGATCAAGCTATTTCCGGTGATCTGGTGCTTGAGGAGGATGAAGCGGAAGGAGAGGAGACTAACCGATGTGCCGAAGAAGTGAAGGTACGCGGATCATGTTGGTTTTCTCCTTGTTTTTCAGATGGACTAAACTGGATGGAATGTTCATTTCCAGGTTCACTGGGCCGTATGTCTGAACTTCATATGCAATTGTGTGTTAGCACCGGTGTGTTATATCTTCACTTCCGCCGTTCGTCACAGTTTCAGTGATTCATATTCAGTTTAACACATCAAGGAATTTGCTTGAAATTAAATGTGACCGGGAAATGATGGGGGGATGGGATGGGTGTGAAAATTAATCAAATTGAATAGTCGAGACAATGAGGTCCACTGTTACCGAGAGAAATCTGTGCACCGTTTTTGCTTACAAGTTTGGACAAGAATTTGTCCACAGTTTCACCACTAGGATCTAACTTCATTTTTTCGAGTAATACGACCAAATGGAATCTTAATTTGTTAATGTTTGCTCATCTCTCAGTTGTAGTTCAGTTGTCACTGCAGTGGTTAGATATGCCCAAATTCACTCCTTTTATTGCACACTACCACTATGGTGACAGTGGGATAACGAAACACACTTTACTGGTGACAGATTACTTCTTACGCCTGAACGGGTCACAAACTGACAAATATGTCATTTCACCTAAATGTGAGTAAAATTCTAGCATTGTAATACATACCAAGGCGCACGAAACAAAGACGATGGAACTGATATCGCATGACACATTCCAATGTTGCTTCAACACAACTGGAAAGAATATCATCATCATCATCGTCGTCGTACAGCGTTAAACAGCAGGGCAAGCCCCACTGACTATTGCCTTCTTCACCATGTTGCACGTTGAATTAGAAAGTACGAATATACAATATGGATAGGGTATGGACCTACACAGGTGGGAAAAGGAAAGATAGCCCTGGTAGCGCACATTGATCATTCATTCTGATTCGATAGAAAGTAGGAGCACGATCGCCTCTGTTCATGGTTCGCTACCATATCCTTCAGTGTCTCGAGCCAACTGGTTGACGGATTTTTTGACCCCAACCACGAAGACGTGAAGCACCTACTTTCCCTAAGTTCGCTGTACATTTTCTCAATCCTCGCTGCCACGTCATCTGTTGACCTCCACATGGCTTCTTCCATTCCCTTGGAGGAACGGGAAACGGGGCACGGTATGGTAAACAAGTGTTTCCCATACGTAACACATGCCCCAACCAACGAAACCTACTAAACTGTATATGCTGTGACAGAACGTTCTCTGAATTAGTGCCAAATACTCAATTTCTGACCTCAGCACTGCTCACTCGGCTATTCCATCCAATGTTAGCGACACTACGCAAACATCAGTGGTCGAAAACCTGAAGATGACGAATATCTTCCACACGTAGACCCCCAGTCACGTAAGCATACAACAAAACTGAACGCACTGCAGCACAGTATACACGACCTTTCAACTTCAGTGAAATATCAGGTCGCCATCACAAGTGCTTCAGTCCGGCGTAGGCTGCTCGGGCCTTTAAAATGCGCGTGCCCACCTCTACTACTGTGTTGCCATCCGTCGTCACGCTGCTATCGAGGTAACTGAAGCGGTCGACAATTGTCAGCACCTCCCCATCGAACATCAAGTTCGGAATCGTTGCAACATCACTTTACACTCTGAAGGTGCAAAGCACATGCCGAACGGAGCTACAGCTCGTGCGAGTCTGTCTAGTGCATGTTGAACATGTCCCGTGGATTCGAACAAGCAGACAAGGTCGTCCGCGTAATCTAGGTCACATAGCTTTTCACAATTTCCTAGTTCGGCGCCTATATCCTGAAGATTTTACAACGTTATCTCCATTATTTCGTCCATGACGAAAATGAACAGGAATGGAGACATAGAACATCCTTGTCGAACACCAATCAGTTCAGTTCACTTCAGACAACCATTAACCATGCACTGGGTGCGGTGGTTTTGGTTGCTATCTCCTAGCGGCAACCTCCTTGAACACCAATGGTCGTTTCGAACCGACTGGATAGTTTACCGTAAATCCTTATGCGGCCAGAAGTATGAGAATACAATGATCGGAAATTGGTGCTAGACAAGAACAATCGGTTGTCTGCACAAACCTGGAGAAGTCTTTCCCCATTAACTGTACGCTCAGCGGGTAAAGCACAACAACCAACTTAATAAGCTTCTGACGCACTAAGTTTGCCGAACTGTGCATTCGAATCACTAGCTCGCACTACAATGTCAGAGACTTTGCTCCTGCAAACGAGAGTGGTGAGTTCATCGTAGAAATCACCCTCATACGTGTCAGAGCTACAGTTTGTTAGGGCGTATGCAAAAATTACAAACAAACTGCGCTTAACACAACTATCCTTTCGAACGCCAACTGAACCCTGGAGACTCACATCACATAAACGACTGTTAACAGGGATCCAGTCTAAGAGGACAACCTCAGCCCTGTCAGTCAAGACTATTCCTACACCACGTTGACCCGCAGCTTGAGCTGTTTCGTCTCATGAAGTGTACAGGGAATACCTAGATGAGATACCAGGAGCAGTTAGTTGAATCACACTGCTCGAATTCTGGATACGCATTTCACTTACGCAGCAGATATCAATCTTCAGAGAGTCCATTGTGAGTGCTAGACACGCCTGCTGACCGGCCTGCATGAGAGTACGTACGTTAAAGGAGCCGAGGTTCAGAGGCTGACGAGGCTTGAGAAAATGTGGGTCACAAGATAGAGGATTATTTCCGAAATTACTTGACAATGAACCGTTGTGAGTATCGTGCGTGTTATCAGTGGGAGCATTATGGGTAGATAGAGGGGACGAAGGGAGGTGGTTGAGGATAGAAGACAAATGTTGGTTAGACGAGAGGGAACTCTGACCAGTAGACCACTCGTCACTACCCACCCCGCTCGATACAATGGGCAGCGCGGTCCTGATTATCCTGTGTGACGACGGATGCAGTATGGAGTTCTTTGTATTTGTGCAGTTCGTGTGAGATGTTGGACGGTTACTGACACGGTGTTCAGCTGTAAAGCAGGAGGACGATTAATGTTCCCAACCAAAGCCTTTAGTTCTAACAAGAACCAGTCCGCAAGGCAGTGGGGCAGGTTTGTTGGAAAGCCATTTGCTTGGGTCAGTTGTTCTTCCACTGATTTCAACAACTGAGTTCCCGGCTCAAAAAGGCAAAACAGTACAAATGGAAAAAGGAGTATCTACGAGGTTACGATCTCTAAAGCAGAAAAGGGTTTCAGATGCCCTCAATTTGGTACGCGTAAGAACCAACAGGAGAATGTGATCTCCGGATTGTGAGGATTGGCGAGAGCAAAATAATAGGTTTTTTTGCGATATGGTCTCACTCGTTGTCAATAGACTACCAGGTCCTTTTAGAAGTCAGTCGATCGGTGTCTGTTCAAAATCCAGGTTACGGTTTTAGCGAATGGCATCATGAACGACAGGATAACGGATCGATAAGACGATAATGAATTTCCGTCAAACGGTGGCCAGTTAACCAATCAGAAGAGACGTTACCCGATGCCGTCTTGGACCAGTTAATTTATGGTGCGATGATCGGTGACAGTAACTCTGTTTGTTTTCTGTTAGTCAAATAAAATGAATCGAAGTCAGAAGAGTCTTCTCACTAGACGGATCAGAAGCGCCCTTATATTCATTTTGGACATATGCGGAACGCGATACTACGCGATGGCAAAATGAATGGCTACTTTAATGGAGCCGATGTGATCTGTCATCCCTAACCAGCCTAATAGTCACAGTTCTATTTTGTTGAATTCGTTTGTTCAAGATAGAAAGACTGACTTGGTTCTGCCATCTGAATAGCTGTACTCATATAGCGTTCAGGTGAAATCCAATTGCGAGATTTGCCGATAAAAAGATTGAGTTCTGATGAGAATACCCTTGGAACAACTCATTAATTGCAGATATATTCATGGAGAAAATTGAGAATAGTTAGCTTAAAGCATTCGGGAGACTATGTGGACCCCATAAATGCCTCGTGAGCGACACTGATGTAACAGACACCAATGTTCTTGTAACAATTCTGGTCAACATATTTGACGCAGCTCATCAGAACATGTCGTTCATTTTGATGACGGAGAAGAACAGCTACCTCATGCCCCTCTGGACCTCTGTCTGAGCAGCTCGTTTATCAGTGCATGGAAAAGTCACAGAATGGTCAGTACATTCACCTTCAGAGTTTTCTGCCACTCCAAGTGAGGAAAATCTAAATCCGCTGCTCGTTCAGAAGAGCACGGATAATGTGACACAGTAAGAGAGATTTGA
Source organism: Fasciola hepatica (assembly GCA_948099385.1). Classification (NCBI taxonomy): domain Eukaryota; kingdom Metazoa; phylum Platyhelminthes; class Trematoda; order Plagiorchiida; family Fasciolidae; genus Fasciola; species Fasciola hepatica. The sequence goes on from CANUEZ040000091.1 coordinate 1,407,195, forward strand.
TCTCTGCTTCAAATTTGTAATAGGGTGATGCAGTACTCTGCGGAAACAAAAGATAATAGGCGTCAAAAAGAAATGTGTAAAGTTTCATTCTCAGTTCAGAAAGAATATACTAACAAATATCGTGCATCGAAGACTACTGGGAGCGCAGAGCACTTTAGGTACCACACTCGCAAAACTTGTCCACATCCAGTTCATCCCGTGCTGGATCTGGATCTGGTTGCCTCTTGATGATTCTACTCATTTACCCATACTGCACCTATTCGTATGAGCTTTTGCCGCCAGGCCCAAGAATACCACAACAGTGAATGCAGAAGCCGTTTAGTCACGCTCCCGAGACGGGTTCAGATGCATCTCAGTAGTTGTTATGGTTTGGATCATACGAGGACAAGCTGATGGGTCGAATCTATCTTTGGGCATGTGCGTGCGTGCGTGCTCTGTGTCGACCGGTGGCATAAAAGTGCTATCCAGCACGCCATATCAGATCAGTTAGATTTTATCTCAAAACAGAACTGCTTTTTCAGAGTGCAAAGTGTACGGGACGGACAAGTTAGGATTCAGTCAGGTTATTTCCTGTCGTAGTTTTGGTCATGGCATTTTTGACTTTCAGTTAGCGTAACTGCTAGATTATGCTCTTTAATTGGTTACCATGGCAATGCACATTTCAACTAGAATGTTTGCCGCATATAAAGGGCCTGGAAGCTTCTATGGTGTATAGACGTCATAAATATATGCCATAAAAATAAAGGCTTTGCACTCTTATGCGCATCTTCGGATTTGCAGCCTTTTTAGACTTCAAGGCGCTGTCTTGTTGATCTTGAGCGGATAGTCTGTCCATACCATACACTGGAAATCAAATCCTCGGGTGATAACGTTTGATTAGATGAGCGAGATTAGAGGTTGTTAACTACACTGGTTATACGGTGTGGGCGGTAGTCAATCCAGTGGGTGATAGTTTGTGATTTTTAAGCTCTGGTATAAGGCTCTTGAGTTACAGAAAATACTGTGGTACAAATGAAAGCCTACTTTGCACTTTTATTCATGCCTCACTTGTCATTTGCTTGGTTAGATCATAAGGTCTCTATAACTCAGTATGTGGACGCTAATAGGCTTAGTCATGCATGTGAATTATCTGACATAACGTAAGCAGGTGCTCAGTTCTGTGTCAATTCTCTTTCCGTATACGCACAAAAATTGATAGGATTTACTGCGTCGCTTTCACAAACATTTGACGGACAAATTGGGAGTGATGCGACCAGAGTCAGGGGAATCTAATTCGATCGAACAGCTCGGATCTACCTCGATGACCGACAGCGGCTACAGCGATTCAAACGGATTCTCATGCAAGGTGACACACGCACCAGATAACCTGAGCTTGGTCTCATTTGCCCAAGTTTATCCACCAGATGATTTGCAGACCGCTCTGGCTCGACTCCCACAAGTCCCACCGGATATGGGAAATCCGGAAGAGGGATCTGGTACTCCGCCATGGATACTACAATCGTTATGGACACTGATCACACAGCGTGGGAATTCGCAACCGACTGTGGGCGAACAAGAAGCGCTGCGCCGGTTGATCGAATCAGAGAAAGCCAGTCAAAGCCGAAAAAGTGAGCTCTTTGGTGCAGGAATTCGCAGACCGAGATAATAACGCATTTTTATTAAATTATGGTTATCTAAACACTATTTTGCGGTTGTGGTTCTAGCAACATCTTGTCTAAGATGTTAACTGACAACGCAACTAAATGGCATTTCGTTTGCCGCGCTTCGAACCGCTACATAATTACTTTCATGTTAAGCGAAAGTGCTGTTTTTTCAACCATTGGTTTACTACCAAATTGAAGAAACAAAATAGCATAATAATAATAGTATGTTGTGCTTGATGATTGATTCCATCGGGAAATCACCAGCCTTGGTGAATTATGAACCATACTTATTGAAATTTCCGTTTCATCAACTGATCCACATGGTTGCAATGTGCACTGGTGATATTCTGTCTATGGGCTCGATAGCTGACTACCCAACTTGTTGTTCTGTGAGCTGAAGTATTACCCATACACGACACATCAAGCTTCAGTTCTCCCATCAGAGGCATAAAGCGTCGATCTTAAATCCAGCGAACAGCTATTTTATCACCAGTATGAATTGTCATATTATGAACAGAAGTGAATAAAGCATATTTTCCAGTCTTCAACGAGTTGTAGTTTTTAGTTTACCAAGTCATTGAAAATCAGCCCGGATAACTGAGAGATTAATCGTATAGGACTGAAAATCTTGCGCGCTGGGTTCGAGTCCCAGTTTGAACTCGGGGGGTAAGCCTTGCATCCGGTGATTCATAACAATGGATTTCCAACGGTGAGCTTTGTGTTGACAAAGTGCGATTTATAAGTCAATCAATAAGAGGATCAACTGCGTTGTATTTAATTCTGCTCGTCAATATCAATCTATTTAAACTCTGGGCCAAAGTTTATTTAACGAAAACAGTATTCTAAATGCTAAACGTCCCTCTAAACTTCAGGAAACACGAGTGAAAATCACATTTTAAAACTCATCGTCATAATAGATACCTAGGTCATATTTCACTTTATCTTCGCATTCTGAATGTTTCTCAGCACGTAAGGAAGTCTAATAGCGTTCCCCGTTGGAAGTTTATGCCATTCGTCTTGCGTGTTCTCAGGCCTTAAAACTGTAGACAGCGAATGGGTAATTTTGAAAAAAAAGCCTCTGTGTTTGATAAATTTCACTCGTTTTCTTATCCCTCTGGTTCGTTGGTAGGTACACTGAGCGACTTAATTGTACAAACCATCCTCAACTGGGCCCGATCCGGGTACATTGAAAACTTGGAGCTGATACGTGAGATGTTCTCTGTTCTGTATCGACAATACAATGCCATTGAGGAGGTATGCTCGCTTCAATCAGATGATATTCATTTCATAACCTGTCTTTTGCTCCGTGACCGAAATGCCCATGTAGGTTAGAATTCTGCCTAGACGACTACATTGGAGACGATTTAGTAACAATCCCCATACAATTTCCGTTGAACAGGTGGGCGAATACTGAGGAAAAATATAGTCATTTGAGCAACATAGTTGACAGGGCTGAAATCATGTTTAGTTTTGATTTTTTTCACATCAATATTGAAGTGAACACAGCCATTCATGAACATAGTCGGCTACATTCGTTTTCACATTGTAGGTGAAGTGCGCATTGCGGCTGTTATCACTAGCAGTCTATGAGGCTCAAAAATTTGGCCATTAAGAGTAGAACACACAAACAGAATATTGGTGTTTGAACATCTATTTCTTCGCAGCGTTGTTCGAATATGCTAGGATCAAAGCAATACGGATAATGCGTTAAAACGTGATATTCTTGCTGCGATGATGAGCGGAACTGCTGTAGGCAATGAATTTTCTCCATCTCACGCACATGCCCAAAACGAATACCCAGATTATAATCGATAATCAGCCGTACTGAGTTTCTTTGGCGACCGCAACTTGCTCTCATGTGCGCACGTACACGGATGCGCTCATTCAGCTACCAGGCCTTCAGTCAAGACCTGTCTGCCCCGTGAGTCTTGGGACTGCCGAGCATTGAGACCACAAGTGAACCGAATTTCGATGCCCAACGGGAACAAACACGCTGTCCGTAGTTTTTTTTCAGTCAACCGCGCACCTATGCGTCCCGCCTGACATGTTTGCAACGTGCTTGCCACTTGCAGCTTTGAGGCGTCACATATGAGACGTACCATACACTGCTGTGGTTAGACGTACCTTCCTGTACAGTCCAGAAGTGTGGCTGTTACAGACGAAAAGCAGTCAGACGGGTGATGGTTGGTGTTTGAGCATCGATTTCCTCGCAGTATTGCTCGAATGATGAGGTTAGGTGTAGGATATTGGAGACCATAGGCCTATTTTTAAACTAAGATCCTAATTTGAACCGATTACGGTTGTTGGGACATGTGGAATGCACACTTGCAGCTGGGCTGTCTCAGCATGTACTTTTGTACGAGGGGAGTAGCGGCCAAAGTATAGATTGCGGTGGTCAGTACATGCTATGGACAACTGGTATGAAAACTTTAACCACTGAACTTAGTTGTGTATGGCGTGTTCGACTTCTGAGTTGGGGTCCACAAGATATTATCTGAAATGTTCAAGTGTCGTTCTCAATGGTGCACCTGCAGTGTAACTTATTCCTCGTCTACGTGTTTTTCTCGCCTATACCTTTGCTAACCGTTTGAATTCTAGGCTTCCATTCATTTCCCTGCCTACTTGGTGAGACTGCTCAGTAGTAACCAAAACCAGACCATCACAGTATGAGGTTGATGGTTAGGCAAAGTTAACAGGACGCACTGGAACTCACCAACGTTGACAGGTTACCTCTGAAGATAAGGCAGAACGTCACCAACACAGTAATAGTCCCGTAGATTGATATTGCTCAAAATTGCGTGTTCTTGTCAGAATCACCCTTTGATTTTCACACAAGGGAACACTTAATTTCCTTAAAGTGCTTGATCGCGAGGAGCCTCGGTCATGATTAGTCACACAGCTCTGTTGAGTAAATACACATGCCTAATTTGATGCTTCAGTGGAATAATAAATCGATTCGTCTTCAGTTTGGTTCCATGTGTCACACAGAATCAGACATGTGAAGCGACATGTGATCACGCTCCTCGATAATAATAAGAATTTCATTTTGAATGATCTAGGTGGTGTAGCGATATGGAAGGCATCAATTCTCTCGGTTCGTTTGTGTGACCAATTTTGGAAAGTTCGTTATCGTTTCATCTCACAAAGTTGATTTAACTGCCATCGATTCATTATAGACTGATGCAGTCATAGGTTGATACCAGACCGTTCAGCTTCGTGAATGAGACTATAGTTCGTCTTCAGCCTACTACTAACTGTTGATGGGATCGCTTCTTTGAATGTTTTCTTGTCTTCGGTCAGTTTTGTTTACCATTTTGTTTAACTGCCAGTAGTAGTTGGTCAAGTGCAGAGTTGATCTGTCCGCATTCCTAACACCAACGACAAACATGTTTCCTTCACAAAACATCTTCGTGAAAATGTTTCCCAATATTATATGTTCATTTTGAGACCTGTACTTCAGAAATCCATGGTTAGTAAACATTGTTGTCCGCCCCCCCCCCCCCTTCACAGAAACATTTCCTATCGTTTATATTAAAGAGCTGCGTAATAGAAGGGATTTCATTAGGTAAATGTCATTATAAATTTCATAAAGTCAAGTCAGATTACTATTATTACTATTATTATTATTAATATTATTACTATTATTATTGATATGATTATGAT